>VSWD01000013.1:7360403-7982078 GCA_033119305.1 Pinctada imbricata | reverse complement strand
AACCACATGAAAAGAAGCGAACTCCCGATATGGGAGTGAGACCAGGTGCCCAGGAAGAGTAAACATCTCCTGCTTGCATACAACACCCGCCGCTTCAATTCGGTAGAACTGTCACATCCGGTAACTTCCATTTTGGAAGACATGAAGTACAATCTTTGGTTGGATGGTTCAAATGGTCTATGACAGAATATCATCCACCATTCTAGAGAGTGGGACATCATAGTGTATGACGAGTTCCACATATCGACCGTAGAACTTCCTCAGTGACGATGTTAGTCGGTCACAAACATATCCTTCACTGAGAAGCTTATCTGAAAGACGCCTAGCTCTCAGAACTTAATCCGTATATTTCGTACTTGCTCTGGCATAGCGTAACAACTGAGATATGAACACGCCATAAGCAGGCGATGAAGGGATGTTGCTACTCAGAAAAGGAAAGTTTGTAATGCTGAAATTGAAGTCGTCACGTTTGTCATAGAGTGAGGTTTTCATGTGACCATCAGTGTCTTAGGACAACATTATGTCCAAATAGGAGGCTGAGTTATTTGTCTCTGTAGTTTCTTTGACTTCAAGCTCTGAATGATAGAAACTGCTCAGGTAATCCGCGAAGTTTGGATTATTGATTGACAACACATCGTCTATGTATCTGTAAGTGAAGTTGAAGTCAGAAGCTAAGTATCTTTCCCCTTCAGAGACCAGAGATTGAATGAAATTAGCTTCGTACGAGTAAAGGAAAATGTCGGCAAGGAGTGGGGCACAATTGGTTCCTATTTGAATTCCGACAATTTGCTGGAAGACCTTTCTTCCAAACACCACAAAAATGTTGTCGATCAGAAAGTTTAACATATGAATACTATTAGTTTCAGTGTACTTTTTTTTCAGAATCGGACTTTTCTTTTACAAAGTACGTTTTGTCATAGTAAACAACAATAAATTTGTATTTGCGATTACCGTTCTTACTTGTAAACGCATTACTTATAACTTTTGCGAGTCTTTCTTTCAATTAAGAATGTGGAATTGTAGTGTAGAGTGTCGAAAAATCAAAGGCTTTGATCGAATGGACTCCACTAAAATGAGTTGATTTCAAATGTTCTAAAAGTTCCTTCGAATTCTTTAAAATACACATCTGGTTGATACCACTGTGAGAATATACTGTCGAACAATATTTTTGAAGCCCGGATTTGATTTCAGATCAAACTTTGGTGAGTAAGATCGATACAGATTTGGTAGAACATTTTGAGGAACCAGCGATGAAATGTTGTTTGTACGGATTCTTATGAATTTTAGGTATGCAGTATAAGTATGGCAAATCTAAATCTAAATTGTTAGTTTCGAAGCCAAAGGAAGCAAAAGCTGAGTTGTGGTTATCTGTTATTTCAGAGGCAGAAAGGTTTGTTGGGATGTTTGCGGGATTTCCAGGTGTCGAATTTAAACCCAACTCTTTAACTAGACTGTCGAAATAGTATTTTTTGCAAGTAAATGTGTAATTATTTGAGGCTTAGTCCGCTGGTGTGATGACATAATGTTCTTGGAGGTAGGTAAGCTCTGTGATAACATCAGGGTCATAGACTCGAATTTGTAAAATGCCTTTTCTTTATTATGCTTGATTCGAACAGCATAATGGTATTGTTGGCAATGCTATACACTTGACTAGTGGAAAAGAGTAACTCTACCAACATTTCGATTCATGATCTCTAAGTATGAAACGCGATATGTTATTTCTACTGTGACTTTAGAATTTGAGTGCTTTAGTTTTTTGCCTACCAGTTAGCAACATAACGAT
The DNA here is from genome assembly GCA_033119305.1 of Pinctada imbricata. Taxonomy (NCBI): domain Eukaryota; kingdom Metazoa; phylum Mollusca; class Bivalvia; order Pterioida; family Pteriidae; genus Pinctada; species Pinctada imbricata. Next base: position 7,980,295 of record VSWD01000013.1, on the reverse strand, counting down.
CATTTAAATTGTAATTTTCATCATTATCGATCCATTTTAACGTTTTTCCCCTCTCAGTTTGTTTGAAACAGAATATTATCAAAATAAAATGTCTATGATGATTACACAAAATCATAACATCTTTTTGGGAGTTGCTATTTTCCACTTTCCAATATGGGGTTATTAATCGCTAGCATTTATTTATTTTATCTGTGTAAATGAATTAAATCGTAATTGAATATGTAAATGGATATAAAAAGATGCCGTACGTAATACAGTCAGTGCTCTGCCGGCTGTATCGAGCTCATAATAAAAAAAAATAGACAAGAAAACTATTGATGCATAGCATCAATTCGCCGGGACAACAAAGATACCATGAAGTTCATATACATTATTAACAGGGTATATATATTTAGCATCAAATTATTTTTGAAATAAAACAGTCAGTGAAAGCTTTGCATCCTGTATTGAATTTTACCATGTATAAACAACAAAAAATTGCTGTGTGGAAGACATCATACATTTTGATGACCAAATATTTTTACATTATGATTTCCAGAACGGACCGAGAAGCGTGCTTCGCCCTGTATGCATATAGGTTATCAAATATCCTCGGTTAATTTAATTTGTAGATATTTATTTTTCCCATTCATCCATGTTTCAAAACACTTTGTGTTTAAATTGCACTTTTCTCCGTTTTAATTGTGTATCTATGGTAAACAAAATCACATCTATCCGATTAGTCCGATACCCGATCGTTTCGTGTGACTTATTTATGATTGCTTATCTTACAAGTAACTCCGGTCTTTTGTTTAAAACTGCATGTGTCCGGTTCAAATATCAAGACCTAATTTCTAAAATGTTAAAGCCATAGGGCATTATAAGCTGTCTATTACGAGTGAATCGCCACATAAAAACAATTTTCACGAATTCGATGAGTCTTGAATTGTCCATTTTGGACTTGACTTCAAGACCATGGGTGAAAAAGCAAAACGATCAAAAATAAATAAAGTTATTTCAGCCAGTTCCACGCTGCATCGGCAGAGAGTCGATATTGCTGACAGTTACAAAACAATGGAAGGGATCTCTAACAGCACCAGGTTGAAGCACCCACCACAAAACACCCAATGTAAAAAGGCAGCAGACGCACACAGAAAGAGACCAGAAGGGAAAGGAACACCAACGCACACCATATAAACATGAAACACAAAGGGCAACACATAAATCAACGGGGACAATGGCCGCTAAGACGAGTTTATATTTTTATTCTCAATTGTGCTCTGTTCAATTAATTATCTCGGGTTTTAATTATCGAGGTCCGGATTTCACCGAGTGCGGTTTTGGTGTTACATAGGTTACGGGAATATTCGCACCAAAACGTTCTCGCGCTGGGTAATTTCGCACCGGATATTTTTGCATCATTAGGGATCATCGTTCCTATTTTCAAATTGGACATTGGTCGTATGTAAGGGACTGTAAAGGACCGTTTTTGGTCAGAAAAATCACTCAAATTTGTTGGAAGGGATTTGTGCGGAAGCAATTTCGAGGGATTTTATAAAATACCTGTACTGTATATTCAATTTTTAATATACTTCCCTGACATTGTCGTCCTAGCACTTTCTATATAGACATAACGTCAGACAGTCCATGAATTTTATATATTTTCATTTCAATGCTTCATCAACATCGACGGCGGTTGCGGCTAGCCAACAGGGGATGCTTACTCCTCCCAGGCATCTGGTCCCACCTCTAGCTTGCTAGGGGTCCGTCGATGTTTAATTTTGTGCTCTTTTGTGAGTGCTGTTGTGATTATCGTCAGGATCTTCTTTAAGGTTCATGATTAGACCCTTTCCAAAACACTCCCAAAACACTATTAAACATCACAGGTTAAGTTTTATTGATTTTATTGGTAGAGAACAATGTAATGTATAGCATTTTAATGAAAATAGTATATGTCATCGAGCTTCCAATGGATGTATGACCTTCCAAAGAAGTACATGTCCAATTTTTCTTTAATTTTCCCCAAATTTGCATCATAACATCAATAGACCCCTGTTATTTTAAGCCTGATGCATAAATGTATATGGTCATTCTTTTAATAACAAAAGAAGGTCTAAAACGAATAAAAAATAGAAAATACATCAATGCTGGTACGTCAAATTCTATGAAATAGTAAATATTATACCATTTTAGGCTCTATTCTTGACGTCATTATTTTTAGAGTCCATCCAGTAAATGACGGGTTTAAGTACTTTGTTAACATGCCAATGAGCGGAAAAATTGCTATCTTAATCTAAGTTAACATATTTTTCAACAATAAAAATAAATGTAGCAATCATCGCACAAAATTTTAAGTTTGATACAAATTTCTGACCTTACCCCCTCCAGATTTTGTTACAAAATGCTGGCAAGATATCCCCTCCGTGCTCTATTTGGATTTATATCTCCTGAACCGTTCATCTAAATTACTCCATTTTTCATCCATATATCAATTGCAAATATGACTGACCAAAATGTGAATTCTATAACCCATTTTATAATATTTACCCATTATATCAGTAATATTAACGCCTGCAACAGTTTTAAGCAAATGACGTCACGTGTTGCATTTGGCCATTTGAACGTCAAATCAAGTTGATAAAGAAATAAAAACGGTCCAGACTGAAATGGGGTAATGAAAACAAGATGTTTATCTTATGAATAGAATTATAAATAAATAGAATGTATTCAGACAAAAGAATACGCAAAGAAAATTATTAATACTTGAATGTAAGTGCAATCACACGTTATATATAATATACAGGCTTAGTACATGTATGTTGCTATCTATTTGTTTTGGATGAGGAGAAAAGCCAGGAAGGGCTAAAATCGGCCTTGTGACAGAATATCTTTTTGAAATAGTTTTTTTTAATTCCTATATCTATAAAAAAATCATATTTATTTCCGCATGACATCTGTTTTCTTCTAAGAAAGGGTAAACAATAGCACGAACAACGTCGCCTTATAATTGCTCGGCGTTTTGAAACCTATTTGTCATATATAAGAATCTGTGTTTCAAAACAGAAAACAATTAGAAGGATTTTTTAAATATCTGTAACAAAAAAAATTCATATAGACAATGTAAAATGCAATTAACTGACTTATAACAGTAAAACAATGCTGCAACTGAGTTCTATCTTCGATTAATATTATAAACGTTCCATACGTCCCCCCTCCTCTTTTTTTTACTGGTCTACTTGCACATATTTAATCATAGGCGCTTAATGACGAATTCTTTCCTGACTGCAAAATAATTTTAGTGTACAATGTAAAACGATAAAAACAGTATTCCTTGCATTTACGTATTTATGGAGATCATATAATGTAGGTAAGTCGGCATTCGCTTTTTTTTCATCAAACATGCTGGGATATTCAGCATTATGGAATCCAACGTGGGTCAAGGTCATCCTCAAGGTCAGTGTGACTTATTCAGGATCAAATATCCTTTAGATAATCAGTGGCGGATCCAGCGCCCCCTTTGTCGGGGGGTCAAGGGGCGAATTTTGCCGATTTTACTGAAATTTGGCAAATATATACCTGTTTTTGGAAAATTTTGGGTCATTGCCGGGGAGGGAGGCGGGCGCCCCCTCCGCACCCCCCCCCCCCCCTGAATCCACCACTGGTAATTTTAAAATATGTATGTACTTTCCATTCCTGTATTAAACGTATACCGGTAATAATAATAATTCACTGCCGGGGAGAGGGTTAAGGCAATAATCCTGAAATCATTGATTTATAACAGGTCCATGAATATTCGCATTGTAAGAAAAGGAGAAGAACAAATTATGTAAAAAAGGGAACTTTTTCAAAAGGAGGATTCACTTTGAGAAGAATTGACTTATAGTACTATGTCATTTGTCATGAAAAGTCTTCTGTTCGATAAATTCAAAATATAATTATTACGGTTCGCTTATAATAAATGGCGAATCTTACACATAGCGGAGAGAAATTGCGACGTAGCAGTAATACCCCCCCCCCCCATTTGCCCTTATCGTGATGCTTGCTGTTCTAAATATCACTACTCCTAGATATATAGACATAGAAGAATCCATTCATTTGTTTTACCAAAATCCCGCATGTAAACTAAGGAGTTGTTTCCTAAGAAAATGTACAATTTTGTGAGATGTTGCTCATTTAAACCCCGCGTGTAAAAAAAAGCATCACACACATTTTAATTAGATTCAATTGCTATTTTAACCCCGTGTATAAATCAAACGGTCGTTTACAAATAAAACAAGCATAAAATTCGTGATTTTCGCGTAGAATGACGGCGAGCGGCAGAATGCGCTTTCAGCCTTTTCTCTGAATGAACATACCCATCAAAGAATTGTTTTACATCAATTTTTAATCAAGATTCAAAGGAAAACGATAGAAGTCCCCATCTTATCTAAAAACAGCAGTTTTATTTAGCACAATCCCTAAAATACTAGTTCATGTTTCAGGACGTAGGTGAGTCAGCGTCAAATAATAAGAGTGACGATGCAATTTTGGCGCATTTTTTTCGTGACGTCATAGATAACGTGACGTCGATTTTGGCGACGAGAGAGAATCCGAAGTGATTTGTTGTTCGGATGGTGTATCCTTGAACCTTAACTCATTTGTGTCACACTTATGCCCTTTGCCGTGTGGAGCTCGTAAAAAAGTTCCCCGCGAGCGGTTTGACAGTAAGCGTTTTGAATATACTTCCCTGACATTGTCGCCATACCACTTTCTATATAGACATAACGTCAGACAGTGCATGAATTTTATATATTTTCCTTTTCATACTTCATAAACATCGACGGTGGGTGCGGCTAGCCAACAGGGGATGCTTACTCCTCCCGGGCACCTGGTCCCACCTCTAGCTTGCTAGGGGTCCATCGATGTTTAATCTTGTGCTCTATTGAGAGTGCTGTTGAGATTATCGTCAGGATCTTCTTTAACTCATTCAAAAGACCACTTGTCGAAATTCATAATGGATGACAAGAAATTTCCGAGGTTGGCAACTTATGAGCACTTTTTCATTTTTACGTTTCAAAATTGAATTGCGTCTTTTAACGGTGACTTTATGATGATAAACAATGCCAAAAGATGTACCACCTGTCCTCTCTGAATGTCAGTCGGACTCCTCGGGTGATTACATACATGAGCTCGCTACAGCCGGCAGAGCACGGACTGTATTACGCATGCCATCTTTTTATATCCATTTACATATTCATCTGTGTCTATGGGGCCTCTGCGTTTCGCGGTCTTGTTTGTGTGATGTCATCTTACAGTGAGGAGGTTGTTTTACACCACAATTGTACGTTCTTCGAGACCTCTGGGTAATTGGAGAAGTGAGAGGGTTGTGCGCACGTAATCCAGGATAACCACACCATTTGCTACTTGCGTGACAGATGGCCGTCCAAAGTCGGCACCGGTTACCCATTAGTCTCGTCGGTTTATGTGTAGTCTTTTGTGTTTGATGTTTACATGTCGTGTGTCTCTTTTCCGTCTCGTGCTGTACTCGTCTTTTGTGTTTTTGCATCGGGTGTTTTGGTGTTTTACTGTTGATGCTGCAACGGGGTCTTGTTGGAGATCTCCTCCCTTCTTTTTTTGACTCGGACAATTTGAGCTTTCAAACAAGATTGGAAAATGATCAATGAAGATTAACCACTATCAAGGCCAAGATTTGTATGTGACAATGTTAATCATGAAACCGTATGGTGTATTAAAGTTAAATAGAAAACGAAATTATTGCAGCTCATTCTGTTCTGCGATATTGAAAACGTTTTTGAAGAAAGATGATCTTAAGCTCTTTCCCTATTTGAATAATTTGATAAAGCCCCCCCCCCCCCTTGTTCCCTACCCGTTTCCATTATTTTTCCCTTTCGTATAACAGGGCAGGTAATTCTTGTCCCTAATTTCACATAAGGCGTATATAAGTGACTTTAAGGAATGTTCTCCTACAATGTTTGGAGCAGACATAGGGAGGGGGGTTTATATATATTTATCAACTCTATGGGTAAATGAATGTTACTCCATTCCCAATAAATAGTCAAAAATATACAGCCACTTTTTATACATTAACTGAGATATTGTATCTAAAGCAACAAGGTTTTCCTGTTAGTATTCATGTTTACAAATCATCTTAACTATCTCTCTTCAACATTTTTTTTTAAATATTCCATAATACCCGTGCTTGCACAGGTTATAGACTAGTTCTTTTGATATCCATTTTCATATTTTATTTTTGTAAGCTCCTGCCTATTTCATTCTTGCTCGCCTACTAAGAGAAGGAATTCACAACTCATCAATTATGTTCAGTAGGTCAAAGGTCAATATATCAAATGAAAGGTATTATCACAATACATACATAACTATTCTAAATATCAAAGTTTCTTTAAGGGGGGTTCGAGTATCGTTATTTTGACACTGTTTTAATTGTAAAACTAATTCTATTTTATCTAAACTAGATATCTACCTTCGAATCATCTAAAATGTTTTGAATATTTGTACGGCACAGGACATATTTAAGGTCTAAACATTGAACAATGTTTTGCATTTTCAGTGCAAAATCCTGTTTGCCCTTTAGTATCCATGGAAAACTTATTTTCAAACATTTCTTTTAATATTATTGCAAATTAAGATAAAAAAATCTCATAATTTTAGCCAAAATTGAGCGAAAAACCTGTATGTCTATCAATTTTGTTTTAAACTGTAGGTTCATTATTCAAAGATGATTAGATATTTGTTACTATTTTCAACATCTGCAAACAATCCAGGCAATACAACGTAATTGCGATATATTTTGGAATGGCTAATGACGTCACACCATGCCCGAACCACCTTAAGGGGTATGGACAAAAGTTTATCGGCCATATTGGATTTGACGTGAAGCATACTTGAAAATCTGTCGTTCTGCAGAATTAAGACTCAAATTTTAACCATTTTAATACTAAGTTTTCTTTACCTCATTATCGTCATTTTCCCATCTTTTTTTTTTTTTTTTTAGCAAAACCTGCATCAATATTTTTTCATGACAACCATTTGAACTAAGTGCACCGAACTGCGAAGCTACATGTTTGCAGGATTCATGATTAATACTACAACCTACCTTAAATATTACTATCATCATATATCTACAAATATTTGTCCTCCAATTTTGATCATACTTTCTCAAAATACCGGGTATCTTCATTTTACACGCGGGGGGTATAGTAGTAGCCATATCAACGTAGAAAGGAATCCAGGAGCGGATCCCCGTAATGTTGTACATTTGTAATTTGGCACAAATAATTCACAAGACTATCAGACTTTTCTAATAAATATCATGAAAATAATCAATAAATGAATCGCAAACAGTCGAAATTCTAATGAATTACCCAATGAACTTTAAAACCGTTTATTTTTTTCCACCTATGTTGGGGCGGATCGGCACGTGAAAATGGCTGCCTGTAAATACTTGTGTTCGAAAGAAGCTCGTGTTGTATTAACCAAGAGATTTTAAAGATTATGAGACCTCGTACTCAAAATCGAAGGACAAATGTTTGTGGATATAGTATCAATGTAATGTTTAAGGTAAGTCATAGTATTATTCACAAATTCTTCTGAGGTGCAGTTATGCAGTTCGGTGCATAAATTTAAAGTTTCTAATGTTAAAATTTTAATGTTAATTTCCGTAGAAAATATGGGAAAATGCAGCTATACTTGGGGTTAAAATAGTTGAAGTTGGAGCCATGACTCTGTGTAAGGAAAGATTTTCAATAACATTACATAAAATCCAATATGGCGAATAACTACGGAAGCCCATTGGCCTCACAGAAAAAATAAATTTATTGCGTATATACGCAATAGCATTGCGTATATTCGCAATAACATTACCTATATTCGCAATAGTATTGCGTATATTCGCAACAGTATTGGGAGGAACAAGTATACACATTAGTGGCTACATATCTTTAAAAAATCTGCATGGATTGAAAAACTTGTGACATCTGAGTGATCAGAATGATGTTTGATTGATGTCTGTTAATTTTGTTATTTTTTTGTGAGTTTTGAGGCGCCTTTTCAATCCACTAAAAATATTTCTCCTTTTCTTTTCTCTTTTAGTTAAATCAATACCCCAATTTATTTCAGGCGCAGATCTACAAATGTAGCATTTTACCTCAGAGGGGGTTCAAACTAAAGTCATGAATCTTAAGCAGCTCATTATGATTTTTTTATGCCCCCGGAATCAAGGATTCGGGGTCATATAGTTTTTTTGCCTGTCCGTCTGTTTGTCTGACTGTCTGACTGTCTGTTTGTCTGTTTGTACGAAAAACTTTAACATTGGGCATAACTTTTGAATGGTAAGTGATAGGGGTTTCATATTTCACATGTGTATTCCTTGTGACAAGACCTTTCCATTGATAACAAAATTTGTAACCTCATGACCTTGATCTTGACCTTTGATCTACTTTTCAAAAACTTTAACATTGGGCATATCTTTTGAATGTTAAGTGATAGGGCTTTGATATTTCGTTTCTTCTGACAGGTTTGGTAGGATACATGTATGCGGGAAACTTTATAAGTTTGATTCTTTTTTCGGCCAGCCAGATTTTTTTACTAGATAAAAGCTTTGCTGTAGAGGGTAATATACGAGGGCTGATTGATATGTTGTGAGCTTCGGTGTTCTGAAATGCAGAAGATATTATGCTGATAGATTATCTCCAAAAAGGACTAACAATTAATGGTACATACTATGCTTCACTTCTGACATAGTTACGAGAAAATATTAAACTTAAGCGCCGCGGAAAGCTAACTAGTTAAAGGTGTGTCGTTCCATCATGACAATGCTCCTGCTCACAAGTCTGTCACTGCCATGGCTGCCATTCATGATTGTGGCTTTAATTTAATTGAGCATCCGCCTTATTCACCTAATCTTTGCTCCATCAGAATTTCAACTATTCCCAAAACTGACAGAAGCTATTTCTTGCACCCACTTTCAGTCCGATGATGACGCCATACGTGCAGTGGCTGGCGTTCTGACCAGTCAAGATAAGGAGTGGTATTGAGGCCCTTGAGATTGAGTATCCCTCAGGTCAGAATTGCTGTTAAATGTTTGCCTGGATACCCTACTTTTTCTCGTCAGAATATCAGGTTTATAGTTTTATAGTTACATTTTATCACCTAAAAAGGGTCCAATGTTAAAGTTCAAATGGCTAAGTACCTGGTATTATCATGAAACCACGAATGATATTTTGTTTTTATATCAGGTTTAATATAAGCTTTGAATATATGGAAATGGAAATTTTGTAAAAGTAGTTATTTAGGAAATATGAGCATCTCAGACCTGAGGGATATTCTACCTTAAGCACTGGTGGCAAAAGTGTATAGATACTGAAGGGGATTATGTAAAAAAAAAATGCAACACGTCTTATAAAATTCAAATCCATCAATACGAGACTCACAACATATTCATCAGCCCTCGTATTGCAGAATATTTCATTTTCTCAATGTTTGTATCTAATAAAACTCGAATACAGAAAGCTTTTTGAAGACCTATACCTTTCGCAGAATAATTGAATAGAAAAGGGGCATTGGAACTGTCTCTACAAAGGTCCCATCTTATACTTTCATATTCTAAAATCTATTATATTATATAATTAGTAATAGTGGTGATAAATCTATTTTGATGTCTTATTTGGGGTCCAGGGACCGAAGCTTTGGGACTTCTTCACTTCACGGGAGATGTTTCTGTATAAGTGTACAACGTTATATATATTACATCTTTGCGGTGATATTGTGAAGAAAAACGACGTTTCGAACTCTGTTGCATGGGAGCAGCATCTTTCAGATATTGAATCTTCATTGGAGGTACCATTGGCGGATTTAGAGCGGGACGTGGGGGCCCACGCCCCCCCCCCTACACCCCCCTAAAACCGTCTAGATAAGGTATTTTGTAGACTTAATTTCTGGTCCGTTGAAGTGAAATTTCTGAAAAGTTTTGCTGGCTCGCGGCCGCTCACCATCTAACTTTATTTATTTGCAATAAAAATACGAAGCTATATAAGTATGATATCCATTTCATACTCAGTAGTCGATGAATAATGTTTCCCCTTCCACACCTCAAATTAATTTTTGAGCGGAATGTTTTTATGTAGTCCATTGATCTCGTCGGTTTATCATTCGGATCAGCCTTGACCTTTTTCTTCGAAAAAAGACTCGGACGTCAGACGGTGCCATTTTAAAATTAGTTCCCCGTTGAATTATTAGTTTTGTTATAATCTATCATCTATCATGAAATATAAGTTCCAACACTGGATTGTAACTGACAAATTTGTTACTTAAAACATTACTCACTCAAGTTGAAGATTTTTGAATGTTGAAAAAGTGCCTTTTTACTTTTACATCGATTTGATGTAAAACCTTCCACCATTGGCGTCCGAGTCTTTTTATGCCGTTGCAAATTAAGGACGAGGGGATCTGAATTGTCGGTTTATGTGTAGTCTATTGTGTTTGATGTTTATATGTCGTATGACTCTTTTCCGTCTCTTAGTATGCTCGTCTTTCGTGTTTTTGCATCGGGTGTTTTGGTGTTTTGCTGTTGGTGCTGCAACAGGGTCTTGTTGGAGATCCCCTCCCTTCTTTTATAAGTATACCAAGTAAGTCAATGTTATGTACCCTAGCTAACAGCGTGAACAGCAAAGGGTATTGGCTTTTTGTGTAACTCTCTCCCCAATGAGGTAAAGAAGATTCGGACGATAATCTCAACAGCACTCACAATAGAGCACAGAATTAAGCATTGACGGACCCCTAGCAAGCCAGAGGTGGGACCAGGTGCCCGGGAGGAGTAAGCATCCCCTGTTGGCTAGCCGCACCCGCCGTCGATGTTTAAGCACGAAACTGAAAACAATATATAAAATCCATGCACTGTCATACGTCGTGTCTATATAGAAAGTGCTATGGCGACAATGTCACCCAACAAACAAAAGTATTGAGAATAAAAATCGCTGACTCGCTTCGCTCGCCAGATACATCATATTTCATATCAATACAAATGCTTCTTTTCAATTCAAGATTTCGAATTGATAAAATCACAATTCATAACTGTCTTCATCAAACAAAACGGTCATTCATCGTAAAGAGGATGGGGGGAGGTGAATTAGGAACCCGGGCCCCACTAGCACTTCATTCCCGGCCCCTCTTGGGTGGAGGCCTATTGGTATATTCCACGCCCCCTCTAAACTCAAATCTTGTATCCGCCCATGGGTACTTTAAGTCAAATAATGATTCATTATGAAGATAAATGTCTCATTTCGATCCTCCTGTATAAGGTATCTACAATATCGGCGAGCGTAGCAATCCAGATTCTAGAAAAAAAAATATTATCTAATATGATTACATTTTTGATTCACCTTCTAGGGGCTTAATTAAAAATGTAATCATGATATAGTTGAATCAAAAATGTAATCATGATATATCAATAATTCTTTTTTACTTAGTTTCGACAACTTTTCTAGAATCAGCACACAGATATTAATATAAGTTTGAATGAATACAACATATCATAATTGCTTTTCTAATAAGTCTCTTAATTGTTGTAAACGCACTTATAAATTTGTATATGCAATATCTCTCAAATTATTTCTTTTATTTGATTATTTCACAATCTAAATCACACTAACGGCTAGTTTTTCATGTGCGCGACATGCCCACTCCTCCCTCTTGTTATTGTGTTCTGCTAAAGACGATGAGGGCATAAAGTGATACCCATCTCGGTCTGACATGAATGTTGACTCCAGACATGACAGTTAAAACTGAGAAATCATTGATTTTCATGCTAAAAGTATATATGAATCAGCTGTAACAGAGGTAAAAAAAGCTTTTCCCGAGTTGTAGCTCCAAGTTGCTTACTGTAGATAACGCCAAAATTCATGATAATTATTCCTATTAACTCACATAAAGTTATGTCATTGGTCACCGTCCTTTGTCCGTTATCTATAATCCGTCCGTCGTTAGCTTTTTCTTAATTCTTGGCTAACCCCCACAATCGCTGCTTAGTATTCCACCAAACCTTCCGATCGAAATCTAAGAGGGCCACCTTGCGATCAATTTTCACTTTCCCATCTCAACGCTGTACAGAATTTAACCAAACCTCATAGAAAAATACATCTTCCCTCGATGACCTCAGTTTAGCAATGTGACCCCATTGGACCTCTTGTTTCGTTTTTATTCTACAATTTTGAAACTAATATCAACATCCTTAAGAAATGAAGTAGACATCGTTTTTTAACACGGATTGTATTACTTACGCTCTCTTTTTATATCCATTTACATATTCATCTGTGTTGCTTGGGCCCCTGCGTTTTGCGGTCTTGTTTGTGTGTGGTCATCTGACGGTGAGGAGGTTGTTTCACACCACAATTGTACGTTCTTCGAGACCTCTGGGTAATCGGAAAAGTGGGAGGGTTTTGCCCACGTAATCCAGGATAACCATACCTTCTGCTATTTCCGTGGCAGATGGCCGTCCTAAGTCGGCACCGGTTGCCCATTGGTCTCGTTGGTTTATGTGTAGTCCTTTGTGTTTGATGTTTCTGTGTTGTGCGTTGACGTTCCTTGTCCCTTACGCGTCTCTTTCTATGCTTGTCTGCTTTGTGTTTTTGCTTTGGGTGTTTTGGGGTTTTGCTGTGGGTGCTACAACCTGGTGTTGTTGGGGATCCCCTCCTTTGTTTTATTCTGTTAAAATTATAAATCAACCATACTTTATTAAAAGCAGTCAAGAATTTTAATTCTAAATGCAGGCAAGCAAAGCAAGTCGGAAATTTTCTGTAATGAATTATTCCATTTTCAAGGAATAATATAAATGAATGTCCTTTATGATATGGCCATAGTAATCAAATATGTTGCTTTGCGTACCTTTTTGACAAATTGCTCAGGAAAAAGAACATCACAAAAACAGACATTTTCAGGTAAAAAAAATCATTTAATGATAATAGATTCGACAAAATGTCTGTTCAATCATAAAATTTTAAATTATATTAGTGATTTTTATATGACAAAAAAAAAAAAAAAAAAAAAAAAATAAGTCAGCATTTTCGATAATCCATCTCACTTGAAGAAAACTTTTTTTGGTTTTCCAGTATTACGTGCGCACAACCCTCTCACTTCACGTGCAATTGAGGTGTAAAACAACCTCCTCACTGTTAGATAACATCACACAAACAAGACCGCAAAACGTAGGGGCACCAGCAACACAGCTGAATATGTAAATGGATATAAAAGGAGGGCGTGTGTAATACAGTCCGTGCTCTGTCGGTTGTAGTGAGCTCATGTATGTAATCACCGAGGAGTCCGACAGACATTCAAAGAGGACAGGTGATCGGGACTAACTTGGGGAGGGGGGGGTTATGACCTCTTCATAAGCGGATGAAAAATATTATTTCGCAGGGAGGAGTCCAGTACAGAGGAGATAGGACTGTTCAATTCTGTATTTTTAATAACTTTATCAAGAAAAATGAGGGGGTGACATTTTTGCTTGAAAGGGATAAGATTGTATCCCTGAAATGTGCTTCCCGATATATTTTCTTATTTACGGTCTCATAACATACATCTATGGCATTTTACATTTATGTTTCTAAAGGTCAACTTCGACTATTTCACGATACCCTCTAATGACTAGAACTGATAGACATGCAGATATGACTTTAAATGTTTGTTCTCAGCAATAATTCCTCTTTATGCTTTTTTTCTCAAGTTTTTCTTAAATTTTGTGTTTTGTTTCGTTTCGTTTCGTTTCGTTTCGATCTGTTTCGATCTGTTTCGTTTCGTTTCGATTTGTTTCGGTTCGTTCCGTTTCGATTCGCACTTTACAGGGACCCGTGATATTCCGTTAACCCTGAAATATAATGCAAAAACTGGCTTATAATTTTCAATATTCTACAACGTTTGAACTCCGCAAAAAGATGTTTTCTTAGATGTAAACGTCTTCAAATTGAATAGCATCATTTAAGAACAGAGAGATTGGCAACGTGGACCAGACATGCACGTTTCAGGTACTTAACCCTCATCAGTGATCCTAAATCTAAACAATGTAATATGCCAATAAAGTATGAAAGTTACTATGTCGAAAAAGTGTACCGAAAGACGTAGCAGGATTGGTGGGATATGATGCTACAGGACCCACTTTTTAGAAATTTCAAGAAATTTTGATACCAGAAATTTAGAATGCGTTGAAGAAACGATCAACCGAAATTGATCGAAATTGGATACATGTGCCCTCGGGGACTCCTGGTCCACCAGCAGTGACACTCACTAAGTGGTATAAATGTAAACGTCTTCAAATTGAATAGCATCATTTCAATTTCAATCGACTTCAATTTCAGCATTACATCGACTTCAATTTCATCGACTTCAATTTCAGCATTACGAACTTTCCTTTTCTGAGTAGCAACATCCCTTCATCGCCTGCTTATGGCGTGTTCATATCTCAGTTGATACGCTATGCCAGAGCAAGTACCAAATATACGGATTTTTTTCTGAGAGCTAGGCGTCTTTCAGATAAGCTTCTCAGTCAGGGATATGTTTGTGACCGACTAACATCGTCACTTAGGAAGTTCTACGGTCGATATGTGGAACTCGTCATACACTATGATGTCCCACTATCCAGAATGGTGGATGATATTCTGTCATAGACCATTTGAACCATCCAACCAAAGATTGTACTCTATATCTTCCAAAATGGAAGTAACCGGATGTGACAGTTCTACCGAATTGAAGCGACGGGTGTTGCATGCAAGCAGGAGATGCTTACTCTTCCTGGGCACCTGGTCTCACTCTCATATCGGGAGTTCGCTTCTTTTCATATGGTGGAGGTTTTTGCTTTTTGTTTGCTTTGGTTCCTGTTTTATCCTGATTTTGTATGCCTTCGGTTTCTGATTTTCTGAATTATCGATTTTGTACTGTAGACAGGGATATGGTCATTATCCATATTTGTCATTTAAGAACAGATTAATTGGCAAAGTGGACCAGATATGCACGTTTCGGGTACTTAACCCTCATCAGTGATCCTAAATCTAAACAATGTAATATGCCAATAAAGTATGAAAGTTACTATGTCGAAAAAGTGTACCGAAAGACGTAGCAGGATTGGTGGGATATGATGCTACAGGACCCACTTTTTAGAAATTTCAAGAAATTTTGATACCAGAAATTTAGAATGCGTTGAAGAAACGATCAACCGAAATTGAACGAACTTGGCTACATGTGCCCTCGGGGACTCCTGGTCCACCAGCAGTGACACTCACTAAGTGGTATAAATGTAAACGTCTTCAAATTGAATAGCATCATTTCAATTTCAATCGACTTCAATTTCAGCATTACATCGACTTCAATTTCATCGACTTCAATTTCAGCATTACGAACTTTCCTTTTCTGAGTAGCAACATCCCTTCATCGCCTGCTTATGGCGTGTTCATATCTCAGTTGATACGCTATGCCAGAGCAAGTACCAAATATACGGATTTTGTTCTGAGAGCTAGGCGTCTTTCAGATAAGCTTCTCAGTCAGGGATATGTTTGTGACCGACTAACATCGTCACTTAGGAAGTTCTACGGTCGATATGTGGAACTCGTCATACACTATGATGTCCCACTATCCAGAATGGTGGATGATATTCTGTCATAGACCATTTGAACCATCCAACCAAAGATTGTACTCTATATTTTCCAAAATGGAAGTAACCGGATGTGACAGTTCTACCGAATTGAAGCGACGGGTGTTGCATGCAAGCAGGAGATGCTTACTCTTCCTGGGCACCTGGTCTCACTCTCATATCGGGAGTTCGCTTCTTTTCATATGGTGGAGGTTTTTGCTTTTTGTTTGCTTTGGTTCCTGTTTTATCATGGTCATTATCCATATTTGTCATTTGTATGCCTTCGGTTTCTGATTTTCTGAATTATCGATTTTGTACTGTAGACAGGGATATGGTCAATATCCATATTCGTCATTTAAGAACAGATAAATTGGCAACGTGGACCAGACATGCACGTTTCGGGTACTTAACCCTCATCAGTGATCCTAAATCTAAACAATGTAATATGCCAATAAAGTATGAAAGTTACTATGTCGAAAAAGTGTACCGAAAGACGTAGCAGGATTGGTGGGATATGATGCTACAGGACCCACTTTTTAGAAATTTCAAGAAATTTTGATACCAGAAATTTAGAATGCGTTGAAGAAACGATCAACCGAAATTGATCGAATTGGGCAACATGTGCCCTCGGGGACTCCTGGTCCACCAGCAGTGACACTCACTAAGTTGTATAAATGTAAACGTCTTCAAATTGAATAGCATCATTTCAATTTCAATCGACTTCAATTTCAGCATTACATCGACTTCAATTTCATCGACTTCAATTTCAGCATTACGAACTTTCCTTTTCTGAGTAGCAACATCCCTTCATCGCTTGCTTATGGCGTGTTCATATCTCAGTTGATACGCTATGCCAATGCAAGTACCAAATATACGGATTTTTTTCTGAGAGCTAGGCGTCTTTCAGATAAGCTTCTCAGTCAGGGATATGTTTGTGACCGACTAACATCGTCACTTAGGAAGTTATACGGTCGATATGTGGAACTCGTCATACACTATGATGTCCCACTATCCAGAGTGGTGGATGATATTCTGTCATAGACCATTTGAACCATCCAACCAAAGATTGTACTCTATATTTTCCAAAATGGAAGTAACCGGATTTGACAGTTCTACCGAATTGAAGCGACGGGTGTTGCATGCAAGCAGGAGATGCTTACTCTTCCTGGGCACCTGGTCTCACTCTCATATCGGGAGTTCGCTTCTTTTCATATGGTGGAGGTTTTTGCTTTTTGTTTGCTTTGGTTCCTGTTTTATCCTGATTTTGTATGCCTTCGGTTTCTGATTTTCTGAATTATCGATTTTGTACTGTAGACAGGGATATGGTCATTATCCATATTTGTCATTTAAGAACAGATTAATTGGCAAAGTGGACCAGACATGCACGTTTCGGGTACTTAACCCTCATCAGTGATCCTAAATCTAAACAATGTAATATGCCAATAAAGTATGAAAGTTACTATGTCGAAAAAGTGTACCGAAAGACGTAGCAGGACTTAATAAATACATGCGATTTAATAAATACATGCGAGAATAATAAGACTATAAATTTAATTTAATAAAATGACTTGGTATCTTTAAAATCTAATAGAATTCCCAGCCGGAATACGTCAAAAAAAAAATGACAAACTTTTTCCATAGTAAAGGCGGAACTCGGAATTTATTGCACACTGAAAATCAAAAAAAAAATCCAGTTCAGAGGGATTGAGTAAAAAGTTGTCAGACAATTCCATTTCTACCCCATCAGAGTATATTGAAATCCATAAACTCTAATCATCTTTCTGAAAAGAGAATACTTACAATTCAGGAATTCCAGAACGAATTCATATCATTTTTGAAGACGGTAAACATGTCATACGTAAGCATGTTGACCGCACTGCAAAATTAAACTTTAAAAGAGGGGGGGGGGGGGTATTTCGGGATCCCCTCGATCGATCATACATTAAATTCAAGTATCTCAAAATGTTTATTTTATCTTAATCTATCTTTCTACAATATCAGAAATGCTAATTTTGTGGGAAAAGGTTACATACTTAAATTGAACCTAGGCTTAAACCTACCCTATACCAGGATCAGATCTTAGCTCAAATCTGAGCTCTTCTCAAATAAGTCGAGCAGGTGTGCAAGCAAAATGAAAATTTTAAGCTAGGCTTGAGCCAAGATCACTCTGATCCAGCTCAAGCCTGACGTGCACAAGTGGTCATAAGGGATTACTCGTTTGCTTACCCACCTCTAGCTTGGATTACCCACCTCTAGCTTGCTAGGGGTCCGTCGATGCTCAACATAGTGCTCTATTGGGAGTGCTGTTGTGATTATCGTCAGGATCTTCTTTAACTCATTTGTGTCACACTTATGCCCTTTGCCGTGTGGAGCTCGTAAAAAAGTTCCCCGCGAGGGGTTTGACAGTAAGTGTTTTGACTATATTTCCCTGACATGGTCGCCATAGCACTTTCTATATAGACATAACGTCAGACAGTGCATGCATTTTATGTACTGTGTTCTTTATCGTGCATTAACATCGACGGCGGGTGCGGCTAGCCAACAGGGGATGCTGACTCCTCCCGGGCACCTGATCCCACCTCTAGCTTGCTAGGGGTCCGTCGATGCTCAACATAGTACTCTATTGGGAGTGCTGTTGAGATTATCGTCAGGATCTTCTTTAACTCGTTGATATTTGACGGGAAGCGATTCTTGACTCGTTCTGATCTATGAGAGGAATCGTCCTTCTTTTCAGACAACATAATATGATGACACATTTAAATGCAGGATGACAGAATACCCAATTGGCACTAACTTGTATTCTTGTTATATTCATCTACACATTTTCAAAAGCGCTTGACATATGCTAGATAAATTCAAAGAAATATGATATGTAGAAATTGTGTCGCAGTGGCACCTCATTTTAGGATACTTATTTCGTTCAGAAACACTCTTATTCAAATAAAAAGTAATTCAAAGACGATATCATCCGGATGCTTAAGTTTTTGATTGACAACATTTTTGTGGTATTTAAAGGAACCGTATAACAGCAAATAGTTGGCATCCCCATGTATACCAATTGCGCCCTACTTCTTGCTGACATATTTTTATATTCATACCAAGCTGACTTTGCTCTCGACTGGGCGAAAGCACCTCGCATCTCAGTTCAATTTTACTTTGAGATACATATATGACGTGTTGTTAATCAACAATTTGAACTCTGCGGATCATCTACATGAGATCCATCCTCATGAACTAGAGATCAAGAAAACAATCGAGAGCGACAGATCTGCTTCCAACTTGGATATACTTCTATCTGTCGACGCAAACAGCCATTTGAATACCTAACTTTATGACAAACGTTGCGATCTAAGCCACCACATAATTAACTTCCCGTTCATGAGTAGTAACATTTCGTCCTCCCCTGCTTATGGCATTTTTGTTTCTCAGCTGATAAAAAGTTTAACATTTGTACCATTTGGTGAGTGTCACTGTTGGTTGACCAGGAGTCCCCGAGGGCACATGTAACCAAGTTCGATCAATTCGGGTCGATCGTTTCTTCAACACATTCGTAAATTTCCGTTATCAAAATTTCTTGCAATTTCTAAAAATGGGTCCTGTAGCATCATATCCCATCTATCCTGCTACTACGTCTTTCGGTCCATTTTTGAAAAGAATAACTTTCACATTTTTTTGTCATATTGCATTTTTTAGATTGAGGATCACTGTCAAGGGGTAAGTACCAGAAACATGCCTGTTTGATCCATGCTGCAAATGTATCTGTTCTTAAATGATGCTATTGAATTTGAAGACGTTTAATATTTGTACCAATTGGTGAGTGTCACTGCTGATGGACAAGGAGTTTCCGAGGGCACATGTAGCCAAGTTCGATCAATTACGGTTGATCGTTTCTTCAACGCATTCGAAAATTTCTGCTACCACTCGCTAACCCGGCCACTTTTATTTGTTTTGATTACGCCTCTAGATAGATCATTCACCGAATGTTCTCTCTTTACATAAAAAATGTACTTTAGAAATTAAACTTTCTTATTTCATTGAATGATTTGTCTTAAATGCACCACTGGTGAGAATTCATTATCCGAAATATTCATGTCTGGTTGACCACATAGACATTTATGGCTGACATGTGAAAGCTAAGTAGGACACTTAATTTGCCATGCAACTACCCAAGGATAACCACAGAGAACAGATAAGCAGGGTCCTGTTATCTTTAGTGAGGTTTGGGAGAACCCGTCATTGAGTCCAATCCTCAAAACCAGTCGGAGTTTAATTATTACGAATACGCTGGTACAGCGAATATCAGGTAAACAATTACAAAGAACAACATTTGGCGACATGACAAACATGCAACAGAACAATATTCATACTGTATGGTCAAACAGACATAGCAGACAGACCAAAACGTAAAGCATGGATAGATATGTGTGGTTAGATAACAGGGAATGCTTAACTGTACATGGAAAGTCTTCGCATTTTTATTTGAGAATAGCTTCCACTGTTTAGTTATATTTTGACAGCACTTTCTATATAGACACAACGTCAGACAGTGCATGAAGTTTTTATATTTTCATTTCCATGCTTCATAAACATCGACGGCGGGTGCGGCTAGCCAAGAGGGGATGCTTACTCCTCCCGGGCACCTGGTCCCACCTCTAGCTTGCTAGGGGTCCGTCGATGTTTAATTTTGCGCTCTATTGTGAGTGCTGTTGAGATTATCGTCAGGATCTTCTTTAACTCATTTGTGTCACACTTATGCCCTTTGCCGTGTGGAGCTCGTAAAAAAGTTCCCCGCGAGGGGTTTGACAGTAAGTGTTTTGAATATACTTCCCTGACATTGTCGCTATAGCACTTTCTATATAGACACAACGTCAGACAGTGCATGAAGGTTTTATATTTTCATTTCCATGCTTCATAAACATCGACGGCGGGTGCGGATAGCCAACAGGGGATGCTTACTCACTTCACAGCAACGTGATAATCTAAAACTATTTTTATCCAGAATTTCTGTAGCTCTTCATTCATTCTCTAAGCTGTGTCATATTTTTTAAATTGATCGGAAAACATTGGCATCATTCTTTTGTACAGAATGCGGCTTGCTGTCAAACAATGCATCGTTTTGTATTGTAGTGTAAGATACTATATATATATTAGTATTACTGAGTTAAACAAGATCCTGACGATAATCCCTACAACACTGACAATAGAGTACCAAACTGAGCATCGACGGACCAGCTAGCGGTGGGATCAGATGCGCGGGAGGAGTAAACTTCCCTTGCTTGCTAGCCGCATCCGCCGTCGATGTTCATGCACGAAAATGAAAACAACATAAAAAAGACACGAATAAAAAATGATTGCAATAGTTTATTACATCTTGTGCTTATCTGAACTTAAGATATAAAAGTGTTACATTTGTATGTTAAGGCAAAGACATGTTAAGTATACGGTAAATAAGCATATATTAGTATCTAAATAAATAAGTATGTTTCATTTATCCTTCCTTATGACACTTCATTGTTCCTAATTATTAATAATCGATATTCCGAATATATACCTCCTATTTGCAATCTTCATATAATCATTATTGAGAGCAGACAACACAGGTTAATTTTCTCCCCTCAGAATATGGTGGACAAGGTAAAGAGCCACACCTTCCCTCTACAGAGTACAGTAGGTAACCACCCTTATCAGCAGAATCACCTGGCAGAGTGTCGGGGTTCTCGTCAAGGCATATATACTTTGATGCTCTTTCATGATTCCACCATCCTGCCATTAGGTAACCTTGGTATTCTTTGTTCCAACCATCATAACAATTCTTCCGAGCTGTATTCATAGAAAAGGAAATAGATAATTTTATTTGTTGCTTAGTGCTAGGGTAGGTAATGAAAAACTTGTATCCTAGCCATCAAAAGATTAGTGGACCGAGTTACTCAGTGATAATTGATTGAGAAAATCAATGTTGTTTCGCACAGTTATATCGTTACGGTGAATAAAATATGAATTTTGAGAGTAATGTAATCTACATATTCGATCGTTGACCGTAAAAAGCATCTTGCAAGTCGGGGAAACAATTCAATTCACTTTGACGAGTTTAAAAAGTTGCTTTGGATAAACCTATTTCGAAATATCTTTGAAATATAATAATTATGAGAGAACAATTATAATGAAATTTGTTTTCAAGGAGTCATATATACATACCTGGAAGCATCATGATAGATGCTCTTTTGTTGAGCTTACACACTGCACATGGGACAGTCAGTGATCACTTAATGATTTCCTGGAGTCGGTCAATGAGTGAAACTCGTATTCCGCTCCATATAAATAGGCTTTACTTCCTTCACTTCCATCAGTATGAAGACCCCACTCTGGGTCGGTCGGCATACATAAAGGTTCTGCTGCTCCTCCTTTATTAGCATACGATGATCCTCCCATAAATCCTGCCAGTATATTTCAGACTAAATTATATGGAAAGGAAGGAGGGGATCTCCAACAAGACTCAGCACCCACAGCAAATCCCCAAAAATGTCAGCATACATCAATAATAATAACTGAGGCAAAGCCGATAGAAACCAAATAAATTTTATTTATTCCCAATAGTATATGTTTCAGTTTACCATATGCAGTTCATCCTTTTGCGTGAAAAAAAAAACAAATATGCTTTGGAGAAGCAGTGCTATGATCCAAACAACATTCATCTATCTTGAATCCGTAATGAAGAATGCTACATATAATAATCTACCTTTCTGATATTTCTGGCATAATTTTAGATACTGATATCCGTATGTAAGGTATTCAATGTTCAATAGGGCATTTGTGATATGTTTTAAGCACGAAATTTTCTTAAAAGTAATAATAGTGCTTATAAATAATAATTCATCAATAATACCTCAGTTGTAAAGAGTCTTTCAAGCTCTTGGAGTCTTATAAATATCTTTACTTAGGGCATTGTAACTTTACACAAAAATTATTCTATGGACCTGTGTTATTGTCCCCGTCTGTTTCTCGTCTCTTGAGAATGCGTCCCACTGTATTACGTTTATGAATCTCCTTCATATCTCGGTTTTGATTTGTGTTTTTCGAGATACTGTACATGTACGTTTAAGAATTGATATTTCAAGCTTTAGTGTTTGACTTCTATTCACATATGATGTCAGTTTATCTTGATAATAATCGAAAAAGGTAATTATGAAAGAAAACACACATCGTACTCATTCAAATAATCCTGCTGTATCGTTTACAGCTTTTGATATCAATCAAAACAAATAAGACATATTTAATGCATTGAATAAGTTTCCTTATGAATTATACGCTATACGGGGGCGATGAATGTCATATGATTTCAGAGTCGAGTAATGTCTATCACCTCATCTTCTTTCTATGTACTTGTTTGGAATGTTCTGGTAAAAGACATAATATTCATATATCTTGTCCGAGGATAACAACGACAAGTTTAAGCTTGTAACGTGACGATTGCTACAATTAACCAAAATCAGATTTTTGTACTCAAACCAATTATCTAATTCTTGGTCAATAAGTCATCTTAGAAAAGAGTATTTGAGTATCAAAGCATGTGACAGAAGTCATGTGTTACAGAAGTTACCTGTAAATGAAGTCTCATGTAACAGAAATCATATGTTATTAATTCACATATAACAGAAGTCAAGTGTTACAGAAGAAAGAAGGGGGTAACTCATCTTAAAAAGAGTATTACGTATCAAAGCATGTGACAGACGTGTCGTTTTACAGAAGTTGTCTGTACCAGAAGTCACATATAACAAAAGTCAAATGTAACAGAAATACCGTGTTTCAAAACAAAGGAGGGTATCTCCAACAACACCAGGTTGCAGCACCGACAGCAAAACACCTAATGCAAAAACACAAAGCAGACAAGCACAGAAAGAGACGCATTAGGCACAAGGAACGTCAACGCATAACACAGAAACATCAAACACAAAGGACTACACATAAACCAACGAGACCAATGATCAACCGGTGACGACTTAGGACGGCAATCTGCCACGGAAATAGCAGAAGGTGTGGTATCCTGGATTACGTGCGCACAACCCTCCCACTTTTTCCGATTTTCCAGAGGTATCGACGAACGCACAATTGTGATGTAAAACAACATGCTCACTGTCAGATGACCACACACAAACAAGACCGCAAAACACAGGGGCCCAAGCAACACAGATGAATATGTAAATGGATATCAAAAGAGGGCGTACGTAATACAGTCCGTGCTCTGCCGGCTGTAGCGAGCTCATGTATGTTATCACCCGAGGTAGTCCGACTGATATTCAGAGAGGACGGATGGTCAGGGCCCTGTCTTCTCTATAGAGGTTTGGACAGGGCCCGTCATGGAGTCCCGTCGTCACAGTCAGTCAGAGTGCAAGTTTCAAGAATGCAGCTGGTACAAGACTGTAGATTGGTCAAGTTCCAAGCCTAGTGTCCGTCTGGTGACATTGAATCATATTCACGGTATAAAAGGGGTTTGATGATTCTGACGCATTTTCGATAGTGATGTTGTCTATCTTTGATCCTTCTTATCTAGTTAATTATATCACCATAAAATGCAGGTTTTGAAATACCAAAAGTAATATACTCTGTTGCCTGTATTGGTCCGAATTTCAGAAGAAGTTGACAATAATTTGTGTGAAATTTCCAGAAAGTCTGTACTAGTTTGTGAAAGCAAAAACCTTGTCCCAAAAGTTTCTTAGTAATTTGTAAATTTCTACTATGAAAATCCAAAACATCAGTACATGCTCTAGCATACCGGATGAGCTGTGAAATATAGATACCATATGACGGTAATCTAGGAACATCACCGTCAAGACAGGGGAAATTTACTATGTTAAATCCAAAATCATCTCTTTCGTCATACACACTTGTATGGATCTGTCCATCACAATTTTGATATTTAGGTCCAAAAATTGTGTTTCTGTGTTTGAAACGTTTGCCTTGTTTAGAATCAATTCTTGTGGATAAAAACATTTTTTACTTTTCAAAAACAGGATTGTCGATAGTAAGAATATCATCCAGGTACCTAGAAGTTCCAATTGAAACATTTCACATCATCATTTTTTCTTTGCTTTTGAAGATTTTGGATAAATTCCTTTTCATGCGTGTATAAAAAAAATCTGCAACAAGAAGCGCACAATTAGTACCCATAGGAATCCCTACTACCTGCTTGTGGAGGTTCTCACCAAATCTTACATAAATATTGTCCAAAAGGAAGGACAAGGCAATACACAGGTCACCACATGTCCATGATTTGTATGATTTGTAATCTTTGACGGAAAAGAAACCCTTCGATTCAGATGTACAAATATAAGTTTTCCCCTCTCGATCAAAACACCATTTAACGAGTTTGGAAAGTCGATCATTTATTTTGTCATGAGGAAGCGTGGTGTACATATTAAGTCGTATGAAGATATAGTATTTGCTTCAAAATATCTTGATTTCATTTTGTCAATCACATCCCCTGAAATTTTAATAGACCAAAAGAATTTACACCATTCCTGTTCATAACAGTTTCACAGTATTTTGCCACGTGTTCCTTTATAGCCGTGAGTGCTGACGTCAGATTTCTAGACAAAATTGTAGTTGAGCAGTTGTTAGAATTAGCAATGTATCGAAACTTGAAAGGAGACTTGTGAAGTGTAGGTATACAGTATATTGTAGGGAGATCCAATTTAGAAATAGGTTTTTCAAATATGTTTGTCCAAATCATTGGGAACACTTTCATTGCTTTCGATATAAGTATTAGTAGAGGAATGTTCCGAAACTAAAGTTGATATGTAGTAGCGGTTTCAAATAATAATGGTGTTGTTGGCTGCGTTGTCTGCAGGCGCGAACACATATATTTCATGTAAATTACGTAACTTGGATTTGAAATATCTTTCAGATTTAGAACTTGGATTTTCAAAAAGATGAGGATTTTTGTGGTAGCTATCTATTCGAATATCGTTTATATCCAAATTGAGGTTTTCCAGTCATTCATGTATGCGATTCGACTTTCCGATTAACACCATCGATTGGTATAGTTATCTAAAGCTTCTTTCAGCACTTAGTGACATTTAATAAAATTTATCTTGGATGGGATTCTAAACTTAGGTCCTTTTTTGAGAAGACCACGGAGCTGTCTGTCTTTGATAATTGAAAAGTCACCCGTAATAATATGACCAGCTTGTTTATATAGATATTCAGACGTTGCACATTCTCAAGAAGCAGGACATGATTCAAGTATTTTAGGATCTGATGTAACTTTGTTGTAGATACAAACGATATTTCGAAAAGGTCTCTTATATTTGTAACAAATTAGAGGAGGTTCTAATTTTCAAAATATTGAGGAATGACTCTTTGTACGCGATGATCCCGAAAAATATTATAGATGTTCAGAAGATCAAAACCTTTGTTAATAAATGGAATTTTTATGAATCGTCTTTTATGGGAGGTGCTTTTAATCAAAGGGTATAGTTTATTATGTACGAATGCAACAATGGTGTTTTGCCTGAATCAATCAGAGTTTCTTAAGAATGCAACCAGTGCTTCATCCAAGATATATTTTAATTGAACTGCTGGAACTGAAGAGAGAGAATGTAGCAGTTCATGTCTGCCGCCGTTGCGTGCAATGATCAGTAGATCTTTGAGGCTACGATGTACTCTAGCTCTTTTATTGAATTTTTTGTTTCGCCTTTTACCGTGAGACCTATGCTTCCATTTAGTGTTAGGGCGGATTGAAAAGACATTAATATTTGACGAGGTCGAAGAAATGTTTCCTTGTCCATAAATTTGATCGTTTAGACCAAGGGGGTACGCAGTTTGCAGTTTGGTTATCCAGGCAAGTTCAGCTTGATTTCGGAACTTTCGTCTACTAATACATATATCAAAAGCAATGAAAGTGCATCTAACATTTTAGGCAAGCATAACAGTGAACTGTCTTCATTCAATATCTCTATTTCTAAATTGGATCTCCCAACACTATATTGCATACCGAAACTGCACAAGTCTCCTTACAAATTTTGATTTATTGCTAATTCTAGTAACTGCTCCACTACAATTTGGTCTAGAAATCTGACGTCAGCACTTACTGCTATCAAAGATATTGTGAAACGGTTCTAAACAGGAACGATGTAAATTTATTTTGGTCTATTAAGAATTCAGGGGATGTGATTGAAAAAATGAAATCTGGAAATTTCCAAGCCAATACGATTTCTTCATACGACTTCTCTAATATGTACACCACACTTCCTCATGACAAAATTAATGATCGATTATCTAATCTCATTAAATGGTGTTTTGATCGAGAGCGAAAAACTTACATTTGTACATCTGAATCGAAGGGTTTCTTTTCCTCGACAGACTACAAATCATACAAATCATGGACATGTAGTGACCTGTGTAATGCCTTGTCTTTCCTCTTGGACAATATTTATGTAAGATTTGGTGAGGATCTATACAAGCAGGTTGTAGGAATTCCTATGGGTACTAACTGTGCGCCTCTTGTTGCAGATTTATTTTTATACACTTATGAAAAAGAATTTATCCAAAATCTTCAAAAGCAAAGAAAATTTGAGGAGCTGAAATGTTTCAATAATACTTCTAGATATCTGGATGATATTCTAACCATTGACAATCCTGCTTTTGAATTATATAAGAATGAAATTTATCCACAAGAATTAACCCTTAACAAGACAAACCTTTCAAATACAGAAACACCCTTTTTGGACCTAAATATCAAAATTGTAAACGGAAAGATTCATACAAGTGTCATGACAAAAGGGATGATTTTGGATTCAACATAGTAAATTTCCCTTGGCTTGACGGTGATGTTCCAAGATTACCGTCATACGGCATTTACATATCACAGCTCATCCGGTACGCTAGAGAATGTACTGATATTTTGGATTTTCACAGTAGAAATTTACAAATTACCAAATAACTTTTAGGTCAAGGTTTCCGCTTTCATAAACTAGTTAAGACTTTCTGGAAATTTTACAAAAATTACAGTCAACTTCTTTTAAAATTCGGATCTATACATGCAACAGAGTACATTACTATGGGTATTACACAACCTCTCTTTTATGGTGATATGATTAACAAAATAAAAAGGATCAAAGGTAGGCAGCATAACCATCGAAAATGCGTCAGAATCATCAAACGCCTTTTATACCGTGGATATGATCCTAATGTCACCAGACGGACACTAGGCTTGGTACTTGACCAATTTACAGTCTTGTACAAGCGCATCCTTATGACTTGCACTCTGACTGACTGTGACGACGGGACTCCATGACGGGCCCTTTCCAAACCTCTTTAGAGAAGACAGGGCCCCGACCACCTGTCCTCTCTGAATGTCAGTCGGACTCCTCGGGTGATTACACACATGAGCTCGCTACAGCCGGCAGAGCACGGACTGTATTACGCATGCCCTCTTTTTATATCCATTTACATATTCATCTCTGTCTCTTGGGCCTGTGCGTTTTGCGGTCTTGTTTGTGTGATGTCATCTTACAGTGAGGAGGTTGTTTTACACCACAATTGTACGTTCTTCGAGACCTCTGGGTAAATGGAGAAGTGAGAGGGTTGTGCGCACGTAATCCAGGATAACCACACCATTTGCTACTTGCGTGACAGATGGCCGTCCGAAGTCGGCACCGGTTACCCATTGGTCTCGTCGGTTTATGTGTAGTCTTTTGTATTTGATGTTTACATGTCGTGTGTCTCTTTTCCGTCTCGTGCTGTACTCGTCTTTTGTGTTTTTGCATCGGGTGTTTTGGTGTTTTACTGTTGATGCTGCAACGGGGTCTTGTTGGAGATCTCCTCCCTTCTTTTTGTAAGCGGCGTTTTTTTAATTTCAGTTTTACTTTGATTTTTAAGATTTGGAAATGACTGAACTTGAGTATTTGTTATATCCGAAATTGAATGGTTATATTTAAGTCACATGTTATAGAAACCATATGTAATGGACATTATATGTTATAGAAGTCCGACTTTTAGATGCCAGAAGTCACATGTACAAGATATTACAGAAGAAACTTTGAAATTGAAGAAACAGATTTACGAACCGGAGTAAACAGTCTCAGCCAGGCCTGGACACGTTGTCTTTCCCCATCTTGTGTATAGTTTGCTGACATTCATAACATTACCTCCAAATGAGAAAAAAATTATGGTAAAATTTTAAGCGATTAATAAACATGTGTTCGAAAGTATGTTAGATTGAGCCTCTAATAACATACATTTTTAAGATTTGGACTTGACAGTGTTAGCCTTTTCATGAGTAATATAACATTGTAATGTCCCTCGTACATAATTATCGATATTTAAAAATGATTGCTTTGTATTCTTATGGCCCCTACAAACATTCAGATATACAAAAGTGTGTGAGGAAAATGTAAGGGAGTGTGAAAAGGATGGCATATTAAAATCGCAATACTTATACCAAAGTGAAATGCATGTACATAGAGCAGTGGGCAAAATATTTATGAACTTGCAAGCTACTTCATCTTTGCACCCGCCCATCCTTGGAGATACTATAAAACCAATACTGCCATCAGGTAGGGGGTACCAATGACAAATATGGATAATGACCACACCCCAATACACAGCTCAAAAAATCGACAACCCAGAAAACCACAACCCGAAGGCATACAAAATCAGGATAAAACAGGAACCACAGCAAACAAAGAAAAACCTCCATCACATGAAAAGAAGTGACCTCCCTAAATGAGAATAAGACCAGATGCCCAGGAAGAGTAAAAGAAGTGACCTCCCTAAATGGGAGTAAGACCAGATGCCCAGGAAGAGTAAGCATCTCCTGCTTGCATGCAACACCCGTCACTTCAATTCGGTAGAATTGCCACATCCGGCCACTTCCATTCTGGAAGATACAAGTAAATTCGGTGGTTGGATGGCTCAAATGGTCTAAGACAGAATATCATCCACCACCCGGGAGAGCGGGACGCCATAATGTATGACGAGTTCCCATGTCGATCGTACAACCCCCAGTGACGAGGTTAGCCGGCCACAAACGCATCCTCGACCGAGAAGCCCACCCGAAAGACGCCCAGCTCTCAGAAAAAAAAATCCGCAGATCCGGCACAGCGCAGCAACCGAGACACGTTGGCGACGAAGGGACGCTGCCATTCAGAAAAGGAAAGCTAGTGATGTTGAAACTGAAGCCGCCACGGTCAGAATATTAGAAACTAAGTGAGAATCCAAATTATTTTCTTGCAGATTATTCCTGCAGGAAAGTACAAAAAACATATTAAAAATTATGAATGCATCGGCATTTTGTCAGATTCCCTAAACGATTAGAGGATATTCTTTTTTCAGGTACCAGCAACACACCTAAATCAGAATATTCTTGATATTACCAACCCACCAAAACCTGTAATAAAGGTACCTTCATCCGTTTTCAGTGTCTCAAAATCTTTCTTGAGCATTGCGATTTCTTGTTCCTGGTTTTCCAAAATCCTCTTAAATTCCTTTCTGAGATTCTCAACTTGTAGGGATCCAAGCGCCGTCATCATCTGCCCCGTCATGTAACCCTGTAGTATGTCCTTACAGGTACCCTGAGGTTCATAGTTTGAATCAGTCTGAGTAGATACTACCATCATCAGGTAAGCAGTTATTGTATAAACACACAAGACGGTCTTCATATTCTGGCCTGAAACAAAAAATAATTGATACAAATATTGATTGTTTTGTTCAAATTTGTAGTATTTTTTCCATGTCGTGATACTTACTTCTTGCGAAAATACTGTAACTCTGTATGACATACGTTTCAAATAGATATATGAATAATGGTTTCGAAATAGGAAACATCAGATGACATGGTTATATTTGAGGAAATACCCCATTTTGTAGCATAATCTATTGAAATACTCGTTAAAAATTGTACAAGTGCGAACCTGGTTCTACTGTCCATACTCACTTGAAAACCACTTACAACTGAAAATTTCGTCATTTGAAACAAGTATGTTTATCGAATGTGACAGAGACTATGGTGCACCAAAAGTAAGTTCTACCATTCACATATTTCTCGTGGACCTTGAAATAGTTTCAAAGTGTTTGAAACCAAGAGCTGAAGTGAATACTAATTTGCATGTGCTTTTATAAAATGACGAATGACATTATGTTCAAAGTATAATAAGTAGCCTCATTCAACGGTCGTGATGGACGTCTAAAATGGAATATGAAGGGTACATAGAATTAGAATACCAAACATCTTATAGTGCTGATGATGAAAACCGATGCGTTGTTTCGTCCCTATCGTAGTGTCATATGAATAGAATGACTGTGTAATTAGCGTGAGATATTTTCATCATGATACAAATATCTGTCGTGATACCGAATCCTTCTCCATATTAACTCTCTGTGTTGTATACATATAACTCTAAAATGTAAAATGCCGTTTCTTTATTATACTTGTCTCGAACAGCATAATGGTATTGATAGCAATGCGATACACTTGACTAGTGGAAAAGAGCAACTCTGCCAACTTTTCGATTTATGATCTATAAGTATATAACGCGATATGTTATTTCTACTGTGACAACTGTGACTTTAGAATTTGAGTGCTTGAATTTTCTTCCTACCAATTAGCAACATAACGATCATTATTACCGTCAGTCATGACTGACGGTATACTGTATTCATTTTTGACCTACTTGCACGGAAATAATACCTCTTGGCAATTGATTGGTTGACAATTCGTCTAGGTTATTCAATCCCTGTAGAAACGATTCTTTCATAAGGTTGGCTCAAGAGTCAGGTGACCTAACCATTTGAAGTCATATCGTATCAATGCATTTTCTTCCGAGAGATGCATCGAAAAGTCCTTGTAGTGATACGTCCTAGAAGAATCGCACATCCTCGGAACTTTCCGTCGCTTGAATCGGAAAAATGTTAAAAACGGAAACAATGCATTATACGGATCCGATTTATTCTTACTAGAATATAAAGTCGGCTAACTGACGGCAAGCTTTTTGTAAAAGCTAATACTTGTAATTGTAATTTTCATCATTATCGACACATTTTAAGGTTGTTGCCCCTCTCAGTATGTTTGAAACAGAATATAATCAAAATACAACCTCTATGATTATTACACAAAATCAGAATATTTTGAATATTTTTGGGAGTTCCTATTTCCCATTATCCAATATGGGGTCATTAATCGCTGGCATTTACTTATTATATTTGTTTATAAATATGAATTTAATCGACACCACACTCATTTCCTCTACAATTTTTTTTTCGATTTTACTACGGGAACCTCTGAAGTTTACACAGCTACGTTAAGGTGCTCAACGCAATGACGTTAGAGAAAATTCCGCGAAAACGTTGTGTTATGTTATAAATGACGTCACGGCAGTTATCGTTTGCTAAGGATATTTCAAGGGATAAATTGGACTGGATCGATTTTGAATAGTATTGAGCTTTCATCTTATTCCTTACATCAACTCTTAATGTTCCCAATATTTTATTTACAAGAAATAATCAAAGAATGCGTGTTTTCTACAGTTTTGCAGATCGGGTCATTGTAGGTTAAGCATTCGCAGTCTGAGTTCAGGGTTAAAGGGAAGCTTTGGATGAGAAACCGCTTCTTATTCATAGAGGAATCGCCGAATTTCAATTAGTAAATCGATATAAGGAATTTTTACGTGTCAAGTATAAATAAGGTATCCTAATAAAGGAGTACAATTTTTATTTAGATTATTTGTTAGATATTGTCCATATTGAGCTAATTAAAGGTCACCTTTAAAGGTTTTTAAATGCTAAAAAACCTATATTTTCTTTTACTTATTCATACTAGAAAAAGAAAATTCAAAAGAATTATATTTTTCCGACCGTCCGTTTTCCTGTAAATCGACCTGAAAATTCTAATCGTTGAACCGGCGCGACTGAATTATCTGCCCCTTTGTGTGGCGTCATGTGCACCCAAGCGAGTGTTAGAGGCTATCTGAAGGCATTGAGGGATGAAACTCCCATATCTTGTTTATTTGAAGATAGATAAAAACAAATCGGTACCAAATACGTTTTATTGATTGATTGATTTATTTTTATATTTTATTTATTTATCTATTTTTTTTCTTCTTGGGGAGGGGGGGTTCTTCTAAAACGACTTTACAGCGTATTCGGAATTACCCAAGTATGACTTTTACCTTTCATTGAGTGATGACCTTAGTTAGCCGGGTATAAATGAGTTAAAGAAGTGTCAGTTCATATATAGAGGTTGTATATTCAAATCAGAGTGGTCGCAGGCGTGTCATATTCAGACAAGCCTATAGATTGCGTAATATTTGACCCCCGTACAAGGTGAGCATGAACAACAAATTAGACCACGACAGGCATTTGTTGGGAAATAGACAGTAAATGCTTTTACGTTTGGGCAATGTTCGTCTTGATGGAATTTTAGAAAAAACAAAGTTACCAATGCCATATAGTGAAAAAAAAATCTGCATGACATTAAAATTCGAATGACCGCTAAAATATGCTGGAAGTTATATGATGCCGGCTAGTCTTGTCGTCTTTTTGTTTGAAAAAATCAATTTAGAATAACAAGTTTTTCTTGAGGATCGATCTTTATAGACCATGATGAAATAGTTTGACTATTGTCCATCTCTTATCATGCTTATACACCCAAAAACTATTTTGAACTAAGATATAATCGAATGAAATATACAAAATCAGCAAGACTGTGTGCTATGTTTATTTCTCCGCCGACTTTTCCGCAATAAACATGGTAAAAAGCTAATTACATTGTACGAAGCTATTGAATATATTTTGTTTACATACGAATCGCCATGCAGAAGAAATACGGCATGAGGTTCAGTGCCAAGATCGACCCTTATCTTCAGGTAAATTGTATCTCTGGTCCAAAATCGGTGAAAATTATGCATGGATACTCCATATTTTCTTTTCTTATTATTGCACTTTTGGTAAAGCTAATTAATACAGGTTTCAAATATTCAGATTGCACCATTTGCATATATTTTTTGCAAAATATCCCGAGGGAGGCCCCGGACCGCCTCCCGCACCTCTCCCCCTTCGATGCAACCCCCGCACCCTCTGGATCCGCCACTGAAAACAACGGATTTTTCAATATTTGTATTTACTCGATAATAATTAATTATTCAAATTTTCAGAATACTTAAGCCCGATTGCAAAAAAAATAAATAAATAAAAAAAAAACATCTCCCGAAATTACAACATTTTTCGATAAACAAATGCATAGATATTACAAACATTTATCCCATAGTCTGTTTATTGGCGTAAGTATTTCGTTACATTTGATATTTAGTAATGAAGTTTGCATGTTATATATGTTAAAACAAGATAAATATGATAACATCATTAAATTCTATGTCTTTAATTTTTCGCATTTCTTCACATTTTTTCCATCAATTTTGTCTGAAGTGGTTGTTAGTAAACATAATTAACAAACAACAATAACAACTGGCCTGAAGATACTGTGTAAACTGCATGTAAACGTAGTTGACAGGCGCTGTATAGACGGCATATATATATAATCAATTTTCTGATCAAGTAAACTTAAATATTTCGATACCAAAGACTCGATGTGTATCCAACTGCGTTAATTTCCAGATTGTAAGTAAATAATTTGTCAGAAAACGTTCTAGAAATCGAAGTAATGCGTTGGATCCGCCACTGCTGTTCAACCAGATATACACAATCCACATCAGTGTTGACAACAACGGGGTGCTTTATCCACTATATTCAGTGTATGTGGAGACGAGCCCAGGCAACCGGCCCTACCATGCAGGACAACAATGCAGTAAAGACATCGGTAAGACGGACAGCCATACTACCATTTATTCCATTGGACGCAATTGAGACGTGAACGGAGATGAGGCGGACATCACATACCTTACCGAACCATTCACTGACTACGGTGGAACCATTTCGTTATTTAAATATGACATATTTTCATGAAATGAAATAAATGTAACTAAAATAATTCACATTATTATTCTTCTTCTTCTGTTGTAGCAAAAAAAAAAAAAAAAAAAAAAGGAGAAAAAAAAAAGGAGCAGCTCTTGATATCTTTGAACGACGAGTGTTGGTGCTATATTTATATTTGAAAAGTGTATTCATATATAAAGACCAGCACATCTTTACAGATTGAACACAAACACATTACATCACACGATCAAATATTCTAGAATCTTAGCTTTCAATACTCATCATATACTTTTACCGGTAAACTTTATACTAATTGGTTAATTATCAGTCTACCTGTGTCCCTTAGATAGCCCCTTTGACACCAATTAAGGTAATTATAATATAATTGAAGTCGACGAATCGGGGACACAACCCTCCACTCATCATTAGGCTTTTTGCTGACAACTTTTATACCGTTATTCGGCAACGATCGCCAAGCCTTTGATGCACCGACAAACTCGGCCGTAAAGATACAAATTGTTTGTTTCAACATTATTTTTGCATTTCCTTATCATCTTCCTCTACAGCACTTCATTCGAATTCATTTGATACCAAACACGACCACAATACTCCAATAAAACGCATAGAAATAAATCTACACACAATTAATTTTTTTGGCCATCAAAGTTCTTTTTGTTAATAACTTTTTTGTTTTAAGTCCTATTTAATTAAAATCATTTTCAAAATCGCCGTCTCGGAAAGACCTTTTCATAAATATAAACATTACTAACGGTTGCTCGAAAAATTCAATCTATAAAATTTCGCCCCTGTAACAAATCTTGAAAGCAGGTGAAGCCACTTTCTATAGGAAACTTCTAACCGCACAGTCGTCAACTTATGATATCAAAACGATTGTTAATGTGATGTACAAAATTAGCGCAAAGCTATTCGATATTTGATGAATTAAAAAAAAAAGAAATATATACTCGCATAAATCGTTCTTTTTAAGCTGTGTATATATACAGTGATTACAGCATAGTATATGCGGGCTTGGGTGTAGATTACGTCATCGCCACGGGAGGTAATCCGGGCAGGCTTTTTAGAATTTTAATACGGGACGTATTTTCGCCCGCTTTATTTGCTAAACGGGACGCAGTTTGGTCAAATGAGAAATTGGAATGTGTTATTCTAGATCTACTTGATCAAGTGAACAAGAAAAAATGAGATGAGAGAGGGATCTTTGCGGGTCACCTTTAATGGAGATTTACTGATTTACCGGCTTTAAAATCATTATTTCTTATTCATTTTAATATTTATTCAGTTGTTGTTGCTGCCAGGGTTTTTTTTTGGGGGGGGGGGGGGGGGCAGCTCGTGTGCGTTAATATAATTTATTCTAAAGCATTATTTTAATATATAGACATATGTAAACACGAATACGACACTGAAATACTTTAAATTTGTCACTTAGTATACCGGCTATACAGGCACAGTAGATAGTAAACAATGGAACAATACTGGGACTTCAGTTACGGTCCTATTGAATGACTTTAACATGTACTAGAATAAATCTATAAAAACATGTGAAAATAATAATAAAACAAATTGTAATCAGCGGGACATCGGGCGGGTTATATTTAGATTGAAAATGGATTAGCCTGGCCAGGAAAGAAATCCTCCTCCCTCTTTCCCTCTCGGTTGTTTATCTATTTTTTTTCATATATAATTTCCTTATTGGTCACCGATAGAGCTCTGCGCACGGAAGCACTATGACAAGTTTAAAAATTTTTTTTTTTTTATTTTTATTTTTTTTTTCCAAATAATTTTCTATTACAAAAACGTACATCATACATCTTACACGTCCCATTCATTCTATCATTCAATCGTTCATTCCTTCATTTAAGCTGTAATCTTGTCATCACACCACATTAATCATAACATTCCATATTATTTTGGTATAACGATGATACTTGATTTCTGTAATACCTTAAAATCTAATTTCATATAATTTCTTATAAATAGTCTAGTAATGCATTCCATCTCTTCTTAAAAAAATCTACTTTATTTTGTTTCGAATACATAAACTTGATTTCTGTAATACCTATATATAAATATACTATATTCTTAAAATCTAATTTCATATAATTTCTTATAAATAATCTAGTAATGCGTTCCATCTCTTCTTAAAAAATCTAATTTTATTTTGTTTCGAATACATAAACTTCTCCACTGCATTATATTTTTTCAGTCTTAAAATAAATGTATTTAATTCAGGCTTATGCCCTATAACCTTCATATTAAATATATATTGTTTTGCAAGCAGTAAAATCAAGTTTATTATATAGCTGTCATTACCAATCATTTTCATTCCAAATAAAATATTTATTTTGTCTATATTAAATGTAACACCTTTGATATGTAACCAATCTTGTAATTGTCTCCAGAAAGTATTAACTATATTGCATGAAAAGAAAAGATGAATGATATTTTCATTTTCAATATTACAAAAAGAACAAATGGCTGAATCTTTTACTTTCATATTAACTAGTAGTGTATTAGAAGTAATTATACGATGTATTATCCTGTATTGTAACCAAACTAGTTTTGTGTCTTTTGTAATTAAGAATGGTAAGTGATTGATAAATTTCACATCAATGTCACTTCTGCTTATGGATAGATCATTGCACCACTTATCAACATATTTGTCTTGAACATTTATATTACATAAATAAGTATCATAAACAGAGTACTTGTATGCCTTGTTTTTTATTATGATATTAAGATATTCAGGATAATGAGGTAGACTATAGCAGTATCTCTCATATCTTATAGGAGACCATTTCTT
Organism: Pinctada imbricata; assembly: GCA_033119305.1. Taxonomy (NCBI): domain Eukaryota; kingdom Metazoa; phylum Mollusca; class Bivalvia; order Pterioida; family Pteriidae; genus Pinctada; species Pinctada imbricata. The sequence continues at coordinate 7,942,940 of VSWD01000013.1, read as the reverse complement.
TATAAGTGTTTGCTTTAGACCAAAGAACATAGTAAAGGGTGGATAAAAATCATATTTCACACAGAATTCATGATATGAGAGAAAGTTTCCAAATTCATCAAACAAGTCATATATGTAAATAATTCCTTTCTCCATCCAATCTTTGTAGTAAATTGTACTGCCATCTATTTTAATTTCTTTATTTAACCATATTTCATGAAAGATCAAACTGTCATTTTGATGTTTTGTTCTGTTTAAATTTATCAGTTCATATAATGAATAAAAAACATCTTTCCAAAATTTATTATTCATTGATATAGCTAAATTTCTATAATGTTCAGGACCAAGTTTAAAAAGTAAACTTTTTGAAGATTTCGCCATTGATTCAAATAATATTGTTAAGGTTGAGTTGTCCAAAAGTAATCTTCTTATCCAAGAAATTTTCATAGATTTCATAAATGAGTATAAATTATTAAATTAATCATCTTCAAACCACCCTTTTCATAGCTCATGTACATTTGATTTCTGGAAATTTTATCAACTTTACTTCTCCAAATGAAATTGAAAAATATTGTTTCTAAGTCTTTTAAGAGTGCATTACTAGGATTTGGAAGGGATATAAAAAGATGTGTTAATTTGGATAAAAACAAAGTTTTGATAACTGTTATCTTCCCTATAGGAGTAAGTATGCGTTTTGACCAACTAGCTACAAGTTTTTTTATTTCAATTATCTTTTGCTTATAGTTTAATTCAATCATTTCATTTAAGTCTATACTAAATATTATACCTAAATATGTAAAAGGTTGATTTGTCCAAATCAATGGAGTGTTAGAACAAAGCCTTTCATTACTATCTTTCTTTGAACCAAGCCAAATACACCTACATTTTTCTATATTTGGTTTTAAACCAGAATATTTTGAATATTGATCTAGCAGCGAAAGTGCATTTTTTAGAGAAGAAATGGTGCCATCGAGGAAGAGTCCAGTATCATCTGCGTATTGACTAATTTTGAATTCTTTATTATCGATTTTTATGCCCTTTAAGGACAAGTTTAAAAATGGCTCAGTATGAAAAATCAACTTCGTTAAATACAAATTTAGAAGACGCTCAGTATCGCGGTCTGAATAGTCCGCCGGATTGGAAATACAGTCCTGATCCTGACTACAAAATGTTGCATTGATACTGTACATATATTTCAATATTTGATCAGCAGACGTTTTAAGTTCTAGCTGCAACCTTTATCACCTGAGTCATTCCCTATCACAAACTTTTCCAGAAAGAAAATATATATTGTTTTTACTTAAATCACACACTAAAGGCGAAAGCCCGGACGAAGCTTACCCCCCCCCCCCTTCCGCCTTCTTAATATATATATGTATATAATTACATTTTCTTCGTTGTAAAAATAATACTAAAATGAAAAAAAAATAACCTTTACATTATATTATATATTAATATTGAGATACTAGTATGTAAATACGTATCTGTACTTTATATGTACTCCTATGTATATATTAAACTAAATTCAAGAAGCTCCCCAGGAGGTTCAAATGCACATATAGATCACGATGTGAGTATGGGTATATAAATGTGTTGTTACTTTTATATGCATGATGACTTTATAGTGAGTTAATGCAATAAATGAATTTGAATTTGAATTTATGTGCATGTTATTGCTTTCCCGCTAAATTTCTATGACGTAATCCAGATCACTTGTGCGTTTAGGTCCCATCTGAAAATAGACTGATAAAGGGTAGTTGTAAAAAATTATAAATTGCAGGTGACTACCCTTGTGCAATTTCGATATTTTCATACAGAATCTACAGAGGACACTTAAATTTACCAGGATTTTGCTGGGCATTTAATGGAAATTTTAGTAGTTGTGCAAAATTTGGATGTAAATTCGAGTTTTGTAGTGTTTTTACCACTTGTTAACCTTCTTGGTATCTTTTCTCCTCATAATCGTTATAAGTGTTACAATGCCCAGCACATTTCTTACTCTACAGGATTAACTGAAGAAAACGATATAAAATTTCTATTATTTTTTCCTTATCTTCCACTTGCAAAGTTCAATTTAAAACCGGGAGAACAATTTAAAGTTATATTTAGGGCTGTCACGTGACACAGGGAAATCCCCCGGTGATTTTTTTTTCTTAGCTACCAGACACCTACAAGATATAAAAGAAATACAGATTTGAACTAAAGAAAGAAGGTTTCAGTCGTGATTGAGGGTTGAATGCCAGGCACTGTAAAACGGAATATCTTCAGCGCGACGTCAGCGTTTAGCACCTTAACGTAGCCGCGTATACATATATACAGTGTTGTCCTTTATGAATGATCCATTAAATGTGATGAGATTGTTCTTGCTGTGTATGTATGTTTGTTATCTTTTGACAAAAATGGTCACCTCGGTAGTTCAATATATGACAAATGTGACGACTTCAACATCAAAATTACAAATTTCCCTTCCCTTTGTTGTTACTTTCCTTCGTCCCCTCCGTAGTGTGTATTCATATCGAAATTCATTTGCTATTCCAGAAAAACCTCAAACTACATCACCTTCGTTCTAAGGACTGGAGTTTGGAGACTGTTAATGAGATCAAATTAACCTTAGTATTTCTATGAGGCTGTTTTACTGTCTGCTTCTGTTTGCCTGATTTTCTTGAGGTGAGAAAGTTCAGATTTTATTATAGGAATTCGTAAGCCATTTAAGCCATATTAATGTTATTTTAGAATCTGCAGCCAATTTCACGAAATTCGTAAGTATTTTCTTACGTAAACGTACTTACGTATTTCTTACGAAAATACTTATGACAATTTCACGAATGCGTTCGTAATTCTCTAAGAAAATTCTTTAAATTATTTTCGTAATATTTTTCGTAAGTATTCTAATGCATGGCAACGGAAGCTTCCTGTGATTATGCGCATGCGCGATTTCTGGACCTTTGAAATCTTTTAATTTAAACATGTTTAATTTACAATAAATTCAGTTGCGTATCTACTATGTATGTTGCATTATCATCCGCAATATTAATTAAAAAGTACATTTGAATTTCATTCAAAAATTAATTCTTGTAAGCTATTGATGTATGTTGACCATTTAGCATTAATTAAAAAATGAGACTTATACGTGTGATTGACTGGTTTTATTAGGTCATTTTCAAACAAGACATAAAAAGTCATTATCTCTAAATATTTTGACCAGCTTTCATTAACAACAAGTAAACCGACGCCATTTTGTTTTGTTTTTTTATGCTGTACTTAAGAATTTTCGTAGAATAACTTACGAAATTCGTTAGTATTTGAAGGGTTCTTAATGACTTGCGACAACCCCGAGGCAGTCGCAAAGTTACGAACAGTTTTAATCGTATCTCTATACTTACGAACTTTGGTGAAATCGAGTTTAGGAAAATTTTTATACTTGCGTATGAAAATCGTTCGTAAGAATTTTCGTGAAATTGGCTGCTGATTTCGAATTTTGTCGTTTGACTTTCATTCCTTTATAGATTGTGAATGATTGTAAGCTCACTTTAAACAGTAGCACATGAACTGTTTTCCGGCATATCCAATTTATACTACAAAATAAATAAGAAGGGAGGGGATCTCCAACCAAACCTGGTTGCAGTTCCAACAACAAAACACCAAAACACCAGCAGCCAATTTCACGAAAATTCTTATGAACGATTTTCATACGCAAGTATAAAAATTTTCCTAATCTCGATTTCACCAAAGTTCGTAAGTATAGAGATACGATTAAAATTGTTCGTAACTTTGCGACTGCCTTTGGGTTGTCGCAAGTCATTAAGAACCATTCAAATACTGACGAATCTCGTAAGTAATTCTACGAAAATTCTTAAGTACAGCATAAAAAAAAAACAAAATGGCGGCGGTTTACTTGTTGTTAATGATAGCTAGTCAAAATATTTAGAGAGAATGACTTTTTATGTCTTGTTTGAAAATGACCTTATGAAACCAGTCAATCACACTTAAGTCTCATTTTTTAATCAATGCTAAATGGTCGACACACATCAATAACTTACAAGAATTAATTTTTTAATGAAATTCAAATGTACTTTTTCGAGAGATTGAAAAGTAAAATTAATTACGGATGATAATGCATGCATACAACATACATAGTAGATACGCAACTGAATTTATTGGAAATTAAACATGTCTAAATTAAAGATTTCAAAGGTCCAGAAATTGCGCATGCGCATAAGCACAGGAAGCTTCCGTTGCTATGCATTAGAATACTTACGAAAAATATTACGAAACTAATTTTAAGAATTTTCTTAGAGAGTTACGAACGCGTTTGTGAAATTGTCATAAGTATTTTCCTAAGAAATACGTAAGTACGTTTACTTAAGAAAATACTTACGAATTTTCGTGAAATTGGCTGCAGATGCGAAAACACAGAGAATACAAATACAGCAAGATACGAAAAAGAGACATACGACATAGAAACATTAAACACAAAAGACTACACATAAATCAACGAGACCAATGGGCAACCGTGGCCATCTCCTACGCAAGTAACAAATGGTGTGGATATCCTGGATAACGTGCGCACAACCATCCCACTTTTTCGATTACCCAGAACGTACAATTGTGGTGTAAAACAACCTCCTCACTGTCAAATGACCACACACAAACAAGACCGCAAAACGCAGGGCCCAAGCAACACAGATGAATATGTAAATGGATATAAAAAGAGGGTATACGTAATACAGCCCGTGCTCTGCCGGCTGTATCGAGCTCATAATTAATAAATAAATAAATAAATAAATAAAACACAGTCGTTTTTTATATAAATACAATAAAAACACTATATTTTTCCGTACGTTTCGGCCAACGGCCTTCCTCAGCGGATTTTATTATGTTTCTGTTACAATGCATATTGTGACGTCATAAAATTACGGCGCTAAAGTAGCGTCTTCAAAATTGCGTTGTTCAATAGGAGCAAGCTATACAAGTCGCTAGCATATATAGTTAGATACATATGAGTAAGATGGAGTTATTGATTTAACATTTTGAGGTTAAAACGTCTGTTGTAAGTGTAACTATATAACCATGATAACTGAGAAATTACAAATCTATCACTTAGTTTTCATTACATTTAAATCATGATAATTAAAATGACTAAAAGTTCAATTCTACTTATAGTTATATCAAGTCAATTTGCGTGTTTAGTCCATCTGGTTGGAGAGTCTTCAACTTTTTTATCCAAAAGGATTCCTTTGTTAGTCTAGCGGTTTCACTTTCATAGTTTTTCTCGATAATTATAACTTTGTAATCGTTAATAGAATGTCCATCGTTTGTAAAGTGTTCTGAAATTGGATCTTGCTTCATGTTACGGATGTTCGAAAGGTTGACCATCATTCTTTCATACAACGATAGCCCGGTCTGGCCAACATATATTGTTTTATTACATCGGTTACAAAACAGACAATAAATAACACTTGTTGTTTTGCAATTAGTGTCACCTTTAACGCGGTATGTCTGTCCGTCTGTGCCTTGGAACGTGTTTGTTTGTACTACGTATTTACATATAGCGCATTTTTTCCCGCATGGATTGCATTCGTCTGGATGTCCGTAGAAGATATTGTTGTGTTTCTTGTGTACAAGTATATCTTTTATGTTTTTATCTCTTCTGTACGCAATTAGCGGCGGTGCCGGAAATATTTCCCGCATCCGTTCGGAATTGTGTAATGTTGCTATCCTTTGCCGCACGATGCTATGGACATTCGGTAGCGCGTCGCTATAAGTTAACACAAGAGGAACTCTGTCATTTGATGCTTTTGTATTGTACTTAAGAAGTTCCTTCCTGTCCAGGGTATCCGCTTTCGCAAGTTGTTTTTCTAGCTCTTTGTTTTTGTATCCCCGTTTTGTCAAATGTGTTTTAAGTTCGTTTCGGCGCGTTTGATATGATTCTTCGGTGGAACATATTCTTTTAAGTCGGAGTCCGAGTCCGTACGGTATCGCTTCTTTTGTTTTCCATGGGTGGTTTGAACTTTTATGTAAATATAAGTGGCGGTCCGTTTCTTTTGTAAATAAATCGGTTTTGAAGTGGCCATTTTCAATCGAAATTTGGACATCTAAAAATTCAATTGACTCCGTTGAATATCTCAGTTCCAATTTTATATTCGGATGTATCTCGTTTGCGGTACGTACAAATTCTAGTAATTTTTCTTCGCCATAATTCCAAATTCCCCAAATGTCATCGATATATCTGTAATACGAAGACGGACGATTTTCGCAACGTTGAAATAATTCTGTTTCCCATTTCCCCATGTAAGTACAGGCATAGGTCATTCCTAGTTTTGATCCAATAGCCGTCCCGATTTTTTGTACGTAAGCCTTATCGTTAAAGGTAAATATATTCGAATTTAGAACGGTATCCATCATTTGCAGTACGTCTTTTGTCGGTATCCGTTTTCTTTCCCTTTGTTCTAATGCCTCTTCCACCGCGATCTTTGCCTCCTCTCTCGGTACACTTGGATAGAGCGCTCTCACGTCCAGACAGAACATTATTGTCTGATCTGATACAGGTTGCGGGATGTTTTCTATTTTATTTAAAAAGTCTGTTGTATCTTTTATGTATGATGACAGAGATTTTACATGAGTTGATAGTTCATTCTCTACTACTTCAGCCATATTTTCTGTGGCAGTATGTCGTCCATTTATAATAAGTCTCTGTGGATTACCAGGTTTATGCATCTTTGGATTCGCTTGTACTCTACCTCTTCTTGGTTCTTTAGGTAATAAATATTTTTTCATGTCTTTTGTTATCACTCCTCTTTTATGCATGTCATTGACCGTTTTCTTGATATCTCGTTCGATTTTCTTAACTTTCGTTTCCGAAATTTGTTCATACGTTTCGTTTTCCAATAATTCCTTTTCTATGTCGGATTGGTATGCGTCCGAATCCATGATCACAATTCCCGATCCTTTATCCGCCGGCCTGATAACCACAGAATTGTCATTCATTAACGCTTTTAAAGCCTGTTCTTCTAGCTTTGTTATGTTCATCTTAAAATCTCTTTTAAGTCCGTTCATAATATCATTTTTCACTTCTACTATGTATTGATCGAGCCATCTATTTCGTCCCTCTGCTGGTGTCCAATTTGACTTCCTTACCTTTTTCTTTATTATGTCGTTCTCGTCATCATCATTCTCCTCCTCGTCGCGGCCATAAAAGTACTCCCGTAATCTCATCCTTCGTTCCCACACTTTTATATCTGTAAGCAATTTATTTATGTCCATTTTCTTTCTTGTAGGTACATATTTAAGCCCTTTACTCAACAATCTGGTTTCATGTTTAGTCAATTTTCTTTTCGATAAATTATAAACCTCGGTATCGGTATTGTTACTTTTGTGCGAGTTTTCCGGCTTTGCGTTGAGCGGCGTATCATCACATTTTGCGAATGCACTTTTATTGTTTATACCTACCTCATGCTCTTCATTTGTCGACATTTTGACAATTTTAATATTATTTGTTTTGATGTTATGTGTTCGATGCTCTTTTCTAAAGGCGTTATCTTTGCATTTTACATAATTAAAATGGTTATCTTTGTAATGAAGGATTAGAAAGTCTCGCGCGACTGACGTATCATCGAAAGCTGAGTATCTGTTCCACGTTGTTGGTTTTGCAACAATATCAGAGGTGACAAAAATATCTGATTGTAGAATTTTAGAACACGCATATATTTCGGATTCCGTCGCATAAGAATCTAGGGATCCATCCGTCTTTTGTATATTTCGGACATGTTGATCTATTGGGATATCAACGTATTGTTCATATTCTGATGGGTTCGAACTTATTTCCTGTACCACCGATGATCTCACCTGCGCATGTTTGCCTTCGTTTCCATGAATGTGTAGTGACACGCATCGGAAAAAGCAATTGCCATCTCCGCGGACTTTATGAATACTAAATTCTCTACTTCTCTCGGAGTCTACCTGATTATTCGTCACATTTTTATTTTGCTTTTTATTGATGAGTACAGCAAGTTTCTTGTTTTTCGACTGGGCCAAACGCCGTATTTGTCCACGATATTCCTCGTCAATTGATTCAGGTTGGTCAATTGCTCCCCGCACTGTACTTAGTGTATTCTCTATATCACGTAGCTCACTTTTACAAATCAGCATGGCTTCTTTCATTAATTTGTGCGACGATTCTCCAAGAATGTTGTGTATTTGCTGTTTGTTTTGTTTTGCTGAGCCCAAGTTTAATCTCCATTTCAAGTGAAATCCATTTGGAATAACATTGTTCTTTTCGCAATTTTCAAGAAAATTTAAGTGACTTACATATCTTGCTTTTTTGTCCATTAAACGGCGAAAATTCCGCAATCCATGATCGTCTATTGCTCCATACATCATGATGTAACAGAAAACTACTTCGTCTTTAAATACAACACAGTCGTTTTTTATATAAATACAATAAAAACACTATATTTTTCCGTACGTTTCGGCCAACGGCCTTCCTCAGCGGATTTTATTATGTTTCTGTTACAATGCATATTGTGACGTCATAAAATTACGGCGCTAAAGTAGCGTCTTCAAAATTGCGTTGTTCAATAGGAGCAAGCTATACAAGTCGCTAGCATATATAGTTAGATACATATGAGTAAGATGGAGTTATTGATTTAACATTTTGAGGTTAAAACGTCTGTTGTAAGTGTAACTATATAACCATGATAACTGAGAAATTACAAATCTATCACTTAGTTTTCATTACATTTAAATCATGATAATTAAAATGACTAAAAGTTCAATTCTACTTATAGTTATATCAAGTCAATTTGCGTGTTTAGTCCATCTGGTTGGAGAGTCTTCAACTTTTTTATCCAAAAGGATTCCTTTGTTAGTCTAGCGGTTTCACTTTCATAGTTTTTCTCGATAATTATAACTTTGTAATCGTTAATAGAATGTCCATCGTTTGTAAAGTGTTCTGAAATTGGATCTTGCTTCATGTTACGGATGTTCGAAAGGTTGACCATCATTCTTTCATACAACGATAGCCCGGTCTGGCCAACATATATTGTTTTATTACATCGGTTACAAAACAGACAATAAATAACACTTGTTGTTTTGCAATTAGTGTCACCTTTAACGCGGTATGTCTGTCCGTCTGTGCCTTGGAACGTGTTTGTTTGTACTACGTATTTACATATAGCGCATTTTTTCCCGCATGGATTGCATTCGTCTGGATGTCCGTAGAAGATATTGTTGTGTTTCTTGTGTACAAGTATATCTTTTATGTTTTTATCTCTTCTGTACGCAATTAGCGGCGGTGCCGGAAATATTTCCCGCATCCGTTCGGAATTGTGTAATGTTGCTATCCTTTGCCGCACGATGCTATGGACATTCGGTAGCGCGTCGCTATAAGTTAACACAAGAGGAACTCTGTCATTTGATGCTTTTGTATTGTACTTAAGAAGTTCCTTCCTGTCCAGGGTATCCGCTTTCGCAAGTTGTTTTTCTAGCTCTTTGTTTTTGTATCCCCGTTTTGTCAAATGTGTTTTAAGTTCGTTTCGGCGCGTTTGATATGATTCTTCGGTGGAACATATTCTTTTAAGTCGGAGTCCGAGTCCGTACGGTATCGCTTCTTTTGTTTTCCATGGGTGGTTTGAACTTTTATGTAAATATAAGTGGCGGTCCGTTTCTTTTGTAAATAAATCGGTTTTGAAGTGGCCATTTTCAATCGAAATTTGGACATCTAAAAATTCAATTGACTCCGTTGAATATCTCAGTTCCAATTTTATATTCGGATGTATCTCGTTTGCGGTACGTACAAATTCTAGTAATTTTTCTTCGCCATAATTCCAAATTCCCCAAATGTCATCGATATATCTGTAATATGAAGACGGACGATTTTCGCAACGTTGAAATAATTCTGTTTCCCATTTCCTCATGTAAGTACAGGCATAGGTCATTCCTAGTTTTGATCCAATAGCCGTCCCAATTTTTTGTACGTAAGCCTTATCGTTAAAGGTAAATATGTTCGAATTTAGAACGGCATCCACGGAGAATACATTAAGTACAGTGCGGGGAGCAATTGCCCAACCTGAATCAATTGACGAGGAATATCGTGGACAAATACGGCGTTTGGCCCAGTCAAAAAACAAGAAACTTGCTGTACTCATCAATAAAAAGCAAAATAAAAATGTGACGAATAATCAGGTAGACTCCGAGAGAAGTAGAGAATTTAGTATTCATAAAGTCCGCGGAGATGGCAATTGCTTTTTTCCGATGCGTGTCACTACACATTCATGGAAACGAAGGCAAACATGCGCAGGTGAGATCATCGGTGGTACAGGAAATAAGTTCGAACCCATCAGAATATGAAAAATACGTTGATATCCCAATAGATCAACATGTCCGAAATATACAAAAGACGGATGGATCCCTAGATTCTTATGCGACGGAATCCGAAATATATGCGTGTTCTAAAATTCTACAATCAGATATTTTTGTCACCTCTGATATTGTTGCAAAACCAACAACGTGGAACAGATACTCAGCTTTCGATGATACGTCAGTCGCGCGAGGCTTTCTAATCCTTTATTACAAAGATAATCATTTTAATTATGTAAAGTGCAAAGATAACGCCTTTAGAAAAGAGCATCAAACACATAACATCAAAACAAACAATATTAAAATTGTCAAAATGTCGACAAATGAAGAGCATGAGGTAGGTATAAAAAATAAAAGTGCATTCGCAAAATGTGATGATACGCCGCTCAACTTAAAGCCGGAAAACTCGCACAAAAGTAACAATACCGATACCGAGGTTTATAATTTATCGAAAAGAAAATTGACTAAACATGAAACCAGATTGTTGAGTAAAGGGCTTAAATATGTACCTACAAGAAAGAAAATGGACATAAATAAATTGCTTACAGATATAAAAGTGTGGGAACGAAGGATGAGATTACGGGAGTACTTTTATGGCCGCGACGAGGAGGAGAATGATGATGACGAGAATGACATAATAAAGAAAAAGGTAAGGAAGTCAAATTGGACACCAGCAGAGGGACGAAATAGATGGCTCGATCAATACATAGTAGAAGTGAAAAATGATATTATGAACGTACTTAAAAGAGATTTTAAGATGAACATAACAAAGCTAGAAGAACAGGCCTTAAAAGCGTTAATAAATGACAATTCTGTGGTTATCCGGCCGGCGGATAAAGGATCGGGAATTGTGATCATGGATTCGGACGCATACCAATCCGACATAGAAAAGGAATTATTGGAAAACGAAACGTATGAACAAATTTCGGAAACGAAAGTTAAGAAAATCGAACGAGATATCAAGAAAACGGTCAATGACATGCATAAAAGAGGAGTGATAACAAAAGACATGAAAAAATATTTATTACCTAAAGAACCAAGAAGAGGTAGAGTACAAGCGAATCCAAAGATGCATAAACCTGGTAATCCACAGAGACTTATTATAAATGGACGACATACTGCCACAGAAAATATGGCTGAAGTAGTAGAGAATGAACTATCAACTCATGTAAAATCTCTGTCATCATACATAAAAGATACAACAGACTTTTTAAATAAAATAGAAAACATCCCGCAACCTGTATCAGATCAGACAATAATGTTCTGTCTGGACGTGAGAGCGCTCTATCCAAGTGTACAGAGAGAGGAGGCAAAGATCGCGGTGGAAGAGGCATTAGAACAAAGGGAAAGAAAACGGATACCGACAAAAGACGTACTGCAAATGATGGATACCGTTCTAAATTCGAACATATTTACCTTTAACGATAAGGCTTACGTACAAAAAATTGGGACGGCTATTGGATCAAAACTAGGAATGACCTATGCCTGTACTTACATGGGGAAATGGGAAACAGAATTATTTCAACGTTGCGAAAATCGTCCGTCTTCATATTACAGATATATCGATGACATTTGGGGAATTTGGAATTATGGCGAAGAAAAATTACTAGAATTTGTACGTACCGCAAACGAGATACATCCGAATATAAAATTGGAACTGAGATATTCAACGGAGTCAATTGAATTTTTAGATGTCCAAATTTCGATTGAAAATGGCCACTTCAAAACCGATTTATTTACAAAAGAAACGGACCGCCACTTATATTTACATAAAAGTTCTAACCACCCATGGAAAACAAAAGAAGCGATACCGTACGGACTCGGACTCCGACTTAAAAGAATATGTTCCACCGAAGAATCATATCAAACGCGCCGAATAGAACTTAAAACACATTTGACAAAACGGGGATACAAAAACAAAGAGCTAGAAAAACAACTTGCGAAAGCGGATACCCTGGACAGGAAGGAACTTCTGAAGTACAACACAAAAGCATCAAATAACAGAGTTCCTCTTGTGTTAACTTATAGTGACGCGCTACCGAATGTCCATAGCATCGTGCGGCAAAGGATAGCAACATTATACAATTCCGAACGGATGCGGGAAATATTTCCGGCACCGCCGCTAATTGCGTACAGAAGAGATAAAAACATAAAAGATATACTTGTACACAAGAAACACAACAATATCTTCTACGGACATCCAGACGAATGCAATCCATGCGGGAAAAAATGCGCTATATGTAAATACGTAGTACAAACAAACACGTTCCAAGGCACAGACGGACAGACATACCGCGTTAAAGGTGACACTAATTGCAAAACAACAAGTGTTATTTATTGTCTGTTTTGTAACCGATGTAACAAAACAATATATGTTGGCCAGACCGGGCTATCGTTGTATGAAAGAATGATGGTCAACCTTTCGAACATCCGTAACATGAAGCAAGATCCAATTTCAGAACACTTTACAAACGATGGACATTCTATTAACGATTACAAAGTTATAATTATCGAGAAAAACTATGAAAGTGAAACCGCTAGACTAACAAAGGAATCCTTTTGGATAAAAAAGTTGAAGACTCTCCAACCAGATGGACTAAACACGCAAATTGACTTGATATAACTATAAGTAGAATTGAACTTTTAGTCATTTTAATTATAATGATTTAAATGAAATGAAAACTAAGTGATAAATTTGTAATTTTTCAGTTATCATGATTATATAGTGACACTTACAACAGACGTTTTAACCTCAAAATGTTAAATCAATAACTCCATCTTACTCATATGTATCTAACTATATATGCTAGCGACTTGTATAGCTTGCTCCTATTGAACAACGCAATTTTGAAGACGCTACTTTAGCGCCGTAATTTTATGACGTCACAATATGCATTGTAACAGAAACATAATAAAATCCGCTGAGGAAGGCCGTTGGCCGAAACGTACGGAAAAATATAGTGTTTTTATTGTATTTAAATAAATAAATAAATAAATAAATATATATATAAATATATAAATAAATAAATAAAATCATTTTTCCCAGTTCCACGCTGCATCGGCAAACAGTTAATGTTAAGTGAAAATATTGCTGATATTTACAAAACAAAGGAGGGGATCTCAAACAACAACAGGTTGCAGCACCCACAGCAAAACTCCAAAACACCCAATGCAGAAACACAACAGACACGCCCAGAAAGAGACACAGAAGGGAAAGGAACACCAACGCACAACATAGACATTTTCCTTTACTCGTACGAAGATGAATTCATTCAATCTTTGGTCTCTGAAGGGAAAAGATACTAAGCTACTGACTTCAATTTCACTTACAGATACGTAGACGATGTGTTGTCCATCAATAATCCAAAATTCGCGGATTACCTGAGCAGTATCTATCCTTCGGAGCTTGAAGTCAAAGAAACTACAAAGACAAATAATTCAGCATCCTATTTGGACATAATGTTGTCCTACGACACTGATGGTCACATGAACACCTCACTCTATGACAAACGTGACGACTTCAATTTCAGCATTACAAACTTTCCTTTTCTGAGTAGCATTATCCTTCATCGCCTGCTTATGGCGTGTTCATATCTCAGTTGATACGCTATGCCAGAGCAAGTACCAAATATACGGATTTTGTTCTGAGAGCTAGGCGTCTTTCAGATAAGCTTCTCAGTCAGGGATATGTTTTTTACCGACTTACATCGTCACTGAGGAAGTTCTACGGTCGATATAGAGAACTCGCCATACACTATGATGTCCCACTCTCCAGAATGGCGGATGATATTCTGTCATAGACCATTTGAACCATCCAACCAAAGATTGTACTCTATGTCTTCCGAAGTGGAAGTAACCGCATGTGACAGTTCTACCGGATTGAAGCGACGGGTGTTGCATGCAAGCAGGAGATGCTTACTCTTCCTGGCACCTGGTCTCATTCCCATATCGGGAGTTCGCTTCTTTTCATATGGTGGAGGTTTTTGTTTGTTTGCTTTAGTTCCTGTTTTATCCTGATTTTGTATGCCTTCGGTTTCTGATTTTCTGAATTATCGATTTTGTGCTTTATACAGGGATATGGTCATTATCCATATTTGTCATAGAAACATCAAACACAAAGGATAACATACATAAATCAACGAGGCCAATGGTCTCTAAGACAAGTTGATCTTTTTTTCCTCAATTGTGCTCTATTTGATTAATCATCTCGGTTATTAATTAATGAGGTCCGGATTTCACCGAGTACGGTTTGGGTGTTACATAGGTTACGAGAATATTCGCACCAAAACGATTTCGCGCAGGGTAATTTCACACCGGGTATTTTCGCATCACTAGGGATACTCGCCCCCTATTTTCACATTGCGCGTATGTAAGTGACTGTAAAGGACCGTTTTTGGCCAGAAAAATCCGTCAAGTTCTTTGGAAGGGAAATGGGGGGAGGGCATTTTCGGGGGATTCTTAAAAATACCTGTACTGTCTATTCAAAAGACAACTTGCATGAATTCATAATGGATGACAAAAAATGTCCGAGGTTAGCAACTTTTGAGCATTTTTTCATTGTTTGGTATCAATGGAATTTGCGTCTTTTAACGGTGACTTCATGATGATAAACAATACCAAAAGATGTTGACTCGGATAATTTGAGATTTCAAACAAGATTGGAAAGTGATCAATTAAGATTAACTACTACCAAGGCCATGGTTTGTATGTGACAATGTTAATTATGAAACCGTATGGTGTATTAAAGTTGAATAGAAAACAAAATTATAGCATCTCATTGTGTTCTGCGATATTGAAAAATGTTTTGAAGAAAGAAGATCTTAAGCTCTTATCCTATTTGACTAATTTGATAAACCCCTCCCCCCTTTCCCTACCCGTTTCCATTTTTTTTTTTTTCGCATCACAGGGCAGGAATTATCTGCTTTCACATAAGGCGTATATAAGTGACTTAAATTAAAGGAATGTTCTTCGCCAATGTTTGGAGGGGAAACGGGGAGGGGGTTATATATATTTACGTACTCTATGGGTAAATGAATGTTACCCCCATTTCCAATAAAAAGTCAAAAGGAGAATGCCTATTCCGCTGAAAAATGTACAGTTATTTTTTATACATTAACTGAGATATTGTATCTAAACTGTTAGTATTCATGTTTACAAATCATTTTAGCTATCT
This sequence comes from Pinctada imbricata, assembly GCA_033119305.1. Lineage (NCBI taxonomy): Eukaryota > Metazoa > Mollusca > Bivalvia > Pterioida > Pteriidae > Pinctada > Pinctada imbricata. The sequence continues at coordinate 7,927,432 of VSWD01000013.1, read as the reverse complement.
TTCATCTTTTTTTTTCTGTTTTAGATATTTTATTCTATAACACCCGTGCTTGCACAGGTAATAGACTAGACTAAGTTCTGTTGATATCCATTTTCATATTTTTACCTTCAGCTCCTGCCTATTTCATTCTTGCTCGCCTACTAAGAGAGGCACTTCTTTGTTCAGTAGGTCAAAGGTCACTATATCAAATGAAAGGTATTGTCACAATACATACATAAGTATTTGAAATATCAAACTTTAAGGGGGTTCGAGTACCGTTACTTTGACACTGCTTTAATAGTAAAACTAATTCTATTTTATTTTTTATCTAAACGAAAGATCTACCTTCAAATAATGTTTCAAATATTTGTACGGTACAGGGCATCTTTAAGGTCTTATACTTGATAAATGTTTGGCATTTGTAGAGCAATATCCTGTTTTGCCCTTTAGTTAATATCCATGGAAAACTGAATATGAATGAATATAATTTAACCATTACTTTTAAGGTTATTTGAAATTTAGATAAAAAATGTCATATTTTAAGCAAAAAATGAGCGAAACACCTGTATGTCAAACAAAAAAAAAATTAGAAATTGTAGGTTTATTATTCAAAGATGATTAGATATTTTTTACTATTTTCAACATCTGCAAACATTTAAGGCAATACAACGTAATTGTGATATATTTTGGAATGGCTTATGACGTCACACGATGCCCGAACCGCCTTAAAAGTTATTGCAAAGGTGAAATATTTTATCAAAATTCAAACTTTGAGATGAGAAATTAAGGTTAAGATGATGAGAACAATGCTGATGGTCTGAATAAAATTTCCGAATCACACGGAAGAGAAATGTGAAAACAGAATATAATGTTATAGAAAATTACAAAGATAAAACAGAATAAATACATACTCTGAATGTATAGTACAGTTTATTGATCAAAAGAACTACAGCGTAAGTAATGCAAATAGAAATATCCAAATACAAAAATATCACGATTAAGTACATAAATATGATCTATAGTGACTAAAACAATGTGAGTTTTTTTTTTTTTTAATTAAAATAATTCTTTTGTCACTGTTGCGATTTTGTAAGCAGAAGACAGTAGTTCATATTCCAATTTAAATGTCAAGATTATATAACAAGCAATGTAAATATGAAAAATCTTAGCTGTATCTGATATTGTTTTAAACTATTACTATCATTAAAGTACCGAGAAGAATTCGGAGATTAAGAGATCAAGAATAGTCATGCATTTTTGTATTGAGAATAAGGGGCACATTTACAAATAAATTGTTTTTGAAATCTGGAGAACGCATAAGTAGATTGACTTCATTTTGTCTATTATTAGAGTTATGTATTTGATTGCAAAATGAAATACGAAATTTCTATTTAATATGCTTACATGGCAGATTATAGACTTAGTTTAAAAAAAAACTTTGAGATATCCATGTTTAAAAAGCAAAATAAAGTTAAATTTCCGTCACAATCTTCCTCTTCCTGAGTACAGTAATCCACATAACTCTGTCTTGAACCAACATGCGTTTGTATAGAACCATGCATCGTTACTTCAGATATATCTAAAGCGGTTGATGTAAAGCTTAAAATGTATCTACGTTGAACGTTTGCATGGATGAAAGTAATGTTTATCGATGGATAATGTACAAATGAAAAGGTGTGAGAAAAATAATAAATGAACCCCATTGTATTTTGTACAGAAACAAGAGTTATCTGCCCTCCAGGAACCAATTAAGACTTTATACAAAATACCTGGAGAACATCACAGACTTTAGTCTTTAGCCATATTTCATTGGGTTGAATGAGGATCACTGATGAGGATTAATTACCCGAAACGTGCATGTTTGGTCTATGTTGAAATTTTATCTGTTCTTATAATATGCTATTAATGTGAAGCCATATCACATGATACCAACATTAGAAACGATATTCCTGTGGTCAACATAAAAACTTTGTCCAGACGCATCTTGAAATTAGAGACGGTACGAGGATCTTTCGCTTTGGAAGATATTTGTCATTGCTGTTAAGTGTCCAAGAAGGATCGAGAATGGAGATGGACAAAGCGTATTCGAATAAGGGAGAAAAAAGCATAACCAAAGGATGCAGAGGAAACAGATAGGAATTGTAAAAAGACATTTAGTACGTACTTTTATTTCTGTGCTGAAAAAAAAAGATCTAAAATATTTGTCTTGCCCTTCGTGACCTAGTGTTACATGTATCATGTTCACAAAATTATATAAGGAACGAACCAAAAGAAAAGGAAATTCAAAAGGAAAGTGTTTCACTTCCATATATCGTTTTCTCAATTTTGTCACGAGGTATAGGTATAAAACAAAATGTTTGTAGGATGTTAAAATTGAAAAAAAAATTAAAAGGACAAGATTCCAAATTCAAGCAGTTTTTTTTTTCAAGCACCAGAAGAATTGCATTCTACGCAATATCAGTCTTTACACTGTAAACGCGTGAAAACTTCATTCTAATCAAAATCTAAGAGAATTGAATTGCTGATCACGTTTTCATCCCCGAGCAAATTAAGAAGCGATAAATCGCAGGTTGAACTCTTTGCCTGACTGGTTTGTGAATGTGGAATATTTTCATAGGGAACATTGAAACTTGTTGGAAATCCATCAAACTGCTTTTCAATTAATATATCTTCTTTTTCGTCGTTACTAGATTTGCAGTTTTGCTTCAATTCATCATCTTGAAAAACGCTTTGGATACCAGTTGCTAGCTTTTTGGAGTCTGACGAAGTTGTCACCTCATGTGATTCACAGGGTACTGAACAATATGACTGCGTCGTCTTTGATGAAAATGATGATGATGGAGAAAACGATGATGTCATATCACAGTGATTAGGATATTCATTATTCATAAGACACTGTGTGAATGAAGGAGTAGAATTTTCTTGAAACTCATTCGGTTTCTGTATGGTTTGTCTTCCGAAAAACCGGTATCTTCTGCTCGCCCAGAATCTTCATTTCTCTTTTGAAAACGTTCAATAATTCTTTGTCATAGCGCAGGATACTAATTGCGCAATCTTGGTGATGCTTTGATTTTGGATACTTCAGGATATTCAAAATTTTACGAACAAATAGTACATTACTTTCGTCTTCCAAAGGACGTTTTCTACTGAATGAATCGGTCAAGCTGGCATCCAGATGTTGCTTATGCAAAGATTGAGGAGGCGTAATTGCGAAAGCTAAAATGTCTTGCCTTGATTGAGTGGATGAATGACAAGACCTTTCCTGGCCGTTTTCGGACTCGAGAATCTTTTTCCGAGAGTGACGTTTCCTCTCCAGTTGGGGATTTTTGCGAACAAAGTCAGTTGTTCCGTAAGAATATATATATGAGTATTTAGATTTCCGTAGCTTTTTTCCTTTATCGGACTTGATTTGATCTTTCCCTTCTGGACGTGATGTTAACTCAATATTTTTGTTTCTTGATGCACTCCCTCTAGTATAGTTGAAGTTTTCAGAAGTCTTCAGACCAAAAGAACATTTCTTATCGACGAAAGACTGCTTCATATCCTGTAAATATGTGATGGGAGCTGTTGAATCCAAAGTCTCCTTGCTACTTTCATCATAGGATGGTGTTTCAGATGTAATCGTACGATTATGCTCCGATTGCTGCATTTCCTCTTTATATGGTATGAAGAAACACACAATATTCGGATCCAAAGAATTCATGCCTATTTTCACCTATACACACTGGAATGTACAAAATGTCCTAAAAAGGGAAAATGACATTTTCATGAGATAAGTAAACCAACGGTGAGTTATCAAGAAGAAGTCGAAATTGATGGAATTCGTCTTTGTCCCAAATTTTGTTTCTTCATTATAAAGTATTGATTGAACATTTATTGAGGAATTTTTGCATCAGTTCGAAAGATATGTAGAATAGATAAGTATTTCTTTGTATCTGTTTGAATGTAAGAAGCTAAAAATACATTGTACAAAACAATTATGTTATGTTACATTTCTAAATGTAAAAAACTTTTATACTTCACCTTCTCTCTTGAGCATATACGTTTTTGAAAATGTTGAACGGATAATGTGGTTTTGTTATAAATGGTCGAACCACTTCCTCTTGACGATGTCAGGGATTGGTTGAATTATTCCACAATATATCTTACCTTCACTAAACCATAAATTTGATGTTCATTACGTAATTTTCAATTTTGATATGTAAGAACTTACGTATAATTTTATTCACCTATGCTAAGTATGAAGAATATCGGATATTTTCATGTTTTGATGAAGATGAAGATAAAGTAATCAGATGTCGAAAAGAAAAAAAAATCATTAAAGGGGTAGGGCCACGAAACCCCTAAATCAGCCCTTGATTTTTCTCTAGAAATAAATTTCATGCGAAATACTTGACATCTCCCCTGAAAATACAAGAATGTTGATCGCTTTTAATGAAAGAAAAATATAACAAAAAAAAGCATATCCATTTAACTATAATGACGTCATGAAGTGACGTCATTTCATTTTGACGTCGTTGACACAATATGGCGAAAATTGCTGAAAATGTGTGTTTTGCGCACTTATGCCCTTTGCCGTGTGGAGCTCGTAAAAACGTTCCCCGCCAGGGGTTTGACAGTAAGTGTTTTGAATAGTTTTCCTGACATGAACGCCATAGCACTTTCTATATAGAAATGGCCTCAGACAGTGCAGTTCATGTTTTTATTGTTTTCATTTTCGTGCATGAACATCGAAGGCGGGTACGGCTAGTCAACAGGGGATGCTTACTCCTCCCGGGCAACTGGTCCCACCTCTAGTTTGCTGGGGGGGGGGGGGGGGGGGGTCCGTCATGCTCAATTTGGTGTTCTATTGTGAGTGCTGTTGAGATTATAGTCAGGATCTTCTTAACTCATTTGTGGAAGAATTCAATGTGGCCACATGCGTTAACTGAGATAACAATGACAAAAGGATATATTGATAATCTTTCACATATAAATTTTTCATGTTAGTTAACTTCGGAATTTTGTTCTTCCCGAGGTTTGCAACCGTTCCTGTGGGAAATCTAATAATTTGCCTTGCCTTCTCGACTAAGAGTCTGAATAACTGATGGGTACTTCTATGAAGTTTATTAATGCACGCGTCCATGGCTAATTTAGTAGAAATATGTAGTTTTTGTAGTTTTTGCATAAATTTCGCAGAATATGACCTATTTTTGTTGTATTCAAAGCGCTAAAAGCTATTGATAAAAGTAATATTTACAAAAGATAGAATCGTGAATCAGTAGAGAACGTTTCAAGGGTCTGTCTGTCCGTCTATCCGTTCCGTTTTCAGTAAAAGGTATAAAATGTTACGTAGAGATGATAGGAATGTCATGTTTTTCATGTGTACGTATCTTGACAATGAGAAGACACGTCTTTTGGTACCACATGATCTTACCTTTTGACCTTGTCCTTCTTTTTTCAATTTGTAACAAAAATTCGAAACATTTAGATTTTGCCGACAAAAAGGGTCCCTTTCCTATGAACAAACATGCATACTTCTTTTCTAAAACAAAGCAAATTTTAGGTAGACAAGAGATTTGATATCAAAATAATAAAGGAATTAACATGTGTCCGTTCATTAATTGAAATTCAACAATTGAATCTAGTGTTAATGGGCAGACTTTTAAAATCCAGATTGATAACAACATCGATTGATCTTATCAAGATGTCATCTATGTCATTACATATTTCGGATATAACTATTACTCCGCTTCAGTCTTTTCCAAAACTCAAAGATAAAGTAAAACAGAAATTTAAAAAAAAGCAGCATAAAATTCAATTTATAAACAAAGGTTTTTGATCTTCTGAACATCTCTAATATATTTCGGGATCTTCACGTACAAAGTATCATTCCTCAATATTTTAAGAATTTAGAACCTCCTCTTATTTGTTACAAATATAAGAATCATGTCCTTCTTTTTGAGAATGTGCAACGTCTGAATATCTATATAAACCAGCTGGTCATATTATTACAGGTGACTTTTCAATTATCCAAGACAGGCAGCTCAGTGGTTATCTCAAAAAAGGACCTAAGTATACAATCCCACCAAGATCGATTTTATTAAATGTCTTGAAGTGCTAAAAGAAGCTTTACTGTTGATGCTGCGACGGGGTCTTGTTGGAGATCTCCTCCCTTCTTTTTATATCTACACTTATTTCGTGTTGTAGTGTGGAGTTGGTAAAGCAATTCCCCGCGACCCGATGTTTGAAGTGTTTTAATTTCATTGTGTTCTATAACTTGGCTTTGTTGTAGTGTCTTCTACGTGAGACTCTAATTCACTTTTCTTCCATTATCGCATTATGGCATTTTAAGGTCGCCTCGTATCAAACTAACCCCTTTGAGATTACCCTCTGTCACTACAGTGACTTTACCATCATCGACATTCAACAGTAAAAAACTTTTTTCCTCAGCAAGAGTTCTCTTATCACCTCTCAAATTTAGACCCCACAGTCGTATTTTACGCACTACTCCATCTGCAGGCTCTACATTCAACAACAGACACAGAGGGTTCTCAATTATTTCTAAGTGCAAAAGTAAAAGATGCTCGTTGTGTCACCTCATCAACTGCGACTCCATAATAACATCTAGTGTAAATGGGCAGAAATTAAAAATCGAGGTAGACCAAGACATCGATTGATCGTCTCAAGATCTTATTTACGTAATGACTTGAAATGCCAGGGGATGTGGCGCACAATATGTAGGTGAGACAGGCCAACCTTTAAAATCTCGTTTTAGAAACCATTCTTATAAGATCAGAACCTCACGTCAACAAAAACACAGAAACTTTCTTTATAATCACTTTGTTAAATATAATCATTTTATTTCGGATATCACCATTACCCCAAATCAAACTTTTCCAAAACTTAAAAATGAAAGTAAGACCGAAATTAAAAAACGCCGACTACAAGCTGAACTTGCCTGGATCACCAAACTTCAGACTGCGTACCCTCTTGGTTTAAACGATCAAATTTATGGACAAGGAAACATTTCCTCAGCTTCTACCAATATCAACATCTTTTCAATTCGCCCAAACACTAAAAGGAAATACAGGTCACACGGGAAAAGACGAAACAGACAAAAAAGAAAACGATCCAGAATATACCGCTCTCTCAACGATTTACTTACTATAGCACGCAATGGCGGAAGACATGAGCTGTTACATGCTCTGTCGTCAATACCAGTTATGCACTTGAAATCTATCTTGGATGAAGCAGAGGTTGCATTCTTAAGAAACACTGACTGATTCAGACTTAATATCATTGTCTCATTCGCACAGTATAAACTTTACCCTATTGTGAAAAACACCTCACCGAAAAGACGATTCATAAAAATCCCGTTTATTAACAAAGGTTTTGATCTTCTAAACATCTCTTATATTTTTCGGGATCATCGCGTACAAAGTACCATTCCTCAATATTTTGAAAATTTAGAGCCACCTCTTATTTGTTATAAGTACAAGAAACCTATTCGAAACTTTGTTTTTAACTATAATAAAGTTACAACGGATCCTGACATACTTGAATCGTGTCCTGCTTCTTGAGAATGTGCAACTTTTAAATATCTCTACAAACCAGCTGGCCATGTTGCTACAGGTGACTTTTCAATTATCCAAGACAGACAGCTCCGTGGTCTTCTTAAAAAAGGACCTAAGTATAGAATCCCATCCAAGATAGATTTTGTCAAATGCCGTGAAGTGCTTACGGAAGCCTTAGATAATTATACGAAAAGATGGTGTAAATCAGAAGGAGTCGAACCGCATGCTCTGAATGACTGGAAAAACCTCATTTTAGATATAACGGATATTCGAATAGATAACTTCCATCAAAACCCTCATCTTTTTCAAAATCCACATTCCAAATCAGAAAGATATTTCAAATCCAAACTAAGTAAATTACATGAAAAATATGTCTTTGCACCAGCTGATAAAGCAGCCAACAACACCATTTTCATTTGAAAACGTTACTACATATCAACTGTGATTTCGGAACTTTCGTCTACTAATACATATATCAAAAGCAATGAAAGTGCATCTAACATTTTGGCAAGCATAACAGTGAACTGTCTTCATTCAATATCTCTATTTCTAAATTGGATCTCCCAACACTATATTGCATACCGAAACTGCATAAGTCTCCTTACAAATTTCGATTTATTGCTAATTCTAGTAACTGCTTCACTACAATTTTGTCTAGAAATCTGACGTCAGCACTTACTGCTATTAAAGAACACGTAACATGATATTGTGAAACGGTTCTAAACAGGAACGATGTAAATTTATTTTGGTCTATTAAGAATTCAGGGGATGTGATTGAAAAAATGAAATCTGGAAATTTCCAAGCCAATACGATTTCTTCATACGACTTCTCTAATATGTACACCACACTTCCTCATGACAAAATTAATGATCGATTATCTAATCTCATTAAATGGTGTTTTGATCGAGAGCGAAAAACTTACATTTGTACATCTGAATCGAAGGGTTTCTTTTCCTCGACAGACTACAAACATACAAATCATGGACATGTAGTGACCTGTGTAATGCCTTGTCCTTCCTCTTGGACAATATTTATGTTAGATTTGGTAAGGATCTATACAAGCAGGTTGTAGGAATTCCTATGGGTACTAACTGAGCGCCTCTTGTTGCAGATTTATTTCTATACACTTATGAGAAAGAATTTATCCAAAATCTTCAAAAGCAAAGAAAATTTGATGAGCTGAAATGTTTCAATAATACTTCTAGGTATCTGGATGATATTCTAACCATTGACAATCCTGCTTTTAATTTATATAAGAATGAAATTTATCCACAAGAATTAACCCTTAACAAGGCAAACCTTTCAAATACAGAAACACCCTTTTTGGACCTAAATATCAAAATTGTAAACGGAAAGATTCATACAAGTGTATATGACAAAAGGGATGATTTTGGATTCAACATAGTAAATTTCCCTTGGCTTGACGGTGATGTTCCAAGATTACCGTCATACGGCATTTACATATCACAGCTCATCCGGTACGCTAGAGCATGTACTGATATTTTGGATTTTCACAGTAGAAATTTACAAATTACCAAAAAACTTTTAGGTCAAGGTTTCCGCTTTCATAAACTAGTTATGTCTTTCTGGAAATTTTACAAAAATTACAGTCAACTTCTTTTAAAATTCGGATCTATACAAGCAACAGAGTACATTACTATGGGTATTACACAACCTGTCTTTTATGGTGATATGATAAAAAAAATAAAAAGGATCAAAGGTAGGCAGCATAACCATCGAAAATGCGTCAGAATCATCAAACGCCTTTTATACCGTGGATATGATCCTAATGTCACCAGACGGACACTAGGCTTGGTACTTGACCAATCTACAGTCTTGTACAAGCGCATCCTTGAGACTTGCACTCTGACTGACTGTGACGACGGGACTCCATGACGGGCCCTGTCCAAACCTCTTTAGAGAAGACAGGGCCCCGACCACCTGTCCTCTCTGAATGTCAGTCGGACTCCTCGGGTGATTACATACATGAGCTCGCTACAGCCGGCAGAGCACGGACTGTATTACGCATGCCCTCTTTTTATATCCATTTACATATTCATCTGTGTCTCTGGGGCCTCTGCGTTTCGCGGTCTTGTTTGTGTGATGTCATCTTACAGTGAGGAGATTGTTTTACACCACAATTGTACGTTCTTCGAGACCTCTGGGTAATTGGAGAAGTGAGAGGGTTGTGCGCACGTAATCCAGGATAACCACACCATTTGCTACTTGCGTGACAGATGGCCGTCCAAAGTCGGCACCGGTTACCCATTGGTCTCGTCGGTTTATGTGTAGTCTTTTGTGTTTGATGTTTAAATGTCGAATGTCTCTTTTCCGTCTCGTGCTGTACTCGTCTTTGTGTTTTTGCATCGGGTGTTTTGGTGTTTTACTGTTGATGCTGCGACGGGGTCTTGTTGGAGATCTCCTCCCTTCTTTAGATAACTACCAAACGATAGTGTAAATCGAGATGAGTCGAATCGCATGTTCTGAATGACTAGGAAAAACATCATTTTGGATATAATCGATATTCGAATAGATAACTACCACAGAAATACTCACCGTATTGAAAATCCAAGTTTTAGATCTGAAAGATATTTCAAATCTAAGTCACGTAATTTACATGAAAAATATGTCTTGCCAGCAGACAAAGCAGCCAACAACATCATATATGATTTGAAAACGCTTACTACATGTACATACCGACTTTAGATTCGGAGCTTTCCCTCTACTAATACTTTTATCGAAAGCAATGAAAGTGTGCCAAACATTTTGAGCAAACATAACAGTGAAATATCTTTTTTTAACATAGATATTTCTAAATTGGATATACTGCATACCAAAACTTCATACGTCTCCTTACAAATTTCGATACATTGCTTATTCTAGCAACTGCTCAACTACAATTTTGTCGAGAAATCTGACGTCAGCACTCTGGGCTATAAAGGAACACGTAGCCAAATACCGTGAAACTGTCATGAACAGGAATGGTGTAAACTTCTATTGGTCTTTTAAAAATTCAGGGGATGTGATTGACATAATGAAATAAAGAAATTTTCAAGTAAATATGATATCTCCATACGACTTTTCTAATATGTACACCACGCTTCCTCGCGACAAAATAAATGATCGATTGTCCAAACTCATTAAATGGTGTTTTGATCGAGAGGGGAAAACTTATATTTGTACATCTGAATCAATGGGATTCTTAATCGCCAGAGAATATAAATCATACAAATCATGGACATCATTTATGTAATATTTGGTGAGAAACTCTACAAGCAGGTTGTAGGAATTCCTATGGATACTAATTGTGCGCTTCTTGTTGCAGATTTATTTTAATACACGTATGAAAAGAATTTATCAATAATATTCAAAAGCAATGAAAACATTATAATGTGAAATGTTTCATTGGTACTTCTAGGTACTTGGATGATGTTCTTTTTTACTATCGACAATCCTGTTTTTGGAAAGTATAAATATGTTTTTTATCCACAAGAATAGATCCTAAAAAAGGCAAAGTTACAATGACAAATATGTATAAGACCATATCCCTGTATACAGCATAAAATCGATAATTCAGAAAATCAGAAACCGAAGGCATACAAAATCAGGATAAAACAGGAACCAAAGCAAGCAATCAAAAACCTCCGCCATATGAAAAGAAGCGAACCCCCGATATTGGAATGAGACCAGGTGCCCAGGAAGAGTAAGCATCTCAGAGTAAGCAGAGTAAACACAGAAATACCATAGTTGGACCTAAATATCATAATTGTTAATGGAGAGATTTATACAAGTGTCTATGACAAAAGAGATGATTTTGGATTCAACATAGTAAATTTCCCCTGGCTTTACGGTGATGTTCCTAGATAACCGTCCCATCGTATCTACATTTCACTGATCATCCGGTATGCTAGAGCATATACTGATGTTTTGGATTTTCATAGTAGAAATTTACAAATTACCAAGAAACTCTTAGGTCAAGGATTTCGCTTTCACAAACTAGTAAAGATTTCCTGGAAATTTCACAAAAATTATTGTCAACTTCTCTTGAAATTCGTACCAATACAAGTAACAGAGTATCTAACTTTGGGTATTTCACAACCTGCATTTCATGGTGACATAATTTACAAAATAAGAAGGGTCAAAGATAGACAACAATAGCCATCGAAAATTCGTCAGAATCAACCAACGCCTTTTATACTGTGGATATGATCCTAATGTCCACAGACGGACACTAAGTTTGGTACGTGACCAGTCTATAGTCCTGTATCAGCGCAATTCTTAAAACTTGCACTCTGAGTGACTGTGACAACGGGACTCCATGATGGGCCCTGTCCATACCTCTTTAGAGAAGACAGGGCTCCGACCACCTGATCTCTCTGAATGTCAGTCAGACTCCTTGGGTGATAACATACATGAGCTCACTACAGCAGGCAGAGCACGGGTTGTATTATTATACCTACGCCCTCTTTTTATATCCATTTACATATTCATCTGTGTTGCTTGAGCCCTTGTGTTTATCGGTCTTGTAAGTGTGTGGATCATCTGGTAGTGAGGAGGTTGTTTTACTCCACAAGTGTACGTTCTTCGATACCTCTGGGTTATCAAAAAGTGCGAGGGTTGTGCGCACATAATTCAGTATAACCACATCTTCTGCTATTTTCGCGGCAGAGTGTTGTCCACTGGTCTCGTTGGTTTATGTGTAGTCCTTGTTGTTTGATGTTTCTGTGTTGTGCGTTGGTTATTAATTTCCTTTAGCGTCTCTTTCTGTCTGTCTGCTCTGTTTTTTGCATTTTGGGTATTTTGAAGTTTAGCTGTGGTTGCTGCAACCTGGTGTTGTAGGAGATCCCCTCCTTTGTTTTAGAAGAAATATACGAGGGTTGTCCGTAATGTTCGGAGAAAGTGTGCAAGGAATAAATAAATAAGTTTTTATAAAGCTAGAAAATATTGTTATATTCAATAAAAGTTTAATTCAAAGACAAAAATGTTTTATAAAATGCTGTATCCAGGTATATGAAATGCATTAGTTACTGGAACATCCGAGCGCCGCTTTTTTTTTTTTTTTTAGTTCTTTATATCTATGCTACAGGGATTAAGTGTAATCAGGGATTTCATGTAATTCCTGAAATGTTCAATAATTACGTGGAGTTCCTGGTCATTTTTGGGATTACATTGAATCACTAAAATGTTAAACGTCTTCAAATTGAATAGCATCATTTATAAACGGATAAATTTGCAGCATGTACCAGACATGCACGTTTTTTGTACTCAATCCTCGTCAGTTACCCTCAATCTTGACAATGTAATATCGCCAAAGAGGGTGGAAATTATTATTTCAAAAAATGTACCGAAAGATTTGGCAGGATGGGTAATCCTATATATTAGGGATAACATGTAATTCAATCAATATTTCAGAATTTTTACACTTATTACCTGTCGATCAAAAACCGTATAAAAATGATCAAATTACGATGTGATAGATCCTCTACATGTTCAAAATGGATAAGTAAATACAACTTCAAAAATTCATCTTTATTGTATGGCAAATAATGACAATGACCATATCCCAATACACAGTACAAAATCGTGAATTTAGGAAATCACAAACCGAAGGCATACGAAATCAGGATACAACAGGAACAAAAGAAAACAAAAAAACCTCCACCAAATGAAAAGAAGTGAACTCCCAATTAGAAGTGAGATCAGGAAGAGTCAGCATCTCGTGCTTGCATGCAACACCCGTCGCTGCAATTCGGCAGTAATACGGCTACTTTCATTTCGGAAGTATAGTCTGTGGTTGAATGGTTCAAATGTTCAAAGACAGAATATCATTCACCATTCTCGACAATTGGACATCATAGTGTATGACGAGTTCCCCGTAGCGACCGAAGAACTACCTCAATGATGATATCAACCGAAGATTAATATATCCCTAAACGAGTAGCTTACTAGCAAGCCGTCTGTCTGTAATAATGAAATCGTTATATTTGGAACATGCCCTTGTGTACCAAATAAGCTGAAAGCAAAAACGCCATCAGCAAAAGAAGACGGAATGTTGCATCTCATGAAAGAAAATTCAGTTAATTGGAAGTTGACTAGGTTAACATCTTAAACCCCTATCACACTTTTCATATCGGCCCACGTATCTATGGCGTATCAGGATACGTGGCAGTAAGAAAAGAAGGCCGCAGCAACGCAGTAGCAACGCCAGCTTACGTAGCGAGTACTATTTGAAACGTAACATGATCTCTTGATACGTAAGAGTGCCGCGTTTGTATAAGTTCGCATCTAAAATTACGTAGCACATACGTAGCAGCTTCCATACGCCGTGTGTACGTAGCACGAACGCAGTGCAAACGAAAGAAGCGCAGTAGCAACGTAGCAGGAACGTCGCTAATACTCCTACTACGCAGTACGAACGAATCACAAACGCAAGCGATATCTCTATGACGTACGTGCTACTTACAAGGAGTTGCTAATTCGTACCCGCGGCGTTCTTTTCTTATCTACTACGTATGATACACGTTTCAATTTCTTATTTTTTGCTCATTCGATTTACTCCTGCGTATGCACGGCATACGAACTACGTTCTTTTCGTTCCTGCTACGTAAGAGCTACGTTTATGTTACGTTGTACGTTAAAGGAGTACCGCTCATTCCACCTCGGCGTAAAAGGTGTATTTGCTATGTTTTTATGAAAACATGATAAAAATCTAGGGGAAAAATAAAGTTTTGAACCTATTTAGAATGAATTAAGATTACAAACTTCTACCAGCTTTATTTCATATGGCGAACTGAGTCTAATTAAAGTATATGCTAATTTCAAAGGGCACTTTGACAGTACCCTTTACACTTTTTTGTGTTCATATTATTTTAAGTGGTAAATCGAGAGAAATAATATTTGGCAACAAAAGAATTTATTTCATACGTACTTGAACGCCACGGCAACGCAGCAGGAACGTCGCCAATAAGAAGACTACGTAGCACCAACGTCGTACTTACGCAGTAGGAACGCATTGAACGTCGCACATACGTGCCGAACGCCGCACGTACGTGTTGGTAGAACGCATTTGTACGTCGCTCATACGTGATAGAAACGCATCTTACGTCGTATAAACGTTGCACTTACGCCTTGGACTTCTGAGAAGGACGAAATACGCGGCAGACCTTTTCGTTTCTCTGGCGTAAAGAATTTTGGCAAAAATACTCCTCTTACGTAGCTGATACGAAAAAGTGTTTTAGGGGCTTAGCACCATCCCTCCAATGCTATTTGAACATATATTATTTGGATATGCTACTGAATCAGGGATTTCATGTAATTCCTGAAATGTTCAATAATTACGTGGAGTTCCTGGTCATTTTTGGGATTACATTGAATCACTAAAATGTTAAACGTCTTCAAATTGAATAGCATCATTTATAAACGGATAAGTTTGCAGCATGTACCAGACATGCACGTTTTTTGTACTCAATCCTCGTCAGTTACCCTCAATCTTGACAATGTAATATCGCCAAAGAGGGTGGAAATTATTATTTCAAAAATGTACCGAAAGATTTGGCAGGATGGGTAATCCTATATATTAGGGATAACATGTAATTCCATCAATATTTCAGAATTTTTACACTTATTACCTGACGATCAAAAACCGTATAAAAATGATCAAATTACGATGTGATAGATCCTCTACATGTTCAAAATGGATAAGTAAATACAACTTCAAAAATTCATCTTTATTGTATGGCAAATAATGACAATGACCATATCCCAATACACAGTACAAAATCGATAATTTAGGAAATCACAAACCGAAGGCATACGAAATCAGGATACAACAGGAACAAAAGAAAACAAAAAAACCTCCACCAAATGAAAAGAAGTGAACTCCCAATTAGAAGTGAGATCAGGAAGAGTCAGCATCTCGTGCTTGCATGCAACACCCGTCGCTGCAATTCGGCAGTAATACGGCTACTTTCATTTCGGAAGTATAGTCTGTGGTTGAATGGTTCAAATGTTCAAAGACAGAATATCATTCACCATTCTCGACAATTGGACATCATAGTGTATGACGAGTTCCCCGTAGCGACCGAAGAACTACCTCAATGATGATATCAACCGAAGATTAATATATCCCTAAACGAGTAGCTTACTAGCAAGCCGTCTGTCTGTAATAATGAAATCGTTATATTTGGAACATGCCCTTGTGTACCAAATAAGCTGAAAGCAAAAACGCCATCAGCAAAAGAAGACGGAATGTTGCATCTCATGAAAGAAAATTCAGTTAATTGGAAGTTGACTAGGTTAACATCTTAAACCCCTATCACACTTTTCATATCGGCCCACGTATCTATGGCGTATCAGGATACGTGGCAGTAAGAAAAGAAGGCCGCAGCAACGCAGTAGCAACGCCAGCTTACGTAGCGAGTACTATTTGAAACGTAACATGATCTCTTGATACGTAAGAGTGCCGCGTTTGTATAAGTTCGCATCTAAAATTACGTAGCACATACGTAGCAGCTTCCATACGCCGTGTGTACGTAGCACGAACGCAGTGCAAACGAAAGAAGCGCAGTAGCAACGTAGCAGGAACGTCGCTAATACTCCTACTACGCAGTACGAACGAATCACAAACGCAAGCGATATCTCTATGACGTACGTGCTACTTACAAGGAGTTGCTAATTCGTACCCGCGGCGTTCTTTTCTTATCTACTACGTATGATACACGTTTCAATTTCTTATTTTTTGCTTATTCGATTTACTCCTGCGTATGCACGGCATACGAACTACGTTCTTTTCGTTCCTGCTACGTAAGAGCTACGTTTATGTTACGTTGTACGTTAAAGGAGTACCGCTCATTCCACCTCGGCGTAAAAGGTGTATTTGCTATGTTTTTATGAAAACATGATAAAAATCTAGGGGAAAAATAAAGTTTTGAACCTATTTAGAATGAATTAAGATTACAAACTTCTACCAGCTTTATTTCATATGGCGAACTGAGTCTAATTAAAGTATATGCTAATTTCAAAGGGCACTTTGACAGTACCCTTTACACTTTTTTGTGTTCATATTATTTTAAGTGGTAAATCGAGAGAAATAATATTTGGCAACAAAAGAATTTATTTCATACGTACTTGAACGCCACGGCAACGCAGCAGGAACGTCGCCAATAAGAAGACTACGTAGCACCAACGTCGTACTTACGCAGTAGGAACGCATTGAACGTCGCACATACGTGCCGAACGCCGCACGTACGTGTTGGTAGAACGCATTTGTACGTCGCTCATACGTGATAGAAACGCATCTTACGTCGTATAAACGTTGCACTTACGCCTTGGACTTCTGAGAAGGACGAAATACGCGGCAGACCTTTTCGTTTCTCTGGCGTAAAGAATTTTGGCAAAAATACTCCTCTTACGTAGCTGATACGAAAAAGTGTTTTAGGGGCTTAGCACCATCCCTCCAATGCTATTTGAACATATATTATTTGGATATGCTACTGAATCGACCCTACAGGAAATTTGGAGCCGCGCACTCTCTGTAAAATAAAAGTACAAATCTTAATTCAAAAAATAAAAGAGGGCGCTACTGGAATGAATTTTGGTGGCTTCGCTGGAAGCATCACGGATAAGAATTTAATGTTCGAAGCACGTGTCTGGTGCAGAAAAATTGGTTTGAAGGTATAGAGGTGGAACACTTCCTTATTATTCAAATCATCGAGCTTGTCATATGTACAGTGAGATATTAAATGAATAAATCATTTCTTATTTGTACTCATACTTTGGTTTACGTCCTTTCGAATGGATTTTAACGATTTGAGCGATGCTTCTATTGTGATAGAAATTACCTCTTCTAGCTCGAATATGTTTTACTTATTTGGCAAAACATTCCTTTTTACTTGACAAAGAGGATATTAAGCATAAAATGAGCCAAAATACAATTCATCTCAAAGTCATATAAACATTAAAGAAGTACCTATCAGTTATTCAGTCTCAAAGTCCAGAAGGCAAGGCAAAATAATTAGAGTTTCATAGGAACGGTTGCAAACCTTGGAATGAATGGAGTGAAACCAGGTGCCCGGGGAGCGTCAGCGTCTCCTGATTGCATGTAACACCCGTCGCAACAGTTCCATAGAAACTTGTCGAATTCGGTGATTGTTTCGATGTACATATTGATGTACAAATTAGGTAAGTAGTTCTTGTATGGTGATGATGACAGTCATTCAATCACAATCAAGAATGTCACTGATCATTCTGGAAAGGGGGATCTGATCTGCTTTTATTATTTCCCCGTAGCGATCGAAGAACTTCCTAAAAATAAGTGTACAAATTCATGAAAAAAAAACTTTCAGGAATCGCATGGAACACCTGGCTAATTTAAGAAATAACTAATCGATATAGGGATTACATGAAATCCAAACGTTTTAGGAATTATGTAAAATCTCTGATTACACTTATTCGCTGTAACATATCTATTTTTTGTTTTACCAATGGTCCCTGCCTTACACTACTTTATTGTGACATCACCTTACAGTGCGAATGTATTTGTTCAAATAGTAGTGACACTTTGATATTTTAAAAGATATGAGAATGTCATTTGTCCATAAGAATTGACATTCAACAACTTCAAACATTACAAACTCAGAAACAACATTTTTGGACCTAAATATCAAAAATGTAAACGGAGAGATTCGTAATATTGTGTATGGAAAGATGATTTTGAATTCAACAAAGTAAATGTCCTCTGGCTTGACGGTGATGCTCCTAGACTACCTTCTTACGGTAATTACAATTCACAGCCCATCCCGTACGCTAGAGCATGTACTAATAAACATTACATAACCCATCAGTTATTCGGGTCATAGTCAAGAAGGCAAGGCAAATAATTAGATTTTTCACAGGAACGGTTGCGAACATCAGAATGAGCAAAATTCCGAAGTGAGACTGGGTGCCCGGGGAGAGTCAGCGTCTCCTGATTGTATGTAACACCCGTCGCAACAGCTCCATGGAAACCTTGTTAAATTCGGTGATTGTCTCGATGTACATTTTGATGTACATATCAGGTAAGTATGTCTTGTTTGGTAATTATGACAGCCATTCAATCACACAATGTAGAATATCACTGGTCATTCTGGAAAGGGGGACCTCGTATGCTTTTATTGCATCTCCGTAGCGACCGAAGAAGTTCCGCCATGATGATTTCAGCCGTTGTGTAATATAACCCTGAACAAGTAGCTTATTTGCAAGGCGTCTGGCTTTAATGATGAAATCTTCATATTTAGAACATGCCCTGGCGTACTGTGTCAGTTGAGAAATAAAAACACCATAAGCAGGAGAAGACGGAATGTTGCTACTCATGAAAGGGAAGTTAGTTATGTGGAATCTGAAATCGTCACGCTTGTCATACAGTGAGGTGTTCAATTGGCCGTTTGCGTCGAAAGATAGGAGTATCTCCAAGTACGAAGTGGATCTGTCGCTCTCTGTTGTTAACTTGATCTCTTGTTCATGGGGATAAATTTCATGAAGATGATCCGCAAAGTTCGGATTATTGATGGTCAACACGTCATCTATGTATCTGAAGGTAAAATTGAACTGAGATGCGACGTGCTTTCGCCCAGTCGAGATCAAGGTCTGGATGGCGCCAGCTTCGTATGAATATAAACAAATGTGACAAATATGGATGAGGACTATATCCCTGTATACAGCCAGCTTTGTATGAACATAAAAAATGTCAGCTTCGTATGAATATTAAAAAAAGACAAATATGGATAATGACCATATACCTGTATACAGCATAAAATCGATAATTTAGAAAATCAGAAACCAAAGGCATACAAATCAGGATAAAACAGGAACCAAAGCAAACAAACAAAACCTCAACCATATGAAAAGAAGCGAACTCCCGATATGGGAGTGAGACCAGGTGCCCAGGAAGAAAAAGGATCTCCTGCTTGCATGCAACACCCGCCGCTTCAATTCGGTAAAACTGTCACATCCGGTTACTTTCATTTCGGAAGACATAGAGTACAATCTTTGGTTGGATGGTCCAAATGGTCTATGACAGAATATCATCCACCATTCTGGAGAGTGGGACGTCATAGTGTATGACGAGTTCCCCATATCGACCGTCGAACTTCCTCAGTGACGATGTTAGTCGATCACAAACATATCCCTGACTGAGGAGCTTATCTGAAAGACGCATAGCTCTCAGAACAAAATCCATATATTTGGTACTTGCTCTGGCATAGCGTATCAACTGAGATATGAACACGCCATAAGCAGGCGATGAAGGGATGTTGCTACTCAGAAAAGGAGCGTTTGTAATGCTGAAATTGAAGTCGTCACGTTTGTCATAGAGTGAGGTATTCATGTGACATCAGTGTCGTAGGACAACATTATGTTCAAATAGGATGCTGAATTATTTGTCTCTATAATTTCTTTGACTTCAAGCTCCGAAGGATAGATACTGCTCAGGTAATCCGCGAATTTTGGATTATTGATGGACAACACATCGTCTATTTATCTGTAAGTGATATTGAAGTCAGAAGCTAAGTATCTTTTCTCTATAGAGACCAAAGATTAAAGGAATTCAGCTTTGTACGAGTAAAGGAAAATGTCAGCAAGGACTGGGGCACATTTGGTCCCCCTTGGAATTCCGACAATTTGCTGGAAGACCTTTCCTCAAAACACCACAAAAATGTTGTCGATCAGAAAGTTTAACATCTGAATAATATCTGTTTCAGTGTACTTATTTTCAGAATCGAATCGGAATTTTTCTTTTACAAAGTAGGTTTTGTCATAGTTAACAACAATAAGTTTGTATTTTCGATTGCCGTTTTTGCTTGTAAACGTATTACTTATAATTTTTTCGATTCTTTCTTTCAATTTAGAATGTGGGATTGTAGTGTAAAGTGTCGAAAAATCAAAGGCTTTGATCGAATGGACTCTACTAAATTGAGTGGATTTTAGATGTTCTAAAAGTTCCTTCGAATTCTTTAAAATCCACATCTGGTTGATACCGCTTCTTTAATTTTCATGGTAGAAATGAACAAATTACGAATAACCATTTAGGTCAAGGTATCCGCTAACATAAATTAGTTAAGACTTTGAAATTTAGAAGCATACAAGCATCAAGTATCATACCATAGGTATTGCAAAACCTGTCCTTTGTGGTGACATTATAAACAAAATAAGAAAGATGCCGTCTGTGTATATAATCATTAGACCGACAATTTGTATGGTCTCGTACGTAACTAATTCAAAGCTTTGGTCATTATCCGTATCTGTCATTTGTACCAGCGCATTCTAACGAATCGCACTCTGACTGTGATGACATGACTCCATTGCCATCCATAACGGCCCCTTCACGCACATTGTTTGCGAAGACAGGACCCCCGACCATTTGTCGTCTCTGAATGTCGGTCGGACTCCTCGGATGATACCATGAGCTCGCTACAGCCGGCAGACCACGGAATGTATTTCGTACACCCTCGTACACCCTCTGTTTTTTATATCTTTTAGCATATCCGTCTGTGTGTTGCGTTATGCTATCTTGTTTGTATGGTCATCTTACAGTGATGAATTATTTTACAATTCTGCGTTCCTCGGAATATAGGAAGGTAGAGCGTACGTTAACCGGAGAAGCAGACCATTTGCAACTTGCGTGGCAGATGACCGTCCTAAGTCGACAACGACTGCCCATTGGTCTCATTTGTTTATGTGTAGTCTTTTATGTTTTATGTTTCTATGTTAAACGTCTTCATAATCAATGACAGCATTTAAGAACAGACAGACTTGCAGCAAAATTATTCCAGCTGCACCACCTATTATGGAATCCGTTTTTATACTACTACTCTTTTGATGTTTTTTTTTTTTTTGTAAAGAAAGTTTTGTCTTTCATAATTCAATAAGGTGATGTTACTATTGTCGCTTAGTAATAAAAGTGAAAAGAATATGCGCAATATAATACAAAGTCCGACTACCGTGTTCATATCAGTTTAATTTGGTATTAATATTTTCAATCAATTTTACGTAAAATGAAACAAATGGACATTCTTAATTATATGAAACGTAAAAATATTAATCAAGCAAGTGTTAAGACAGCATTACGTTTCCAGCAAAATATTATATAATTTATCTTCGACTATATCAAAATATATATAACGAGATACGTTGGCTGTAATAGATTACCATACATCATTATATCATTATTTGGAAAATTGTAACAGGGGGACCTCAATTCTCACCTGAGTTACAGACAAAAGAATGATAGGGGATAACTTGGTGGATGCCTTTGAGTACTTGCTTCCTGTAGGGCTTCGTGAAATTCTATGAAGCGGACGCAAAGAAGTTTGAAAATACGTCAGCAAATCAGAGACTTTGGCAACCATTTTTGTTGATCCGTCGGCACGAAAACACAAACTTGGAAAATGACATTGAGTAATTGCTTCCTGTAAGATTTCATGAATTTCTGTGCAGTTGTTCCAGAAAAGAAGTCTCTTTTGCGTCGGCGGCAATATTTGTTGACCGATCGGCACAAAAACACAAACTTGGTAGAAAACCTTGAATGCTTGCGTCCTGTGTGGTTTCGAAAAATTCAGTGCAACGATAGAAGAAAAGAAGTCGAAACTGCGTCAGCAAATCAGAGCCCTCGGCGGCCATATTTGTTAATCGATCGGCAGGAAAAACAATTTTGTTAGAGGACCTTGAGTAATTGCTTCCTGTAAGGTTTCGTAAAATTTTGTGTTGTGGTTGCAGAGGAGAAGAAAAAACGCGTCAGCCAATCAGAGCCCTCGGCGACCATATTTGTTGACCAATCAGCATAAAAGACACAAACTTGGTAGATGACCCAATGGACTTGCCTCCGGTAAGGTTGTTTAAAATTCTGTGCAACAGTTGCAGAGAAGTCGAAAATGTGTCAGCCAATCGGAGCCCTCAGCGGCCATACTTTTTAACTGATTGGCACTTAAAACAAACTTAGGTTGTTTCTTCAACGCATTATAAAACTTCTGTTTACAAAATGTTCTCATATTTCTTAACCTGGATCCTGTAGCATTATATTTGAGTCATCTTGCTACGTCTTTTGGTATATTTTGGACATAATTTTCACAGATTTTGGCCATGTTTAGATTGAGGATCACTGACAAGGATTAAATACCCGAAACGTGCATGTCTTGTCGATGTTGTTAATGTATCTGTTCTTAAATGATGCTGATGATTTTGAGGACATTTAGCATTTGTATCACTTGGTGAGTGTCACTGCTGGTGGACCAGAGGTCCCCGAGGATATATGTAGCCACGTTCGCAACCGTTTCGATTGAAAATCTAATGATTTTGTCTTGCCTTCTCGACTATGAGACTTACTTCCTTAATGTTTATTCATATGCTCTTAAATGATGCTTATAATTTCAAAGACGTTTAACATTGGTAGTGGACCTTGAATATTTGCTTTCATTAAGGTTTCTTGTCATTCTGTGCAAGATTTCCAGAGGAGAAGTCGATAATGTGTCAGCCAATCAGATTTCATGGCGACCATATTTTTGACCGATCGGCATGAAAAAGACAAACTAGGTAGAGGACCTTGAGTACTTGCTTCCTGCAAGGTTAAGTGAAATTCTGTGCAGCGGTTCCAGAGAGGTCGAAGATGTGTCAGCCAATTCGAACCCTCGGCGGCCATATTTCTTGACCAATCGGCACGTTAAAAAGAAACCACCTAGAATACTTTGAGTACTTGCTTCCTGTAAAGTTTCGTGAAATTCTGTGCAGCGGTTGCAGAGGAAAAGCCGAAATTGCAAAGAAGTTTACGCCGGATGACGGGCGGACGGATGGCGTGCTATGACAAAAGCTCTTTTGAACTTTGGTCAGGTGATCTAATAAAAAGGATACGTCTGCCTTGGAGATATATTCACACTATTCACAGTGTCGTCACATTATCATGTTTTTCAACCAAGCTTTGCACTGAATCCTGAAAATCATTTTTAGATAATTATATTTCTCCTTTTATGACCAATTTGAGAATGATGTCGGCACAATGGTCTTGTGGTTCGTTGTCAAACTAGTAACTGAAAAGTCGCTCATTAAGAGAGCTGACATATTACTCTTACGTGCATGTTGTTTGTTATAATGTCCTTATCGATATATTGTCTGCAAATTTTCGGGATGGGGACGGGGGGCGGAGAGGGGGTTGATAATGTTGTTTCGTTCTAATACGCTCACAAAGTTTCTGATGCGTTATGATTCATTTCATTGTGATATTATCAACAAAATAGGATCAAAGGTGGACAGAATTACTATCAAAATTGTGTTAGAATCATCTTACGGCTTTTATAATGTGGATACATGCCTTGTTACTGGACCAATCTACAGCTTTGTTCCAGCGCATTCCTAAGAATTGCACTTTGGCTGACTGTGCAAAAGGACGCCATTATCACCTGTCCTCTTTGAATGTCAGTCGGATTCTTGGGTGATCACATGCATGACCTCGCTACAGCCGGCAGAAGAGGGACTGTAATTCGTACGCCTTCTCTTTTATATATCCATTTACATATCCATCTGTGTGTGTTTTGGGGGTCCTGCGTCATGCTGTCTGTTTGTATGGTCATCTTACAGTGCGGATGTTATTTTACACCTCAATTGTGCATTCTTCGATACCTCAGGGTAATCGAAAACGTTGGAGGGTTGTGCGCACGTACTCCGGATAATTACACCATTTGCTACATTCGTGGCATATGACCGTCCTAAGTCGGCACCGGTTTCTCATGGTCTATTTGATTTATATGTGTTATTTTTTGTTTGGTGTTTAAATGGTGTGAGTTTTATGTTCTTTGTCTTTTTTGCGTCTCTTTCTGGTGGTGTCTGCTCTGTCTTTTGCATGGAGTTTTGCTGTGGGTGCTGCAACCTAGTGTTGTTCGAGATCTCCTCCTTTCTTCCTTAAAAATTCTGATATCGTCGATTTACCGTGTAAGGATGAATAAATTCTTCGAAATACATTATGAAGTTGTTTCCTTAGTCATACCACATTTCATATTAAGTAAACCTGCAAAAAGATGTTTGCTCAATAGAAACTAATTTAACGTACCACTCACGAGAATTATATCCACGCAGCTGCTTTATGGCAATTAGCTTTACATGCTTACTATTGCCTTTCTAATAAATGCATTTCATCTAATTTATGTTTTTCTGAATGAACATGGTACGCAAAACAAATTAAGTGGTGTTTGGTTTTTAATTACCACCAAAATGTTTACAATTCAAATTTTATCACGGTCTATATATCCGTTAACATTTTAATATTCTCGATTTTAAATTCAAGAGTGAAATATGGTTACTTATAACCAATTATCAGTAAAACCGTTTAAATTACACAATAAAGAAAAACTAAACCCGTAGAATGGTAACTTAGAAAGTTTGACAAGTATATTTTGTGTAAGCTTGTTTCAATCTTACATCCAGAACTTTTACGCTTTTTACCAAAAAAGTTGACGAAAAGTTGACGAAATACCGACGGAAAGAAAGGGAGATATATGGAAAGAGAGGTGGGCCGAAAATGTCAATATATCGATAATTTCTTATTAGTAGAGAAAGAAATGTCGTTTTTCTTAACATAAAAACAACGAGTACTTAAAGGAGAATGCATTAAAAGAGGAATGTGTATCGATATTTTTTACACTTAGTATAAGACTTTTACGTGTAATGGTAAATCATGATCGTAGTCATATAATCAACATGCAAATAGAATAGCCCTTACTATTGTGGATGAGTTTGGAAAATACTCGGGATTAGAATTGAATTTGCAAAAGACCGAAGGTATTTACTTGTGAAAAAATAAAGTTAAAGATTCGTTTTTCGAATGAATCAAATGGGTAAATAGAGTAAAATCACTAGGTATTATGTTCGGTACAAATAAAAAAGGGTGTAGTAATCTTAATTGGGAGGAAAAGATAACTTCTATAGATAAGTTATTAAAAAATTGGAAAAAGAGAAAAATCACCTTTATTGGAAGAATTGTTGTCTTAAATTGTTTTATTATATCAAAAATCGCATACATTGCTTCCGTTCTAAGTTTAGATAAGCCAAAAATTAAAGAACTAGAAAAGATGATATTTGAATTTTTATGGCAGAATAAACCCGAAAAGGTCAAAAGGTCAGTCATGATCAATAGTTTTGAAAAAGGTGGATTAAAAGTAAGAGATATAGAGTCTCTTATACACATGTTAATAATAGCATGGGTGAAAAGATTAACAGAGAAAAGTAATGCTAGGTGGAAAATTATACCCTCAATGTATTTTGAAAAATTTGGACAAAATTTTTTGATATTCAAAATGAACAATGATGATACATCAAGTTTGACTAATTTTGAGAGTATTCCAGAGTTTTATAGAATGATTATTGAGTCTTGGACAAAGCTAAAAAAGTTTCAGTCCAATTTTCTTACAGGATCCGAAATAAGAAAACAAATTATCTGGGGAAATAAGAATATAAAGAAGAATGGTAAATTCCTACTGCACCAAAACTGGATTACTTCTGGCTTCATATATATTAATGATATTATAGATGAAAATGGAAATATTGATGAAAATATGATACATGAAAACCTTAAAGATAAAAGAAACTGGATCTCAGAAGTACATACTTTAACACAAGTGTTTCCTCCTGAATGGATAAATATATTGAGAGGGTGTCATGAAACTATCAGAATAAATGTAGATTTAAAAATTGAAGAACCGAATACAAAAAGAATTCTGAAACTAAATGAAACTGATAACAAAATGATATACAAGTTCTTTACATTTCATAAGGAAACTATTAGTTATTGTTTTGATGTATGGAAAAATAAACTGAATGCTAATATTTTTGTTCTAGGTAAACATATGTTTTCCTTTGTGTTTAATGAATAAGTTGAAAATATTTAGATTGAAGCTCTTTCATAACATTTTACCAAGCAAAGTGTTGTTAACGAGATAGATGTTTTGTTTGTAAGGTTAAAGATGATTACAATCATTATTTCATAGGATGTTCTTGTCTAGATAGTTTATGGAATCTAATAACTAATATATTAATAAAATTAGGATATCACAAACATTTTACATCTCGTAGATATATTGTATTTGGTTACAAAATAGATAAAGAGGAATATCATTATCTTAACATAATTTTATCAACAATAGGATTTTCAATATATAGCAATATGAGGAAAGATAAAGTTGACACCAACATCATTTTTAGAAAGGAACTAGAAAAGAAAATGTTACTTCAGAAATATAAGTTTAATACATTTCTGAGAAGGTTCATAGAACATCTCCATTAAATCAGTTTTCCTCTTTACATGTGTATGTTATGAATATTTTTTGTACATTCTTTTTTCTTTCGTTTTTTTAGCTCACCTGAGCCATAGGCTCAAGTGAACTTTTGTCATAGTGTTGCGTCTGTCCTCCGACGTCCGTCGTCGTCGTCGTCGTCGTCGTCGTCGTCGTCGTCCGTCGTCGTCGTCCGTCGTCGTCGTAAACTTTTCACATTTTAAACTTCTTTTCCAGAACGGCTGAAGGGATTTTGATGAAACTTGGTAGGTATGAAGTACTCATGGTCCCCTACAAGTGTTGTTGTTTTTCGTCCGGATCTGTCAACAGGTGGCGCCACCACAGCCAAAAGTAGGTCACGGGGGGTACCCTCCTTTGACAAACTTCTTCAGAACCGAAGCATGTATCGACAAACCGAACGCATCAGGATGATCTAGAGAGATGTCTTAAGAAGTGTTGTTATTTTTGGTTCCACTTCGAAGTCAAATTTTTGACGCGTTTTTGACGTCTTTTCGGACTTAGTCAGAAATGCACATTTTTGCACTATTTCTTTAAATAACTCAATAAGTGTATGATTTTACACACTCATTTACTACATATTTATCATATTTAACTTACTTAATGCTTTGATATGTATTTTATGCTTAAATTTTATTTTTTTGATTTTTTATGAATTTTTTTTCTTATGTAAAAAGGAAGGGGGGGGGTGATTTTCATACATTTTCTGCTTCTTTTCTATAACCACTCTTCAGATTGTCATGACAATTTGTAGGTATGAGGTACTCATGCATGGTACCCTACAAGTGAAAGCATTTTGTCAAGATATCCACTTTGGAAATATAAAAGGAATATTTATTAAGATTGTACATAGGTATAATGTATGTTTTCCATGCCCAATGTTTCAGGTGCAACTACACGAAAAAAACCTTCTTTGTATGATCAATCATTTTGTGATCGACCTTTCATCCATAGTTACAGCTGATAAGTCAAGAAGTGACACATGCTTCAATGTCTTATTGATTGACCTTTTATGTGATATGATTAATTTTTTTAAATTCTTTATACTTATTTAGAATTTTATATTTAAAGTCGGGAACAAGATTTCAAAAGCGGCCATGTTTTGCCGTGTACCCGAAGGGGATTCCCCATGTAGAAATGTGATACCTTTAGTACTGCGATACATTTCAGGAGATGCAGTGCAAACGGAATAGTTTTTTATTTAATGAAATGTGCATTATACTTGGAACACTTTCATAATGGTTATCATTCATGTACTTGGAACACTTGCATATACTTGTTATCATGCATAACGTTTGCTCGAATTTCCTCTGTCTTAGACTCTCTTAGATGAAGTAATTTACGGACTGATTTCTTGAAGAAACGTCTAATGAGTAATCTCTTCCTTCGGATTTTGAGAATGCATAGGACATTTAATATCTGAAATTCTTGAAATAAATAATTCAGTTCAGAGTTCCTGAAATCTTCCTATGAAATGTTGGACCACAGAAAGCTGTTGTTTAAATAGAGTAAATAAATTATTATTTACAACCATAAGCCACTGTGTTCGACATCTTGTATGTATAAAATTTCTAAGAGGAACACAGATGCCTGAGGTTGTGAATAATCAAACATTTTCTCTCATAAAATGACAGGTTCCTGTGATAAGACATTTGGGAATTTTTATCTGTTCAAATAATAGATACATGATGAGTTTTTATCGGACCAAATAACTTTTTGTCTGCAAATCCTATGCAACCGATACATTTCATGAACTCTCTCCGCTAACAACTTGTCCGTGTAACAGACCTTTGATGAGGTAAAACTATTTGTTAACAGTAAATAACGATGTCGTAGGTCTGCTAGTTGGACAAGCTTAACAATTTCATGGGCCTTTTAATTTGTTTCAAACTACGAAACCTAGAGAAACCACTTGAGTTGTTGAACAGCGTATGCTGAAATGCGACGCTCCTTCTCGCCTGTTGAAATATGCATAGGCAAGAAGCGCCGCATTTCAGCATATTCACTGAAAATTATTTTGTTCAAGTGGCTTCACTGGGTCATGAGGTTTGATACACCATACACTGCTTTTTGGAAAACAAACTGGCCCAATTTCTGCACAACTCACTTGAATTGATAATATTGGATTAAATAAAACGATTTTAACTGTACGTTTCATGTATTTGAGATGAAATCAATACTATTCAAAAGCATTCATTGATTTCAGTTTACTTTAATATGAATAAAGGCAAAACCGAAAAATCTTTGTTTTTTATGCCCCTGGAATAAAAGATTCGGGAGCATATAGATTTTGGCCTGTCCGTCTGTCTGTTTGTCTGTCTGTTTTCCGAAAAACTTTAACATTGGGCATAACTTTTAAATGGAAGCTGGTGATAGAGGTTTCATATTTCACATGTGTATTCCTTGTGACAATACCTTTCCATTGATACTAAAATTTTTGACCTCGTGACCATAACCTTGACCTTTGACGTACTTCTCAAAAACTTTAACATTGGGCATAACTTTTGAATGGTTAGTGATAGAGGTTTCAATTTTTACATGTGTATTCCTTGTGACAAGAACTTTCCATTGATACCAATATTGCGCTGACCCTGACCTTTCACATACTTAACAGAAAATGGCTTTTATACTAACAAAGATGCCGCCGCGGGCATTCTCGTTTCACAAACACAGGCTTTATAATTTCTGGCATGCTAGCTGTTAATAATGAAAGGTTTTGTGTTCAATTTTAAATAAACTTAATTTATGAAATCATTTCATTGTTTTATTCTTTTTCTGCTGCACATTAATGTACAATATGATTTTATTTTTGATGTTGCATAATTGAACTATACTAGCTGGGCATATGACGTTGGACCACTTTATCCGTCTTTTCAAATCAGTAAAAAAAGTTATTGTTTTGAAATGTGGCTATTTTTTCTTTTTTGTACTTTTTTAAAGGTTGTCTGAAAAAAAAACTTCTCTGCATCCGGCAAAAATCTTTTTAGAAAGGTTGTGGGCTAACATCCTGGTACTGGCGCTATCAGTATTCAATGTCAGTATGTCAGTTAGAGCGTGCATGGGTATCAGGTGAGCATTGTGCCCCCTGGGGCTCCTGTTTTTCAGGTGCCGTTGTCAACAACACTGAATGTATATGACATGTTCATGATGTTAATAATATCAATGTTAATAATTTAAAATAAAAGAGAAAAATGGTGCTGTGATGATACATAGGCTCAGAAAAGGCATATAACGCGTAAAAATTTAAAGATATATTATATGCAATGCACGTAACAATCCACCGCTGTATGCAAACAGATACTAACATTACTCATACCTAACATTAAATTATATTTGAATCTACCTTTATATTCAATCAGCAGATATATATTGTTATTGAAAACTGTCAGCTTGTTAGCTCATTTGGCATACAAGCGATGTAGAGCCTCTAATATCTGAGCACCTAAAAAAAAAGAAATATTCCTAATATGAGATCCCGAGGGTACATGTAGCACAATTCGATCAACTTCGGTTGATCGTTTCTTCAACGCATTCGCACATTTCTGTTATCAAAATTTCTTGAAATTTCTAAAACGTGGGTCCTGTGGCATAATATCCCACCCATCCTGTTACGTCTTTCTGTACGCTTTTTGGGCATCTTACATTGTTTAGATTGAGGATCACTGACGATGGTTTAGTACCCGAAACATGCATGTCTAATCTATGCTGCAAATTTATCTGTAACAGTTCCTAAATGATGCTACTCAATTTGAAGACGTTTAACACATGAACCTTATGTTCATGTGTTATGTCATGGGCATATTGCCCCTCTTCTTGGACAACATATCTTGAATGAGTTAAAGAAAATCCTGACGATAATCTCAACAGCACTCACAATAGAGCACAAAATTAAACATCGACGGACCCCTAGCAAGCTAGAGGTGGGACCAGGTGCCCGGGAGGAGTAAGCATCCCCTGTTGGCTAGCCGCACCCGCCGTCGATGTTCATGATGCATGGAAATGAAAATATATAAATTTCATGCACTGTCTGACGTTATGTCTATATAGAAAGTGCTATGGCGACAATGTCAGGGAAGTATATTCAAAACACTTACTGTCAAACCCTTCGCGGGGAACTTTTTTACGAGCTCCACACGGCAAAGGGCATAAGTGTGACACAAATGAGTTAAAGAAAATCCTGACGATAATCTCAACAACACTCACAATAGAGCACAAAATTAAACATCGACGGACCCTTAGCAAGCTAGAGGTGGGACCAGGTGCCCGGGAGGAGTAAGCATCCCCTGTTGGCTAGCCGCACCCGCCGTCGATGTTCATGATGCATGGAAATGAAAATATATAAAATTCATGCACTGTCTGACGTTATGTCTATATAGAAAGTGCTATGGCGACAATGTCAGGGAAGTATATTTAAAACACTTACTGTCAAACCCTTCGCGGGAAACTTTTTTACGAGCTCCACACGGCAAAGGGCATAAGTGTGACACAAAGAAGATTCGGTTATCACTAAGGGTACTAATTGTGAGCATCTTGTTGTAGATTTATTTTATACACGTATGAAAAAGAATTCATCCAAAATCTTCACAAGCAAAGAAAAAAATGATGATATGAAATGTTTCATTGGCACTTTCTAGGTACCTGGATAATATTCTTACTATCGAC
The DNA here is from genome assembly GCA_033119305.1 of Pinctada imbricata. NCBI lineage: Eukaryota > Metazoa > Mollusca > Bivalvia > Pterioida > Pteriidae > Pinctada > Pinctada imbricata. Next base: position 7,895,930 of record VSWD01000013.1, on the reverse strand, counting down.
AATCCTGTTTTTGAAAAGTAAAAAAAATATTATTTATCCACAAGAATAAACTCGAAACAAGGCAAACTTTACAAACACAGAAACACCATGTCTGGACCTAAATATCAAAAACGGAGATATTCATTCAAGTGTGTATGACAAAAGAGATGTTTTTGGATGAAACATAGTAAATTTTATCTGGATTGACTGTGATATTCCTAGATTATCGTCATACGGAATCTACATTTCACAGCTCATGCGGTATGCAAGAGCATGTACTGATGTTTTGGATATTAATAGTCGAAATATTCGTCGAAGGTTTTCGCTTGCACAAAATACCAAAGACTTTCTGGAAATTTTACAAAAAGTAATGTCAATTTCTTTTGAAATCCGGATCCATACAAGCAACAGAATATATTACTATGAGTATTTCACAACCTGCATTATATGGTGACATAATTAACAGAATAAAATGGATCAAAGGTACACATTTACCATCGAAATTGTGTTAGACCAAGAGTCCCCGGGGGCACTTGTAGCCAAGTTCGATCAACTTCGGTTGATCGTCTGTCTCTTCATCGCATTTGAAATTTTCTGTTACAAAATTTCTTGAAATTTCTAAAACGTGGGTACTGTAGCATCATATCCCACCCATTCTGCTACGTCTTTTGGCACATTTTTGGACGTAATAATTTTCATTCTTTTTGGCCATATTACATTGTTTAGACTGTGGATCACCGACGAGTGTTTAGTACCCGAAACGTGCACGTCTGGTCCATGCTGTAAATTTATCAGGTTTTAAAAGATGCTTTTGAATTTAAAGACGTTTAATATTTGAACTACTTGGTGAGTGTCACTGCTGGTGGACCAAAAGTCCCCGAGGGCACATGAAGTCAAGTTCGATTAACTTCGGTTGATCATTTGTGTCTTCAACGCATTTGAAATTTTCTGTTACAAAATTTCTTGAAATTTCTAAAACGTGGGTCCTGTAATATCATATCACACCCATTCTGCTACGTCTTTTGGCACATTTTTGGACATAATGATTTTCATTCCTTTTGGCCATATTACATTGTTTAGACTGAGGATCACTGACGAGGGTTTAGTTCCCGAAACGTGCACATCTGGTCCATGCTGTAAATTTATGAGGTTTTAAATTATGCTTTTGAATTTAAAGACGTTTAACATTCCTCTCTGATTGACTCTGACGACAGGACCCCGACCACCTGTCCTGTCTGAATCGAAGTCGGACTCCTCGGGTGATAACATGCATGAGCTCGCTACAGCCGCAGAGCACAGGCTGTATTTCGTACGCCTCTTTTCTTATATCCATTTACATATTCATCTGTGTGTTTCTTTATTGGGCCCCTGCGTTATGCTGATTGTATAGTCATCTTGCAGTGAGGAGGTTATTTTACACCACAATTCTTCAAGACCTCTTGGTAAACGGAAAAGTTGGAGGGTTGTGCACACGTGATGACTATAATCACACCGTCTGCTACTGATGTGGCAGATGGTCGTCCTGAGTCAGTACCGATTGCCCATTGGTCTCGTTAGTTTATGTGTAGTCATGTGCTTGATGTTTCTATGTTATTGTGCCATTTGTGTCTCTTTCTGTGTATGTCTACTTTGTGTTTTTGAAGCATCTGAATTTATATAACCAACTTTGTTGAAATATCACAGAAGTGTTCCTTCACACACGAAGATTTCAATATGTAAATAAATAGAGCCGAATACAGATTTTGTGTGATAACACGACAGTGCGTGCACATGTGTAATGATATTACCATATGGGTAACTATATTAAGTTTCTCTACATCCAAACACTTTACTGACACCTGACTTATTTCTGAATAGATACGACATATTCTTGTAGGTAAAAAAGTCTTAACAAAATTGTCAAATAAGTTCAATTTCAGCAAAAATTTGACTATTGTTGGTCACTCTAAGCTAACCATTACTTTGCAAAGAAAACAAGAGCCCCAGGGGGCACAACGCTCACCTGATACCCATGCACGCTCTAATTGACATACTGACATTGAATACTGATAGTGCCAGTACCAGGATTTTAGCCCACAACCTTTCTAAAAAGATTTTTGCCGGATGCAGAGAAGTTTTTTTTTTCAGACAACCTTTAAAAGTACAAAAAAGAAAAAATAGTCACATTTCAAAACAATAACTTTTTTTACTGATTTGAAATGACGGATAAAGTGGTCCAACGTCATATGCCCAGCTAGTATAGTTCAATTATGCAACATCAAAAATAAAATCATATTGTACATTAATGTGCAGCAGAAAAAGAATAAAACAATGAAATGATTTTATAAATTAAGTTTATTTAAAATTGAACACAAAACCTTTCATTATTGATAGCTAGCATGCCAGAAATTATAAAGCCTGTGTTTGTGAAAAGAGAATGCCCCCGGCGGCATCTTTGTTAGTATAAAGGCCATTTTTTGTTAAGTATGTGAGAGGTCAGGGTCAGCGTAATATTGGTATCAATGGAAAGATCTTGTCACAAGGAATACACATGTAAAAATTGAAACCTCTATCACTAACCATTCAAAAGTTATGCCCAATGTTACAGTTTTTGAGAAGTACGTCAAAGGTCAAGGTTATGGTCACGAGGTCAAAAATTCTGGTATCAATGGAAAGGTATTGTCACAAGGAATACACATGTGAAATATGGAACCTCTAATGGCTTTATCACCAGCTTCCATTTAAAAGTTATGCCCAATGTTAAAGTTTTTCGGAAAACAGACAGACAAACAGACAGACGGACAGGCCAAAAACTATATGCTCCCGAATCTTTTATTCCAGGGGCATAAAAAACAAAGATTTTTCGGTTTTGCCTTTATTCATATTAAAGTATACTGAATTCTACGAATGCTTTTGAATAGTATTGATTTCATCTCAAATACATGAAACGTACAGTTAAAATCGTTTTAATCCAATATTTATCAATTCAAGTGAGTTGTGCAGAAATTGGGCCAGTTTGTTTTCCGAAAAGATGTGTATGGTGTATCAAACCTCATGACCCAGTGAAGCCACTTGAACAAATAATTTTCAGTGAATATGCTGAAATGCGGCGCTTCTTGCCTATGCATATTTCAACAGGCGAGAAGGAGCGTCGCATTTCAGCATACGCTGTTCAACAACTATAGTGGTTTCTCTAAGTTCGTAGTTTGAAACAAATTAAAAGGCCCATGAAATTGATAAGCTTGTCCAACTAGCAGACCTACGACATCGTTATTTACTGTTAACAAATTGTTTTACCTCATCAAAGGTCTGTTACATGGAAAAGTTGTTAGCGGAGAGAGTTCATGAAATGTATCGGTTGCATAGGATTTGCCGACAAAAAGTTATTTGGTCCGATAAAAACTCATTATGTAATTATTATTTGAACAGATAAAAATTCCCAAATGTCTTATCACAGGAACCTGTCATTTTATGAGAGAAAATGTTTTATTATTCACAACCTCAGGCCTCTGTGTTCCTCTTAGAAATATTATACATACAAGATGTCGAACACAGTGGCTTATGGTTGTAATTAATAATTTATTTTCTTTATTTAAACAACAGCTTTCTGTGGTCCAACATTTCATAGGAAGATTTCAGGAACTCTGAACTGAATTATTTATTTCAAGAATTTCAGATATTAAATGTCCTATGCATTCTCAAAATTCAGAGGAAGAGATTATTCATTAGACGTTTCTTCAAGAAATCAGTCCGTAAATTACTTCATCTAAGAGAGTCTAAGACAGAGGAAATTCGAGCAAACTTTATACATATGCAAGTGTTCCAAGTACATGAATGATAACCATTATGAAAGTGTTCCAAGTATAATGCACATTAAATAAAAATCTATTCCGTTTGCACTGTATCTCCTATAAAGTATCGCAGTACTAAAGGTGTCACATTTCTACATGGGGAATCCCCTTCGGGTACACGGCAAAACATGGCCGCTTTTGAAATCTTGTTCCCGACTTTAAAAATAAAATTCTAAATAAGTATAAAGAATTTAAATAATTGAATCATATCACATAAAAGGTCAATCAATAAGACACTGAAGCATGCGTCACTTGTTTAATTATCAGCTGTAACTATAGATGAAAGGTCGATCAAAAAATGATTAATCATACAAAGAAGTTTTTTTTCCTGTAGTTGCACCTGAAACATTGGGCATGGAAAACATACATTATACCTATGTACAATCTTAAAAAATATTCCTTAAACATCCAAAAGTGGATATCTTGACAAAATTCTTTCACTTGTAGGGTACCATGCATGAGTACCTCATACCTACAAATTGTCATGACAATCTGAAGAGTGGTTATAGAAAAGAAGCAGAAAATGTATGAAAATCACCCCCCCCCCCTTCCTTTTTACATAAGAAAAAAATTCATAAAAAATCAAAAAATAAAATTTAAGCATAAAATACATATCAAAGCATTAAGTAAGTTAAATATGATAAATATGTAGTAAATGAGTGTTTAAAATTAACACTTATTGAGTTATTTAAAGAAATAGTGCAAAAATGTGCATTTCTGACTAAGTCCGAAAAGACGTCAAAAACGCGTCAAAAATTTGACTTCGAAGTGGAACCAAAAATAACAACACTTCTTAAGACATCTCTCTAGATCATCCTGATGCTTTCGGTTTGTCGATACATGCTTCGGTTCTGAAGAAGTTTGTCAAAGGAGGGTACCCCCGTGACCTACTTTTGGCTGTGGTGGCGCCATCTGTTGACAGATCCGGACGAAAAACAACAACACTTGTAGAGGACCATGAGTACTTCATACCTACCAAGTTTCATTAAAATCCCTTCAGCCGTTCTGGAGAAGAAGTTTAAAATGTGAAAAGTTTACGACGACGACGGACGACGACGGACGACGACGGACGACGACGGACGACGACGACGACGACGACGGACGACGGAGGACAGACGCAACACTATGACAATAGCTCACTTGAGCCTATGGCTCAGGTGAACTAAAAAACATTCGTATTTGCATACGAATAACAATCTGATTATTACCCCCTGTGCTCAGACTCGAACCACGGTCTTCTCGTATGTTAGGCAAAAGCTCTACCTCTGAGCTATTGGATCGACTTGCCGATTGAGTGATTATGAAAATCGGAAATCTTCAGCGTGGAGATTTCTTAAAAATTCTCGTCTAAGGGAGGCTACTGAAACGCGTCATTCTCCCTATAAGCCCTACCGTTTGCGGTATTGACTCTCTTTTTCTTGTATTGACCTTGAATTTTATTACGTATGATACAGGCAATTTGTTATAACTTTGTACACATTAGATAATCTAAATAATAATTTCCATAATCACAAGTCATCATTGATTCTATTAAATGATCCAAAAAATTAAAATTCTGATTTGAGTCAACTGTAGTTTTATGGTTCCGAACCTAGATCTCTAGATTTCTTGCGGGATTGTTGGAGTGAGCACCTGTAAACTGGGATTTCCTGGCGGTTTAAGCAGACTGACAACTTTTGGCCTTTAATCAGTGAGGCATTTAGTGCAAAACACATTTTGAACGCGAATACCTTATTATTACCTCATTCGTTATCATGACATCTAATTTATGTTCAACAAAAATGATATCAAAATTTTGAGAATGAATTATCTGTGTTTTACATTAAGAGAAACGCATCGGAACCGAAAAAGCATAAATGCATTATATTTGAATTTTTAAGCAACAAAATATAACTCAATCAACTATTTTTAAGAGCAAAAATAAGTTGTGATCTTTGATATGACTCAGCAGATATCGGCTAATAAACAAAGTACACGAAGGGCGTGCATCATTTATAATTGAGTGTTGTGAGATGAATTTGACGAAACGTCAAGGAGGCCTGAATATTTATTTTATCTCTTTTATAGACTAGAGAGGGGCGTGTACGTAGATTTATTTTTCGACGCCCCTGATAGGACGTGCTACCATACATGTTGGCAACCCATTGAAAGTCTTTTTGAAATTAATATGCATAGGTGTATACATTTATCTTCGACAGGATGCAGTCTCTTGGCTAGTTTCAAGTTTTTAGAATATGATTTGGAAGATTCCTTACAGGTTTGATACGAACAAGTGCGACCTCCAATGTACAAACGTGGTTCTACATCAAGACTCTGTTGCAGCACCGACAGCAATATACGCAGTAATAATAAACATCAAAGAAGTACATAGTAAGGGTTGCAAAAGGGACAAGGAAGTCCAAACATGATATCAAAACACCAAACACAAAATACTACAAGAGAATTAGAATTAAATTCCTTTTCAATCAAACTTACTTAGACGCTATAACTGACATGATATATGCGATATTTAAGTATGTTTATACTTAACTAATTAATCCTGGGCGTCATTTAACATCGCCACCTACAATAAATTCCTTCCTTCCACGGAACGCTGGAGATTGTTCATTACTTAATTTGCTCTTTCTCTGTTTATGGTGCAGTATTTTTGTCTCCGCTTATTGTTTCGTGCAAAAAATCTGTAATTTTTTTCAAGAATTTGTAATCCCTTTGATTGTGACTTATTATCCGTAGTACAAACATTTGATCGTTTTCTTTGACTATTTCCAACTTGTGAGGCGCCCCTTTTGAATCAGTATGGTGCGTTTTGGATAAATTTGACTCTGTTAGGATGCTTCTGTTGTCCGTTGTGCTTCGATGGTTTGTTGTTGTTGTCTCTGTGATTATCTTAGAGTAGGTTCTGCCTGTGGAAAATTAATGATTATGTATGTTTGACAAAGCATAAATCAACACGTATCTACATGTTAGTTTAAGTTTGTAATGGCTAGTTATTCTGTCTTGTTTCTTTTTCTGATTGTATGTTTAACGTCTTTAATTTCATAAGCATCATTTTAGAGCAGATAAATTTACAGCATGGACCAGACATGCGCGTTTCGGTTATTTAACCCTCGTCAGTGATCCTCAAATTAAACAATGAAATATGGCCAAAATTTGTGAAAATTATGTCCTAAATATACTGAATGACGTAGCAAAATGACTGGGATATAATGCTTTAGGACCCAGGTTTCAAAAATTTTAGAAAATTTTGTAATTAGAAATTTTCCAAAAAAAAATTAAATTAGTTAAATGATATTCGATCCACTGTTGAAAATAATTTTCCTTTTTATTATGTGACTGTATTTTATGGATCGTTTTGTCCTGTCCTGTCCTGTCGCATAATACAATAAATGATGTAAATCTATTCCTTATATAAAGGAGAGAAGAATCGTGAAAAGGACTCGGTTGTAGCCAATTCAGCGGATATAAAAACTTGTAAACATTGTAAGTATTAAATCACAATATTCCTTGAATATTAAACAAAACTAAGATTAAGCAAAGTTGTTCAAAAGTGGTCTCAGATTGCACAATTTGCGTCCATTATTCGCAAAAATTTCCGGGAGAGGCCCCCGTACCCCCCCCCCGTACCCCCCTCCCCCGGGACAATGGACCTTCTGGATCCGCCACTGTGTCAAGAATGTGGGAAAATGATTTGCTCCATGTAATTTCCGGGTTGATACACTTAGATATCAGGAAGATATATTTTTATCCTATATTTTATTATTTTTATATATTCAGATACATGTCAGCATCTCTTTTCATACTTTTAAAAAGGCACAAAGCATTTGTTCCCTGTTCTAAGAAAGAAAAGATTTAAATTTATTTGTATTTGCGTTTCAGCATTGCTCTGGCTACGCTCCTGGCAACTTCGGACAGTCATCTGTTGCATTAACACTTTCTATATAGACATAACGTCAGACAGTGCATGAAGTTTATATATTGTTTTCATTTTCGTGCTTAAACATCGACGGCGGAAGCGGCTAGCCAACAGGGGATGCTTACTCCTCCCGGGCACCTGGTCCCACCTCTAGCTTGCTAGGGGTCCGTCGATGCTAAATTTTGTACTCTATTGTGAGTGCTGTTGAGATTATCGTCAGGATCTTCTTTAACTCATTATTTACAACAAATGGTGTGTTTTCCGGAATGTGTGAGCACGACCCACTATTAACCTGATACATATTGGTATCTTTTAGTTTAACGTGAGGTAACGATCCAAAGAACATGTTAGTGACTTATAGTAGACTATACACTCGTGATCAATTAACACAGGAAGCCTTTCAAATAAGGACATATTTCATCTGAATACAGAAGTCACAACTAATATACAGTGATTTTTGTAACAAACAAGGATTTCATATGAAAGTTAAACTACTACTATGACAAAATCCCCTACAAATTTGTTAAGCTCTATTAGATTGTGGAAGAAATATATAAAAGCCAGGACAGCTAACACAAAAAAAAAATCCAGGACAAAACACAAAAAAGTCAGGACATCTAACTTCTTAAAAAATTTTGTTTTCTGCTTTGTATTGCCTTTTTATTGCTCGAGGAAAAATATGGTTAGCACTGTTGAACTGGCACAAGATATTCATGTTAAAACATTTGAATCTAGTCTGTTTAAACAACGAGAACATGGAGTTTTATAAAAAAAATCGAAATCTCTTAATTTAATGAAAAGCAGACAGCTCTAAGCATTGATTCATTCCTATAAAGCATATACAATGTTTAATGCAAATTAAGATACGTATCTCACGATGATCTACATGTCTGTTAATTGTTTGCAAAATATGAAATTTTGCCGATTTCGCTCGAAACGAACACAAATAATCCAGGACAAACACGAAAAATATAGGACAATTAACACAAAAATCACTCGTCGTCAGGACACCTTACATGGTGTGATTAAGGAGAGAAGAATCGTGAAAAGGACTCGGTTGTAGCCAATTCAGCGGATATCAAAATACTTACACACAAAAGCACAGATTGGACAAGTACAGGAATTAAGATAGACCAAACACCAAAATTGACATCAAAACACTAAACACAAAAAACTTCACATAACTAACGACACAAATTTGCAACCAGTGCCAACTACGAAAATGTCTAGCAATATATGTTCATATTAAACCGAATACCCATTGTTGTAAAATAACTGAAAAAGTGTAAAATCATCACAATTTCTTTTTTTAATTAGCCAGTTTTATTTACAATATACATTTTGTACTAGTCAAACTATCTAACTTACAATTTTATTACTTACTTGAATATCATTATTGGTAGAAATGAATTAGTTTACACGTTCATTAATAAATTAAAGAAAATTCTACAAAGTTAAGTGATGTGTTTCTTCAGATTTTACAGCATCTCATCAAAAAATTGTTCGCGTTCGATTTTAAGAGGGGGGAGGGCGGACAGGGGTTGATAATGTTGTTTCGTTCTAATACGCTCACAATGTTTATAATGCGTTATGAGTCATTCATATTTCCGGTATTTTTCATATACCGGGTTAGGATTTATGTGAGGAAACAATTCCTGCGAATACATTATGAGATATTTCCCTGCGTTATGTAACTTTTCATTTTGAGTAAGCCTACAAATAAATTTTCGCTCAATGGAAGCTAACTTTATGTACCACTCACAAGAGTCATGCGCACGCAACAGTTTTTCTGCGTATTCGTTTAGTTTAACATGCTCCTCCCGCCGTAATAACAAATGCATTCCATCTACAAGGCAAATTGTGCCCCGTATGAAATTCATGTGAAATTTACATGAACTTTACATGAAAGTTCACATGAAATTTATGTGAAACGACCACGAACATGAAATTTACATGAATTTTTCACATGAAATTCATGTGAAGATTTTTACATGGATGTTATGTGAATTCAGTTCCCTGTGAAGGTCCTAAGAAAAATTCATGTGAAATTCATGTGAGTGAAATTTATGTGAAATTCATGTGAAATATTTTTCATATAAATCTTATGTGAAATTTATATGAATTTAACATGAACTTTCATGTGAAATTTACATGATGCTAATTTCATATGAATTTCGTATGTCGCACAATTGGCCGTGTAATTTATGTTTTTCTGATGAAACTTTGTTCGAAAAATTCTTTTGAACTACTTGGTGAGTGTCACTGCTGGTGGACCAAGAGTCCCCGAGGGCACATGTAACCAAGTTCGATCAACTTCGGTTGATCGTCTGTCCCTGCAACGCATTTGAAATTTTCTGTTACAAAATTTCTTGAAATTTCTAAAACGTGCGTCCTGTAGCATCATATCCCAATTATTCTGCTACATCTTTTGGTACATTTTTGGACATAATTTTCATACTTTTGATCATATTACATTGTTTAGACTAAGGATCACTGACGAGGGTTTAGTACCCGAAACGTGCGTGTCTGGTCCATGCTGAAAATTTATCAGGTTTTAAATGATGCTATTGAATTTAAAGACGATTAACTGAATAATATTCAAAACAATGAACTATAAGACTATTGTGGGGATTCTTTGTTAGCAACACTCAGAATTGAATAGAATCAATTTTGAAGTCGAGCCAATTTATCAACGTTTTAAGAAAATAATTAAAATGAAAACGTAATTAATCGTAAAAGAAAAGAATCAATTTTGAAGTCGAGCCAATTTATCAACGTTTTAAGAAAATAATTAAAATGAAAACGTAATTAATCGTAAAAGAAAATTCACATATCAAATTCAACATATGCAAAGTAAATCTGTCGAAATCCCCATCGCGGGAGGTTAGTTTCGCCCCCACGTCATCTTTACATGATTATTTGATCGAAATGACGACTATCTATAATTAGTGCAATATATAGTGGAAGGACATTGGACAGAAGCCTTCTTGATATTTCTTTGAATTTCAACAAAACATTATCGTTATGGCGAATGTCACAGTGGCGGATTTAACGGGGGTGCCCCCCCGCAGAGCGCCAAAAAACTTTTTAAACGATGTTTTTCAAATCTAGTAATTATTACAGCCAATGGAACTTCTAGGCATTATCAACAAATGGTTTTCAATGAAATTGATATCGTTGGAAATATGCTCCAAATTACACTATTTTTAACAATTTTTCCCGGACTACAATCTATACAACAGGAGGCCTCCTGATCATCCCCTTATCAGCACTTCATGCCTTGAATCAATCATATGGGCCTACACACAGTCTTCAAACTAGAGCATTAATAGGGCATTCTTTCTATTTGGGGGATTGTACCCATACCCCAGAGAGGGGAAATTTACAACATTTTACTTAAAAGGGGAATTCTAAACTACTCTGATAAAAACCAAATATTCAAAACATTTGTTTTATTTACATATAAAAACTTGTAAACATTGTAAGTATTAAATTATATTATTCCTTGAATATTAAACAAAACTAAGATTAAGCAAAGTTGTTCAAAAGTGGTCTCAGATTGCACAATTTGCGTCCATTATTCGCAAAAATTTCCGGGAGAGGCCCCCGTTCCCCCACCTACCCCCCCCCCCCCGCGACAATGGACCTTCTGGATCCGCCACTGTGTCAAGAATGTGGGAAAATGATTTGCTCCATGTAATTTCCGGGTTGATACACTTAGATATCAGGAAGATATATTTTATCCTATATTTTATTATTTTTATATATTCAGATACATGTCAGTATCTCTTTTCATACTTTTAAAAAGGCACAAAGCATTTGTTCCCTGTTCTAAGAAAGAAAAGATTTAAATTTATTTGTATTTGCGTTTCAGCATTGCTCTGGCTACGCTCCTGGCAACTTCGGACAGTCATCTGTTGCATTAACACTTTCTATATAGACATAACGTCAGACAGTGCATGAAGTTTATATATTGTTTTCATTTTCGTGCTTAAACATCGACGGCGGAAGCGGCTAGCCAACAGGGGATGCTTACTCCTCCCGGGCACCTGGTCCCACCTCTAGCTTGCTAGGGGTCCGTCGATGCTAAATTTTGTACTCTATTGTGAGTGCTGTTGAGATTATCGTCAGGATCTTCTTTAACTCATTATTTACAACAAATGGTGTGTTTTCCGGAATGTGTGAGCACGACCCACTATTAACCTGATACATATTGGTATCTTTTAGTTTAACGTGAGGTAACGATCCAAAGAACATGTTAGTGACTTATAGTAGACTATACACTCGTGATCAATTAACACAGGAAGCCTTTCAAATAAGGACATATTTCATCTGAATACAGAAGTCACAACTAATATACAGTGATTTTTGTAACAAACAAGGATTTCATATGAAAGTTAAACTACTACTATGACAAAATCCCCTACAAATTTGTTAAGCTCTATTAGATTGTGGAAGAAATATATAAAAGCCAGGACAGCTAACACAAAAAAAAAATCCAGGACAAAACACAAAAAAGTCAGGACATCTAACTTCTTAAAAAATTTTGTTTTCTGCTTTGTATTGCCTTTTTATTGCTCGAGGAAAAATATGGTTAGCACTGTTGAACTGGCACAAGATATTCATGTTAAAACATTTGAATCTAGTCTGTTTAAACAACGAGAACATGGAGTTTTATAAAAAAAATCGAAATCTCTTAATTTAATGAAAAGCAGACAGCTCTAAGCATTGATTCATTCTTATAAAGCATATACAATGTTTAATGCAAATTAAGATACGTATCTCACGATGATCTACATGTCTGTTAATTGTTTGCAAAATATGAAATTTTGCCGATTTCGCTCGAAACGAACACAAATAATCCAGGACAAACACGAAAAATATAGGACAATTAACACAAAAATCACTCGTCGTCAGGACACCTTACATGGTGTGATTAAGGAGAGAAGAATCGTGAAAAGGACTCGGTTGTAGCCAATTCAGCGGATATCAAAATACTTACACACAAAAGCACAGATTGGACAAGTACAGGAATTAAGATAGACCAAACACCAAAATTGACATCAAAACACTAAACACAAAAAACTTCACATAACTAACGACACAAATTTGCAACCAGTGCCAACTACGAAAATGTCTAGCAATATATGTTCATATTAAACCGAATACCCATTGTTGTAAAATAACTGAAAAAGTGTAAAATCATCACAATTTCTTTTTTTAATTAGCCAGTTTTATTTACAATATACATTTTGTACTAGTCAAACTATCTAACTTACAATTTTATTACTTACTTGAATATCATTATTGGTAGAAATGAATTAGTTTACACGTTCATTAATAAATTAAAGAAAATTCTACAAAGTTAAGTGATGTGTTTCTTCAGATTTTACAGCATCTCATCAAAAAATTGTTCGCGTTCGATTTTAAGAGGGGGGAGGGCGGACAGGGGTTGATAATGTTGTTTCGTTCTAATACGCTCACAATGTTTATAATGCGTTATGAGTCATTCATATTTCCGGTATTTTTCATATACCGGGTTAGGATTTATGTGAGGAAACAATTCCTGCGAATACATTATGAGATATTTCCCTGCGTTATGTAACTTTTCATTTTGAGTAAGCCTACAAATAAATTTTCGCTCAATGGAAGCTAACTTTATGTACCACTCACAAGAGTCATGCGCACGCAACAGTTTTTCTGCGTATTCGTTTAGTTTAACATGCTCCTCCCGCCGTAATAACAAATGCATTCCAATTACAAGGCAAATTGTGCCCCGTATGAAATTCATGTGAAATTTACATGAACTTTACATGAAAGTTCACATGAAATTTATGTGAAACGACCACGAACATGAAATTTACATGAATTTTTCACATGAAATTCATGTGAAGATTTTTACATGGATGTTATGTGAATTCAGTTCCCTGTGAAGGTCCTAAGAAAAATTCATGTGAAATTCATGTGAGTGAAATTTATGTGAAATTCATGTGAAATATTTTTCATATAAATCTTATGTGAAATTTATATGAATTTAACATGAACTTTCATGTGAAATTTACATGATGCTAATTTCATATGAATTTCGTATGTCGCACAATTGGCCGTGTAATTCATGTTTTTCTGATGAAACTTTGTTCGAAAAATTCTTTTGAACTACTTGGTGAGTGTCACTGCTGGTGGACCAAGAGTCCCCGAGGGCACATGTAACCAAGTTCGATCAACTTCGGTTGATCGTCTGTCCCTGCAACGCATTTGAAATTTTCTGTTACAAAATTTCTTGAAATTTCTAAAACGTGCGTCCTGTAGCATCATATCCCAATTATTCTGCTACATCTTTTGGTACATTTTTGGACATAATTTTCATACTTTTGATCATATTACATTGTTTAGACTAAGGATCACTGACGAGGGTTTAGTACCCGAAACGTGCGTGTCTGGTCCATGCTGAAAATTTATCAGGTTTTAAATGATGCTATTGAATTTAAAGACGATTAACTGAATAATATTCAAAACAATGAACTATAAGACTATTGTGGGGATTCTTTGTTAGCAACACTCAGAATTGAATAGAATCAATTTTGAAGTCGAGCCAATTTATCAACGTTTTAAGAAAATAATTAAAATGAAAACGTAATTAATCGTAAAAGAAAAGAATCAATTTTGAAGTCGAGCCAATTTATCAACGTTTTAAGAAAATAATTAAAATGAAAACGTAATTAATCGTAAAAGAAAATTCACATATCAAATTCAACATATGCAAAGTAAATCTGTCGAAATCCCCATCGCGGGAGGTTAGTTTCGCCCCCACGTCATCTTTACATGATTATTTGATCGAAATGACGACTATCTATAATTAGTGCAATATATAGTGGAAGGACATTGGACAGAAGCCTTCTTGATATTTCTTTGAATTTCAACAAAACATTATCGTTATGGCGAATGTCACAGTGGCGGATTTAACGGGGGTGCCCCCCCGCAGAGCGCCAAAAAACTTTTTAAACGATGTTTTTCAAATCTAGTAATTATTACAGCCAATGGAACTTCTAGGCATTATCAACAAATGGTTTTCAATGAAATTGATATCGTTGGAAATATGCTCCAAATTACACTATTTTTAACAATTTTTCCCGGACTACAATCTATACAACAGGAGGCCTCCTGATCATCCCCTTATCAGCACTTCATGCCTTGAATCAATCATATGGGCCTACACACAGTCTTCAAACTAGAGCATTAATAGGGCATTCTTTCTATTTGGGGGATTGTACCCATACCCCAGAGAGGGGAAATTTACAACATTTTACTTAAAAGGGGAATTCTAAACTACTCTGATAAAAACCAAATATTCAAAACATTTGTTTTATTACATATAAAAACTTGTAAACATTGTAAGTATTAAATTATATTATTCCTTGAATATTAAACAAAACTAAGATTAAGCAAAGTTGTTCAAAAGTGGTCTCAGATTGCACAATTTGCGTCCATTATTCGCAAAAATTTCCGGGAGAGGCCCCCGTTCCCCCACCTACCCCCCCCCCCCCGCGACAATGGACCTTCTGGATCCGCCACTGTGTCAAGAATGTGGGAAAATGATTTGCTCCATGTAATTTCCGGGTTGATACACTTAGATATCAGGAAGATATATTTTTATCCTATATTTTATTATTTTTATATATTCAGATACATGTCAGTATCTCTTTTCATACTTTTAAAAAGGCACAAAGCATTTGTTCCCTGTTCTAAGAAAGAAAAGATTTAAATTTATTTGTATTTGCGTTTCAGCATTGCTCTGGCTACGCTCCTGGCAACTTCGGACAGTCATCTGTTGCATTAACACTTTCTATATAGACATAACGTCAGACAGTGCATGAAGTTTATATATTGTTTTCATTTTCGTGCTTAAACATCGACGGCGGAAGCGGCTAGCCAACAGGGGATGCTTACTCCTCCCGGGCACCTGGTCCCACCTCTAGCTTGCTAGGGGTCCGTCGATGCTAAATTTTGTACTCTATTGTGAGTGCTGTTGAGATTATCGTCAGGATCTTCTTTAACTCATTATTTACAACAAATGGTGTGTTTTCCGGAATGTGTGAGCACGACCCACTATTAACCTGATACATATTGGTATCTTTTATTTTAACGTGAGGTAACTATCCAAAGAACATGTTAGTGACTTATAGTAGACTATACACTCGTGATCAATTAACACAGGAAGCCTTTCAAATAAGGACATATTTCATCTGAATACAGAAGTCACAACTAATATACAGTGATTTTTGTAACAAACAAGGATTTCATATGAAAGTTGAGCTACTGCTATGACAAAATCCCCTACAAATTTGTTAAGCTCTATTAGATTGTGGAAGAAATATATAAAACCCAGGACAGCTAACACAAAAAAAAAATCCAGGACAAAACATAAAAAAGTCAGGACATCTAACTTCTTAAAAATTTTGTTTTCTGCTTTGTATTGCCTTTTTATTGCTCGAGGAAAAATATGGTTAGCACTGTTGAACTGGCACAAGATATTCATGTTAAAACATTTGAATCTAGTCTGTTTAAACAACGAGAACATGGAGTTTTATAAAAAAAATCGAAATCTCTTAATTTAATGAAAAGCAGACAGCTCTAAGCATTGATTCAGTCTTATAAAGCATATACAATGTTTAATGCAAATTAAGATACGTGTCTCACGATGATCTACATGTCTGTTAATTGTTTGCAAAATATGAAATTTTGCCGATTTCGCTCGAAACGAACACAAATAATCCAGGACAAACACGAAAAATATAGGACAATTAACACAAAAATCACTCGTCGTCAGGACACATTACATGGTGTGATTAAGGAGAGAAGAATCGTGAAAAGGACTCGGTTGTAGCCAATTCAGCGGATATCAAAATACTTACACACAAAAACACAGATTGGACAAGTACAGGAGTTAAGATAGACCAAACACCAAAGTTGACATCAAAACACTAAACACAAAAAACTTCACATAACTAACGACAATAATTTGCAACCAGTGCCAACTACGAAAATGTCTAGCAATATATGTTCATATTAAACCGAATACCCATTGTTGTAAAATAACTGAAAAAGTGTAAAATCATCACAATTTCTTTTTTTAAATTGCCAGTTTCATTTACAATATACATTTTGTACTAGTTAAACTATCTAACTTACAATTTGATTACTTACTTGAATATCATAGTTGGTAGAAATGAATTAGTTTACACGTTCATTAATAAAGTAAAGAAAGTTCTACAAAGTTAAGTGATGTGTTTCTTCAAAGTTTACAGCATCTCAGCAAAAATTGTTTGCGTTCGATTTTTAAGAAAACTGCGTCTCTGGATTGAAAAAGGCTACAATGAAAAAGTTCGTTTTATCATCGTTCGATTTGTTTTTCTTTATCTTAAAATAAGAGGGGGAGGGCGGAAAGGGGGTTGATAATGTTGTTTCGTTCTAATACGCTCACAATGTTTATAATGCTTTATGAGTCATTCATATTTCCGGTATTTTTGATATACCGGGTTAGGATTTATGTGAGGAAACAATTCCTGCGAATGCATTATGAGATATTTCCCTGCGTTATGTCACTTTTCATGTTGAGTAAGCCTACAAATAAATTTTCGCTCAGTGGAAGCTAACTTACGTATCACTCACAAGAGTCATGCGCACGCAACAGTTTTTCCTGCGTATTCGTTTAGTTTAACATGCTTCTTCCCGCCGTTGTAACAAATGCATTCCATCTACACGGCAATTGTGCCCCATATGAAATTCATGTGAAATTTACATGAACTTTACATGAAAGTTCACATGAAATTATGTGAAACGAGCACGAACATGAAATTTACATGAAATTTTTCACATGAAATTCATGTGAAGATTTTTACATGGATGTTATGTAGAATTCAGTTTCCTGTGAAGGTCCTAAGAAAAATTCATGTGCAATTCATGTGAGGGGAATTTATGTGAAATTCATGTGAAATATTTTTCATATAAATCTTATGTGAAATTTATATGAATTTTACATGAACTTTCATGTGAAATTTACATGATGCTCATTTCATATGAATTTCGTATGAGGCACAATTGGCCGTGTAATTCATGTTTTTCTTATGAAACTTTGTTAGAAAAATTCTTAAAGAAAGGAGGGGATCTCCAACAACACTCGGTTGCAGCACCCACAGCAAAACACCCAATGCAGAACAAACATCCACAGAAAAAGACATAAAAGGGACAAGGAACACCAACACACCATAGAAACATGAAACATAAGATACCACACATAAACCAACGAGACCAATGGGCAACCGGTGCCGACTTAGGACGGCCATCTGCCACGTTAGTAGCAAACGGTGTGGTTTTCTTGGATTACGTGCACACTACACCCCTACTTTTCCGAATATCCAGAGGTCTCGAAGAACGTACAAGTATGGTGTAGAACAATCTCCTCACTGTTAGAGTTAGATGACCACGCACAAACAAAACCGTAAAACCCAGTGGCCCCAGCAACACAGATGAATATGTAAATGGATATAAAAAGAAGACGTGTGTAATACAGTCCGTGTTCTGCAGGCTTCAGCGACCTCATATATGTTATCACCTGAGGAGTCCGACTGACATTCAGAAAGGACAGGTGGTCGGGACCTTGTCTTCTCTAAAGAGGTTTAGACAGGGCCCGTCATGGAGTCCTGTCGTCACAGTCAGGCAGAGTGCAAGTCTTAAGAATGCGCTCGTACAAGACTGCAGATTGGTCAAGTACCCAGCCTAGTGTCCATCTGGTGTTTGGTTGTAATTTACCGACAAAATTCGCAAATTCGTGAAAATTGGTTTAATATTCAATTTTCGTCATGATCTATTTCCGCTAAAACAAATTTCATATTTCTCGTTTTCAAAGTAAAGAGTCGCTTAAATCGTTTAAATTCCACAGATAAGGAAATCCACACCCGTAAAATAGTAGGTTAGAAATATTGACAAATATATTCAAAACAATACTCATGAAATAGTTTTTTTATTGCATCAATTTGAATTTTAAGTCCCAGTTATCCGTACAAATTTTAAAAGTCGTGGGTCTCATCGTATCTACCCGTTATATTGCAAAAACAGTATTCTTTTCAACCTTCTTACAGAAAATTTGATTATAAAAATTGTCATTAATATATGACGAAAATATTGACAGAACAATGGGAACATGCACTTGATAATAACTTGCAGGATGTATAGCTTTTGTCGACACGACCTCTTCCTCATTTGATGAATCATCATAAAATTAAGGGGCATTTTACCTGAATGAATGGCTCTTGCTCTTGTATTCAATTTAAGACCATGCTTAGAATTCATATATTCATACCATCATATATTCACATATTAATTATTTGAATTTCCGCTTTTTCGGCCTCGAGCAATGCTGAATTGAAGACATATTTCAATACTGACAATACAAACGGTTGATTAATATAAAACAAAACAAAGATAGGGTGGATATCTCAAACAAGAAAGGAACATGCTCACACGAGACGAGAAAAAACATATGAATACAATAACATCATATCAATATTGTGGTACAGAAAGATTTGTGTATTCGATCAATCATCCGTTTTTCGTATTCGAAAAAAAGTAACTTGAAAGAAAGCTGAAATTGAGCTTAAATTGTCAAAATTTAGATTATTTTCATTGTTACCCGTTGTACTTATTGATTGGTATCAATATTTTTTTTATTTGCTATGATATATCATGTCGCTAGAATGTTAAACGTCTTCAAATTCAATAGATTTGCAGCAAGGACCAGACATGCACGTTTCGGGTGGTTAAACCTCGTCAGCGATCCTCAACCTAAACAATGTAATATGACATGAAAGTTATTATGCCCAAAGATGTATCGAAAGATGTAGCAGGATGGGGTGGGATATTATGCTATGTTTTTTTTTAGAAATTTCAAGAAGTTTTCGAATGCATTGAAGACACGATCAACCGAATTTGAAAGAACTTGGCTACATATGCCATCGGGGACTCCTGGTCCACCAGCAGTGACACTCACATAGTGGTACTGATGTTAAACGTCTTCAAATTCAATAGCATCATTTAAGAACAGATAAATTTGCATGGACCATAACCCTCGTCAGTGATCCTCAATATAAACAATGTAATATGGCGTGAAAGTCATTATGCCTAAAAATGTTCCGAAAGACGTAGCCGGTGTGGGATATGATGCTACAGGACCAACGTTTTAGAAGTTTCAAGTCCACCAGCAGTGACACTCACCAAATGGTACATTTGTACAAATGTTGAACGTCTTCATATTCAATAATTCTATGTTAGTTTAATTTAACTCTAATTAGAATTAGTTTTATTTTCTTCTATCTTTCTTTTCATATGATTAAATTTGTACCACCCCCTTAAGATTTTGTTATATAATATGTTTATGAATTTCATATATGTAGATCTGTAGCTTTATTTGATCACCATGTGTAACGTTATAATAGTGATAAAAATAACGATTTATGACATCAATTGTGCAACAAAAATTAGAATCGTACAAACATCTAACGAAAACAATCTCAGTCAACCAAATTGTCTGATCATTTTTGTCTCGAGATGACATATTCGAAATTGCGTAGGGTAAATAAAGTTCTCTAATGATTTTGGATTTTGTCCCCAATTAGATAATTGCCGAACTGAGCGTATAAAACGTATCTTGTGAAAGGGCATATTTCAAATGGTCCAAATGCCTAGTTATTATTACTTTGTGTAACATTTGATGTAGACAAAATTTGATTTAAGGTATTCGATGGGAAATAAGAAGTAATTGGGGCACCCATTTATACATTCCTGAGATCTAAAAGCACAGCATAGTTATAAAGTAAAAATCAATTAAAATGTATGACCAATTTGAAGAGTTTGGTTACTTGAGGAGTTATGAGCCCTTCGAGTTTACATTGAACTCTATGGGAGAAAGTTTGTATTCCCTAAATTTTTCAACAGAATGACGGGGCATCAAATATCGATTGGTCAAAAAAATTTTAAAATATATATATTTCATCAAATTTCGCTGAAAAATCAAAAGTTCACCAATTAATTTTTCTGTAATTATTTGTTTTCTTTATTTTTCAGCAAGGGGAGATAACTCCTAACCACGACCCTTTTCAAAATATTTCTTTTTTACAAGGCTACTAGGCTAGTGCAAACATTTTTCATATCATATAACACAGAAATATATTGATTGATCAATACATCTAATTTAAATGTTTTTGGCATTATTTCCTTCATTACCCATCGAATACCTTAACTACGTTTCAAAATGGGTTGTGTATTGTAAGAACCTATGAAAGAGTAAATTTGATCGAAATTGGTTGACTTTAATATTTCACTGCTCAGAGTTCTTAAGGACTTTAAAAAACTAATAGATGTCAATTTTGGAATACAATATCGCATTACTGTATATCTTTGAAGATCACATTAAATTTTGATTGAAGCGTGATCGATACTGATTTTGTAAATCATTCAGAGAGCAAATTCGGAATTTTAAAACAAAATTATTAACATGACCGTCATTCATCGTGAACAAGTTGTACTTGAAAGAATATACCCCATATTTAAGAACAATTCATAAAATTTTCTAACGGAGAATTTGTACATATGTTTTAATTTTTTTGTTCGAAATAGAGATACAATTCAAACAAATTCTACAAGGGAGTAAAAGTAAATCCCTATGGAGATGGAATGTAAAGCCGGGGAAGAGCTACTTCCGTCACTGTACCTATTGTCCACGCTCCTTATTCGGAAACTGGATTAATGCGATTTTGACTACTTTCTCATCGTAAAATTTGAATGAAATGGATTTTATTCAATAGTTCTCGCTTAGTCGTAAATTTCACTATAAGTTATAGATATATGTTATACGACTGTCAGTGCACTAAATAAAACGTTATAGACAAAACAAGTTTCAAATGGGCAATTTTCAATGCTAATGTTTCTCGTGACGCTGTCCATAGACACAATGTTAAAGTCGGTGACACTAAGCTGAAACGTAACAATGAAAACGCTAAATCTGAAAAGTGTTTTGTCGGTTAAATATGATGGCATAAACCAACAAACATATAACACTTATAACACAAATTTTACGACTAGCTGAGAAATATTCAATCATAGTATTTTCATATAGACGTCTGCATGAAAAAAAATATTCATATGTTAACCGTCTTTAAATTCAATAGCATCATTTAAAACCTGATTAATTTACAGCATGAACCAGACATGCACGTTTCGGATACTAAACCCTCGTCAGTGATCCTCAGTCTAGACAGTGTAATACGGCCAAAAAATATGAAAATTATAATGTCCAAAAATGTACCAAAAGACGTAGCAGAATGAGTGGGATATAATGCTACAGGACCCACGTTTAAGAAATTTCAAGAAATTTTGTAACAGAGAATTTCAAATGCGTTGAAGAGACACACAATCAACCGAAGTTGATCGAACTTGGCTACATGTGCCCTCGGGGACTCTTGGTCCACCAGCAGTGACACTCACCAAGTAATTCAAATGTTAAAATTCAAAAGCATCATTTAAAACCTGATAAATTTACAGCATGGACCAGACATGCACGTTTCGGATACTAAACCCTCGTCAGTGGTCCTCAGTCTAAACAGTGTAATACGGCCAAAAACTATGAAAATTATTATGTCCAAAAATGTACCAAACGACGTAGCAGAATGGTTGGGATATGATGCTACAGGACCCACGTTTTAGAAATTTCAAGAAATTTTGTAACAGAGAATTTCAAATGCGTTGAAGAGACACACAATCAACCGAAGTTGATTGAACTTGGCTACATGTGCCCTCGGGGACTCTTGGTCCACCAGCAGTGACACTCACCAAGTAGTTCAAATGTTAAACGTCTTTTAATTTAAAATCGCGTTTACCCAGTTTCCAAAAAAGAGCCGCGCGGACAGTAAGTGATTAAAAGGTCACAATATTTGCGTTGACAAATTTCGTGTTGACAAATAAGGTGAAAAGACACCAAATAATGAATATCCTTAGGTATTTAGCATTGATTTTCAATTCTAAATAGACCAAACACAAAATCATTTTTATCAGGCTATATTTAATTTAGAAATTAAACCAGGAGTGTCTCATTGAATTGTTTTGGCATCTTTGAATCTCTTGACTTATGCCCTTTGCCGTATGGAGCTCGTAAAAAAGTTCCCCGCCAGGGATTTGACAGTAAGTGTTCGGAATATTTTTCGCTGACATGGTCGCCATTGCACTTTTCTATATAGACATGACATCAGAGAGAGCATGTATTTCATATATTGTTTTCATTTTTCGTGCATGAACATCGACGGTGGGTGCGGCTAGCCAAAAGGGGATGCTTTCTCCTCCCGGATACCGGGTCCCACCTCTAGCTTGCTACGGGTCCGTCGATGCTCAATTTGGTGCTCTATTGCGAGTGCTATTGATTATTATCAGGATCTTCTTTATCTCATTTGAATCATTTTGGCTTGAATTACCACAGGACACAAATCTTTATCCGAAACATTCATCTATGAAGCGTCAAGGGTTTTTTTATGTTTCGTCAAGAGAGCAGCTCTCTGACAGCACATTTGGAACTCATTTTAAAATGCTGTGATAAATGTATTTTTTCACCATTTGTTCACATTTAAGTAACTTACAAAAAACACTTATGATAATGAAAATGTAATTGAACAAAAAAGACACACAACTCCCACATACACTCACTTCAACACCCAATCATACAGTTCTTGCACACACACTTACAAAGTACATGTATGTAATGTTGTTCAAAAGTAGATATTAGATTGCACTGTTATCATAGAAGGTTAACAAATACATTAATCACTTTCTATTTTTAACGTTGACCATTTGTCATCAAATTTAGATAAATTGCGACTTTTCAATACAGAATTCTATTTTCCTAGTTTGAAGTATCTTTCCTTTCACTACTGAGAATAGAGGAGCTTTATTTTCATTTTTGCAATTATAGATATATTTCTTGCATATTAAGATAATATGATTTATCAAAACTGATGCATTCTTATCACCCAAGAGAATATAATGCGGGAAATGATATAAAGAAAAATCTAAATTTTCTAATTTACTTGATAGCCATGAAAACAGTTCAATCCATAAATGATTTATAATATTTCATTCAAAGAAAAGATGTGTAAGTGTTTCTGGGAATTGATTACAGAAAGAGCATTTTGGTGAATCATTGTAGTTTATCTTAAATAAAAATGTATTTGTGGTAAGTATTCTATTAGTAGAGCGACCAATTTAAAAAAGAAGCTTAGTTTTCGAGTTAAATCAACACACCTACACAGGCCTGAATTTGGTCTGAACGTTTTGCTGAATACCCCTGCTTTCAAATAGAGCTGTCGTAAAGAATATGCCACGGTCAGATTCTGTTTAAATTGGGTGAAAAGCGATAAAATCGTGAAAAATTAAAACGAAATATTTATCGTTTATATCCTCGGTATTCCTTTATTTTGTTCTTTTTTATATAGGAAGTCGTTGCAATCAATGCATTAGATATGTACACATGTTATATAATTGTTTTGGAGGAAGAATATTTTCTCCTCTCTCTTAAAATTGCAGTTTTATGCAAATTTCTGAGAAATATGAAGAATCCGTGTTAATATTTTCTCTCAAGCACAGAGATTAAATCTTTGTCTCGAAACATATCGACAAATATATGTTTATTATTTCCGGGCCATAAATAAATGTAAAAACTAAAGCGTATATACTTTTGATTTAAGCGTCAATTCACAAATTAGTTTCCGTAGATGAAGATTCGGTCGACCACGTGTTACAGTTTCTATCAAATCGTACCTATCAACCGGTATACATACATAATTTTGATAAAAGTTAAATGCAGAAAGTGGAATTACATCATACTGTTTAAAAATAAATGAAAAATACTTCTTTTTAATATGTCGTGGTAAGACCGTGTATGGAAACCCATTCGTGACAAGTTGAAATGAAAATACGTGAATTGAAGAAAAATGCATTAAGTTTATATAAAATTATGAAAAGTATCTTTTGATGTCTATCTTATTACCACAGAGATGTGAATATACATGTCAAGTGCATTGGTCAGAGTTTGGGCTCTTCGTTATCTGTGTTTTAAACATTACGATATGCCTTGCGTAAACGTTGTGCAAATTTATCCCTTTTAGCATCCACACTTACTCTTCGTTCAGATTTGTAACTGTTACAAAATCAAGTGGATGCTTTTCAAGATATACTGAGTCAGAGAACCCCTTTGATGTCTCCGAGAGATCCAATGGAAAGTCCTCAAGGGTCACCGGGGGGGGGGGGCTTTAATTCATAATGCTGTACATAAGCACACACACCTCATTGTCATATTTAATTTTGGTAATTTAAAAGGGCAGTTCCTACATTAATATGACTACATACGTCTACAATACAACAAATAAAAGGCTATATCGCGAAAAGGAACAGTCACAACGAAAAATTCGCCGCAACAGGAGCCTAGAATGTTGGCGCGTCAATGGCCGTATTTCCCAAAGAGTTCCGAATAAAGAAATAAAATAGAAAAAGTGTGAAATGTATGACGCAAAGAATAGTCGGTGAAATGTGTCCAAGAAGAAACTATTCCAACAGCAAAGCATCGATCTTCATCGAAGATGCAGAGAATTTAAAAAAAATTGTCCATTATAGACAAGGATGGAGCATGAAAAACAATAAACAGACAGTAAAAAAACAAACTCAACAAAAACATACAATATCGTATAATGGTCATCACCGATATACAAATCAGAAACTAGAGAACCAAAACTATAAATCAGAGGCTATCCCCCATTATCATCTATTGTCGTAGCAAACTAACCTGACCGGGCGGAGCTAATTCAATCAAGCAATTGAGACGAATTGATACAATTTTAGGGTAGATAGATTATGAATTGCACATCGTAATTAGAGTAAGTACTCATTACCTGTAATTTTATATGGCTTTTAGAGCGATGCCTTTAAGCAATGTTTTAGCGACAACTAGTATTGAAAATTTCAATTTCACCAATTTATCTTAGAATTTGTGCTCATTCATCCATGAAGTTGAAATTAGAAAAATCAATTTGATCCAAAAATTTTCTTTTGACTTCAATTAGCATATTGACATTGATTTCGGTCAGTTTGACTTTTCATTTATTAAAGGATGATAATTTTTGTTAAAATATCTATGATTTTGAATTTTACTTATTTTCCGCTTTTCTCTGATTTACAGTAATTCTGACCATACGAATTTTTTACGACAGGTGAAATCTGATGTCCAATGTTATATTCTTTCGTTTGATATAAAAATTAGCCCTGTGTTAGGTGGGTTGATTAAAAATTCAAATTTAGCGACTTGGTTGCTCCACTATATGTAAAATTTCATATTGAAAGTATATTCAGCTAGTATCCTTTGTACATGATTTTGTGCTGTGATAAATGTTTGTTACAAAAGTACTAAGATGATAAGCAACACTCAAGAATCATGTCATTATTATGTTAGAAGAAATTATTTTTTATCAAAATGTTGCTTCAAATATAGAATATTACAAGGATAATAATTTCCGAAAAGGAATCTCCAAAACTGTAAAATTTCAGCAAAATAAAGAGCATTTTTATGAAATGTTAATTATAATCAAACGAATTTCATGTGTAGTTTTCATTCAGATATCGGTCTTAATGCTTTTATCTGCTTTCATATCCTTTGGAAGAGACCAAGTCTCCGCTGATAATACAATGATTTACGTTGTGATAGTTCAAATTCTACAAAAGTAACGTCGTTTTTCAAATTTTACCCATTGTATATAAATATAAGTGTGTTTATATGTTAAACGTCTTCAAATTCGATAGCATCATTAAAGAACAGATAAATTTACAGCATGGACCAGACATGCACGTTTCGGTTACTTAACCCTCGTCAGTGATCCTCAATCTAGATAATGTAATATGGCCCAAGAGTGTGAAAAATATCATGTCAAAAAATGTACCGAACAATGTAGCAGGATATCCTACAAACGCATAAGGTAAAGCTTAACTAAAGTACCTTGGGTTTAAGGAGAAAAATAATTTGATCCAGTCCAAATGATTCCTCCATGAAGAAGGTATCGGCCGTAACGTTGAAAATGAGCATTTATTTCCTGTTGTTGTGAAATAATTCCCTGATTATAGAAGGAAAAATAAACAGAAATATATGCTAATGTTCTTTAGGTTTTTTCTTCGTTGGAAGTGAGAGTATGAAAAAGTTTTTCGCCATTGGCGTATCAACTTCCTTCTCAAGTTAAACTATACTAATTATCAATATAGAAATAAATGTTCTATGTTAATGATATCATATAAACCCGAATTTTATTCAGTCTTTGATCTTTCAAGGAAAATCACCTAGCACTGACTGATATTGATGGAGTGCTCTCAATTACCAATCCAATTTTTGCAGATCGTTGAATGAATACACTGAAAGTATTAAGCCCCCGTAACACTTCCACAGATGAAGCCATGACTTCGCAACGACTTCAAAATATATCTATCCGTGTCGAGTCTGGACGCAAAATGCTCGGTGAACCATGTACTACGATTCTGGTACGGATTGGTACAGGTTTATACGAATCGAGTTTGTGCAGTAACGGATAGCTAAGGTTTGCTACGGACAACGTCCCGACTTTGCTGCGTGTTGCTACGACACGTGTACGGATAAACACGGATAGCTACAGATTGCCACGACTCTTACATGGATTGGACGGACTGACTTGAACTCCCTATTTACCTTTAAAACATGATAATTTACTACAACAACCAATACTTACACCACTAGACGGTCTCACATGCTTTGTATTTGAGTTTCAAATCAAATAGTTGAGGTTTTGATTCATCTATTAACAAAAGAACACACGTCTTAAAATAAATACAAATACTCAATCCGTAACCTTTCCTGGTCGGATACGTGGCTATCCGTAGCAATTCGTAGAGGTGAGTAGAGGCGAGTCGTAGCTATCCGTAGGAGAGTAGTAGCAAACCGTAAGGGAGTCGTATCAATCCGTAAAGCTAACTTTATCATTTAAATTGCCCTTGATTGCTACAACTCCCCTACGGATTGCGGCGACTCCCCCACGGCAAATCTATTCGTAACATGTTCTAATATTTTTTTTTGGATCTCCTTGATTGCTACGGATAAGTAAGGATTGCTACAACTGGCCACGACGCACGCCGACTTAAGCTACGGATTGCTAAAGATATCTACAGTCGCGTTATTTACCTCGTTCCGTAGCTCTCCATGGTACACTAAGTGTGAAGGGGGCTTTAACTCTATTTCATATTTAGATCTTGTGTTGTCTTTTGACGAAAGTGGTACCTGAATACCGAATTACAAAATCCCTTGTACTATGTAGAAACATTCCTTCGTACCCTGCATATGGTGTATTCAAATCGCAATTGATACGTCATTCGAGAACAAGCTTAAATTACAACGACTTTGTTCTGAGGGCAAGAAGACTGACCGAAAACTGCTCAACTACTCGGCTATCACTGCAAATAAATGTCTGGATGATACAATGATAATCAGTGAAAGATAGTCAAACACTGAAACCGAAATCAGATTCCGAAAATCATAATCAAAAGCTTACAAGTTCTTGATAACATATACTAACGAGAAAAGAAAATAGAACAAAATGAAGGAAAATATCAAAGCGCGATAGAATCACGAAGAACAACTTAATTTTATGAATAATCTCCAAAGTCCAGTGCAAGTACGGAAATCGGTGCCGTAGGTACTGTTTAAACTTTTGTATTGTAATAATTGTATGAATCGTGCTTCACATATTATATCATCCAAGTAAGCAGGATTAAAAAGGAGGCTTCAAGCTTAAATTTTTCTCTTCGTAAAATTTATGACCAATTCTCAATTACCACCAAAATTCTGGCGCCACGGCATGAGTTAAAGAAGATTCTGACGATAATCTCAACAGCACTCTCAACAGAACACCAAATTGAGCATCGACGGACCCCTAGCAAGCTAAAGGTGGGACCAGGTGCCCGGGAGGAGTAAGCATCCCCTGTTGGCTAGCCGCACCCGCCGTCGATGTTCATACACGGAAATGAAAACACATAAAAACATGAACTGCACTGTCTGAGGCCATTTCTATATAGAAAGTGCTATGGCGACAATGTCAGGGAAAGGATTCAAAACACTTACTGTCAACGATTTTCATGATTTTGTATGTATTGGGTATATATGATGTCCTAATTGCAAAAATTCAGGTTTCCGGTAAACATGGTGATATTTGAATGTCTTTAAACCGTACTTATTGATACCAAATGGCGCTACTGAAATGAACTTTGGCTGTGTTGAAAAATTACTTTGATATGAAGAATCACTGATGAGGATTTACTAACCGAAACACGTGTCTGGTTTATGATAATTGGTTTGAAATTGCATTGAAGAAGGTAGAGTTGGAACACTTCCGCATTATTAATGATACAACCGCGTTTAAAGCGCCACCTACAAAGCATTCCGTACTTCCACTGGACTCTGGAAATTGTTCATCAGATAAAGTTGTCCTGTGTTTCTATGGAGCTGTGTTATTGACTCCGTCTGTCTGTCCTAACTTTCTTTTCTCGTAATAAAGATCAGCTTTATTTTTTTTTCAAGAACGTAAGCCTTTTGATTGTGATTTTTGAAATCTGATTTCGGGTCTTGTGTTTTACTTTCATTCACTGATTATCGAAACAAACACAATTGAAAGTACAGCGAAGAACATCAGATTCTTTAAAAGAGCTATTACGATAGAGAAAATTACTCGTTCTGATTAAGAAGTGATATTTATCTGTTTTAATAACTGATATTTATCTGTTTTAATAACTGAAATTCACCTGTTTTAAATGATGCTATTGAATTTGAAGACGTTAAACATTTGTACCACTTGGTGAGTGTCACTGCTGGTGGACCAGGAGTTTCCGAGGGCACATGTAGCCAAGTTCGTTCAACTTCGGATGATTGTTTCTGCAACGCCTTCGAAAATTTCTGCTATCAAACTTTGTTGAAATTTCTGAAACGTGGGTCCTGTAGCATCATATCCCACCCATCCTACAACGTTTTTCGGTACTTTTTGAAGATATTAACTTTCACACTGTTTGGCCATATTGCATGGTTTAGATTTAGGATCACTGACGAAGGTTAAGTACCCGAAACGTACATGTCTGGTCCATGCTGAAAATTTATCTGTTTTAAATGATGCTATTGAATTTGAAGACGTTAAACATTTGTACCACTTGGTGAGTGTCACTGCTGGTGGACCAGGAGTCTCCGAGGGCACATGTAGCCAAGTTCGTTCAACTTCGATTGATCGTTTCTTCAACGCCTTCGAAAATTTTTGCTATCAAAATTTGTTGAAATTTCTGAAACGTGGGTCCTGTAGCATCATATCCCACCCATCCTACAACGTTTTTCGGTACTTTTTTTAACATATTACTTTCACACTCTTTGGCCACATTACATTGTTTAGATTGAGGATCACTGACGAGAGTTAAGTACCTGAAACGTGCATGTCTGGTCCATGCTGAAAATTTATCTGTTTTAAATGATGCTATTGAACTTGAAGACGTTAAAAATTCAAATAGATTTATTTTGGTATCGCAGTTAGGCAATTCAACGAAATTTAAAAAAAGAATATCCCAATCTTGATTCCGAAGTTCTCATAGTATTTGATTCTTCAAGAACGGTAAAAGTATAATAGTCTTGTATATATCTCTTTCAAAATGGCAAAGAAAAAACAGGGAAAGATCCCAGAAAGTTTTTTTTTAAAACTCCACAAGATTCGCAAGCGCAAACTTATATCTAGCATGAAAACAACACTTACAACATCGCAATGTTATCGCCAATTATTGATGATTCAAAAGCTTCCTTTGCTATTTGTACTGTATATATCCCCTGTGAGGCACCATTTCTAATTTGTCTGGTATGTTTGAAAACACATGGCTTTTGTTTATCAAATTAATATACTTATCTGAAATTCGAGTGTATATTCAGTTAAAGAGATGGTCCTAACTGGTAAAAAGTTCCGGGCCAATTGGAATGATTGGACTTAGTACGTTCGTTATTATATATGCAATTATCGTGTTCAACTAGCGCAAAATATTAAGAAATACCAATTTGGCCAGTTTAATTGGCGCCAATAAATCTAGATACAGTAATAGATCAAAATGATCAAAGCGTAAGCCTTTTTCCCAGTAGATTACATTTTTGCTTTCCATGATTTACCGTGACAAATAAGTCTAATTACAAGCATAAAAACGTATTGATGTTTGTTTGATCATTGTATAAAACGAACCCTTTTGAATCTAAATAGTTTTAAAGATATATTGCTCACTCAGAACATAAATTATAATGCCTGAACAAACTCAGCCAACCATTCTGTTTGGAAATCTTGATTTGTAAAGAAATGATACGTACATTGTATGACAAATAGAATGATAATAATCATTGAACATGTGAAATCCATAAACTAATATGTAGCAAAAACATTCAAAGTTGAAAAAAATATAATTCAATGTGGCGCCCCTTGATTAACGTCGAAATATCTTCTAGGATCAAAAGCGTAAATAAAGGGAAAATTTGGCCAGAAATTATTGGAAGGGTGCTGCAAATTTATTGACCTCCTTTGTTTTCAGAATGTTTTAGGATAGAATGGCATATCTAGTATTTTCAAACAAAGAATAAAGTGAATAATAATAATAATTCTAATAGAACACATTGATGTCAAGCATTCTAATGAGTCATTTTAAAATGGTGTGCACCAGATATACATATTTTGGATAATGAATTCACAAGCCAAAATGATTCAAATGTGAAAAAAATTATTGTTGCGCTTTCTCGGTTATTTTTGGAACTATAAGTTAAATGAAAAAAACCGATAACGTATATTTTCAGCTTGAATCATGCTAAAATAATTACGTTAAACTACGGAATGACAACTTAAATTTCACTATTGCCAGAATGATGAAATTCATGGTATTTATGATTTTAAAAATTTTCAGAAAATAAGTAGTTTATAGCATTGAAATAGATTCATTTTCTATTTTCTTACTTTTATGTCTGACAGTCTATTATTTGCATCAATAGTCTAGACCTATACCCTCATAAGCCATGAGCAAACAGTTGTTTGAAATATGATCTTTTGATATGTTAAATCAGGGAGGATGGGTAGGGATACGGTCATGAATTTTTGCTTACCCTAAAGTGTTAAAGGGAGAATTCTGAAAAAAAAATTGTCAATTTAAATTCAAAAAATAAAATCAGAGGGCGCCATTAAAATTAATTTGGCTGAATCTCTAGAAATTAACATTTACATGTAATAGGTACCACTAACCGATATGGGTATATACTAACCGAAGCACGTGTCTGGTGCATTGTAATTGGTTTGAAATTTTCTTCAAGAAGGTAAAAAGTTGGAACACCTTCCGTATTTTCGTTACCGACATACCTAATGGATAAAACCTCTAGTTTACATAGATAGGATGTGCTAAATTTGTTTTATTGAGATCATGTCATCGATTTATTCTTATATAGGATCAAACACCATAAATATTTCATCGATAAGAAAATTCAACATTTTGATAACATCTTCTTCGTGTGTCCATCATTTGAATAAGAATTTTCCCTGAAGAATCACTATATAAAGAGTATTTCCGGTTTTCGGCACCTCTCAATGTTAAACGTCTTTAAATCAATAGCATCATTTAAAACCTGATAAATTTACAGCATGGACCAGACATGCACGTTTCGGGTACTAAACTCAGTCAGTGATCCTCAGTCTAAACAATGTTATATCGCCAAAGGGATGACAATTATTATGTCCAAAAATGTACCAAAAGACGTAGCAGAATGGATGGGATATAATGGTACAAGAAATATATTTACGTAATTAGTTAATTACTTAATTACGTAAATATTTACTTTACTGGTAGATTTCCCATGTTGAACCCTCATTAGGCACTAGAATTATATTCCAATAAATCGAGGTGTCTACTGTGACGTCACGTATAAATTTGTAGGTAGGGAGCATTTACCAACGTTAGAATACTTTTGATGCTGTAGCAACAAGCTGTAAAAGCGATGATTATGCAAACATAGGATATCTTATATTCAGTAAGAATGTAAATATACGTAATTACTCTCTTTTTGGTGTTTATGGGTGTATTATACTGGTTGGCACACGAGCAAATTTTCAGAGAATCACACAGAATTTGCAAGAGACCAACCAGAATTACCAGAAGTAAAACTGTCATTTCTAGATAGGTCCTAATACTATGACAAAATAATACTTATCACACGTAGAATATACCTTGTATCGTTGCTTTCTATCAGTCTGCTGTTTGGGGCATTTTGAATTCGAATTCCCTTTATTCGGCGCATGTCCGTAAATTGGAAAAGTGGGAGGGTTGTGCGCACCTAATCCAGGATAACCACACCTTCTGTTATTTCCGTGACAGATGGCCGTCCTAAGTCGACACCGGTTGCCAATTGGTCTCGTTGGCTTACGTGTAATCCTTTGTTTTTGATGTTTCTGTGTTGTGCGTTGACGTTTCTTGTGCCTTTTGCGACTCTTCTGGGTTTGTCTGCTCTGTGTTTTTGCATTGGGTGTTTTGGGGTTTTGCTGTGGGTGCTGCAACCTGGTGTTGTTTGGGATCCCTTCCTTTGTTTTACTCTAGCATATTAAAAAGAACATACAAACAAAATGCGCTTAACTTGTTGTGAAATGTTAATATTTATACAAAATTATGAAATAGGGTCTGTATAGAAATTACAAAATATTATAACGAAGTGTCTAACTCCGCCTCCAGAGTCAAGCCTTTAGACAGTCTAAATGTAGAGATGTGTTGCACTAGACGTGCATATTCAGGATAATGAAATCTCATCGGTGGTACTTTTAGCCAAATTGATTCAAAACCGAAAAAAATAGTTCAGTGAAGCGCCCCTGGTTAATTGTAAAATTTCATAAACCTGTCTGCAAAGAGTGAGTGAGTAAAATAATTGCGTAGTGTCTAATTAAAGGCGTATCCGATGTACAATAGGGCATTTTTCCATGCCTGGTAAGGTACTATAAACTATATATTTTCTGAAAGGTTATAATGCTCACTGGTCATAAATAATAATTTTGGGATCAGAAAAATAAAGGGGAATAACTGGTGAAGCATTTAAATTGTCTATTTTCTCTATATAACCTATGCAAAATGACAAAGTTGTACAAGAGTTTTTCCCCTTTGATTTTAAAGACCCGGGAGTCTTATATCTGTACTCAGGGCATCATTATCTTTAGTTTACGTACAGTATCTTACAAGGCATAAAATTTACCATACTTTACAATTGAGATGACAAAACGGCAATGTAAAATGACTCTTTTGTACAACGGATACCTTAAGTAAACCCGGGTATCTTAAACGCTTACCTAGGTAGTATATTCAAGATTGTTATGTTCGATAATTTCCCAAATCTGATGAAATCAATGACGGAACAAAATCAAATATCAAACAATTACTCTGATCACATGCCGACGGTTGATTCCAAAATAAAAGAATTTTGAGGGACAATTCGGCATACCCCCATCATTGGTCGTTCTGCTGTGTTAAGATGGCGGAGTGTAATGAAGGAAACTAAAAATACGGTGTTTTGCTGTGGTACTGAAACTGCTGTAGCGATTTCTTTTATGTTAAACGTCTTCAAATTCAACAGCATCATTTTAGATAAGATAAAATTTCAGCATGGACAAGACATAACCCTCGTCAGTGATCCTCAATCTAAACAATGAAATATGGCCGAAGAGCGTGAAAAATATTATGTCTTATAAAATTGTTCATATAGTCTAATGCCAAATATGGATAATGACCATATCCCTAATGTTAGATTTTTACTAACATCGCATTAAACATGACAATTTAAATTATTTACATTTACGAAAGAAAGAAAGGTTAACTACATGATATAGAGTTACTCAGATCCTGTGCTGAAAGTAGTGTCATAATATTTTTAAAAAAGAAATGGGTGAATATCAGACTGAAACCTGATTGGCTAGAACTAGTTCAAGTCTTTCGATGCATAGTATTATAATTGAAATATGTTAAAATAGCGAATTGTATAATTTTAAAAGAAATGTCCCGCCCATTATTTGGTATCTATTCTATTGGTTGAAATCTAGGCAATATCCTCCCTTAACTTTATGCTCTGTTCCCATAATTTCCTTAACACTTTTCAAATCAGCTTTTCAGCAACGGGTCAACTAAAAAAACAACTTGTACAAAAAACCACTCACACTCAATTACATGAATATGTGAAAATTCAGGACTTCTAGTTGTAAAATGTGCTATAAAGAGTGCGCGTATATTTCAAAGTAATCATATTGTTTTCTTCGTTTTTACAATAACCTGAATAAGTTATACATGTAGAATTAAAAAAACCTAGATTTTTCGCAACACTTTGATTCGGCTGTTTTGTTTTCTTTAAACAAAAAAATATATATGAAAAAAAAAATACAGACAGGATAAAAGCAATAAGTCTTGCGTTTGATGTTACAATCAAGACAATAACAAGACATATTTGTTTCTTGATAAAAAAGAAAGGATGGGATACCCTAGGACATACGAAATACAGTCCTTGTGCCAGCTGGAGGTATCATAAAAATACGACAAAAACTGTACGACGCGACTAAGATTCAAGGTACATTGTATACGGCAAGACATTACTGATAAACTGTCAGGATCGGATTTAAGAGGGGTCGTAAAATGACCAAACATTTCAAAGATTGATATATTGACAGGATTATGTTTTGATTAGATATATCCACACAAATATGTATTTGCTTTTACATAAAGTAATTTAATATAACGAAAAACGCTACTATAAATTAGTTTACACAAAAATAAATTTTGATATAACTTTAAACAGGATCATAGGTATATTTGATGAAGATATCATATATCTTATACATTTAAAAATATTAACATACAACAAAATAATTATGTTAAATTTCACATTTTGTTGCGACAAGTGTTTCAGCTATATGCTTAAACATTCTAGACAAAAATAATGCAATATTTGTACTTTCATAAAAGTTTGTCAATAATTGGTCAATCAATTGATGATGATTTATTATTCGAAACATGGATATCTTTTGC
This sequence comes from Pinctada imbricata, assembly GCA_033119305.1. Classification (NCBI taxonomy): domain Eukaryota; kingdom Metazoa; phylum Mollusca; class Bivalvia; order Pterioida; family Pteriidae; genus Pinctada; species Pinctada imbricata. The sequence goes on along the minus strand of VSWD01000013.1, from coordinate 7,860,011 downwards.
ACTGCATCGAAGATTGCTGTTCTGTGGCTGCCGTACTGGACACTACTTCGTTTTTCTTTATCATTGACACATATTCTTTGTTGCAATATGGAACTTCTTGAGACAGTCTCAGCGAATAAATGATTTCAAAAAATTATATTTATTACTTCCCAACGCTCCTGCTAGATAAACTAATTCGCTTCAGCATGTTATTAAATCTGCAAGTTCATTTTATCAGCAGGAACCTTGCAGCATCACTTCAATGCTTTTTAGCCGCATTTTTCGTTTGATTACCTTTCTGAATACACCCTACATAAAATTTGGAACCGTTCACTCATAACAAAATAAACACCTGTACTCGACGAAAACTGTCGCGCCTTCAAATGTAATAATAACCTGAAATGTAATCAGCTGTATTTAGTACATTTAAGATTATTACATTTTAAGTTAACTATCAAAATCTAAAATGTAATAATGTAATAAATTTTAATTTTAATAAGACGATCATAGAAAAAAAGGTGAGATATAAGTTTGTATGTTTGTTTGTCTGACAGTAGGTTACTCTTTGTAAAAAGCTGTTTTACTCTCTATTTCACCTTTAATATGGATGGTTTTGATATTCCTTACAATTGAGGATACCGCTAAGAATTGATTTTACACTTGTATTTCTTCGAAATTCAGCCTTATTTACACCTTTAAGGTATTTTCCAAAACAATAAGGTGAAATAAAAACAAAATTAAGTCTAAAGGAAAAACTTTCAGTTATTAGATTTTAGGTTGAGCACCCATACCTGAAATGTTATAGCCTAAAATGTAATAAATCCGGTTTATTACATTTAAGGATGTTATTTTATTTTCAGTTGCGACAGGGCGCTAAACTATGTTTAACTTAAATTATTTTCGAGTATATGACAACTGCCGCATTGTATCAAACTGAGATCGCTTTGGATATCTCGTGTATCTAGAATACTTTTTTGAAGTATGATAATCGCTTATTTTTAAGTTAATCAGCTTAACCATTCCATCCTTTGTATAAGGATTAATAGACTTGTTTAGATATCGGATCATCCCACACCAACATATACTTGTAGTCGTTTTCATGCCCTTTAACATAAGATATCCATGGAGATGTATGATGCGGAAGGTTTCCAACACTATGCCTTCATGAAGAAAATTTCAAACCAATTTATTATGCCCCAGACACGTGTTTCGAATATCAAATTCACATCAGTGATGCTTCCAGCCAAAGAGCTTTTCATAAGTCGCCAAAATTCATTTCACTAGCGCCCTATTGTTTTTATTATTAGAATGTTATATTTGTAAATTTACCTTACAGGTAGTGCGCGGCACCAAATTTCCTGTAGGGTCGATTCAGTAGCATATCCAAATACAATCTATGTTCAAAATAGCATTAGTGGGATGGTGCTAAGCTGTTAACCTCCTTTAATTTCGATGATATTTTTCGATGAACTGGCAAGTGTCCGAAATAGCAAATACATATATATATGATGTCAAAGGAAAAACAAAGCTTCTTTCAGGCGACAGAGCTGGAAAGAAGTAATTAATACACTTAACAAACATCAAGTCACGGGAACGATTTTAACTGCTCCACACTGCAACAAGAAATAAGTTTTTATATTAATAATAAGGAAGTGTTCCAACTCTATACCTTCATGTACATCTTTGTAGCATTATATCATTTTACGGGAACACACTTTTGAATGGAATTAAATTTTCATATTCATATCAAATCCAAATAAAAAAAATCAATGTAACGGCATTCACATTCTTTAAAAATAATTTTAAGTTTTAACTCTATTCTCATATTTTTATGTCTTATGTATACATGTGTATTTTTGGGGATTTTATTCTATATTTTAAATAGGATAAAAAGTAGATTGTCACGATATTTCACAGACATTTAAGGAGATTAAATTTCCTGGTCATTCTCATTTTTACGGCATGCCTTATAGTTATTTTTTGACAAATTGTAAATATCATTACAAATTCCTCTTTCTATTAACATATTTTCTGTCTTGTTATAGATCTATTTTACATAAGCCGCAAATTGTTGCTTTTATATAAAAGTTAGTCTTTGTAAATCAAAATTACCTAAGGCATTTTTTTTTTGGTCAAAATGAGCTACGTTCTGGATTTTACTTATTGAATAATTCGTGTTTTTAAACTATTATAATTCTTATTCCTGATGTTAATTTTGATGTTTGACCATGTACGATATATTTGATATATAGGGGCGTTTCATTTTTTATAAGAACTGCCGTTCTTCATTTAAACAGATGGAAAAGGAAACGTAAGATATTTCTTAAAAACAAATTAAATTGGTAGAAATAAAATAAAAGATATGTAGCCATGTTCCTAGTGAAAAAAAATTATTATATCGAATTGAATTATGTAAATTATGTTTAATTGAAGTTTGATAATTTTTGTGGCGTTTTTATTGCTATGTAAAAGAAATAGAAAAAATCAATTTTTTTCAGATAATCATATAAATTTGATAGTTAATGGACCAAGTAGCATGATCCAAAAGGTTTTGATTTTCTTATTTTCTTATTATTTCTATTTCTCTGAGTTGTTTATGTGGAATTGAATTTACATGAACGTCATTTTATGGAACTTCACATTAATTTCAAGTTTAAAAAATCATGTTAATTTCATGTTCGTGCTCTTTCACATAAATATAATATAAACTTTTATTCAAATTTCATGTGAATATCGCATGAATTTTATTTTGACTTTCAATGACTTTCAAGTGTTTCCTGTGTAAAAGAAATGCATTTTGGTCGAAGGTCAAATAATATAAATCTCGAATAATTCGATTTACGAATAATACCGAAGTATTCCAACTCTGTATTTTCTTGAAGAAAACTTCACACCAATCTAAATGCACCAGACACGTGTTTCGGATACACCTCATACGTTTTAATAAATTGAGTGCCGATGTGATTTTCGTACACCGTGAAAAATAATTCAGAAGTACCCTCTAGTTTTATATTTTAATTTATGCATTTTTATTAAAGCATTTTGCAAAGAGTGCACGGCATTACATTTTCATTAAAACGCGTATAACGATTTTAGTGGAGAAATTGAACATGGTCCATCCAATAGTCGTCATGGTTGATCATAAAATCGAGTTTGACTGTGGTTATTTTGATCATTTATAGTTTGAGAAAGAAAATGATTTTTGTTAAATATAGCAAATAAAATGAACGCCGATAGAAAAAAAAAACGAAAGACGTATGGTCTTGACAATAGCTAAACTAAAACAAAAATGATCCATGTCTCACAAGAATGAGAATAAAAATGTAAATAAGTATCCGCTGTCTCTTTTTAAAAGGATGTGTAAATACATGTAACTTAACCATATCGAAGTTCCATTATGTAAGAATAACTGAGAAAACTCTACCCTGCAAAGTTCAAAATCTCTTTCCAATCACCCTATACTACAGGTATGAAGAGCAATCAAAGATTAAAATAAAAGTTTGGTTCAAATATATCATTAATTGAAATCCCATAAATATGAAGACAAATTAGGCGTGACTTCTTCTTGTAGATTGAGACATCGTGAGTCGGTTTGCAATCCAAGTTGCTGAAGAGGCTGCAGGGACGTTTCCGAAGATTGAACAGCATCGTCCGAGTCCGGGTGAAATGGCTTCTCAGAACGTACACGTGGTTTCATAGCCGTATCATTGCATGATTGGCATTGGTCTATTGAATTTTCCTGTAGAGATCTAGAGGGCAGGATTTCTACCTGTTCAGAATTTAAAGAAGTGGCTGACACTGCAGCAGAATTTCGCGATCGTAGCGAAGACGATAAAGATGCTGGTGATTGCATCGAAACATGATCATGACAATGAGGGCTTTCATCTTGCATTATATGGAACAAATCCTCAGCATTGTTGGAAATCGCAAATTCTGTTTGCTTCTTTGGTCTGAATACAGGAATTTTCTTTTGCTTGAGTACATGTCGTTCTCTCTGGAAAATCTTAAGCAACCGGTCGTCGTGGCGCAAAATAGTTATTGCTAAATCTTGATGATATTTTGTCTTTGGATTTGTCAAAAACTTTATTAGTAGGTGAACAAATTGTACGTCACTTTCTTCATCTTTGACAATCTGCTTCACACAAGCGTTATCAGTTGATTGATTTGAGTCATTCAAATTGTCATCTCTAAATAAGTTCTCCTCGTTAGTATGCAACCTTTTGGAAGGATGTTTTATTGAAATTTCACATCCAAATTGATTCACTTTATTAGCTGATTTTTCAGTTGTGCCCCCTGATTTATCGGAAGCCCTCTGCTCTTCTGATTTACCATTTCTTTTGCGGGCATATTTTGGGTTTTGACGTATAAATTCTAAATTTCCACTGGCGTATATATCTGCATATTTGGATTTCCTATTGATCTGTGATCTCAAGATTTCAGAAGAAGCTTTGCTTTCTAATAGTTTCGAGTTATTTGCGCATTCATGGTTTAAGGCTCTTATCGGGACGTATTCTGTATTCGTCTCTCCAGAGATAAGTTCTTTTGAAGAGTTTAATTCCATAATTCTGTCAACGATTTTACTCGAGGATGACGTATCCGACAATATCGAACAAATATCTTGAGTTTGTGATTTTCGTTGATCGTATGGAATCATAAAGCAAATTATTTTCGAATGATCCATATCTTCTGAAGTGATGTAGATAATTGAAATGACAACTTAAGAAAGTTGATCTTTTAATCTCACCCATTTCAAGATCATAGGAATTTCTTTATTTCCTAAATTCATTTCAAGTCGTTGATTGTGATTGGCCTATTTTACATGTAGATGATTGTTTGTAATGGTTGGGCAATAATTATGTTACGTTATATGTAACAACAAAACGTGAGTGTGTTATCATACCCTCCATTTTTAAGGCTCATTAAATACATTCAAGTGTCAGTCCTGAATCCAGACTACAAGTACATGTTGTGTGGTACGTCCAGGTCATTCTCCTTTTACACATTTCAGTTGGATTGGGGTTAAAAAGTACGCTTTTTAGCTCACCTGAGCCATAGGCTCAAGTGAGCTATTGTCATAGTGTTGCGTCTGTCGTCCGTCGTCCGTCGTCGTCGTCGTCGTCGTCGTCGTCCGTCGTCGTCCGTCGTCGTCGTCGTAAACTTTTCACAGTTTAAACTTCTTCTCCAGAACGGCTGAAGGGATTTTGATGAAACTTGGTAGGTATGAAGTACTCATGGTCCCCTACGAGTGTTGTTGTTTTTCGTCCGGATCTGTCAACAGGTGGCGCCACCACAGCCAAAAGTAGGTCACGGGGGTACCCTCCTTTGACAAACTTCTTCATCAGAACCGAAGCATGTATCGACAAACCGAAAGCATCAGGATGATCTAGAGAGATGTCTTAAGAAGTGTTGTTATTTTTGGTTCCACTTCGAAGTCAAATTTTTGACGCGTTTTTGACGTCTTTTCGGACTTAGTCAGAAATGCACATTTTTGCACTATTTCTTTAAATAACTCAATAAGTGTATGATTTTACACACTCATTTACTATATATTTATCATATTTAACTTACTTAATGCTTTGATATGTATTTTATGCTTAGATTTTATTTTTTTGATTTTTTATGAATTTTTTTCTTATGTAAAAAGGAAGGGGGGGTGATTTTCATACATTTTCTGCTTCTTTTCTATTACCACTCTTCAGATTGTCATGACAATTTGTAGGTACATGTATGAGGTACTCATGCATGGTACCCTACAAGCGAAAGAATTTTGTCAAGATATCCACTTTTGGATGTTTAAGGAATATTTTTAAGATTGTACATAGGTATAATGTATGTTTTCCATGCCCAATGTTACAGGTGCAACTACAGGAAAAAAAACTTCTTTGTATGATTAATCATTTTTAGATCGACCTTTCATCCATAGTAACAGATGATAATTAAACAAGTGACACATGCTTCAATGTCTTATTGATTGACCTTTTATGTGATATGGTTCAATTATCTAAATTCTTTATACTTATTTAGAATTTTATTTTTAAAGTCGGGAACAAGAATTCAAAAGCGGCCATGTTTTGCCGTGTACCCGAAGGGGATTCCCCATGTAGAAATGTGATACCTTTAGTACTGCGATACATTTCAGGAGATACAGTGCAAACGGAATAAATTTTTATTTAATGTGCATTATACTTGGAACACTTTCATAATGGTTATCATTCATGTACTTGGAACACTTGCATATACTTGTTATCATGTTTAAAGTTTGCTCGAATTTCCTCTGTCTAAGACTCTCTTAGATGAAGTAATTTTCTTGAAGAAACGTCTAATGAGTAATCTCTTCCTCTGGATTTTGAGAATGCATAGGACATTTAATATCTGAAATTCTTGAAATAAATAATCAGTTCAGAGTTCCTGAAATCTTCCTATGAAATGTTGGACCACAGAAAGCTGTTGTTTAAATAGAGAAAATAAATTATTATTTACAACCATAAGCCACTGTGTTCGACATCTTGTATGTATAATATTTCTAAGAGGAACACAGAGGCCTCAGGTTGTGAATAATAAAACATTTTCCCTCATGAAATGACAGGTTCCTGTGATAAGACATTTGGGAATTTTTATCTGTTCAAATAATAGATACATAATGAGTTTTTATCGGACCAAATAACTTTTTGTCGGCAAATCCTATGCAACCGATACATTTCATGAACTCTCTCCGCTAACAACTTGTCCGTGTAACAGACCTTTGATGAGGTAAAACAATTTGTTAACAGTAAAGAACGATGTCGTAGGTCTGCTAGTTGGACAAGCTTAACAATTTCATGGGCCTTTTAATTTGTTTCAAACTACGAAACTTAGAGAAACCACTTGAGTTGTTGAACAGCGTATGCTGAAATGCGACGCTCCTTCTCGCCTGTTGAAATATGCATAGGCAAGAAGCGCCGCATTTCAGCATATTCACTGAAAATTATTTGTTCAAGTGGCTTCACTGGGTCATGAGGTTTAATACACCATACAATGCTTTTTGGAAAACAAACTGGCCGAATTTCTGCACAACTCACTTGAATTGATAAATATTGGATTAAAACGATTTTAACTGTACGTTTCATGTATTTGAGATGAAATCAATACTATTCAAAAGCATTCATAGATTTCAGTATACTTTAATATGAATAAAGGCAAAACCGAACAATCTTTGTTTTTTATGCCCCTGGAATAAAAGATTCGGGAGCATATAGTTTTTGGCCTGTCCTTCTGTCTGTTTGTCTGTCTGTTTTCCGAAAAACTTTAACATTGGGCATAACTTTTAAATGGAAGCTGGTGATAGAGGTTTCATATTTCACATGTGTATTCCTTGTGACAATACCTTTCCATTGATACCAAAATTTTTGACCTCGTGACCATAACCTTGACCTTTGACGTACTTCTCAAAAACTTTAACATTGGGCATAACTTTTGAATGGTTAGTGATAGAGGTTTCAATTTTTACATGTGTATTCCTTGTGACATGATCTTTCCATTGATACCAATATTAAGCTGACCCTGACCTCTCACATACTTAACAGAAAATGGCCTTTATACTAACAAAGATGCCGCCGGGGCATTCTCGTTTCACAAACACAGGCTTTATAATTTCTGGCATGCTAGCTATCAATAATGAAAGGTTTTGTGTTCAATTTTAAATAAACTTAATTTATGAAATGATTTCATTGTTTTATTCTTTTTCCGCTGCACATTAATGAACAATATGATTTTATTTTTGATGTTGCATAATTGAACTATACTAGCTGGGCATATGACGTTGGACCACTTTATCCGTCTTTTCAAATCAGTAAAAAAGTTATTGTTTTGAAATGTGACTATTTTTTCTTTTTTGTACTTTTAAAGGTTGTCTGAAAAAAAACTTCTCTGCATCCGGCAAAAATCTTTTTAGAAAGGTTGTGGGCTAAAATCCTGGTACTGGCACTATCAGTATTCAATGTCAGTATGTCAATTAGAGCGTGCATGGGTATCAGGTGAGCGTTGTGCCCCCTGGGGCTCTTGTTGTGTATACTGCATGAATTAATGACTGTTAATTTATGAAAGTTCTGCTCGAGGTACCTTTCTTGGAATTCATGATGAGTATTGTGATAAACCCTAGGCAAAGAGACATATACGTGACGTAAATTTCGATAGCGACCTAAGTCACGTAAAAAGCATTACGTTTGAATTAAATGCTCAATTTTGTTGTAAAAGGTGCGGAGATATGAAGTGAAAAGTTATTTTTTCAAAAAGGGGTAGGGCCTTGAAGCCCGATATTGGCCCAATGTTTTTTATTTAAACTTCATGGAAAATCTTTTTTGTGATTTTCATCTTTGTTGTGAATAATGGATATTATTTTGCAAACAATGTGCTTATCATTAGTTTTAAGCCCTCTAAAAACTCCGAAATCGACAATACTCGGCGAAACTGCTACAAAAGCTATATATTTCTGTCAAATTAGCAATGACCGCATGCATTAACAAAAATGAAAAAAATATACGTAAACGATTAAGAGTTTTATCTTGTTTAACGCAAGCGGCCACAGCAAATTCTTTTACAAAAGACAATTTTTCCAGTAGTTTTTGCCATTGTTTGTCCGCATGCGTCAATTTATGACGTCATAACATTTCCAACGGTGTTTCGTTTGATGATTTTATCGTTTCATTAAAATCTGGAAACACTAATGAATACTTATGAGAGATATCAATTATTTCATATGAAATTTGAAAAATGCAGGGTCGATTTAAGGGTGTAGTGGCCCTACCTACTTTGTTTTACCAGAAAGCTGTATAAAAACATACGCATTCTCTATCCTACAGAAAAGCTAACGAGCTCGAACGATTTGTATGTTTGATTTGTATGGAATTTCGCCCAGTTGGGACCAAATTTTTTTTTCTCATTAAAAGAAATTAAAACTCAAAATTCGGTAAGAATTTTGCTGAATTTTATGAAAATAGTAATATTTCAAACATGCGACCTACATTTCGTGTATAATTTGGCTTAAAACAGTCGATTTTAACATTAAAGCCTATGGAAACTTGAAAAGTTTTTGAGAGTATTGTTCCCCACCTTGCTGCAGGATTTCCTTTTAATAGAAACTTAAGTTTGACAAGATCTTCCAGCATGGCGAGTAAGATCCTGTAGCAAGGTGGGGAACGATGTCAACCAGGCAATCGAAACATAAAAAAGGGGGGATAGGAGCTCGAAATCTTGAGTTATTATACATAAATCTATCACGTTTTCTTTCGATGGGTTTAGAGTGATGATACTTTGCAATTATATGTAATATGCTGATTAATTAATGACGTCATTTCATTGGTTTGGGTGAGTAGTAAACATTTTGCGACTTCATTTTTTTTTTCTTTTGAGATATTCATTCAACACTTCCAACAAAGAACACTGTTTTCGATTATATTTTATTTTCCTCTATTTATCAAACACTCTATTATTTGTTTTACGAATAACCACAAAAAAACTTTTTATCCGATAGTTTTTCGCTTACATGTATCTTTTCGTAATGTAAACGCACTAAGTGTATTCATCCATTGTGAACTATTGGGAGCATAGTGGTGAACCAAAAATGTAGTTCTGAATACGGAACAGAAATACTAGTTTTTGAAGGAGGACAATCGTTCTACCTTTTTTTAAATAACTAAATGTATGATAAGTCAGAGTAGAAAGATTTTCTCCATTTCGTCTATCTTATTGAATTTTATAACGTAATACCACGAACTCTAAATGTTTGACCCCTCGTTGCTTCGATTTCGAATTAATGCCAAGTTGGTGATTTAAATGATAAACATTTGAGTAAATATTATAGATTATAAGTTTTTCTATCTATAAATCTATATTTTATACCTCAGAATAGTTTTAGCAACCCTGCATGAGATTTTATAATCATGGCGGATTTCCCGCCAATTCGTGCGAGGTCATTTGTTATCTTGGGCCTATCTGCGGACAATTCTGTTTTGGTTCTTATCACACCGGAATAAGCCCTGTTTTGTAAATTGAATACTCAATTGTCAAACTCATTTAGTAAACCATTTATGGGAAATAGAAATAAGTAAATGAAAGTCAAACACAAAAGCCGAAATCAGATTTTACCATGAATAAATTTCATATATAATTGAAACAGATATGACCTTCAAATCATCATAATTTTCAAGTTAAGAATGTTTCTGGAACAATGGTCAAAATTTGACTAATGTCCATTTGAAGGACATGTCAAAATTTCTCTACTTTCACTTTCGTCTTCAGGATGAAAATGGTATCGAAAAGGTTAACATCATTCAGTTCTAATGCAATATACATGGAATTATCTCTCTTTTGAGATATCACTTTCTATATCAGCCATTTATTTTTAGTCAGTAAATGACGTCAGATTTTGGGCATAGAACACTAGTTTCTGGGTCAAATCTTTACACTATTGTAACCAATGTTCAAATGCATACATTGAAACTGTATAAAGATAGTAAGTGTCCTAATTTTTGTTTTGTTGTGGATATTCAAAACACAGCAAGTGCATTTATTATACATATAATGTGCGTCAGCACATTTCATGCGATGAATAGACAAGCTCTGTGTTGCATACCCGTGACAAAATACAAATTATGACATTTATTCTACATACGAGGGCTGATTTGTATGTTGTGAGTTTCAGTTTTCTGGGTTGCAGAAGGTATTCTGCTGATAAATTATCTGCAAAAAGGACAAGCAATCAATACAACATACTATGCCTCACTTTTGACACAGTTAATGGAAAATATCAAACTTAAGCGCCATGGAAAGCTCACTAGTCGAAGATGTGTTGTTCCATCAAGACAATGCTCCTGTTCACAAGTCTGTCATCTCCATGGCTGCCTTTTATGATTCTGCCTTTAATTTGATTGAGCATCCGCCTTATTTACCTGATCTTGTTTCATTATACTTTGATCTATTCCCAAAAGTGAAAGCAGCTATTTCTTGCACCCACTTTCAGTCCTATGATGACGTCAAGTTTTTCTTTTGAAATTCGGACCCATACAAGCAACAGAGTATATTAGTTTGGGTATTTCACAACCTGCATTTTATGTTGACGTAAGGAGTAGGTGCGGTTACCTGCCATTTCGGCCCTATTTTCAAAGTTGTTCATATATACATTATATTCTAGTAAATAAAATTTCAAATGTATGGTGAATCCAAATCAGAAAAGCCTGTTTGGGTTTCAAAGTACCATACTAATATAAATAACAGAAGTATCCATAAGTTATTCAGTCCCATAGTCGAGAAGGCAAGGCAAAATCATTAGATTTTCAACAGAAACAGGACGTAAATAAAACGTCTAAACCCATTGAAATCATTGAAAATATCAATAAATGACCGAAATTTCGATACAAGATCATGAAATCAAGTAGCACTCCAGGCATTGCCCATGAATATTGTTGTGCCAATCGAATGGATTTCCAATCGGCCTTTTAATTTGCATGAGAAAATGTCGTGGGCGAGGCCAAGGAGCGTAGATGAATTTTGAAATTTTGTGTCTAAAAAACGATGATTTTCCTTTGTTTTGTGTCATTCATGGAAAATGACGTCAGAACATGACGTCATACATCATGCGCGTGACGTTACGAGGGCTGAAAATTATGACGCGATATTTTCTCAAACATTCAACATTGCAAAAAGTTATATTTGATAATTCGTTTATCAAAAGCATTTTTCGTCGAAATTATAGGGCCGATATGAGGGGTTAGCGCACCTAGTCCTTTGCAAATTAAAAAGGATCATGTAACCATATGGCCTCTCCCCCACAATAATTATGCAAATTGAGTATTTTGGTTTTTTAATTAATTTCCATTTATTTTGTTTATGGGATATTTCCAATCGTCTAGGAGAAGATAACTCTAATTTCAAACGTTAACTTTACGATCACGTGCTAAATTGATGTAATAGAAATGATTGTCATTCCCGCCAGTGTGTAACCCTATGTCTGTCAATACGAGCCGTAACGAGGTGTTCTTGGGTCAATTGACAGTAACAGAAACTATAATGGTTCGCCTGTCACCGGTCTGGGTGCAATAGACGAAATGGCGAGGATTTGTTCTAAGTTTAGGCAACTTTGTTTATACGTCTGAATTCCAATTTAGTCATGAATTTTGATGGCGATTTCCACCTGATTGTGAAATATCCCAGGCTTCTAATATATACTGCGCGCATGATTTTGTATGTTAGATTCAACAGAGTAGATTCATTCGATTCATTCTCATACTGCTATAACCAACATGTAACTTTCGTATGTTAATAAACGGTAAAACTTTACCAGGACTTTTTATTCTAAGTTTTAAAAATGACTTAAGTGATTCCATAATTTGTAGTCTTAATAGGGCTACAATATCAGATTTGGTGCCGTGACGCTAAATGATACGAATCATGGGGATATACGTGATTTATTGCCTTGAATGCAGAGGATGGACTTGTACGCGAAACCAGGATTAAACTGCAGACAAGTGATGAACATTACACTGAAATGATGTATACTTCAGGTAGGACACATTTACTTTTCTCGTGCGTATCCTCATTTTGATTGACCATGTAATTTTATCATTTTTGAATTTTTGATCTAGACAGATAGGTAAATTGATTAAGATTTTTTTCTTCGCTTTTCAAGTAAATATGACTAACGTTGACGACAAAGTGACGTCTCACATGACGGGAATTAGTCAGGAATCCGGTTCAGGTATTTCTCAGAGTTTAGGTTTGTCTGAGAATAAAAGTTGTAGTACCTTTGACTTTTAAGTGGCTTTTAAATGGATTGCAAATCAGGATTCGATTTTTAGTCGTAAGGAACAAATGATTTCTTCCGGGTCCCGTTTATTCGGTATAACGCCGGAGAACAGGCGTGGAATCGGGGAGTTGGAAGGAATAGAAAGTTGGAACCTGTTTCTTTAAGATTTTTCGGGATGATGGTTTATTACATCCAAGAGAATACTTCGATACAATCCATATAATTGATTGCGTTAGATGATGAGCGGTGAATAGCTCGGATTTTGGCGATGTTACGCCGATAAATGACACCAGACGGATTTCTGGGAAGGTTCGTTCGGGTTTGTTGGTTATACAACCCTGTCATTTGTATTTTGTGCGAGGTAAAGCGCACGTTTAATTTTCGGATTATATGATGAACATCGAAGTATTTATAATCTTGTGTATGTGGTTTGCTGTCAGTTTGATGATCATACTTAAAAAAAACTATTATTTCTTTATTTTAAAAAAGGGAGGAATTGGTGATTATGAAGAAATAGTCGCTTAATGTCACATCGAATTTTTTCAAAGAAGTCGAGGACGTTTTTAAGATGAAAAACAAGTCGAGGCGTTGTATATAGTATAGGAATGTGTAATCCTAGTTTTGCATGTTTGTTTTTGCATGATTTTGTGTACAAGATTTATGAATTACTTTCACTCTGGTGATCGTGTTACAATTCTCACCTCAGATTAGAGCGTATAACGATATTGACCTTTGTTGCCCTTTCCCCGGTGTTGGAGTTAATTTGACGGTCGTCCCATGATGCAGGTTTTTAGCATCAGCTGTAATTTGTTTTTGTTTAGTTTGCACGCAGACTATTGACATATACTGACGACGTCTTACAACAATGAAAAGAGCTTCTTGTTTTAATATCGTTTTATTAATTTTGTTTGACTCTTGATAAAAAAAAATATTGCCTATATTTTCTATAAAATATTTAACGGTAGTTAATAATAAGACGTGGAAAAAGAAAAAAGTTTGGGAATTTCATTTAAAAGATTTGACAACATTTTCTAAATTATTTTTGTAAATTCAAAATTATGGTCAATTAGAGGTACAGAGAAAAGCCCGGTGTCACTTAACTGCCATGAACAATTAATCTCAATATGCGACCTGAACAGTGAAACAATGATGCAGACTATCATGATAGATTTATTGCTGGGAGTAATATAAACAGCGCAGTGCTGATCAATAAACTTGTCAATTAGTTTCCAGATAGGCAGTTTACCCTTGAACTTTTAATACCTGTTGATATTATGGAATCGCCTGCTGTGAAAAAAAAAACAGACGAATAATTAAGCGTGCAGGTTAATTATGAGAGACAATCCAAAGAGACAGAAGCCGATGATGAAACCCGAAGCTGTGACGTCAGGTGAACCTGTGCACGATGTTACCCGTGTGGCCGGATGTGTAACCAGCCCGTCACTACAACATACGAACATTTTTCGCTGATAATGGCAGAGTGAAATCTGTCATTGCGAAAAGAGGGACATGAACAATTTTGTACTTGTTGACCTTCCTAATAAGACGCTGAATGTATGAGAATATAAATACCCCGTCGTTTTTCTGGGTGCATGGCGTCATCCGGATTACGGGAAGATCTTGGTAACGTCACAAATGCCAAGATGCGTCAAAGGAGGTCGAGGATGGAGAAAAGACATATGGGTCCGGACGAAGAAGACGAGACCGTGATCCTAAGACGAACACAAAAGAAGAAACCGATGATGATCGCGCGATGATTAACAATTTCACGATGACATCGATGTCCAATTTATTCGTTTTACTCCTCGGAGGTTATTCAGTTCACGAAGAAGGACCAGACACGAACCATAGATGGAGAAGAACCAAAGAAAATGATGTCATACCGTGATGATGGCCATAAGAAGAATAAGTGAATCCGTGTGATGTGTTATTTAGTGAAAAAGCAGAGTAAATGTGTAATGCTTATAATGTCATATGTTATTATAATAATATTGCAATTATTGATGAAAGGTCATTGATGTTTGATGCATGCATGTGTATATTAATATAATGGTATTTGATTCTATGATGCGATTGGCCTTGGAAATGTCTTTCTTTTACAGGTTATGAACATTTTGATTGAACATTTATTATGATGAAAAAGACCGGGTCACTCATAGTGAACAGCAGAATTGAATACAATGACTTTTATTGCATGTGATTTTGATTATATATGTTTTTGATTAGTATGTACCGAGTGATCCCGGTGGCAAATAGTTGAATGTACAAATGACAGTTCGTTATTGTGGTGTCAAGGCCATACGTTTAGAAAATAACCAAGTATGACCGAATTTCAGATTTGGTGATATTGTCTATCAAGATGTTAGATGAGCGTCAAGAAGTTCATCCAGGTTAAAGATTATTTGATTGATTATTAATCAAGGTCGCGAAAATCTTGGTTATTTTCTTAAGTGGGGGAGTATTGTAACCATATGGCCTCTCCCCCACAATAATTATGCAAATTGAGTATTTTGGTTTTTTAATTAATTTCCATTTATTTTGTTTATGGGATATTTCCAATCGTCTAGGAGAAGATAACTCTAATTTCAAACGTTAACTTTACGATCACGTGCTAAATTGATGTAATAGAAATGATTGTCATTCCCGCCAGTGTGTAACCCTATGTCTGTCAATACGAGCCGTAACGAGGTGTTCTTGGGTCAATTGACAGTAACAGAAACTATAATGGTTCGCCTGTCACCGGTCTGGGTGCAATAGACGAAATGGCGAGGATTTGTTCTAAGTTTAGGCAACTTTGTTTATACGTCTGAATTCCAATTTAGTCATGAATTTTGATGGCGATTTCCACCTGATTGTGAAATATCCCAGGCTTCTAATATATACTGCGCGCATGATTTTGTATGTTAGATTCAACAGAGTAGATTCATTCGATTCATTCTCATACTGCTATAACCAACATGTAACTTTCGTATGTTAATAAACGGTAAAACTTTACCAGACGTTTTATTTCAAGTTTTGAAAATGACTTCAGTTTAATTCATCCACGAAGTCTAGGATTTGTAGGCCGAGAGGCTTACAATATAAGGTAGACAGGATTACCATCGAAATTGTGTTAGAATTATGAAACGGTTCTAAACAGGAACGATGTAAATTTATTTTGGTCTATTAAGAATTCAGGGGATGTGATTGAAAAAATGAAATCTGTACATTTCCAAGCCAATACGATTTCTTCATACGACTTCTCTAATATGTACACCACACTTCCTCATGACAAAATTAATGATCGATTATCTAATCTCATTAAATGGTGTTTTGATCGAGAGCGAAAAACTTACATTTGTACATCTGAGTCGAAGGGTTTCTTTTCCTCGACAGACTACAAATCATACAAATCATAGACATGTAGTGACCTGTGTAATGCCTTGTCCTTCCTCTTGGACAATAATTATGTTAGATTTGGTGAGGATCTATACAAGCAGGTTGTAGGAATTCCTATGGGTGCTAACTGTGCGCCTCTTGTTGCAGATTTATTTTTATACACTTATGAAAAAGAATTTATCCAAAATCTTCAAAATCAAACAAAATTTGATGAGCTGAAATGTTTCAATAATACTTCTAGGTATCTGGATGATATTCTAACCATTGGCAATCCTTAACAAGGCAAACCTTTCAAATACAGAAACACCCTTTTTGGACCTAAATATCAAAATTGTAGACGGAAAGATTCATACAAGTGTATATGACAAAAGGGATGATTTTGGATTCAACATAGTAAATTTCCCTTGGCTTGACGGTGATGTTCCAAGATTACCGTCATATGGCATTTACATATCACAGCTCATCCGGTACGCTAGAGCATGTACTGATATTTTGGATTTTCACAGTAGAAATTTACAAATTACCAAAAACTTTTAGGTCAAGGTTTCCGCTTTCATAAACTAGTTAAGACTTTCTGGAAATTTTACAAGAATTACAGTCAATTTCTTTTAAAATTCGGATCTATACATGCAACGGAGTACATTACTATGGGTATTACACAACCTGTCTTTTATGGTGATATGATAAACAAAATAAAAAGGATCAAAGGTAGGCAGCATAACCATCGAAAATGCGTCAGAATCATCAAACGCCTTTTATATCGTGGATATGATCCTAATGTCACCAGACGGACACTAGGCTTGGTACTTGACCAATCTACAGTCTTGTACAAGCGCATCCTTGAGACTTGCAATCTGACTGACTTTGACGACGGGACTCCATGACGGGCCCTGTCCAAACCTCTTTAGAGAAGACAGGGCCCCGACCACCTGTCCTCTCTGAATGTCAGTCGGACTCCTCGGGTGATTACATACATGAGCTCGCTACAGCCGGCAGAGCACGGACTGTATTACGCATGCCCTCTTTTTATATCAATTTACATATTCATCTGTGTCTCTGGGGCCTCTGCGTTTCGCGGTCTTGTTTGTGTGATGTCATCTTACAGTGAGGAGGTTGTTTTACACCACAATTGTACGTTCTTCGAGACCTCTGGGTAATTGGAGAAGTGAGAGGGTTGTGCGCACGTAATCCAGGATAACCACACCATTTGCTACTTGCGTGACAGATGGCCGTCCAAAGTCGGCACCGGTTACCTATTGGTCTCGTCGGTTTATGTGTTGTCTTTTGTGTTTGATGTTTACATGTCGTGTGTCTCTTTTACGTCTCGTGCTGTACTCGTCTTTTGTGTTTTTGCATCGGGTGTTTTTGTGTTTTACTGTTGATGCTGCAACGGGGTCTTGTTGGAGATCTCCTCCCTTTTTCTAGGTACCTGGATGATATTCTTACTATCGACAATCCTGTTTTTGAAAAGTATAAAAATGTTATTTATCCACAAGAATTGATTCTAAACAAGGGAAACGTTTCAAACACAGAAACACCATTTTTGGACCTAAATATCAAAATTGTTAACGGAGAGATCCATACAAGTGTGTATGACAAAAGAGATGATTTTGGATTTAACATAGTAAATTTCCCTGGCTTGACGGTGATGTTCCTAGATTACCGTCCTATGGTATCTATATTTCACAGCTCATCCGGTATGCTAGATCATGTACTGATGTTTTCGATTTTCATTAGTAGAAATTTACAATTACTAAGAAACTTTTAGGACAAGGTTTTCGCTTTCACAAACTAGTAAAGACTTTCTGGAAATTTTACAAAAGTTATTGTCACACTTCTTCTGAAATTCGGACCAATACAGGCAACAGAGTATATTACTTTGGGTATTTCACAACCTGCATTTTATGGTGACATTATTAACAAGATAAGAAGGATCAAAGATAAACAACATCACTCTCGAAAATGCGTCAGAATCATCAAACGCCTTTTATACCGTGGATATGTTCCTAATGACACCAAACGGACACTAGGCTTGGTACTTGACCAATCTACAGTCTTGTACAATCGCATTCTTAAAACTTGCACTCTGACTGACTGTGACGACGGGACTCCATGACGGGCCCTGTCCAAACCTCTTTAGAGAAGACAGGGCCCCGACCACCTGTCCTCTCTGAATGTCAGTCGGACTCCTCGGATGATAACATACATGAGCTCGCGGCGGCAGAGCACGGATTGTATTACGTACACCCTCTTTTTATATCCATTTACATATTCATCTGTGTTGTTTGGGCCCTTGCGTTTTGCGATCTTGTTTGTGTGTGGTCATCTGACAGTGAGGAGGTTGTTTTACACCACAATTGTACGTTCTTCGAGACCTCTGGGTAATCGGAAACGTGGGAGGGTTGTGCGCACGTAATCCAGGATAACCACACCATTTGCTACTTGCGTGACAGATGGCCGTCCAAAGTCGGCACCGGTTACCCATTGGTCTCGTCGGTTTATGTGTAGTTTTTTGTGTTTGATGTTTACATGTCGTATGTCTCTTTTCCGTCTCATGCTGTACTCGTCTTTTGTGTTTTTGCATCGGGTGTTTTGGTGTTTTACTGTTGATGCTGCAAAGGGGTCTTGTTGGAGATCTCCTCCCTTCTTTTCATACCGTGGATATAATCCTTCTGTCTCCAGACGGACACCACTTGGCTTGGTATTGGACCAATTCACAGACTTGTACCTGCACATTCTTAAGAATTGTACTTTGACTGACTTCATGACGGGCCTTTAGAGAAGATCGGACCTCTCTGAATCTCAGTCGGACTCCTCGGGTGATAACATGCATAAAGTCGCCTGTATTTCGCATGCCTTCTGTTTCTATTTCCATTTACATATTCATCAGTGTGTTACTTGGGCTTCTGTATATTATGATGTTTGTTTGTATGGTCATCTTACAATGAGAAGGTTATTTTACAACACAATTAAACGTTCGTCGAGCCTTCTGGATAAAGTGGAAGCGATGTGCGTACGTAATCCTAATAACCTCACCAGTCTGCTACTGGCGTTGCAGATGTCCGCCTTTAGTCGGCACCGATTGTCCATTAGTCTCATTGGTATATGTGTAATCATTTGTGTTTGACTTTTCTGTGATTTGGTGTTCCTTGTACTTTTTGTGTCTCTTTCTTTGTGCACGTGTGCCCTCTGTTTTGCATTGGGTGTTTTGTGGTTTGCTGTAGGTGACTGCAACCGAGTTTGTTGATTATCCCCTCCTTTCATTTAGAGATATGAGATAAAGGATAAGGTCAGTCATGCATGTTAAGGTCACAGGACCAAGATTCAATGGAATTCCTCTATGCAAACGTGTTAGAAAAACCTCCTCTTTATTTATCCATTGCTAGATGGCCATAATCTTATATCCTCGTCAATGAATTCTAATTTGTTGCATTTTATTGTGTAACATACACACAATTCTTGTCCTATGTTTGATAAATTATCATGTTACTTTCCTAAATGATTAATCAAAATGTCCCTTTCCAAGTTTGCTATTAAGGGGAATGCTCGACTCCAATATGACTGTTCACATGATAATTTTGTACCCTTTCGGGAAGTCAAGGTACTTATTTTAGTTATTAGTGAATAAAATTGAAATACAAAACCCAATTAATAGGCATACAAATTCTTGAGAAATACATGAAACAAAACAAAGATTGGGATGAGATCCACAAAAGTGTAAACAGGAGAACGTTTCCTCGGTTAAAAATAAAAAAAACGAAGTTTTGTTTGCAGCACCGGTTGCAGCTCCCACAGCAAAACCCCAAAACACCCAATGCAAAAATACAAAGCAGACAAGCACAGAAAGAGACGCATAAGTTACAAGGAACGTCAACGCACAACACAGAAACATCAAACACAAAGGACTACACATAAACCAACGACACCAATGGGCAAGTTTTAAGAATGCGCTGGTACAAGACTGTAGATTGGGCAAGTACCAAGCCCGGTGTCCGTCTGGTGACATTAGGATCATATCCACGATATAAAAGGCGTTTGATGATTCTGACGCATTTTCGATAGTGATGTTGTCTATCTTTGTTCCTTCTTATCTTGTTAATTATGTCACCATAAAATGCAGGTTGTGAAATACCCAAAGTAATATACTCTGTTGTCTGTATTGGTCCGAATTTCAGAAGAAGTTGACGATAATTTTTGTAAAATATCCAGAAAGTCTTTACTAGTTTGTGAAAGCGAAAACCTTGTCCTAAAAGTTTCTTGGTAATTTGTAAATTTCTATTTTGATAATCCAAAACATCAGTACATGCTCTAGCATACCGGATGAGCTGTGAAATAAAGAAGAAGGGAGGGGATCTCCAACAAGACCCTGTTGCAGCACCAACAGCAAAACACCAAAACACCCTATGCAAAAACACAAAAGACGAGCATAGTATGAGACGGAAAAGAGACATACGACATGTAAACATCACACACAAAAGACAACACATAAACGGCCGAGACCAATGGGCAACCGGTGCCGACTTTGGATGGCCATTTGCCATGCAAGTAGCAAATGGTGTGGTTATCATGGATTACGTGCGCACAACCCTCTCACTTCTCCATTTACCCAGAGGTCTCGAAAAATGTACAGTTGTGGTGTAAAACAACCTCACACAAACAAGACCGCAAAACGTAGAGGCCTCAGCAACACAGATGCATATGTAAATGGATATAAAAAGAGGGCGTGCGTAATACAGTCCGTGCTCTGCCGGCTGTAGCGAGCTCATGTATGTAATCACCCGAGGAGTTCGACTGACATTCAGAGAGGACAGGTGGTCGGGGCCCTGTCTTCTCTAAAGAGGTTTTGACAGGGCCCGTCATGGAGTCCCGTCGTCACAGTCAGTCAGAGTGCAAGTTTTAAGAATGCGCTGGTACAAGACTGTAGATTGGTCAAGTACCAAGCCTAGTGTCCGTCTGGTGACATTAGGATCATATCCACGGTATAAAAGGCGTTTGATGATTCTGACGCATTTTTAATGGTTATGCTGCCTACCTTTGATCCTTCTAATTTTGTTTATCATATCACCATAAAAGACAGGTTGTGTAATACCCAAAGTAATGTACTCTGTAAGACGTTGACTGTAATTTTTGTAAAATTTCCAGAAAGTCTTAACTAGTTTATGAAAGCGGAAACCTTGACCTTAAAGTGTTTTGGTAATTTGTAAATTTCTACTTTGAAAATCCAAAAATATCAGTACATGCTCTAGCGTACCGGATGAGCTGTGATATGTAAATGCCATGTGACGGTAATCTTGGAACATCACCGTCAAGCCAGTTGAAATTTATTATGTTAACGTTGAATCAAAAATCATCCCTTTTGTTATATACTCTTGTATGAATCTTCTGTTTCTGTATTTGTAGCGTTAGCCTTGTTAAGTGTTAATTCTTGTGGATAAATTTCATTCTTGTATAATTCAAAAGCAGGATTCTCAATAGTTAGAATATCATCCAGATACCTAGAAGTATTATTGAAACATTTCAGATCATCAAATTTTCTTTGCTTTTGAAGGTTTTGGATAAATTCTTTTTTCATAAGGCACGGTCCATTTGATATTCGGGGGGGGGGGGGCTTGGGTTTTTTTCGAAAAAAATAATTTTGCTCTCAATTTTGGTGAAAAAAATAAATTTGCTTATGGTGTGACAGAAAAAAATAATCTTGCTCTTACAAATAATCTGAATTTGAAGAATTACCTTGAAATGTCGCTAAAATTCTTGAAAATTTTCCGGCTCGCTTCGCTCGCCGCAGTTTTCGAAATTGTATCAAAAAATTTTGGCTCGCTTCGCTCGCCATAGTTTTCTATAAAAACATTATTCACTTATAGCATTTTAAGTTCAAATATTTGAAGATATCAAAAGTTATACATGTATGTGAATGAAAAAGGGCTTCCTTAAAAGCTTCAATATATTATCAATATTTATGTATTGCTGTTAATACATGTTGCATGTATCCCATAGAGTCATGTTCATGTAAGCTTGGAAGGAGAACTTCAGTTATTCACCAATTTACAATTCTTAGTAACATTTAAAAAATTGTCTAGGAGACCTTCCCCTCAGACCCTCTTATACATGTTATAAACATGTACCTTATATAAACTATTGAGAATTGTATTGTAAAAATCTTTTATCTCTCTGTTTAAAAGTGAATTGAATACTTGCAAAAAAATAAACTAATATGTTAATATTTAGAGTTTTGAGTAAAAATATAAATAATTTCTATTGATAAAACACAAACATTCTTAATATGCGCATCACTTTTAGAAAAAAAATTTCCTTGCTCCAACTTTGCCAGAAAAAAATAATTTTGCTCCGGTCCGGGGCGAAAAAAATAATTTTGCTCCGACAAAAAACCCAAGCCCCCCCCCCCCCCCCTGAATATCAAATGGACCATGCCTAAGTGTATAAAAATAAATCTGGAACAAGAGGCGCACAGTTAATACCCATAGGAATTCCTACAACCTGGTTGTATAGATCCTCACCAAATCTAACATAAATACTGTCCAAGAGGAAGGACAAGGTATTACACAGGTCGCTACATGTCTATGATTTGTATGATTTGTAGTCTGTCGAGGAAAAGAAACCCTTCGATTCAGATGTACAAATGTTAGTTTTCCGCTCTCGATCAAAACACCATTTAATGAGATTAGATAATCGATCATTTTGTCATGAGGACGTGTGGTGTACATATTAGAGAGGTCGTTTGGCGAAATCTTATTGGCTTGGAAAATTCCAGATGGCCATATACATACCATTGGACGGTAATCTACGAACATCACCGTCAAGCCAGGGGAAATTTACTATGTTGAATCCAAAATCATCTCTTTTGTCATATACACTTGTATGGATCTCTCCATTAAGAAAAGAAAGAAAGAAAGAAACGATGAATATTGTGAAAATGATACGTTCATGCACAGTGCTGTATGAATTTTATGATTTAAAGAAACAAGCACATTGCTGTTAAACGTCTTCAAATTCAATAGCATCATTTCAGAACAGATGAAATTTCAGCATGGACCAGACATGCACGTTTCGGGTACTTAACCCTCGTCAGTGATCCTCAATCTAAACAATGTAATATTGCCAAAGAGTTTGAAAATTATTATGTCCAAAACGTTACCGAAAGACGTAGCAGAATCGGTGGGATATGATGCTACAGGACCCAAGTTTAAGAAATTTCAAGAAATTTTGATAACAGAAGTTTTCAAATGCGTTGAAGAGACGATCAACCGAAGTTGATCGAACTTGGCTACATGTGCCTCGGGGACTCCTGGTCCACCAGCAGTGACAACCACCAAGTGGTTCAAATGTTCAACGTCTTCAAATTCAATAGCATCATTTTAGAACAGATGAAATTACAGCATTTCGGGTATTTTAACCTCGTCAGTGATCCTCAATCTAAACAATGTAATATTTCCAACGAGTTTGAAAATTATTATGTCCAATTATTATGAAAATTATTGTGATACTACTTTCACTTTCTAAATTCTAGATTCAGAGCAAAAATTGTGTAATTAATTATGTAAACTATCAAAATTTCTTGAATTTCTCAAACGTGGGTCCTATAGCATCATATCCCATCCATCCTGCTACATCTTTTGGAACATTTTTGGACATAGTAACTTTCACACTCTTTGGCCATATTGCATTGTTAAAAATTGAGGATTACTGACGAAGGTTAGATACCCGGAACGCGCCTGTCTGGGTCATGCTACAAATTTATCCGTTCTTAAATGATGCTATTGAATTTGAAGACTTTTAACATGTAACTTAGGCTTGTATTGGATTAAGAGCAAAAAAATGACATTTTGTGCATGTCAATTGATCAAATGTGTATTGCAAATTATTGATATAATACAAGGTTTAAAAAAATCAATGTCTATGGCATGGGGACAGAGTGGGGGAAGGAGGGGGGTATTTTTTTCTCATGAACCTGAACTTCCAATGTGAACATGAATGAAAGAAGGCTTCAAACTTGAAGGAATTTCTTGTTATACTCTTGCATAGAACGAAATGTTGATCATGCAAAGTCCTTTGTTTCTCATCTTATATAGCCATCCATGACAAATGTATTGGGAGATAGTTTCGTAGAATGGACAAATTCTAACCTAGGCCATATCTTTTGGACAATAAGTAATAGAGCTCTATTTGAAATGTGTGTCTCATAACCCGTTCTTTCATTTCTCATCTCATCTTGACTTCTGACCTAATGACTTTGAGCTGGGAGTTTGACCTACCTATATTCTTTTTAACTTGGGCCATATCTTAGTGACTACAACATTTGCAAGGCTAGGGATGTTAACTACTGATACGTTTTATACCTTAATGGGTTATACCTGAATAAAATGTTTTAGTGGATATAGTACTCTGTTTCCCATGTTACATTACTCTATTTCACATGTTATATTACTCTATTTTACTAACATGTACAAAGTATGAAATATTGTGACATTTAAGTTTCGCCTTTGTTCAAGGTAATTTCATATCTTCTATTAAATTTGAAGACGTTAAGCATTCTATAGTGTAAATTTCATGAAATATAATTTCTGTATTTATTACAAATCCATTGGACAACACTTTAATTCATTCTGGATACTTGACAACATTTTTTTGTGCTTTCCTGCCTACCGACCCGATTTAAAAATCAAAGCACTGAAGGTACTGAGTGCGAATAGCCAGAATAATATCACTTATAATGTATGACAAAATATTGTGTTTTCAAAGTTATATTTGTTCCTGAACACCTTCGTAGGCCAGTTTATGGACGTATAAAGACAGGACTAAAATGCAAATGCATAATGTTGTTGTAATAAATTGAAAGATGATGTCTGACAGTGAACATGAAAATTAGATAACATCACATTAAATCTACTCCTCCCCCCTAAAAAATACAACAATCCAATATGACTATCGATTGATGATTCCATATACAAGGAAAGAAGACGAATCTTATTTTCTAATTTGATCCCCACTCTCTCTTTAACCTTTCATGTTCAATGTTAGGTGTGTGCTAAGAATTTGAAGGAAAATTCACTTCTTTTTTAGTATATAAAAGCATGATACATCCTTAACTGGAATGTTTTGATCTTTTATTTTTCATAATTGTTAATATCATATTTCATGATGGAAGTCCTAATTTTTCCATCGTATACAGATTTTATTTTGTGAAGCGGGGCAAAATAAGCCTACTTAAAGTTAGTTTTACGTTTCAATGATTCAACGTAATATCTTTCTCGATAGCACCGTTTCATTTATATATTGTCCACTAAAACAGATAATCACCTGGTAATGGAAAGGGGTTTCCAACACACAGCCTGTGTTCATCTCAGTACATACAGATGCAATTTTTCATTAGGTCATCCATGTACATAACACGACAGCTCGATTTATATAGATATAATTCATTGATTCAGACAGTGATCAGACTTTATACCGATCATGACGCTGATGCAGTCCCAAGGTACATGTACATGCAAACAGAGTAACATCGTTTATACATACTCAGTAGACGGGGCTCCCATGAGTGAAGAAATCAGGCAATCGCTATGTGCTATTCGCACAAAAAACCGTAAACCAATTTATAGAAAAAAAAAATACCTAAGCCGTTTTTCAATCATTCATTTCTCATCGGTGATTTGTTACTAAACGTAAAGATTATCATGATATTTTTTTTATTTAGACCGGGCGAACTATATATCAATATGTTATACATATAAAGGGACTAGATCAGCTTCTTCCTTTAGAGGAAGTCTTAAATTAAGCAAAAAACACCTTATGAAGTTATGTAAAACAACGAAAAATTATGTTACAACTTAAAAAAAATCGAGATTCCAAATAAATTTGGACGTTGGCCTCTTGTTGCAGATTTATTTTTATGTGCTTATGAAAAAGGATTTATTCAAAATCTTCAAAAGCAAAGAAAACATGATGAATGGTATTTCTAGGTACCTGGATGATATTCTCACTATCGGCAATCTTGTTTTTGAAAAATATGAGAGTGTTTTCAAAAAATCATTCATCCACAAGAATTGACACTGAACAAGGTAAACGGTACAAATACAATTTTTGGACCTAAATAACAAAATTATAGAAATGCCAGTGTGTAGAACAAATGAGATAATTTTGGATTCAAAATAGTAAATTCCCCCTGGATTGACGGTACCGTCATACAGCATTTACATTTCAAAACTCATGTACATGAACTAATGTTTTGGATTTTGGAAAAAGAAATTTGCAAATTACCAAGAAACTTGTTAGTCAATATTCTCAGCTTCTTTTGAAATTCGGGCCAATACAAGAAATAGGTATATTGATATTGCTAATTCACAATCTGCATTTCATGGTGGCATTATAAACAAAATAAGAAGGATCAAAGGCAGACAAAATTGCCATCGAAATTACTTCAGAATTCTAAGTCGGCACCGGTTACCAATTGGTCTCAGTGGTTTATGTGTAGTCTTTTGTGTTTAACGTTTCTGTGTAGCTGTTGGTGTTCCGTTTCCTTTGTACGTCTCTTGCTGTGTATGTCAAATCTTTGTTTTTGCAGGGGTTGTTTTGGGGTTTTGCTGTGGGTGCTGCAACCGACTTTCCTTTCTCTTGGAATAAAATCAAGGTCACTGAACAATTGATACGCATCAAAGTTATCTTGAACAATACCTTTAGCACAACCTTCCAAGTTTACATACTTGTATAGGGAATCAAGAGACCCTCAAAATGTTTTATCATTGGTTATACGTACTTTTTCGCTTAGTATCCTGATCCGAGAATGAAATAGTTGTAGAGCGAGCCTTTTCTGATGTATGAATTGCTATTTTATTACACCATGGGAAGGACGAAGGAAAATTGCTTGAAGAGTCTTTAATGTGATGGGTATCATCAAATTCTTTCGCTTAACGTTTTTGGCATGGTCTTATTAACAGACATGGTGTTGTAAGCAAACAGCAGATATTATATTTCCCTTGACGCCTCATGTCCACCGGGGAATATATTTTATTCTTAGAATCAAGAATCATGTGTTTAGTTTTTTGGGGGGGGTAAGTTTTTTCATGTGAGACTGCATTTTTATTTTATTCTATTTTTCTTTTTTTTTTTTTTTTTGTTAATTTTTTCTTAAAGGTGTATACTCTTACTGCTCATCATAGCACACTCTTTTAAATTCTATTTACCATTTGCGTCTTTGCAGGATGTTTAATTAATTCTAATCTTTATGTGTGAGTATTTTCAATTTGCTTTACATTTTGTTGGTGAAATGACTTCAAAACTTGATAGCACATGTTTTGCATTGTTTCAAGTTTCGCTTTTGAAATCGCAAGTTCAACAAGAAAGTAAAAATATTTGGCAGGCATTGAAATCGCTGGAAGTTAGTTTGTAAATTAATTTATGTACTTAATTCATTAAAGAAGCACCGCGCACAATGATTTTCGCTTTTACAAGAGAGATCTTTGGGAATCACCGTCACAATCCAATATTGGGAGTTCGCTTCTTTTCATATGGTGGAGATTTTTGTTTGTTTGCCGAAGGTCCTGTTTTATCCTGATTTTGTATGCCTTCGGTTTATGATTTTCTGAATTATCAATTTTTCACTGTGTAATGGAATATGGTCATTATCAATATTTATCATGTCATACGGTCACAATATATGTTTGGCAGTTTTCAAATCCTACTTCAATTCAATGTTAAATCTTTTTAAATTCAATAGCATCATTTAAAACCTGATAAATTTACAGCATGGACCAGACATGCACGTTTCGGGTACCAAACCCTCGTCAGTGATCCTTAGTCTAAACAATGTTATATGGCCAAAATGACAGTATTACGTTGGCCTTTTATTTTTTGTTTTTGCTTTATCGACGCAATTGAGTGGCGCCAACTAAATTCCATTTTTACGGTGGACTCTATGGAGATTGTTCATTAACGAATCAGTGTCAAATTAGAAAATGACATTTTTAAGAATGTGTTTGTCTGATGATTTTGATTTTGTGGAGTTTGACTTCGATGCTTTTTCTGTTTGACCCTTTCACAAAATTTGACTTAACTCTTTGCATGCACATGAGTTGGCGCAAGTCACTCTTAACAACTTAAATACAATAAATTAAAAAATAATTACGTGAGGCGCCTAATTTTTTTTCAAACTTTCAACCATTTTGGCATGAGCTGTGAAATGTAACTATGAAATGCAAGTATGATATCAAAGTAAGAACGACCAAGAAAGAAGCCCATTGCCCGACTGAGATTCGCTGATTGGCCTCCAAATGACCAAACATAATAGCATAAATAGCGCCTTCCTGAATATATTCGATAAAACTACAATAATTGATAAATGCAATTCCATTGATCCCAAACCATGTTAGAAAAGATAATTTCTTGTTGAATCTGCCTTACAAAATGAAAACACAGCGAACAATAAACAAAGAATTTAAGAATCAACTTCAACATTTTACTTGTTAAGATATTTCGTATAACTGTCAAACAAACCAGAAGAAAGTAAACGGGGTAGGGGCAAAAGTGACCGTATTTGGCCCCAATCTGAATTTTTGAAAAAAAGTTAATTTAACTTCTTCTATATGCTTCTTATAAACAGAAAAGTACATAGTTGATATTATTTCTTTTTTTTTCTTTTTTTTTTTTTTCTTTTTTTTTTTTTTTTTTTTTTCTTTTTTTTTTTTAAGTGCTCAGACGTTTGGCTCGTACTCATATGTCCACTTCCAGTTAGTATATTAGGTATTAATATATAGGAAGTAAGTCGATAATTCAGCAATATGTTTTCATATACAATGGTGTTTTAAATCTGTTTTATGCATTTCTTTATAAGGTTCATAGTGATTAGTAAGTGATAAAATGTGTAAAATTTGTGCAGTATGTGGAAGATATGGACACTTCATCACGGCCATTTGTCATCATCATAGCACCATTCTTTATTGGATATTAATTCATACATGCAATTATTATAATCGATAATTGTACATCATATGATTTCTTGAAAGAAACGATGATAATGATACATATACATAATATACATAAATACTGTATTTTGCCCGTTTAGAAAAAGGTTAGAAAAGAGAAATAGATAGCTGATGAGAATTCCTCACCTAGCTTTTAGGAGTGTCAGATAAGATTCCATAGAATTGAGCTGATGAGAGTTCCTCACCTAACTCTTTGGAGACAGACATATTAAAGCTAATAACGGGCTTATTTGACTAAGTTCGTAACATTGTACGTCATATTGTATGCAATATATTTATATGTACGTTTTACGAATTTCATTAAAAAAATATTAATATGCATATCATGATGATTAGATTGTTATTGGTGCCAGTGTGCTGTAAGTACATGTATGTGTACTTCCTAAATAGAGCAAAGACAGACATCAGAGCACATTGCTATTGTCACACCCTCTCGTACCTCACACATACAGCTTACGCTCCCTCATACATCCATTTTCACTGCATCCTCATCATCATACACACACTTACAGATTTTATATGTCCTACATTCATACATCAGAAGAAGAAGAAAAAAATCTGTAATTTAGTTTCTAGTTTGTCCCGTGGCGTCTGCAAGAAACGAATAATTCTTCCATTTGATTTGGAATAAATCTAAAGTATTATTCTTCCTATGTATATACTTTTCTGTTTTAACGTAAAGTAGTATTTGATTTTTCATTAAATCTAAATTTAATCTTTTTCCTTTTAATTTTGATTTATATATGTATACTTTTGTTAACATAAAAATTGTGTTGAGTGCTTTATTTTCTTTGCCTATTACTCCTAATAAATATTCTGTTTTGTTTAAGTTAATAGGATGTTCAGAGTGTGTATTTATCCAAGTTACGAAATTTGAAAGAAGTTCATAAACCTGATTACATTCAAAGAACAAATGTTGGATGGTTTCGTCTTGCTGTGAACAAAAGCTGCACAATGGACTATCTTTAATTTTCATGAAAAATAAAGTTCTATTTGTGCCTAAAATTCTATGGATTATTCTATATTGAAGCCATTGCAGTTTTTTGCTATCTGTACAAGTAAATATATTTTCATTTATTGTTTCCCAATTGACATTTGATGATAACTGGTTGATTCGCCATTTTTCTTTATATTTTTCCGTATGTTCGACTTTTGATATCCATAGATCGTATAAAGAGCGTGTTCCTTTTTTATCTTTAAACAACGCTTTAATAAAGCTAGGAATTGACGGGGATACCTTATTGCCTAAGCCATCCTTCAAAGATGGCCATGCCCGAAACAAGGATTTTCTGAGACCTATGAATGTTGTATAGCAAAGATTAATATCAAATCTTTTTTTCAAAAATTGCAAAGACAACAGGTTACCGTTTGAATCAAAAAGATCATGAACAAAGATTATATTATTTTCAAAAAATATCCTATATCTGATTGGTTCATTATTAAGTAATAATTTAGAATTATATAATATGGATTTACCAGCTGGATCTAATTCATTTTGGTCTGTTATTTTAATGAATTCATGAAGAATTTGTAGTATTTCTTTCCAAAATTTCTTAGTTTTCATTGCACAATGTTTAGAGTATTCGTCGCCACAAGTTGCCAGTTTTTTATCTCACAGTGGCTTGTTTCACAAAAAAGTACCGACCAGTCACAAGTTGAGTTTAGTAGTCGTCTAAAAAGACTTAGTTTTATTGATTTTATGTATGTTGATATATCGATCATTCTACATCCTCCATTGCTGTAATTTTTTATCATTTGTTTTCTACTAACTTTATCTCTCTTTGATTTCCATATGTAACTAAAAAACAAATCATTCATTTTTTTTATAGTTGAATTACTAGGAGATGGAATCGTAAAAAGTAAATGTGTTATTTTTGGAAGAAGTAAAGTTTTAATCACTGTAATTCTTCCAAGAGTGCTAATATTTCTTTTCGACCATGACTTTATATCATTCTCGATTGAAAGTATTTTTGGAGAAAAGTTTAGTTTTTCAATTTCCGCTAAGTCAGTCGCGAAATGAATACCTAGAACTGTGAAAACTGAATCGTTCCATTTTGAATTATAGCTTTAACACATTTGTTCTTTACAGCCAGATTTACTTCCGATCCATACAACCTCTGTTTTATCAATATTAGGTTTTCATCCTGAAAATTTAGAGAATTGAAAGAGCAAATCTAAGGCACTCTTTAGGCTTTGTTCACTACCGTCTAGAAAGAGACACGTATCGTCTGCATATTGCAACAGACAAAATTCCTCTTTACCTATAACGATTCCTTTGATATCTTTATTTTCTCTAATCATAATTCCCAGAATTTCCACACATAAATTAAAGATATAGGGAGAAATGGGGTCACCTTGTCTGCAACCTCTACCGATATCAAAGAATTCTGAAAAGTTACCGTTTTGTATGATACAAAGTTTGAATTTAGTGCAAAGGATTTTTAACCACTGAATATATTTTTCTTTAAATCTGAAATAGGTTAGACACTTAAACATGAATTTCCAAGATATAGAATCGAACGCCTTTTCAAAGTCAACGAGCAAGAGCATACATGGAATTTTTCTTTCTTTGGTAATTTGCAGAATATCATAAATGGTTCGAGTATTATCACTTATATATCTATTAGCCATAAATCCTTTTTGGTTCATATGAATAAGTTTTGGTAAAACAGTTTTAAGTCGATCCGCTAAGATACCAGAAAGAATCTTATACGAGACATTTAACAGGGAGATAGGGCGCCAATTTTTTATATACTCACGTGGTTTGTTACCTTTTGGTAAGATTGATATAATTCCTTGTCTTTGTGTAATAGATAATTCTTTCTTAATGAAGGCAAATTTCCAGGAACGAAGAAGGAAAACTCTCAGATCAGTCCAAAGGAATTTGAAAAATTCGGTCGTGAATCCGTCAGGTCCGGGAGATTTGTTATTTTTCATCTTTTTCAACACTTTACCTGCCTCCGCTAGGGTGATATCATCTTCAAGCTTGATGGCTTCTTCTTCGCTTAACTTCGGGATATCATTTGAAGAAATAAGTGAACTTATCTCGACATCACTCAACTCATCATCTCTTGACGTATATAGAGATTCATAGAAATTCTTAATGTTAAGCAAGATTTCTTTATGTTCCGATATAATTTCATTATTTTCATCTACAAGCTTTGAGACAGTTTTGTTTATAAAATGTCTTTTCTCAAGACTACAAAAATATTTTCACGGTTTTTCCCCGTCTTCTATCCATCTTGCATTGCACCTTAACATAACTCCCTTTATTTTTTCCTTTCTGAGTTCTTCTAATTCTGCTATTAAGCTATTTAGTAAGGATTGTGATTCATTTGATAGATCCTCGGAGTTTTGTAACGCGTTGATGTCACTTTCTAGTTTAACTTCTCTATTATCTCTGGATTTTTTTCTGTAAGATGCATACGAGATCGTTACTCCCCTTAAATTCATTAAAAGTGTATCGAAAAACAAATCGTCGCTAATAGAGAAATTTACGTCTTTGTCTTCAACCGATTCAATAGACTCGTTCTCTGAAAGAACACAATATTGTTGTTTAGTTCGCTTAATTTCATTTTTTATAAGATTGGAGAAATCTCTCTCTTTCAACAATGAATTATTAAATCTCCAAAATCCCTTACCTTTTACTTGTTTGCCAAATTTAAGAGTCATATCAATCATAGAGTGGTCAGATCTATAGCCATGACTTATGTTACTCGCATCAAGTACCGTCAGAAGTTTATCGGATAACAGAAAAAAATCTAACCTAGCTCTTTTAGAAGGATTCCGCGTAGACCAAGTGTAACGTTTTATATTATCATGTTGTACTCTCCATACATCCGATAAGTTATGTTCCTCCATAAGTTTTAAAACCTGTTTTCTAGCATTTGGATTATTTGTGCGCCTATAATTATAGTAATCAAGTTCAGGATTCATAACTAGATTGAAGTCTCCAGCCATTATAACAAAGTCGCTGTTAAATTCTTCAATTATTTTGGAGATATTCATATAGAAATTTGGCCTATCTGTGTTAGGACCGTATATATTTATCAATAAAAATGTAAAATCTCTAAGTTGTATTTCTGCAACAAGAAGATTTCCTAACGAGTCTGTTTTGAAACGAAGAAGTTTATATTCAAAAGTATTGTTAAAAAGTATCAATGTACCCCTTGAATTTGTTGTTCCTGGACTCATGAGTATTTCGAAGCCCCAAATTGACCTGACTCTTATTAAGTCATCATTGGTAAGATGAGTATCTTGTAAGAAATATATATCAAATTGTTTACTTCTGAGATAGTGGAAAACGTCTTTCAATTTCTGGAAATTTCCAAGCCCCCTACAATTGAGGGAACAAAGTTTAATTTCATCTAGCATAGAGGAGAAGGGGATATAGATAACCTACAGAACCACGCCCACGGGACAGAAGATATGGTAGTATTGCAGTATGATAGATTAGTGTACATTTCATAGTAAAAAAAAACAAAATATGCGCAAAAGAAAAAAAATAAAGAGTTATATATCCTGGGTTTAGCCAGTCAGACTAAATGACTGAAACACACTGAAACTGATCCGCTGTATGGAAATTTTAGGGCCTTATGCCAGCTTTGTTCACGGCTGAGTTAATTACCGACAACTTTTGTTCATTGTTGTCACCAACGTCAAATTTGTGACGTTTACCAGTAAGGTCAATTGCATGGATATTACAATTGTAGTACCAAACAGAATGGATATTTTCACATTCCTTCAGTTTATTGATCAACTCTATATCTTGATATTATTTCTTGATAATCCTAAGTTTTGGGGCAAGATCATTGAAAATTCAGCTCTATTTCTTCACAATAAAAATTACGATTTTCCGCCAATAGCCAAGCATACCTTCAATTGTATGTACCAGAGCTAGCGCAAGTAGTTCAAACTTTTATGGGACATTCCTTTTGACATTGCAAATGTGCATACAAAGCATGGCTGTGTTACGCGCACTTGCTCTATGTACAATCATTTACTATGTGTTGCAATCCAGTCTCCTATCATTTCATGACTATTTTCAGTAAGAATGTCCAATTTAGGCGGGAAATATCACTAAGATAAATTTAGAATATCTATTTTCGACATTAATTTAATAAATATAAATTTCTCAACAATTATTTGATATGTTGAAATCAATAAGAAAGCAATGTTTGAAAATCGCAAAAATTGGGGCCAAAAACAGCTAATTTTGCTCCTTTCCCTTTATACTTAACTGCCTATGGCTGGCGGTGCGCAAATTGATTTTCACAGCGCCATCTACCATAAATATCGATTCTACAAAAAAACGTTGCAATCTCCTACGCATGCGTCCTATTTCAGTTCCGCTTTTCTTCACTTTGAAATCTACCTCTGCCGTCATCGCCTATTGTTTGTCTGCAAGATTCTTGCAGACTGGAACTGGGGCTTCATGTTTCTAAATAAAGTATTGCAAGTATTTACCATCAGGTTTGACTACATTTATACAGGTATACAGTGTACATACAATGCTTTTCTTTCGATGCAATACGATGCAGTATCAAGGATTCTTTCTTCATTCGTACGTTGCCAACACGATCAGCTGAGCGAGAAGTCTCCAGTAAACATACACATCAAAATGAATCCTACCGTCTTTAGACGTGAGTTTTGTAAATTTACCTACATCACGATAAGAATCGTTTCCTTCATTGCCCATTAACTCGCCCCTAAACACTCAAATATGCGCCTCTGCCTTTGCATCTTTTGCACTGTTTACGTCAGAAGTCCGAATGACGTCACTGTGACGACATGCCGTGCCTGCGATGCCTCTCGGGTTTTATCATTGCGTGAAATGGCGTAGAAAAATAGCGATGACGGCAAGGTTATATTGCAAGCCTGTGCCGCCTATGACCTTGTTGCAAGTTGAAAACGTTGATGAAGATTCAAATAATACAATCAAATAAAACATTCTGCAAAGACGCAAAAGTTAATACTTAATGGAGATGTGAACAGGTGCCCGGGAAGAACTAATTAGGTCTTCCGACTTCCGTCGGAAGACCTATTGTTTTCGTAACCGTGGAAAATTGGATCAGCGATTTCTCAAGAACCCTGTAAGCTAGGACAATGAAAGTTCTCCAACGTTACGTTTGGAGTAAAAGCTAGATTGGTCTTTTTTATTTTTGGTCTCTGTTATTTTTTTTATCATGTTTTTTAGTAGATTCAAATATTTGACGGGAGCGTCGAATTACTCAAAAGGACCGAAAATTTCATGTTTTGCTATTTGTAAGCTTAAATATCTCGTATTTTGCTATCTACAATTTCCATTCTTTTTGAAAGTCGACAGCCATGCAAGATATGAAATGCTAGATGCACACTGTAACGATTTATTACGATGACGTCCTTCACCGTCCTTCATATTTCCAAATTCAGAAGTTCATAGGAGGAAGACCCTTTTTTGCTTATAATAGTAAACAAAAATTAAGCTTATGAAGTTTCCTAAAAATTTCAATATTATTATTTTTTATCCATATATCTGTCTTATTTAGTCTTTCTGATTTTTCCTATCTCTTACCGTTGAAAAGATATGAGCATCGAAATTTTGAGTTGGGTATTTCGATACACCTTCACGCCAACAGATCGGGCGCACACTAAAATTGGTAGTCCGAGTCCGACTCGAGAAAAGCAGTGTTGAGATTTTCAAATTCCGATTTCACGGCAATGATGAATATGCATTTCATAAATACATTTCGATATACACAATTTGATTTTAAAACAGTTGATTAATTTAGAAGAGATCAGCTACAAACCAGAATTTACACACAAAAAGTGGTAGTTTGATTCCGATTTCTAACCTACAAACCTGTTTCTAAACTTCAATAACTATATTTTGAACATCAAGTTTAATTTCTAATTCTAGCAAACGTTCGAACATAATTTTCGGTTGGTTTATTTACAAATTGATGAACAATTTCTCCAACATTCTTCCCTCTCCTCGTTTTTCGAAAACAGTTCTGTTTATACTGAACGATGTCGCCATGATGGAAATTCAAAATAAACTTTGAAAGAGGGGAAGGGGGGGTCCAAATTTGAACCTGCACAGCGAGAACCTCATGGTATTTATATATATATATATTGAACGTAACTTGTTATTACCATTTCTCTTCTCAAGAAAATTGGTTCTACAGCTACGAGCTCGCCTTTTTTATGGGGGAAGGGGGCAGGAAGAATTTGCAAAAAAAAAATCCCGGCTCTGAAAAATGCTGAAAAAAATATTCCGGCCCAAAGGGCCGGCAATTTTTTTTCCCGGACCATGCAAAAGTAAGGATACATTGCATGATATGGAAATTTTTGCTGGCCCTTTGTGCCAGACAATTTAAAGTCGAAAAATTAATTAATATAAATACAAACTGTTGACATAGCTGTATCTACCAGAGACCTAATACGCATAGGCACAAAAATCTAGAAAAGGTTCTATTTAAACATCATACAATCTGTCTGAAATTCGCTAATTGCAAAGAGACATCTGAAGGAGCGGTTATTAACTCATACTCTGTAACAGCGGGGAGTTTAACTTACACAGACATTCACAACATTTGACAATTTGTTTAAATCCGGCCCGAAGGACCGGCGAAAATTTTTCTCCGACTCTGGTAATGGCTGAAAAAAATGGCCTGCTCAGAAAATTGCTGAAAAAATTTTACCGGCTGGCAATAGAATTCCTAACCACCCCCCCCCCCCCCCAAATCAAATGGTTGCTCACCAACAATTATCGGTTTGAAAATTTAATGTTACTGCTATTTGAAAACTTAAGTATATAATATAAATACATGTAATGTGACGTCCTTCGTATTTCCAAACCAAAAATTGTATAGGAGGAAGACACTCTTGTTGCAACCGCAACAAGAAACCTTTCTAGTTACTTTAACCTGTTCCATGTGCTTTTATACATCATCGGAATGATTCAACCTATGCATCCTGATCCGTTCGTTCGATATATTGCATATTAAAGCTTTTACTTCAAAGAATGTATAGCCATGAACCTTATATATCAGTACAATTGCAAACTAGAGCTCTTGTTGACACTAAGTCACCCTATTGTAAAGCATGATTTGTTGAAGCTAGCGCAACTAAAGTCATTTTGTGCGATATTTAAATGGTAATAATTCGCTCCAATTCGTCAGAGTGTTTGCATTATTTTTGTTTGTTCTTTCTGTCTAATCAAGATATATACTTTATATGAAGAATGCAAAGACTGGTTTCAAAATAATACTTTAAGATATTTGAGGGACAATGAATTTTGTATAATCATAAAACAAGGGAATGTATACATGTCGGAAGAATTGAAGCAGTCTGGAGTTTTAATTAATCCGGATAATTACACCATCTGGTACTGGCTTAGCAGATGGCTGTCCTAGGTCGGCACTGCTGTAGGAGATCCTCAAGTAACTGGCCTAGGCAACAAGTTGGTCAATAAATAACAACAAGATAATATATAATATTATGTACCAGGAAGTATAAAATAGAAGTTGTCATGGCATATTCATTTTATTTATATCAAATCTTATTTATGTTTTCTATATGATGTTTGCAATACATGTATGCAATTGACGGGAATAACCCCAGATATTGTATTTGATTTTCCATATCGATTTAAAATAATATCGAATATTGAAAAAAAAAATGCACCAGAAACGCGTTTTGGATAGAGAACCATTATCACAGATGAGAATTTAATATTAAATATATATAATAACACGTGTATGGTGCATAATAAATTGGTTGGAAATGTTCTTCAAGAAGGTATAGAGTTGAAAACCTTCCACATTATTCTTCATACAGAAGTGATTTTCAAACTCAGCCAAATGTATTTTTGTAGTGTCCTCTTGTTTTAGTTTTGTGCATTTTCTTTGCATAAAGTTTTCGGCTCCAAATGATTTGTATGGTGGATATAGTAGAGTAGTTAGGTAAAGTATATGCCCAAAACAGCATTGAAGTAATGGTGCTAGGAGTGTTAACCTCCTTTTCCAATGAAATGTCAACTTTCAGAAATAGCTAAATAATATATGATGCCAAATTGATAAAGGGCCAAACAAGACACATTTCAGCTCTCTTGTTACTCAGACTTTCAGATCAAGTTCCCTCTTTTCATGTATTTATATACATGTCGTGATGAATGGTAAATTACTACCGTTCAGAAACGCCTTGTCTGGCCTCACCACCATCTGAGGTTCACAGGTCTTTTTGACACAGCAATGTCATG
Organism: Pinctada imbricata; assembly: GCA_033119305.1. Taxonomy (NCBI): domain Eukaryota; kingdom Metazoa; phylum Mollusca; class Bivalvia; order Pterioida; family Pteriidae; genus Pinctada; species Pinctada imbricata. The sequence continues at coordinate 7,821,640 of VSWD01000013.1, read as the reverse complement.
CTTTAAAAGAAAAGGCTGCTCTGCCTTTCGGATATGCTGAAAATTCTTGTGAAAATTAAAGCTGTTTGAACAGTTTTTCCTCAGATACTTTTCTCAGTCTATATCTTTGGCATACATTTGTAAGCAATGTTTAGAATTTCGCCCGTTATATATTCTCTATTTGGATTGCCTGACTTCCGGTTCGATCTTCACTGATGAGACATAAATTGTTAAAATGCGCACATGGTGCATAAATATATAACAATAGATGTAGGATAAATGTCAGTATTGATCATTTCAACTGTAAGTTCCCGAGCATATCATTCAGCTAGTGTCATTGTTTTTCTGCACTGACTTAAATGAATTTGTAATTTTTCTGAGTCTAAATGCAATAGTAAATGTAAATAATTTGTCTTATCATTCATTTCTTCATAAAATCCCAGTTTTAATAATACGGAAATGTTCCAACTCATTACCTTCATGAAGAAAATTCCAAACCAATTTCAAACTTAAGACTTCAAATTTAAGATACTGACTTACTCTTTAGTTATACTACAATCAAATTATAAATGCCTTGTACCGTCGACATGAGCACAAATTGTTCAAAAAGCAGAAACATCATTACTCCATTTAATAACACTTAAATTATAATTTAGGATACCATTATTCCATTTAATAACACTTGAATTATAATTTAGGATACCATGCAAAAGCTAACAGTTGATCTCTAAAATATTTCTTTCATAGATACCCTTTATCTTAGCTGAATATACATGTTTCTAAGTGCCCGTTGGTTGTTATTTGAACTTTGACCATTTTGTTTCGTAAAGAGGTTCTTCAAACTTGTTATTCAAAAGGATATCGTAAAAGAAACTAGATTTGAAATCTTCTAACGATACAAGTTTGTTGTTCTTTAAAAGAAAAGAATAATTCTTATTAATATTGCTAAATGTTGCCTTTGAGCAATAAAAAATCGTGTACGTTTTGAATGATAAACGTCTTTAAATTCAATAGCATCATTTAAGACCTGATAAGTTTACAGCATGGACCAGACATGCACGTTTCATGTACTAAACCCTCGTCAGTGATCCTCAGTCTAAACAATGTAATATGGCCAAAAAGTATGAAAATTATTATGTCCAAAAATGTACCAAAAGACGTAGCAGAATGGTTTGGATATGATGCTACAGGACCCACGTTTTAGAAATTTCAAGCAATTTTGTAACAGAAAATTTCAAATGCGTTGAAGAGACAGACAATCAACCGAAGTTGATCGAACTTGGCTACATGTGCCCTCGGGGACTCTTGCACCACCAGCAGTGAGACTCACCATGTAGTTCAAATGTTAAACGTATTTAAATTCAATGAAGACCTTTTTCATTATTATGTACTCACATAAAATTCATTTTCTTTATAATATTCGGAAAATTGGTTGTATCACGCAGATTTTCATTCTCATCATTAATATATTCCACTTTTCATCCAGTTCTTTAAGTACAGTGGTTTTCGTTTAAACATGATTTCTATTATTCCTAATGATTTTTTTCACACATCACATGTACGATTTTTGAGATTCGAAACTTGTGTACATCTCTACAATAGAAAATTTGAGTAATGTAAACTTTTCATAAAACTCATTGTCCGTATTATTAGTGTGCGTACATTTTAAGACACCTCTAATCGTCAGATTGCATTTCATAAATATTTGTGTCAGAAAATGATGTATAAGATTCTTTTTATTAACAATTTAAGATATCCATGATGCTTTGATTGCATTAAATTTGCATTCAATATCTCCAATTCAAATTCCATTTTTCAAATCAGAGTATATCTCTTACTTCTGTCTGTTTTACCATAAAAATGAAAATAAGCCTCGATATATTTTTTTTCAAATCTGCTTTAAGATTTGGTAAAAAAGATAAGTTATAAATAAGTTTTGATAGAGCTTGTGAATTTTCAAACACTTGTTAAATTTCGTATATTCCAAACACTGAGTAATCTTTCTAACTTTTCGTCTTTGCTTGTCCAATTGTTTGATAACATGACTCTTTTTCGTGACTTATGTGTACACCAAGTACTTTAACACATGTTGAAATGTTGATACCACATATATCATATTCATTTGAATATCTATTAATACTGAACATGTTAATATACATTCAGTTTTATCTTAACTCAGTTTTAAACCAGACACTTTGCTAAATTGATCAATAACCTTAAGAGTTTTCTCAAGAGAAAATACTTCTCTTCAATCAAAGTAATATCATCCTTTTCATTTACAGTACTCTATTCAAATATATCCATTATTCTTGCATTATTACCTATATATCTACGTTTAATATAAGCACTCTCGCATATGGTGAACTTAAATAAAACGATAGAAGATATATTTCTATACTGATAATTTTATTTTTCATATTTAGAACAGATACAAACTTAAGACATAAATTTAATATTTTTCTCTTTTCTTATATTATACAATATTATACAATATACAATACAATATTATATCTTTTGATTGAATTATCATATTCGTTCGTGGTCAAATATAGGTGCTATATCCTCTTAGTGAAAAAATATCTAAACTCTTTTCTTAAAATTCTCTTGTTGCATTTGAGTGACATACAAGAATAATCTATCATATGTATTGTTTTACAAATGGATGATTGATACCATATTACCCCGTTTGAATATTCAATTTAAAAAAAAATGAAATTCATTCCTTGGTTATCATTATAAGTCTTTGGATTAATACTTTCCCAAAGAATCGCAAAATCATTTTCAAAATAACATTGGTAAAAAGCATTATTTTTTACACGACTATCCTAATTCAAAGTAAACCAATGGGTGCCGCAATGCACACTCATGACAAATTTAATATATAGACACTTACATGAAACAAGTATTTAATAATTTGTGTCTAAAATATATACCTACGTTTACGACTGCAGGTCTTCATTTTTATTTGTTCATAATAGTACTGTTAGATATCTAAAATGACAAATTCACGTTTCGTTTTCTCGAATTCTTGGATTGAAGTCTACATTTTTAAGATGAAATTAAGGAAGGATACATTTTGATTAAGTTTCCAAATGAATGAAATTCTAGCATAAAATATAAATTTTAAGTATAAAGTTACTTCCAAATGATATATATACAGTAAATCAGTTCATAAAATAATATATTTATTGAGTAATTGAAAATTATATATAGTGCAAAAATGAGTTTTTCTGACAGTCAAAATGCGAAGATTTGAAGTAATGATGCGAGTATTTGAAGCGTTGATGCGAAGGTTTGAAGATTTGAAAAAATGATGCAAAGATTTGAAAATTTGAAGTAATGATGCGAAGATTTGAAGATTTGAAGTGATGATGCGAAGATTTGAAGATTTGAAGCAATGCAAAGATCTGAAGAATTGAGGTAATGATGCGAAGATTTGAAGATTTGAAGTAATGATGCGAAAATGTGAAGATTTGAAGAAATGATGCGAAGAATTAAAGAAATGATGCGAAGAATTGAAGAAATGATGCGAAGATTTGAAGAAATTATCGTTTCTTCGCATCATTTCTTCAAATCTTCGCATTATTACTTCAATCCTTCGCATCATTACTTCTATTCATCACATCAGTACTTCAATTCATTGCATCATTACTTCAATGCTTCGCATCATTACTTCAGTTCTTCAATTCTTCGACTGGTGATATATAGTAGGGCGAAGATTTGAAAAAGCGATGTCCCCTAATGATCACCGCATTTAATTGAAATCCCAAAAATATGAAGAAAAATTAGGTGCATTTTCTTCTTCTACATTGAGGCATAGTGAGTCAGTTGGCAATCCAGTTGGCTGAAGTAACGACGGGGAAGTTCCCGTAGACTGTAGAGCATCGTCGGAAATTGTGTAATATGGCTTCTCAGATAGTGAAACTGCTTTCAGCGTCGTATCGTGTTCTGATTTTTTCATAACAAAATCAGTGTATGGTTGTTTCATAGCGATACCATCGTATAATTGACATTGTTCAATTAAATTGTCCTTTTGACATCTAGACGGCAGAATCTCTATCTGTCCAGAATTTAAAGACGTGGCTGACCCTGCAGAGGAAGTTGTTGAAACTGAAGTTGAAGTTGGCGATCGTAGTGAAGACGATGAAAATACAGGTGATTGCAGCGAAACTTGATCAAGACGCTGATTGCTGTCATCTTGCATATGATGGTACAAATACTGTTCTGCAGCATTGTCGGAAATCGCAAATTCTGTATCCTTCTTTTGCCTGAAAACAGGAATTTTCTGTCGCCCAAGTAAATGACGTTCTCTCTGGAAAATTTGTCGCAACTTTTCGTCATGGCGCAAAATGGTAATTGCGCAATTTTGGTGGTGTTTTGTTTTTGGATTAATCAAAAAGTTGATTAGTTTATGAACAAATTGAACATTGCTTGATTGATCGTCTACATCTTTCATCCCATATGTATTATCAGTTGATTGCTTTGAGTCACAGAAAATGTTACAACGAGAAAAACTCTTCTCGTTAGTATGCAATCTTTTGGACGGAGGCTTTATGGATGTTTCACATCCAAATTGATTCCCTTGGTTGGTTGCGTTTTTTGTTAATAAGTCTAATTTCTGGAGAGTGCACGGCTCATGGAAACCACTCTTTCTCATGTAGACATGTTTCGGATTCTGGCGTACAAATTCAGTATTCCCACAGGCGTATATATCCGCATATTTTGATTTCCTCTTGATTCGTGATTTCGAATATTTGGGAGAAACTTTGCTTTCAAATACTTTCGAATCGTTTGCACTTTCATCCGTAAGTACATTCATCTGGACATTTTCGGAATTCCTATTTTCCTCGGGGGTATTTTCTTTTAAAGAGTACAATTTCATATCGACACCATTAGAAGATGACATATCCGACAATATCGAACTGATATCTTGAGTTTCCAGCTTCGTTTGATCGTATGGGATCATGAAGCAAATTATTTTCGAATCTGACATATAATTACTTCTTTCATCCATATCTTCTCAATTTGCCATGTAAATGTTAAAAATAGAAAACATATATTAAGAAAGTTTTCCTTGTTGACCGTTCTAACAATTTCAGAATAATAAGATAGTACAGTTTGGCTTCTTTTCCTAAGTATATTTTGAGAAGTCGATTGTAATTGGTTTGCTTTAGATGTTTGAACAATGATTACTTTCGTGATATGTAACAACATAACGTGCATGATATAAACCTTATCTTGAAAAACTCTATTTCAAATGTGAAGATATAAACACTTAATTCCTGTTACATATCGTAAAAGATTATCTTAAAGGTAGCACATTTTTTTTTTCAATAAATGGTTAGTATATCATTCTATTCGCTATTCTTACGACTCATTTAAAACATTGAAGTGCCAAGCCTGACTTTAGGTTTCATGTTAGCAGCTTTTTGGGTCAACATGTCAGTGTCTTGTTTTAAACATTCTATCAGACTATAAAAATATTTCATTGAGCCAAATGATATCTTTTTGAAATAAGGTAAAATTCAACTAAACAAACTAATTTTAGCTTTCTTGAACACTTAGAGAATTTTTACTGCTACTTGGTTCATTGCCTTCTCTGTCTTGTTTGAGTTATTATCTTACAGTGAGGAGGATATTATTTGGAAACGCTGACTCTCCCTGAGCACCTAGTCTCACATAGGAATGTTATTCATTCCGAGGTTCGCAATCGTTCCTATATAATTTTAATGATTTTTCCTTGCCTTCTCGACTTTAAGACTGAATAACAGATAGGAACTTCTTTAATGTTTATTTATAAATATCATCGAAATTAAAGAAGTGTAACATCTTAGCACCATCCCTCAAATGCTATTTTGAACAAAGATTTTATTTGGATATGCTACTGAATCGACCCTACAGGAAATTCGAAGCCACGCAATCTCTGTAATGTAAATGTACAAATCTAAATTCAAAAAATTAAAGAGAGTGCTACTGAAATGATTTTTGGTGGCTCTGCTAGAAGCATCACTGATGAGAATTTAATATTCGAAACACGTGTCTGGTGCTTGGAAATTGGTTTGGAATTTTCTTCAAGAAGGTATAGAGTTGGAACCCTTCGACATGATTATACAAAACGCTTGTCCGTTCATCAAGACCCCTGGACAAGTAGGGGTTTTGTGCAAGTAAACGGGATTACGTACAGTTTGCTTATAAATTGACATACTGTCGTCCTAATGTAACAAGATCATAGAGAGTTTTGTTTTGTTTTGTTTGTTTAGTTTTTTTTTTTTTTTTTTTTTTTTTTTTTTTAATACTACAAAATTCAATACACTGACAAAACATATCATATTGAAGAAAGATAAGAAGTAAGACTTGGAGTAAGATCAAAGAGAGTTGGTCTGAAAGACTACTGTTCTACATTCTAAAGCTACGAAGCCCTGAAAAGGGCATTTCCTTTTTGTAACCAAAATCCCAAAATTTATTTATTTCACGACAAAATTATTTTGCCTAAGAATAATGTGTTGCGTTCATTGTTGCTTCTGTTTGTAAGTTAAGAAAATAATTCTGTGAAACAAAATTGAATTACCTATAAGGTCACAAAAATGATATTTGTCTAGATACAATTAATTTGTGTAGGCACAAATCGTTTTTTCTCTGTTAGTTATGCAAATGTAAATCTTTTTTTTTCATACTTTTTGAGGCTTTGTAAGGAAAGTAAAAAAAGTCATTTTTGTTAGACAAAATTTAATAATTGTTATATGAAATTAAATAATAATTATATTCAATTCAATAATTATTATATAAATTCAATAATTATTATATAAAATTCAGTTTTGTTATACAGAATTCAATTTTGTCATACAAAAATCAATTTTGTCATATTCAATATTGTTATACAAATTCAATTTTTTATACAAAATTCAATTTTTTTATACAAAATTCAATTTTTTTATACAAAATTCAATTTTTTTATACAAAATTCAATTTTTTATACAAAATTCAATTTTCGTATGAAAATTCAATTTTCGTATGCAAATTTAATTTTCTTGCAAAATTCAATTTTCTGATACAAAACTGAATTTTGTAGACAGCACCGAATTTTGCAGACAAAATTTAATTTTGTAAACACCATTTAATGAGTTTGGACAATTGATCATTTATTTTGTCGTGAGGAAGCGTGGTGTACATATTTGAAGAGTGGTATAAAGAATTCGTATTGACTCGAACATTTCTAGATTATATTTTGTCAATCACATCCCCTGAATTTTTAAAAGACCAAAATAAATTTACATCATTCCTGTTTAAAACAGTTTCATAATGTTGAGTTCTGACGTCAGATATCTGGACAGAGTTGCTAGAGCTAGCAATCTATCGAAATTTCTAAGGAGACTTGTGTAGGTTTGGTATGCAGTATTTTGAAGGAAGATCCAATTTAGAAATAGGGATGTTGATTTGAGAGATTTCACTTTATCTATTCAAGGTATGAAAATAACACTTATAAATTTGTATGGTCATAACAATGACAAACCTGAATTTTTTAAAGAGGTTTTTTTCGATAATTTTTAACATAGGTAATATATCAGTAATCATTCAGGGTGATTGGAATGATGTCCAAGATATGTCAAAAGACACTTTTCATATAAATACTTTAAACAATAGAAATTCAAATATAAAAGTTCATGAGTTTAAGATTGAAAACGAATATACCGACACATGGAGATCATTTGATGATGACAAGAGAATATTTACGTGGATGATGTCCCACCCATTAAAATAATGTAGAATTGACTATTTCCTAGTGTCACAGACTATTTTTGCAAAAACCAAAGATTGTTGTATTATCCCGGGTTACAGGACCGATCATTCTGCTATCTGTTTCAAATTTTCTCCAAGTGAAGTAGAACGAGGCAAAAGTTACTGGAAATTTAATAACTTGCTACTCTTTGATAATGAATACACCAAAATAAACAAAAATATCACTGAAACAATTACGGAATACGAAGAAAATAATGACAAAGAGCAAGTGAATTATCAATATTTATGGGAATTAATCAAAAAGAAAGTAAGGTCTAGTACCATAGAATATGCAGTGGCCAAATCTAAGGCACGAAAGGGAAAGCTTTAAAGAAATAGAACGAAAAATTATTAAGTTGGTTAAAGAAATTCAGAGTTCTCAGACAATTATAAATCAACTTCAAACATTAAAATTAGACGAACAAAATGAACGTAAAACGATTGTAGATGCTATAATGTTTAGGTCTAAGGTTAAGTGGTACGAACATGGAGAAAAGAACTTTTGTAAACTAGAACGAAGAAATTCCATAAACAAAACGATATATGAACATATTGACGATAATGGTGATGTAATATCTAATCAAAAAGAAATTTTATCTAAACAAACACTGTTTTTCAAAAATCTTTATGAATCGAAATTAGTAGAAAATGAAGTAAAGAAGAACATCTGTGATGAATTTATTGATAACGAAAATAAACTGTCGAATGTTGATAAAATAAGTGGGAAGGTTTACTCACTAAAGCTGAATGTGGTGTTTTCTTTATTAACGTACAATACTTTGTACCAACTTAATTCACAGATCATATACAATTTTCTCGATTTTACACAAAAATTACGAATATCGAATACGAATATCAGAGATACTGAATTTCAACGATTATTTCAAACACACAGTACACTGTGCTCCTGAGAAATGTTAAACTTCTTTAAATTCAATAGCATCATTTGAAACCTGATAAATTTACAGCATGGACCAGACATGCACGTTTCGGGTACTAAGCCCTCGTCAGTGATCCTCAGTCTAAACAATGTAATATGACCGAAAAGTATGAAAATTGTTATGTCCAAAAATGTACCAAAAGACGTAGCAGAATGGGTGGGATATGATGTTACAGGACCCACGTTTTAGAAATTTCAAGAAATTTTGTAACAGAAAATCTCAAATGCGTTGAAAAGACAGACGATCAACCACAGTTGATCGAACTTGGCTACATGTGCCCTCGTGGACTCTTGGTCCACCAGCAGTGACACTCACCAAGTACTTCAAAAGTTAAACGTCTTTAAATTCAAAGACTGTTCATAATATTGAAGAAAATGTATATGTCCTTGTTGAAATAAGAGAGAAAGAACTCTCAAGAATAGTGTCATTTTGTGGTTTTCTTGAAAAAGTAACAGCGCGGTAACATTTGCCTTAATTTGGGTGGAATTGATACAGTCTATAATTTTTCGGTATCCATCAACTTTACCTTATAAACAATGGAAATACGCAATGGAAATACGCAATGGCAATGTGTGTGGCATGGAAATAACAATAATGATAATAATATATGTGATGGAGACATATATTTAACATAAAGATTAGCAACAAGAATAATCATTAGATACGAGATCGAAATATGTTTGATATGATAATCAGCATATAGAAATCAAAATCTTCTAAATTCAAGAATAAATAAATAAATAGAAAAAAAAAGAAATATATAAATAATTCAGAAAAGAAATAGATAGATAAATTCAAGAATAAATAGATAAATTCAAGGATACATGAATAAATTCAACATTAAATAGATAAATAAATAAATGAATAAATTACATGTAAAAAGATCAATCAAACGAAAAACAAAGGTCAAAAGTTCTAATCTGACACTGATTTTAAATAATACCAAATCATCATTACTGACTGCACTATATAAGATTCAAAATTAATCAAGGTATATTTTCTTCACATCAATATACCATAAGTAATTAAAATTTCAAGAACATGATGATTTTGTCAAGACTGTCCATTCCGGTATTCTAAATAAAATTTAACATTTGAGGTAACTGAAAGAATCCGAGACACACGCGTACGTTAATCGGACACGCTTCATCACCTCTTTGATTGGACTACAATTGCTCAATGTTTAAGTATGATATATGCCTCAAACAAGCCATTCTTTAAAAAATATAGAACCGTCCCTAGGCATACGGATCTAGGACAATCTGATGTTTTTAAGGATGACTTGTCTTCCGCATATATCCAATATTTTATTTCAAGTAACGACTAAACGAGGTCAATTCTCGGAATCAATAATTAATGGAACATTTCTTCAGACGACAGGATAATCGCCAAAACAGGGTGCTCAGGATGGTGATCAGATCAGTAGTTCCTATACTCAGACAATAAGATGATAATCTTATTTACATATGAGCTTTTTATACTGCATAGGAAGTATCTTAGTAAAGTAGGATTACAAAGTAAATGTTCAATCAAATGTTTATAAATATTACATCATAACAAAGAGTTGACATCAGAAAGTATGGTTTCTTTACAATTATCAAAGATATGTTGCTTAGCAACTTCAAATATTTATTTACCCTATACAGTACATTGATTAAACCACAATTCCATCAAACCAACATTTGACGATATGTTTTTTTTTCCAATGTTAACAACAACAAAGTCGCAATTACGGTAAAAATATTATATCGTTGTCTCACGTTGCATACGGTGGGGTATGAATTTCAAATCACTTCATTCAAGGGTTGCTTCAATCTTCCTTAAATATAGTTATGATAATATGCAAGATTAAACATGTGTAAGGTCATCTCTACAAACAAAATACGGGTTCCTGCAAAAAAATTCAGCTTTGAACCAATTCTTCCGGATTTGTTCAAGGGATTAAATGTCTTAGGACTAAAAATCGCTAAATTGTTTTAGAAAAAGTATGTTATACAGTATGACGGGGCTTTCATTATAGACCGTATTAAAACTAATCTTGGAAGAATATGAAGTATTATTATTTCCTTTTTTTTCTTTAATATTCAAGAAATATACATACATCTAACGTGTTTAAGTCAAAATAACATGCGTGTAAGAACCAAGCAGAAATAAAAAGAACACAATCAGAAATGAATCTATGCCTTCTTTGTGGTGGTGTTTTAAAAATGCACTTACCGGGAAGAAACGTGGATTAGGTCTTTGATTTCGTGATAAGAATTAGAAGACATATTCTAGCTAGCTCTTTGTTTTCTTACATGATCATTCACTCAGATTTCGGTTCAAGTTTTCATGTCATTAAATAAATGTCATGCAATATAGTGAGTTACACTCCTTATTTTGACGTTGCCACCTAATAAGGTTCCGGGTCAATAAGTTACATTTATATGTAGCTTTCAATCTAAAATGTCAAAGAAATCACTGCACGTACTATTTTCATGCAGATCGAGGAAAATCAGGGGATTCCCAACAAGACTCATCCAAGACACAGAAATATTCCCATGAGAAAAACAAAACAGAGCAGACACGCCCAAAACCCAATGTGCACAATAACTCAACTACACATTGAATAAAAGAGGAATTATCGAGACTAATTTACCGCGCGGTTCAGCTCGATATATTTCAATATTTACATTGCAAGTTGATTTCCTATGTTAAACGCCTATTCAATTTTGACGTTCATTTCACGATGAACACAGGTTGGCCCCAATCACATAATGTGCGCGCAAGAAGTTCAAACAGTAGGCGGGGCATACTGATGCTGAATTTGCGATCAGGAGGAGATTCCCAACATGTGCACGGGGAATGAGACGATATTAAAGAGAAGAAACAGACGGGGACAACCAAAAAAATCCTTGAAACCATTGAAAAATGGATAACAACACTATGTACGTGTATATGTACCGAGTCCACTGAGTTCATGTGTACTTCAATGTAGATGGCGCTGCCGAAATGAATTTATGCAGTGCTGTTACTCTGATATTATGAATAAGGCTTTATTCTCTTTAAATTGTTTATAAAAAGTTAAAATTCATCATGAAAACGTTTTAGCAGATATTTACAACATTGTGAAAACGTTGTAACAGTCCATTTTTAAACGTGAACTTCCACAGAGTGCATGTGTACTTGAATATAGATTGCGCTACTGAATTGAATTTATGCGGCACTGACTTTCCTAATTATAAATAATACCTTATTCTCTTCAAATTCTTTACAAAAAAAAGACTCATCGTGAAAACATTTTAAATATAAAAATTTTTAATATCAAACTTTATATTTTTTGAAATGGAGTATTTCTTGTCCTTCCTTGTGCGGAGAATTGACACACGTGACACATTTAGATCTTAATTTTCACTTAATTTGTAAAAATTTCGAGGACGTTTGCGAAGACGTCTTACATCTGAATGTTTCTGAATGTAAATATAAGGAATGAGTATCTTATTTTTTTGCGTTCATGGCTTTTACACTCTGGTTCGACAGGCGCAAATCTTTCGAGAACCGCTTCGCGGTGCACGGGATTTGCGCCTGTCGAACCAGAGTGTAAAAGCCATGAACGCAAAAAATTAGACACTCATTCCTTAAATATTGACAATATAAAAACTAATGACATTTCGACATAATGAAATGGCAAGTCCAAAGTTTAATTTGAAAGATATCAAACGTATAACGTATATTTTCAGGCTCATGTGACAATTATTCGCAATAATCTCAATACTAAATTGTTACGATGAATTATTTTCATTTAAGACTCCAAGAACTTAACCACTTATCCTTCTCTTATATTAAAGATAAATCAAATTATTCACATATTTAAGAGTTGATGGTATTTCTCCTCCATGATGCTAATGTCCATAAATACATTTATTAGATCATTTTAATGGAATAATTTTCTTGTATGCTGATTATTACATAAAGAATAACAAAGCGTCCAACTCTGTAGTCAAATAGCAGCCTTCTGGGCAGATTTATTTTAAATGCGATTCACCAGACATAAATGTTTTGGATAGTGAACCCTCATCAGTTGCACATTTAGATTCAAAGTTTAAAATAATTTACTGGGTGACGCTTCGATTCATTTTCCGGTATTTGTTTTGTTAAGAGTAAGTTTGTGAAAAACCCTGTACAGTCATTCAGAGGCGTGATATGAGAAAAATCTTATCAACAACCAGAGGGATGGTAAAAGAGTCTTAACCTCCGATGACAAGCGCATAATTTAAAGAAGGTTGGTCAAATACCATGGACTTACTTATTTTTGCATTTTTTCGGCTTTGTGATAAAGTTATCTGAAACAAATACACTGCAAATAGTGTTGGTCCTTCATTTATTTGCACAACCAAAATGAATGTAAATCCATGAGATGAAACTATTGGCGTGTTACGTGACAAATATGGATAATGACCATATCCCTGTATACAGCACAAAATCGATAATTCAGAAAATCAGAAACCGAAGGCATACAAAATCAGGATAAAACAGGAACCAAAGCAAACAAAAAAACCTCCACCACATGAAAAGAAGCGAACTCCCGATATGGGAGTGATACCAGGTGTCCAGGAAGAGTAAGCATCTCCTGCTTGCATGCAACACCCGCCGCTTCCATTCGGTAGAACTGTCACATCCGGTTACTTCCATTTCGGAAGACATAGAGTACAATCTTTGGTTACTTGGTTCAAATGGTCTATGACAGAATATCATCCACCATTCTGGAGAATGGGACATCATATTGTATGACGAGTTCCCCATATCGACCGTAGAACTTCCTCAGTGACAATGTTAGTCAATCACGAACATATTGCATTTTACATCACAGTGCATTCGCTCTACGGATACTTTCCACGACGGATGTTCTCCTTTTTGTTTTTCTCATGGGAGTATTTCTGAATCAAACTATTATTACAATCTACAAACAAATCTAGTTAAAGTGTTGTTAGTAGTTTGTAACATAATGACATTTAAAAAGTTTTAAGAAAAATAGTATCTTGAACTTTAAAAGAAATTTGTCATTTTCCTAAAATTTCAACCAAAGATGTTTGTCCATTTCATTTCTAAATAAAGCAGAGATATTTGTAGATCCTCGTCCTTGGTTACTCAAATGGAACCATTTATATATCCAATTCAGGGTAAGATAATATCATAGTCATTATATTCTTCAATACATGATTCATATTTGTCATCATTATATCCTAAAACTTTATATTTAATTTGTTTAATGGTGTACTATAACCTAAATTTTTTAGCGTAATAGTAATTCTATTCCAAAAATATTCAAAAGCATTATATTTAAGAAGTAGTGTTCGTGGATTTCTAATATTTTACAGATATAACATTTATCCTCATCCGTTAAATTCCATTTCTTCAATTAGATTTGATTCCAAAGAAACACTTTCTCACCATTTTCTTTTGAATTGTAAAAATAAAATCAACGAAATCTTTAAAATTACATGTATCGGAAAATTTCTCTCCAAAAATTCTAAACTGTTCGATAGTATTCTGTTACTTTTAATTAATAATCAATGAATAAATTTGTTGTCTCTCTCCGTAAGTATGCAGATCTTACTACAATACTTAGTACTGAAGGTAAACTCATCGTAATTAATCATGATTAAAAGAATATTTATAATTTTTAGTTTTTCTTTCCAAACTCTTGGTATTGCATTTTTGAGCATGTAAAGTTCACTATGTTAGAGAAATTCTTCATCTATTCTTCCATTTTTAAAAATAATTTCATTCAAATAAATAAATCCCGAGTTCATCCAATTATTAAAGATAAGTGTTTTGCCCTCATAGAGAGTATTTTTATTACCCCAGATAATTTCCTTTTTATATTCAAAATGATGCTTAAACGTGCTTTTAAATCATTTTACTTTTAACCAAGCGTCTAGAATTGATAAAATATTTGATAAAATTCAGACCTAAACTTTCTGCCAAATTACCTGCCTAGCACAAAGCACAGTATCAGGATGATGCCCCTTATCTTTTGAAAAGTTTCGTTAATTTTATTACATTTTATGTCATATTATCTTTTTGTTTTAGTCTTTTTGTAAAATCTATTACGATTGTCATCAATATCCTATATTGTATCTACTGGTATCTAATAATTTCGACAAAGAATACTTTGATTACTTAATATTTGTCTCCTTTATAACAAAAAAATCAATCGGCGTTTCAGAAAAAAAATTATTTTTAATGCTTCTGTAAAGTAAATGTACAAATCTAAATTCAAAAATTAAATGAGGGCGCTACTGAAATGAATTTTGGTGCCTCCGCTGTAAGCATCACTGATGAGAATTTGGTATTCGAAACACGTGTTTGTGGTGCAGAAAAAAATGGTTTGAAATTTTCTTCATGAAGGTACAGAGCTGGAACACTTCTGTATTATTATTATAAACACTCATTTCTTGCGCCATTAGGTGCTCTATTTTGAGTTCTGTTGAGATTATCGTCAGGATCTCCTTACTCATTTGTTGCAATGAGGAGCAGTTAAAATCGTTCCTCGTGACTTGATGTTTAGAAGTGTTATTAATTAATCCTTTCTAGCTCTGTCGCCTGAAAGAAGCTTCGTTTTGGCATCATTGATTTGACAACATATATATTATTTTGCTATTTCGGAAATTTGTCACTCCATTCAAAACTGTCATCGAAATTAATGGAGGCGCAATCCCTCTAATGCTATTTTGAACATAAATGATATTTGGATATGCTACTGAATCGACCCTACAGGCGTTTCGGAGCCGAGCAGTCTCTGTAAAGTAAATGCACAAATCTAAATTCAGATATCAAAAGAGGGCGCTACTGAAAAGAATTTTGGTGGCTCCGCTGTAAGCATCACTGATGAGTGTTTGGTATTCGAAACACGTGTTTGGTGCAGAAAAATTGGTTTGAAATTTTCTTCATGAAGGTATAGAGTTGGAATATTTTCGTATTATTTGAACGATATCATTTTATATAATGAGATTTCTTCGGTATACGAGATGCGCCATTTTAATTAAAAGCAAGACTGAACATTTATAAATGACCAATTGGTTTGCTTGCATTTGAAATTAGTGAATTCGAACACAAAACCCAAAACAAGAATCATAACCTCATAATAAACAGGCTACAAATACAAATTCCTTGATCCAGTGCAAGAACGGAATTTATCGTCGGTGGTGCTGTTAAAAACGCGCATTTAATGAAATTCAAACTCAAAAGCATAGGCATATCAAATATTGTAAGATATAACTCAATGAAACAAGAGCCCCAGGGGGCACAACGCTCACCTGATACCCATGCACGCTCTAATTGACATACTGACATTGAATACTGATAGTGCCAGTACCAGGATTTTAGCCCACAACCTTTCTAACAAGATTTTTGCCGGATGCAGACAAGTTTTTTTTTTCAGACAACCTTTAAAAGTACAAACAAGAGAAAATAGTCACATTTCAAAACAACAACTTTTTTTAATTGATTTGAAAAGATGGATTATGCGATCCAAAGTCATATGCCCAGCTAGTATAGTTCGATTATGCAACATCAAAAATAAAATCAGTTTGTAAAATTCCACATTAATGTGCAACAGAAACAGAATAAAACAATGAAATGATTTCATAAATTAAGTTTATTTAAAATTGAACACCAAACCTTTCATTATTAATAGCTAGTATGCCAGAAAATAATAAAGCCTGTGTTTGTGAAACACGAATGCCCCGCGGTGGCATCTTTGTTGGTATAAACACCATTTTCTGTTAAGTATGTGAGAGGTCAGGGTCAGAGTAATGTTGGTATCAATGGAAAGATCTTGTCACAAAGAATACACATGTACAATATGAAAGCCCTATCACTAACCATTCAAAAGTTATGCCCAATGTTAAAGTTTTTGAAAAGTAGGTCAAAGGTCAAGGTCAAGGTCACGAGGTCAAAAATTTTGGTATCAATGGAAAGGTATTGTCACAAGGAATACACATGTGAAATATGAAAGCTCTATCACCTTCCTATCAAAAGTTATGCCCAATGTAAAGTTTTTCGGACAAACAGACAGACGGACAGGCCAAAAACTATATGCCCCCGTATCTTTGATTCCGGAAGCATAAAAAACAAAGACTTTTCGGTTTTGCCTTTATTCATATTAAATTATACAGAAATCTATGAATGAGAGCTTTTGAATAGTATTGATTTCATCTTAATACATGTAACGTACAGTCAAAATCGTGTTAATCCAATTAACACAGACAAGTTGTTAGCGGACAATATTAATTCAAGTGAGTTGTGCAGAAATTGAGCCAATTTATTTTCCAAACAGCAGTGTACAGTGTATCAAACCTCATGACCCAGTGAAGCCACTTGGACAAATTATTTTCGGTAAATATGCTGAAATGCGGTGCTTGGAAATGTATTTTTAACATATTGAATCAATAGTCGTGATAAATTTAACTTCGAACTTGATCTTGTCTTTTATGCAATCTACAGATAGGTTTGAAAATATGCAAAATTCGGAACATTTTCGATGAGGACGCAGAGTTCCTGTAAAAAAAGTGAAATTTGTGAAAAAAGGACATGCATGACCCCCCCCCCCCCTTTTTTTCTTTACATTTTTATGCGTGCCAAAGATTCGCAATCAAAAAAGACCAATTTTACAGACTTCCGGGCATTTCAAGTCAGTCAAAATTTTTAGTGTGCACCTTTTTATTTCCTGTAGTTACCCCTACTAAAGGGGCAAGGAGGTATTGAACCAATCAAATCTGTAACACAAGATATATGGCGACTATGTTTACCATAGATACAGAAATAAGACAGAGAAAATAATCATTAAATAGGGAAATTGTTCTGAAATATGCATGTATGAAAAAAAAGCAATCCAAGGAATGCTTGTGTCGCCTGCGTAGCGGATTTTTTTTTTATTGAAATTAGGTCAAATATCAAGGGCAAGGTCACTAGGTTAAAAATATGGAATGTTTAGAAAGGTCTTTTCATAAGGAATACAAATGTGAAATATCAAAGCCCTATCACTAACCAATCAAAAGTTATGGGATATGACACCCAAGTGTGACAGACAGACGGACAGACGGAGGGACGGATGGACGAACAACAGACAAAGTGATCCCTAAGTGTCGCTGTGCTTCGCAGGCGACACAAAATGTCAACATCTTAAAAATAAATTCAGCGTATATTTGATAGTGTATGTGGCCAAGTTAATTCGAAGTATGAAAATAAGTACACAAAGCCAAACTAGCTATAGCTTGTCTTATTTAAAAAATCATTAAAAATCTAAAAGTTGATATTTTGACAAAATTCTTTCACAGTTTCATTTCTAGCGATAAATATCAAAATAAAAAGAGAAAAAAAACTGAAAAAGGGAAAAAAAATTGTTGGGGTCCCGCCGGGGTTTGAAGCTACTCCCCATGGGTCCATTTGGCATGGAAAACATACATTATACCTATGTACAATCTTAAAAAATATTCCTTAAAAATCCAAAAGTGGATATCTTGACAAATTCTTTCACTTGTAGGGTACCATGCATGAGTACCTCATACCTACAAATTGTCATGACAATCTGAAGAGTGGTTATAGAAAAGAAGCAGAAAATGTATGAAAATCAAACCCCCCCCCTTCCTTTTTACATAAGAAAAAAATTCATAAAAAATCAAAAAAATAAATTTTAAGCATAAAATACATATCAAAGCATTAAGTAAGTTAAATATGATAAATATGTAGTAAATGAGTGTGTAAAATCATACACTTATTGAGTTATTTAAAGAAATAGTGCAAAAATGTGCATTTCTGACAAAGTCCGAAAAGACGTCAAAAACGCGTCAAAAATTTGACTTCGAAGTGGAACCAAAAATAACAACACTTCTTAAGACATCTCTCTAGATCATCCTGATGCTTTCGGTTTGTCGATACATGCTTCGGTTCTGAAGAAGAAGTTTGTCAAAGGAGGGTACCCCCCGTGACCTACTTTTGGCTGTGGTGGCGCCACCTGTTGACAGATCCGGACGAAAAACAACAACACTTGTAGGGGACCATGAGTACTTCATACCTACCAAGTTTCATCAAAATCCCTTCAGCCGTTCTGGAGAAGAAGTTTAAAATGTGAAAAGTTTACGACGACGACGGACGACGACGGACGACGACGGACGACGGACGACGACGACGACGACGGACGACGGACGACGGACGCAACACTATGACAATAGCTCACTTGAGCCTATGGCTCAGGTGAGCTAAAAAGATTGGGAGAAAAAACGAATCCATAAGCATACCAAATATTGTAAGATATAACTCAATGAAAAAAGATTGGGAGAAAATCCGAATCCATAGGCATACCAAATATTGTAAGATATAACTCAATGAAAAAAGATTGGGAGAAAATCCAAAAAGATTGGGAGAAAATCCGAATCCATAGGCATACCAAATATTGTAAGATATAACTCAATGAAAAAAAGATTGGGAGAAAATCCAAAAAGATTGGGAGAAAATCCGAATCCATAAGCATACCAAATATTGTAAGATATAACTCAATGAAAAAAGATTGGGAGAAAATCCAAAAAGATTGGGAGAAAATCCGAATCCATAGGCATACCAAACATTGTAAGATATAACTCAATGAAAAAAGATTGGGAGAAAATCCAAAAAGATTGGGAGAAAATCCGAATCCATCGGCATACCAAACATTGTAAGATATAACTCAATGAAAAAAGATTGGGAGAAAATCCAAAAAGATTGGGAGAAAATCCGAATCCATAGGCATACCAAACATTGTAAGATATAACTCAATGAAAAAAGATTGGGAGAAAATCCAAAAAGATTGGGAGAAAATCCGAATCCATAGGCATACCAAACATTGTAAGATATAACTCAATGAAAAAAGATTGGGAGAAAATCTGAATCCATAGGCATACCAAACATTGTAAGATATAACTCAATGAAAAAAAGATTGGGAGAAAATCTGAATCCATAGGCATACCAAATATTGTAAAATATAACACAATGAAAAAAAGATAGGGAGAAAATCAGACTCTATTGACTTACCAAATATTGTAAAATATACTATAACACAATGAAAAAAGATAGGAAGAAAATCAGTCTCCATAGACTTACCAAATATTGTAAAATATAACACAATGAAAAAAGATAGGGAGAAAATCAGACTCCATAGACTTACCAAATATTGTAAAATATAACACAATGAAAAAAGGTAGGGAGAAAATCAGACTCCATAGACTTACCAAATATTGTAAGATATAACACATGGAAAAAAGGTAGGGAGAAAATCAGAATCCATAGACATACCATGAAAAAAGATTGGGATAAAATCCGAATCCATAGGCATACCAAATTTTGTAAGATATAAATCAATGAAAAAAGATTGGGAGAAAATCAGAATTCATAGGCATACCAAATATTGTAAAATATAACACAATGAAAAAAGATAGGGAGAAAATCAGACTCCATAGACTTACCAAATATTGTAAAATATACTATAACACAATGAAAAAAGATAGGGAGAAAATCAGACTCCATAGACTTACCAAATATTGTAAAATATAACACAATGAAAAAAGATAGGGAGAAAATCAGACTCCATAGACTTACCAAATATTGTAAAATATAACACAATAAAAAAAGGTAGGTAGAAAATCATTCTCCATAGAGTCGATAGACATATAGTCCAATGGGCCGGGTGCAAATTTTTGAACATTCTGTTGTATATTGTTTGTCTCACGTTTCATGCACATGTCACTATAATAAATAAATTACTTACTTACTTACTTACCAAATATTGTAAGATATAACACATGGAAAAAAGGTAGGGAGAAAATCAGAATCCATAGACATACCAAATATTGTAAAATATAACACAATGAAAAAAGGGAGAAAATTCAAAACTGAATTCTTTCTTCAGACTTTGGAACTTAAACTAAGACTTTGATCATTAATTTAAATTTTTTAACATCTGAATTTTGAAATAAATCTGTCCTATGAAATATTTATGTCGGATCTTTTGATTTGTTTTGTTTTGTTGGGTTTTGGTTTTTTTTTTTTTTTTTTTTTTTTCTTTTTGAATAACGATTAGATTTTCAATTTATTCATATCGTTTTAGATCTTAATTTTATCAAAAGCTTACTTCAAGTATGTTGCATCTTATCTTATACATTTGATAAACAATGAACCTAAGGTATAGATTTGAATGAATTTCAAATGGAAAATGATAATGATCAACAAAAATATCACAAAGAAATTGACATTTATCGTTGAAGGAATAGGAAAATAAAAGAAAAAGAAATTCAAAATAAAGTAATCAAAATCAAATGCGTTTTTTTTTTACTGTTCAATGTCGAAAACAAATGGTACGATAATGAAAATTTTTATAATGAAATGATAAAAATAGATTTAAGAAGATATAAAAAGGGGTTTATTTCAGTTAAATAACAGTATTTGATATTAAGAAGTAAGAGGAAAAAAAGTTTAATAATAATATGAAATTTTCACCGAAATTCTATTGTCTTTCCACAGGTACCACGAAGTGATTGTCCGATATACAATCGCTTTAAGTTTTTTTGAAATACACAATATTATCTGACAAAAGTTAAGTAGATTTGCCTCGTTAAAGAAGAATTGTAGTTCTTTCACTGATAAGAAATAACAAAATGAATTTGAAAAAATACGTGTAGGTGAAATTAAATGATACTAAGTATCTAGATATTACGGCAAATTGGTATGTTGCAAAAACCTACATTCTAGATATTCATGTCTAACTCTAAGTATTTTGCAACTATTCTCAGAAACCAGCTGTCTTGAGTTAGATTGTACATACTTAAGTTTTGATTAGTATTATTTCTAAGAAGCGAGTAATTAACATCGGAGTTTCATTCATATTTTACAACTTAACTAAATAACTTACGGAAGCAAAATACAAAAAAAGGACAAATCGAAAACAAGTCTAAAATGTCAAAGACAAAATGTAGCTTTTTAACGAAATCTCTTCTGATTTCTTATTTAGGTTTTGGCGAGTAGATAGAGTTAATGCAGCCCGCACATGCAGAAAAAAGAAACACTCCCAAATATTCAAGACTGTATCATAAATGATGTTTGCTAAAATACATGTTCTGATTACCTAATTTATCGGTACTTTGGTAGCATTGCTGTTTGTCAATATAAATTGTTTTGTGTACTTATTAACAATACTCCTCTTGTAAAACTTATGAAAGTAAACGAAATAACAATATAGATTGGGTTCATTGTGACAATTTATTTAAATGAGAAACTGCAAGTTAAATGCACAATTACAAACATAGATTTGAATTCGAACAGAGATTTTAAAGTAGAACTAAAGTACATTTATCTTGATAAAATGAATTAATAATTCTCGATGATTTATTATATTAAAGTAAAAGGATAGCGTTGTGACGCCACATCCATATTTACTGTGAAATATTTACATTACTAGTGTATTCCCCATGTTAAACACCCATTAGGCAACTAGAATTATATTCCACTAACTTGGGTTGCTTGTGTGATGTCACGTTCATGTGTAGCATGTAGGGAGAATTTACCAACGTTAAAATACATTTGACGCTGTTACAGGCAAAATGTGCGATGTACATGCAAATAAAAATGACCGATACGTAGAATAAATGTAAATATTTACATTCCTACTGCGTTTCCCTTATATAAAGGTACCAAACTAACTGTTGCTTTATTTCTCGATAATCGCAAGAGACTATCACGTGACTTTACGCGGATTAATTTCTGATAAAATGCCCATTTTATTTATTGCTTTAATACAGATTCAAAACATGTATCCATTATCAAACGACGCCGTCTACCCCCAGTGATTAAATGTGTCAAAATATAGGTCAACCACATGTACACTTCCAAGAAGTGTGACGTAGTAAGTCGATCACGCGTCAGTAGACGAAGTTCAAGGACGAACTGCATTGTTGTCTGCAGAAAGATGCCGTGTTTGGATGAGCGAATATTCAGGCATAAGTGGATCAAATATTCAGTATTTAGGATGAGGATTTGATTCACTTGTGTCATTATCAACAGTGAATTTATCTTTGCTTCTTATGGATTCATAATTTCAGAAATACTTCGAGTATCAGCGAATCTTTAGCCATGATGTTGAGGTAAGTCATGAAAATACCGAAAGTTTTCGCGTTTTCGACGGCTGTACTCGACTTTTGCATTATTCTAATTACTTCCAGATGAAATAGGGTATTTACAGAAGTTTGTATACAATAATACCGATTGATTTCATATGTCTAAGCAGTTTAACAGTGTGTTAAAAAGAGTTTTCAAAAGTTTTCCCTCCAGTTCTGTGAAATTTCTCCAGTTAAACTCTCCGCCATGTCTGAATTATGTTGGACAAAAGTCATGAATTTTCATGATTCAATTTTCTTCAGTTTTAATTAAAATGTTCAAAATACAACAAGACGACAAAATTCAGTTTCTCATTTGTCAACAACATTTCCGTACAGAAGGTACTACTTTGCTCTTACGTCAAATGGCGTTCTCCCTCCGCAATGATATTTCAAATGTAAAGAAACTGGCTGAAAAAATGGCAGAAATAACTTAGTTAACACGTAAAATGTAAATATAAGGATTGTTTTTCAGCTTTTGCGCTTTATCGGTGTGTATTGGCAGTAGGGAATGGAAACAAAATTCATGAAAAGCACTTCGTGCTTTACATATTTTGTTTCCATTCCCTACTGCCAATACACACCGATAAAGCGCAAAAGCTGAAAAACAATCCTTAAATATAAGAAATGACTGTCTTACTTTTGGTGTTCATGGGTGTATAATTCTGGTTGGACACGTGCAAAATTTCCGAGAATCGCTTCGCTTCGCGATTCACGGAATTTGCACGTGACCAACCAGAATTATACATCCATGAACACCAAAAGTAAGACAGTCATTTCTTGAATACACATAGGTGGGAACATGAGCATTTCTTAATCTTTTTTCAATAAGTATACATAGATAAATCTTTAACATAAGTTTGATTGATAAAACATAACTTTTATCATATGTATTATTTAGTCTCAATTTTGAGCCGTCGAAGCCCAATATTTGAACATTATTGTACTGTAATTTCTGATATACGAAATAACCATCATTTATATCTCTTAATTGGCTTTATTTGCCAAAATCTTTTCAATTATGATTATTCTTAGAATATAATCACCTAAAAATGTTCATTCTAGCTTACATAAATTGTATTACCTTCAATTGGCTAAATTTGGCCAATTTGCTGCAGAGGATGTATGAATTATGAATGATATATCTCATAATAAATTGTTGAAAGCCGCGTATTATTTTTATGCTTAATTTATCCCCAGAGCATTCATTTTACAAATCAGTTACAAAAATTGTACATCACAGGTCGATTTAGAAAAAGACAGCCAGGATATATTATTTTTTAACAAATTGACGCAACTCAATACATGAATTAAAAACAAATCGGTGCAAGGAAATGAAATTCATAGTAAAGCAAGCAAGATAAAATGTTTTTTTCTACGAAACGCCGACAACATATGGTATTATAAAAATGTCATTTTCGACGTGTTTAGGGTAAACATCCGAACGAAATAGGTATTTAGAAAATAATCACTATGTAATTTATAATAAAATTACGCTCTTTTTGACATGCTCAAAACGGTTTATTACGGTGCTAGTATTAATATTTATATACAAAATTGTTTAATTAAACTACGTAGATTTTAAAAGACAGAAAATTTACTTATCTTGAAGAAATACATTTATTATTCTTAACTGATTGAAATATCATCTTATTTCATGTGCAAAATTCTTTATTGAAGAAAACACAGACTGTTTGACTTATGGAAAATAGTTTTAAAAGGAAATATGAATTATTTTTATCTTCATTTTAAAAGAAGTAGAAAATGAAATTCTAGAACATACTTATCTTAAGAAGATATATTCCTTATCCAGATCATATCCTCTGTTTTATAATTGAAAAAAACTTCGTTTCAATATCTATATGTTTGAGGTCACCTCCAATTCAAAATCAGACAATCCAGGCAATGACCTAGAAAGAGAGTTAGGGGGTCATGATCCCCTGTCTACAATGCTGTTCTTTTTACATATAAAGTTTATCCTAACCATAGACTGGATCCCTAGACAGTTAACCCCTCACAGGATGTCTTATTTTATTTTCCTTCACCATTATGTAATATAACGTTGAGTGTCTTTGTCTGTAAACATGTTGCATCATGCAGCACGAATGCATGCTAGTCCTTGAAAAAGACGCCTATTATTCTAGTGCGGTGACCAAGCCTGAAAAAGTGCTCTATTTTAGGAGTTTAATGTCCACTCCTAGTGCAAGGCTAAATTTGGTGTCAAATGAAATGTTATGGTCTAAGGTAAACGATTTGACATGTCGTCAAAACGTTTACGGGTGCCTACTACGTCAAATTTGACGTTGAAATGACGTAATAAAAATGGTGGAAAATTCTCATATTTTGAACGATAATGTATGGCATTTTCAAATTTGCTGAAATGTGACAATTTCACCCGCAGAATGGAAAGTGTCTACCCATTCCTGATTTAGAAGTCGTTAAAAGTCATTTTCATTCACATTCGATGACAATTTCTGATCAATACTATTATTTTAACAAGCATCTTTTGACAGCACATTACTTCAGTATTTTTATTTCGTATACTTTGCGTTCTTGAGAATTTTTAATATATTGATCTCTTTCCATGGTACGTTAGGACTTTTTTATCGATATACCAACAAATATTTCTTCTAATTATGACAAAACGCGTATTTCGTCCTTTCTTTCCACCTGCAACAGCGATTAATAGAAATAAGTAGTATGTGCTTGTCATGCGTTCCTTCGTTTTAAATACGTCTTCATGCATAATGTCGATTTGTGCCTACCCTTTGATCCTCAACCTTATCTTGTGTTTATTATAAATCGCATTTCCAGACAATAACATGTTTCAAAGAAATTTCCATTGCTAAAATGAGGGTTTATTTTGTTGCATAAAAGGCCTTTTAGGGTGAAAAACATGTTTTTAAAGGGAATATCACAGAAAATAGGTTAAAATGAATATATCATTTGTATTCATTGTAAAATTTAAAAAAAAAAATGAAAAACGCAATTTAAACAAAAGTTTGAATGCTCTTTCGAATAAAGGTATTAACTTTACGCTGTGCTAAAGCAAAACATATTCATGTAATGGCAAGTACAGTACATTGATCAGTAGCAAAAAGAAATAAAAATACACATTCCTACATGGAGCAAGTGAGTGAAATATTAATTCGTTTGAAGAATTAAAGCATGTTAAAAAGCTACATAAATGCAGAACTATATGCATTCACTTATGCACCTGTCAGTCGATTTGACGTCTGTGACGTTTTGTCTACATGGTGGTCGGTCTGCGAACGTACGTCGTTTCAGATTTGATTCAAATCGGGTTGAAAGGGTGCTAGAAAGCATTGCGTTAATACCACTAGCTGTTGAAAGGATAAACAAATAGGCGGAGTCAGGAATTTTTCAGGAATTTTTCAAAGGTTGAAGAGGTGTTTGAGGACTTTAGACATTTTAGGAAGAGGGAAGATGATTTCATATTACGCAAAATGTATTGTCTTATATCGAAATAATATAGCGTTTAATTCACAATGCTATTGAGCTCTTTCGCAATGATGTTGCATTATACCGAAAAGGCAATACGTTATATCAAAATAATACATGTATTTCGTAATATTGAAAAAAAATATTGCGTTATTTCGGAAGCATTGCGTTAATTTGCAATAATATTCCGTTATTCAACAATATAATTGCGTTATATAGCAATAATGTTGCGTCATTTTGCTATAATGATGTGTCAATTCGCTAAGATTATGCGTTATTTCGCAATTATTTTACATTATTTTTCTGAGATATTACATTTTATCGCTAAAGCAACAAATGAGCAATGTCTTATGTTGCAATAGTTATGCGTTATATTACAATCATATTGCGTGATATTGCTAGAATATGCGTTATTTCGCAATACAATATTTCTAAATTTTGCAGAAGTATTACATACATGTAAGATTACAATGTTTTGCAAATCTATAATGTACTTTTGCGATATCACGCAATATTATTGCTATATAACACAATACTTTTGTGAAATAACGTAATAACGTAATGTTATTACGATATTATGCAATTTTAATATACAAATATGGACTTGGTCGAGGTCATTGTGTCATTATAATGATCCGATGAAAGTAATATCGACCGAGGCCTAAAGCCTAAAGGTTGATATTACAAATCTCATCGGGTCATTATAATGACCGAGGCCAAGTCTTTATTGTTATATTGTATAGCGACTCGTAGCACTCTATATAAAAAAAATAATGATTCAAAGCAATAGGAATAATTTATTTTTGATACAGAATTCAGCAATCAATTGTGCCTTTTTGTGAAAAGTGCATAAAAAATTGATTTGAATAACAGTCTTGATTTTCATCGCAAGTAATAGCACACCGATTCATCATCTTCCGTCAGAGGTCATTATCGGAAAATAATAATTCGCGCAACAGCCAGTCAGAACGACGATAAAACGCAATATCATTGCGATACAACAAAATATTATTGCAACATTATTACAATATAATTTAAGATTTAATAATTTAAGATTGCATTATTATACAAATACGGACTTGGTCGAGGTCATTATGTCATTATAATGACCCGATGAGATTTGTAATATTGACCGAGGCCGAAGTCAATATTACAAATCTCATCGGGTCATTATAATGAAATAATGGAAATTTGTAATATTGACCGAGGCCGAAGGCCGAAGGCCTCGGTCAATATAACAAATCTCATCGGGTCATTATAATGACCGAGGCCAAGTCCTTATTTGCTATATTATATAACGAACTGTAAGACAACACATGATTTAAAATAATTATTCAATGCAATATGAACGCATAATTTTTAATAAAGAAATTGATAATTAATCGCACTTTTTTTGTAAAAAGTATATCTAAATTTTTAAAATTAATCAAAATAACTATCTTAATCTTTATCGTAAATACTGAAATCAGGACAAATACCACACCGAGTCATTATCCTCCATCAGCGGTCATTATCGGAAAATAATGTCTCGCGCTCCAGCCAATCAGAATCGACGTTACATCTTGGTTATATAACATAATACAAATATGGACTTGCTCGAGGTCATTATAATGACATAATGACCGAGGCCAAGTCCTTATTTGTTATTTTCAATTATTGCACAGTGATGAGGTCGATATGATGATTTATGGAGCCGAAGGCCTAGGTTGATATTGGGTTTATCACTCCATAAATCATCATATCGACTGAATCACTGTGCTATAACTGTTTAATCATATACATTAAAACTGGAAAGGAAAAGGGTAACTACAATGTTTTGCTTCCTTAGCACTGCTCGCTTTCATTTTTTTTTTCAGATAAACATTTTGTTTTATAGTGAAAGGTTTTTCTCGTCTTCATCTTTTATTATTTCTATTTAACCAAATATCATGATCAACCATGTCAGCATTACACAGTTTGCTACCGATTTTCATTTTCTTCTAATACACAAAACCGGAAACGCGTCAATATGACCGGTTCAATACGACGATCAATCGCATTGCACGTGATCGCGTTTTGGCCAATGGGAAAACTTATAAACGGTTACGTAAATTAGAGTATATGAGAATATTGTATAGCGAATAGTAAGACTATTTATGATTAAAATAATGATTCAAGACAATACGAACACAAAATTTTTAATTAATCATTCAGCAATTAATTATTGCCCTCTTTTGTGAAAAGTACATCTTAACTTTTGATATTTAACAAAGTACCTATATTATTTTTTATTGTAAATACTGAAATCAGGACAAATACTACACCGAGTCATTATCTCCCGTCAGCGGTCATTATCGGAAAATAATGAATATAAGAAATAAAAAAAATCGCGCGCGTTACATCCCGGTAATATAATATTGCAAGATAACGCAATAACTAATTTTTATTTTCAATGAAAGCAAATGGGCTTCGGTGGATTTGAAGTGATTTGCAAAACAATTGCAATTTTTGCATAAAAAGTCAAAATTTTGGTCCCCCAAGAATTTTTATTTAGGGCTTTAATGTGCTAATAGACATGTCATTGAAGAAGTAGATAATAACTATTCTTATATTCAATTCTTTTATCAATTATGCTATTATTTTGATCTTATAGATTATATCCAAAAATCTGTTATTTTTGTATGACAAATATGGCTTTTGCCCAAAACACTATTCAGAGACTGCAGGATGTCTACAACCAACCTGTGTTTCCGACATAAAATTTGAAGAAGAATTCCTTGCTCATTCATTTAATATTTTTTGTTCTTATTCAGAAAAAAATTGACTTGTCTACATATTCTAAAAATTTCCAGCCTCGCTTTGCCCGCCGGATCACATAGCACCAAATTATCATCATTACTATTGTTCTTCTAGGCTAGGATTGACTGAATTGTACCAAATGTAGTGTACAAATGTACACTTCATTTCTTCAAATTTTCCGGGTTGCTGCGCCCATCGCCAGAAAATATCCATATAAAAAAATTCTAAAAGTAAATTTAAAAAAATTAACACCATATCCCTATCGATCCCCCCCTTTTTCTTACAATACTTTTAAAGTCTTAAAATTCCTGCTTTTAAAAACTCCTGTATCCGTCTATGACAAAATAATTGAGTCGGTGTTCAGAAGGAATATTATATGAAATATGAAAGATCTTGCACTTGGCAATATATATTTGTCTAATTAAAGTTTTAAAGACACTGTTTAACACATGTCTACGGCAGATACAATGGTAAACGGATATAAATAAGTTATCTACAGACCGAAAATTTATTTAAACAAGGCAAATGTTTCAAACACAGAAACACCATTTTTGGACCTAAATATCAAAATTGTTAATGGAGAGATCCATACAAGTGTGTATGACAAAAGAGATGATTTTGGATTTAACATAGTAAATTTCCCCTGGCTTGACGGTGATGTTCCTAGGTTACCGTCCTATGGTATCTATATTTCACAGCTCATCCGGTATGCTAGAGCATGTACTGATGTTTTGGATTTTCATAATAGAAATTTACAAATTACCAAGAAACTTTTAGGACAAGGTTTTCGCTTTCACAAACTAGTAAAGACTTTCTGGAAATTTTACAAAAATTATTGTCAACTTATTCTGAAATTCGGACCATTACGGGCAACAGAGTATATTACTTTGGGTATTTCACAACCTGCATTTTATGGTGACATTATTAACAAGATAAGAAGGATCAAAGATAGACAACATCATTATCGAAAATGCGTCAGAATCATCAAACGCCTTTTATACCGTGGGTATGATCCTAATGTCACCAGACGGACACTAGGCTTGGTACTTGACCAATCTACAGTCTTGTACAAGCGCATTCTTAAAACTTGCACTCTGACTGACTGTGACGACGGGACTCCATGACGGGCCCTGTCCAAACCTCTTTAGAGAAGACAGGGCCCCGACCACCTGTCCTCTCTGAATGTCAGTCGGACTCCTCGGGTGATAACATACATGAGCTCGCGGCGGCAGAGCACGGATTGTATTACGTAGGCCCTCTTTTTATATCCATTTACATATTCATCTGTGTTGCTTGGGCCTCTGCGTTTTGCGGTCTTGTTTGTGTGTGGTCATCTGACAGTGAGGAGGTTGTTTTACACCACAATTGTACGTTCTTCGAGACCTCTGGGTAATCGGAAAATGGGAGGGTTGTGCGCACGTAATCCAGGATAACCATACCTTCTGCTATTTCCGTGGCAGATGGCCGTCCTAAGTCGGCACCGGTTGCCCATTGGTCTCGTTGGTTTATGTGTAGTCCTTTGTGTTTGATGTTTCTGTGTTGTGCGTTGACGTTCCTT
Organism: Pinctada imbricata; assembly: GCA_033119305.1. Classification (NCBI taxonomy): domain Eukaryota; kingdom Metazoa; phylum Mollusca; class Bivalvia; order Pterioida; family Pteriidae; genus Pinctada; species Pinctada imbricata. Next base: position 7,790,984 of record VSWD01000013.1, on the reverse strand, counting down.
GTCCCTTGCGCGTCTCTTTTTGTGCTTGTCTGCTTTGTGTTTTTGCATTGGGTGTTTTGGGGTTTTGCTGTGGGTGCTACAACTTGGTGTTATTGGAGATCCCCTCCTTTGTTTTACAAAGCTTCCATAGATGTGCATTGATGTAATTTGCGTACACTGGGTTTTGTTTCAAGTACCTTTGTAACATATTTATTCAAGAAAATTGTGGAATTTTAATGAAAATTCATTAAAGAAAGAGGACGCGTCTAAAAATAGATTTTATGACGTCATTGACACACTAAAAGCCTCAAATATTTTGAAAAATTAAGATTTTTTGATTTCATGCGAATTTTGTCCAAAAGAAAGTTTTTGCTTGCTTATTTGATTTGAATGACACAATTTTAAAGTCCCTAAGAGGCATTAAGTCAGATTAACGCAATTTGACCCCTATGACCTTTGACCTATAAATAAACAAAGAAGGCACCCCAAAATATTTTGACGACATGTCAATTTTGAAAGTTGAGACTCTATAGTTTCATTTGGTATACAATTTAGCCTTGCACTATGAATGGAAATTAAATCTAAATTTTTAGGCTTTTGGTCACCCGACTATTCTGTCCTACCATCGATGGTCAATTTAGTGAAGCTATTCTACATACATTTATTTTAGCTTTATTATCAAAATTTGATTTTGAACTCAAATCCAACGATTTGTAATGTCTTCGCTATTTAAGTATGTATTTCTTTCCACCTATATAAGATCATCCTATCATAATTACTGCTGTTTTTACACCTCGATGTCTTTGTTTGTTGCTTATAAAATATAACCCTGAAGAGGATACTCTTTTTAAAAATGTAAAGAAATTTTTCATAAATTTCTTCGTCGTTTGTACTTCTGAATTTGTTCTTCTTTGATGTTTATTCAAATGAATGATTTGAAAAAAAATTGTATGATAAATTCTGTATAATCTAAACAATGTGAAATCCGTGAATATCAAAAACAAACGCCAATTTCAGATTTCAAAAATCACAACCCATGGGCTTACAAAACCTTGAAAATACAAAACAAAGAAAGATATGGAAATTCTCCGACCATAGAAACAATTAGAACATATCACACAGAATCACCATGACATCAAATCATATTTTGCTATACTATTTCGAACCTGAACTATTTAAAATTTGAAGACGTTTAACACTTGTAGTTTGATCCAAAAATATCTTCGAAAAAAATCATTTTAGTTCTAGAATTGATTTAAGTATGCTATATATTCCATCCTGCAGGAAATTTGGAGCCGAACTCGCTGGTACTCTCCTTCATGTTTTATTAAAGTAAAACGTTTTGCTTGGACAATGATCCACGATGATATTGAATATTGTATGGATAATATTGAATTATGCACTTGGTATTTGTTCCGCTGAGACAAACTTTAGCTAAGATCGATACAGAGCGATTGATTCTACGAATACAGTTAACAAAATTCACATTTTCTATTCAAAATCGTAGAATCATAGCTACCCAAAAGAATGCAGTGCAAAAATTCAGACAAATAAAACAAATGTGCAGTATGAGGTCGAAACTCGGAAAAGAAAACTTTCAAAATATAATCTGATTGTAAATGAGTGGAATCAATCCGGATGATGTACATTTCTGTATGTCAAATCAATTAACTTACATGCATGTTTAGCCAAATCTAAAATAGGAAGTTGTAATATTATGGTACTGTATGCCACCTACTAGTATATAATTTCCTTATATGAATGTAATTTCATGAAAATCATTTCCTTGTCCATTTTGCGTCTCTTTCTGTGCGTATCTGCTCAGTATTTTTCTTTGGGTATTTTGGGGTTTTGCTGTGGGTGCTACCGTCGAGTGTTCTTAGAGATCCCCTCCTTTCTTTGTTGAGAATATGTCAGTCTACAGTTTAATTAATCATTTGATAAGTATTAAATTCATAGCAGAATAACCGCATTGGGAAGTCTACAAAACATCATGATGGACTAAAATAGCCATTCCCTTTACAATGAGTCTTTAGTGACACCTGCATGTAGTAAGATATAAATAAAACCAATGGATCCTGTTAATGATTTTTATTTCGAAATCTCATGAAATATGGCCGTTAACATCTCTCCAATAAGTTGCATTACGTAAGTGAAATGTAACTAGAACTTTTATAATAAGACAGGTTTTGTTGTCAGAAAGCGTCAAGCATCTCTGTGTCTCATCATTATATAACATGATTTAACTGGCGTTCCATTTCAAAACAGAAAGAAGTCAATCATCTTAAATCAAATACATTGACCCTCCTTAAAACAAGTGAGATTTTTATCTGGTAGCTCAACCTTCAAACAAGTTATCGAATAAAGAATTTTGTAAAGGCAAAATAAAGTGCCCCATCACATAAATGCGAATTGATTTTGTAAGTTGACAAATGAAAACCATACTTAATCTAATAAGACAATTTCAGTAATGTCATTCTAAGGAAATAACTCTAATAAACATCAAAGAAGTAGCTTTCAGTTATTCAGTCTCAAAGTCGAGAAGGCAAGACAAAATCATTAGAATTCACAGTGGAACGGTTGCGAACCTAGGAATAAATAACATTTCGAAGTGAGACCAGCTGCCCGGGAAGAGTCAGCATATCCTGATTGTATTCAACACCCGTCGCAACAACTTCATGGAAACCTGTCAAATTCGGTGATTGTCTCGATGTACATATTCATGTTAATATCAGGTAAATATTTTTTGTTTGGTGATGATAACAGCCATTCAATCGCAATCCAGATTGTCACTGATTATTGTGGAAACTTATGTCCATTCCATACAAGACAAAGCAAGATAATTCACTTCGATATCGTTTCGTTATGCGATCTGTCACTCTTCATTTGATCCTGTATTAATCAAAGAACATTTAGTATGATACTCACACCATTTGCTACTTGCGTGACAGATGGCCGTCCAAAGTCGGCACCGGTTACCCATTGGTCTCGTCGGTTTATGTGTAGTCTTTTGTGTTTGATGTTTACATGTCGTGTGTCTCTTTTCCGTCTCGTGCTGTACTCGTCTTTTGTGTTTTTGCATCGGATGTTTTGGTGTTTTACTGTTGATGCTGCAACGGGGTCTTGTTGGAGATCTCCTCCCTTCTTTTTTTAAGTCATTTGGTTGACCATATGAAAATCGATGTGTTCCAAACCGTAACCTTCTTGAACAAAATTTCAAACTAATTTTAATGCACCAGAAATCCTCAACAGTGGCACTGTGAAGCCACAGTGATTGTCAGACTAAGACAACATAGTTTTATTGCTTTGAATTGAAACGTAAATGCATTTACTTTGCAAAGAGTGTGCAGCTCCAAATTTTGTGTCGGATCAATTCGGTAGCATACTTAAACAAAATCATGAGGGGATGGTGTTAGGATGTTCACCTCCTTTAATTTCTTGATTACTAAATAATATCTTATGATTCATCTGATATCATTCTCGTTATTTATTTTTTTTTTGAAATTTTAAATATAGTATATTGTTCTGTATGGAACAGTTTCCCCATACAGTGATACATTAAAACGAACAATGGTTGTATGTATGCATTATCATATAAAAATCAAGTATATTTCGAGAGAAACTTCTTTATCACTGAAAAAGGACTTTTGAATTAAGTTTCTTTTTATGTAATTTTTAAGAGCTCTAGTATCTATCTTGATGCCTAAAACTATATATGCAGGAAAGTAGGGGAGAGTTGTAGCACCCACAGCAACACAGAGTAGACAAGCAAAGCAAGAGACGTAAAGGGGTAAGAGATCACTAAATACGACAAAGAGACATTAAACACAAAAAACTATACATAAATATACATAAACCAACGAGACCAATAGGAAATCTTAGCCAACTCTTTTTTATTTAATTTAAAAAAAACGCCACAAGCATATAGACACAACACAGACAAGGAAGTCTTCCATATACTAGTATAACATTTAACAAGTAAGGGTATGCACGTATATGTCGGCGCAACCCCCAGTACTAGTGCGGTTCGAACCATGCAGCAACCTTTTGGTAACTGGTCCGCCACCATAGCCAATAGACCAACAGAATTAAATTTTTTTGTCATACACACCCATATGAATCATTCCATTTACTATTTTGATATTTAGGTCCAAAAATGGTGTATCTGTGTTTGTAACGTTTGCCCTGTTCTGTGCCATTTCTTGTGGATAAATAACATTCTTATAGTTTTCCAAAAAAAAATTATTGATAGTTAGAATACCATTCAAGTACCAAGAGGGAAACATTTCAAATCATCGTGTTTTCTTTGCTTTTGAAGATTTTGGATTTTTAATTGTATAAAAACTAGCTCTGCAACAAGAGGCACAAAGTTATTACCCACAGAGATTTCTACAACCTGCTTGTAGAGATTCTCACGTAATCTAACATAAATAATGTCCAAGAGGAAGGCATTTCGCAGGTCATTACATGTCCATGATTTGAATGATTTCTAATCTGTTGCAGAAAGAAACCCTTTGATTCAGATGTACAAATATAATTTTTCCCCATTTAATGAGTTTTGACAATAGATAATTAATTTTATATTTAGGTAGTGTGCTGTACATATTAGAAAAGTCGTATGAAAGGAAGGAGGGAATCTCCAAGAACACTCGGTTGTAGGGCGTCGGGTCGTTTCGCCCTTTTTCCCCTTCGCCCCCGGGTCGTTTCGCCCCTTTTCTCCTTCGCCCCGGGTCGATTCGCCCCTCAAGGTGGGTCGTTTCGCCCCTCAAGGTGGGTCGTTTCGCCCCTCAAATGTGAGTCGTTTCGCCCCTCAAGGTGGGTCGTTTCGCCCCTCAAGGTGGGTCGTTTCGCCCCTCAAATGTGAGTCGTTTCGCCCCTTGAGGTGGGTCGTTTCGCCCCTCTTTTTAGGAATACTCTCTCTCTGCATGGTGAGTCGTTTCGCCCTTATTTTAATGGTTGTTATTGGTGGGTCGTTTCGCCCTCATTTGATAATTACTTAATTACGCTATAATATTGGGCTTATGTTGTGACATTAATATTTGTTTATTGACTGCTTTTTGGGGCTTACTGTTGCTTTCATAGACATGAGATTTCGTAGGATCTGTGTATAAATGAATGAGAAACATATAGATGAACAAATGAGAATAAAAGAAAAGAAAAATAAAAAAATATATATATAGATGATAAAAGAAAGAAGTAAACAGAAAAAGAAATACGTAGGTGAACAAATGAGAATAAAAGACAAAAAAAAATTAGATTTAAAAAAGAAGATAAAAAATTAATGAAATAATCAAGTAAAGAAATATGTAGGTAGTTGAACAAATGATAAGAAACGAAGTAAAAATGTTATAAAAAATTAGATAAAATAATAAATAAATAAATAAATAAATAAATAAAGATGTTACGTTTAGAGGGGCTAATACACTCAAATAGATAAAAAAAGAAATAAATAGATAGAGAAATTAAGAAAAAAAAAGATCAAATAGATAAAATGATAAATAAATAGTTAAGTATAGAGGGACGAATCGAAAAATCTTCTAATTCAGAATAGGAAGGGCGAAACGACCCACTATTCAGAGGAAGTGTTCTTAAAAAAGAGGGCGAAACGACCCGCAATGAGGGGCGAAACGACCCTCGATGAGAGGTGAAACTATCCATCTTGAGGGGCGAAACGACCCGCCTTGAGGGGCGAAACGACCCACCCTGGAGGGGCGAAACGACCCACCCTTGAGGGGCGAAACGACCCACCTAGAGGGGCGAAACGACCCGCCTTAGGGGCGAAATGACCCAGGGTGAATCGACCCGGGGCGAAGGGGAAAAGGGGCGAAACGACCCGGAACCGGTTGTAGCACCAACAGCAAAGCTCCAAAACATCCACTGAAAAATCGAATTTGCTTGAAAATTCCTAGATTTCACATCCCTTGAATTTTAATAGATCAAAAGAAGTTCAATTCATTTCTGTTTAGAAAAATTTCAAACTATCTAGCCTTGTGCTCCTTTTTCGTCGTGAGTGCTGATGTCAGATTTCTAAAAACAATTGTATTGGAACAGTTGCTAGTATTAGCAATGTATCGAAATCTTGATGTTGCAGCAATTCTTTGTCGGCTTCATCTTCAGTGTCCGTGGAAAATGTACAAAGACGATAAATTGTACATAAGTGGGTTTTTCTGCTTTTATAAGAAGTGTCTACTGGATGCCATGTTAACAGTGATTATGTTTTTAAAATTATTTGTGATATGAGTACACCATAACAGGGGATGGAGGAATGCCACTACTCAGAAAATGGATTTCAGTGGCATACCAGTATTCATATTTCTCGCTTACAATGCTTGCGTAACATACATTCTTTGATTTGTTCTTAGACGTATGACTTTTGACCCTAAATGGACATACATTGTACAGGACACTCCGTATGAGAGAAATACGTTATAAACGTTGCTCCTCTTGCTTTTTGTGGGAACGTAAGGAGGATCAAAATGATACAGCCGTATGACATTGTCAAGCACAACACACTGATAACTTACTACAATGTCATTTTTGTTGTTAATTGCTTATAATCATCCCATCATAGTGTGTTTTTATTTTTTGCCACATTGTTCATTTAGCTACGAATGTTAAACGTCTTCAAATTGAATAGCATCATTTAAGAACAGATAAATTGGCAGCATGGACCAGACATGCACGTTTCGGGTACTTAACCCTCGTCAGTGATCCTCAAATCTAAACAATGTAATATGCCAAAAAAGTATGAAAGTTACTATGTCGAAAAATCGTACCGAAAGACGTAGCAGGATGGGTGGGATATGATGCTGCAGGACCCACTTTTTAGAAATTTCAAGACATTTTGATAACAGAAACTTTAGAATGCGTTGAAGAAACGATCAACCGAAATTGATCGAACTTGGCTACATGTGCCCTCGGGGACTCCTGGTCCACCAGCAGTGACACTCACCAAATGGTATAAATGTTGAATTTAAAAACAGATAAATTGGCAGCATGGACCAGACATGCACGTTTCGGGTACTTAACCCTCGTCAGTGATCCTCAAATCTAAACAATGTAATATGCCAAATAAGCTCAAAATGCATCGAAGATGCAAAATGCCGAGTTGCAAAACTGGAATGTAAGTATGAATATGCAGACTAACATGAAATGTGTATGGTTTGTAACAACATTTTGTGGTCCTAAATGAAAATTTCTGGATCAAGAAATGGTCTTCTCTTTATTCTATATCAGCGTGTAATATATTTTCAAGGATACAGATTTTCAATCTCATCATACAGAATACTTTATGTCCTAATTTTTCTTGTTTACATGGTACCATTTGTAAACTCATGCTATTATGTACGAACATTTGCGATGATAAAATCATCGGTACTTGTTGGAAATGGCGAAATGTTGTGAAAATTTTAACCGAAAGTTGTCTATTAGGGTGCAGGAACCTTAAGCAAAAGAGAACTACTATAAAACAAAGAACAAAGAACTTTTATGTAGAATTGGATTTAAATATTGAACTGTATTTGTATGTACAATATGATTTAACAAAGCATACTCTAAAGATACAGAATAAGGTACTAAGGTACTAACACACACTAAGAAAAACCAATACTGTACCTTCCAATATGGAGTCCATGAGAACAGGATAGACTGGCAGAAAAATGACAAAAAACACGCAAATATCTGGGAAAGCGCGAGAAATTTATTTCTACTTAAATCACGGGAAACATTTCTGGCAAGTTTCATGATTATAGGTGCAATACAGGCTCAAATATGGTTGGGAAAACATTTTCAATCATCTGAGTCCTGTGACCTTGATCTTTGACCTTTTGACCCAAAAATTAATGGCAAGTTTCATGATTATAGGTGCAATACAGGCTCAAAAATGGTCTGGAAACCATTTTCAATTACCTAAGTCCTGTGACCTTGATCTTTGACCCTATGACCCCTAAATCAAAAGTGGTCATTTTCTATTCACTGGAAAAATTTCTGGCAAGTTACATGATTATAGGTGCAATACAGGCTCAAATTCAGTCGGGAAACCATTTTTAATCACCTTAGTCCTGTGACCTTGACCTTTGACCTTTTAACCCCAAAATTGATAGTGGTCATCCTTGATCCATGGGAAACATTTCTGGCAAGCTTCATGATTATAATTGCAATACAGGCTGAAATATGGTCCGGAAACCACTTTCAATCATCGGAGTCCTGTGACCTTCACCTTTGACTTTTTGACCCCAAAATCAATAGGGGTCATTCTTGATTCATGGGAATCATTATTGGCAAGTTTCATGACATTAGGTGCAATACAGGCTAAAATATGGCCAGGAAACCATTTTCAATCATCAGAGTCCTGTGACCTTGACCTTTGACCTTTTGACCCCAAAATCAATAGGCCTCATCCTTGATTCAAGGGAAACATTTCTGGCAAGTTTCATGATTATAGGTGCAATACAGGCTGAAATATGGTCCGGAAACCATTTTCAATCATCTGAGTCCTGTGACCTTGACCTTTGACCTTTTGACCCCAAAATCAATAGGGCTCATCCTTGACTAATGGTGAGTAAGTGTATGAAGTTTCATTGTTATAGCCTCTTTCGTAGTTGACTTATAGTCCGGAAACCAATTGTTGACGCCCTCCCGCCCGCCCGCCCGCCCGCCCGCCCAGACGCCCGCCCGTCTCACATCAAATTAAGAGCCGAGTTTTGCAACTCGGCTAAAAAGTATGAAAGTTACTATGTCGAAAAATCGTACCGAAAGACGTAGCAGGATGGGTGGGATATTGTAATATTGTCAAAGACAATATAAAGTCATGATTTGCTTGAAAAGATCACTAGGCTTAATTCTAAGTTCTATATTTATTTACATATATACATGGTACTATGAGTTGCACAGAGGTACACGCTAGCTGGCAGACTGACCAGCACGTGGGCATGCATACAGATAAGATGCTTCATAATCACGTGACTGGCTATAGCTAAGATATTACATTCCTCCTTTTCTTTATAGATTAAAAAAATATTATTACTGATGATTAAAATATAAATGTAATAAAGTAATCTAAAAATAAATGAAGTAGTGTCGAGCACGGCACAGAGAGTTCATATATTAATGTCAAAGGTTCACCGTCTCGACACGAGCAGATAAAGAAAGCAATTAATACGAAATCTAAAATGAATAACTAAAGAGTGTAACGAGTCTATCAATTATCTCAGAATAAAGTGTCATAGAGAATCAATGCACGTGTTCATCTAATCTAAACTATACGATAAGAAAGCAATATAAAACAACGAGTGTAAAAGTTAATGATGTCCGAGTCCCTGAAAAGCAATAAAACTATCATGAGATTGACATGATTGATATAACAGCTGAATGCAATTAAATTTGAACAATCTATGGTATCAGCAAAATTAATCAGTATCATTGAAATAAAATATTCGAATACATGATCAAATTCAAATTTTGCAATACATGATTTTTGATTGACTTTTCACTTTTTTTTTTTCACATTTCACATTTTTCACCGCACTAATCATTAATCGCGATATCTTGCCGGTTTCTGTCTATTTCGTTTTGGTCGTCTACGAATGCTCGGGGTTGGCGATTGATACGGTGTTTGATTGTCTGATGCGTAAATTCCAGTTGGAAGCGGTTTGAAATGTGAAGCATCTCGGGTTATTTCTTTTCCTTCGTGATTTACGGTTATCATTGATTTCTTTCTTCGAATAACTTCGGCCGGTTTCGGATGGAACGGGGGTGTTAATTTATCCCTTTTCCGTTGTTTTACGAGTACTTGATCGCCCTCCTTGATAGGTGACTCTCGTCCTTTTCTTTTTGAGTCAGCGTACTTTTTGTTTTTCGATTTTTCTGATGCATCTTTGTTTCGCAATGGACTGTTTGGTGGTGATTTCGGCATTTCTGGTAATTTGGTTTTATTGTTCTGGAGAAAAGAATTTCTGCCGGTGAAATTCCAGTTGTAGAGTGTGGTGTAGCACGGTAGTTCCTGAGAAATTGGTGTAGTTCCTGTTTGTAATTTTTGTTTTCGATGTTTGCGGCTTTTATGATTTTCTGCAACGGTTGCATGAACTTTTCGACAAGTCCGTTTGCTTCAGGATGTAACGGAGTTATTTTCCGGTGTTTGAATCCCAGGTAATCTGCAAATTTCCGGAATTCTGAACCGTTAAATGGTGGTCCATTGTCGCTCTTACATACAGACGGTATTCCGAATGTAGCAAATATACCATCTAGCCTAGGTATTACAGTTCTCGCAGAAATAGATGTCATTATTTCAATGACCGGAAAACGAGAATAATCGTCGATTACAACCATGATGTAATCACCATTCGGAATTGGTCCGAAAAAATCAACAGAAACTTCGTCCCACGGTTTTGACGGTAATTCACTCATCTTTAATGGTTCCGGTGTGTTTGTAGGTGACAACGATAAGCAAGTTATGCACGATTTGCACATTTGTTCAGTAAGATCGTCGATATACGGAAACCATACTTTTTCTCTCAGTAGTTGTTTTGTCTTTGTGATTCCCTGGTGACCTTCATGAGCTATGCTTATTGCTCGTCGCTGCAATGATTCTGGGATAACAATCCTTGTTCCTCGTAAAAGTATACAATTATCTTTGATACTGACGACTGTTAGTTCATTTCGCATTCTGGAGAAACAATTGTAAGATTTATTATCTTTGCACAATTTGGGGTCCCAGTGATTTAAGGTCACGGCCTCGATAACGAGCGGAATTACGGGATCGTGCTGGGATGCTTTGATGATCTCGTCCAGTTGCATAGATCTTGGTACGGCATTTTCGGTAACGTACCTTATGTAATGTTCATCTGGATTACATTCCTTTGACTCGGTCAGCGGGTGTCTAGACAAGTAATCGGCGGCATTAGTAATCCCAGGCATGTACTTGACCTTAAAGTTGTATGTTGTTAACCTTAAACGCCACCTTTCTAGTCTGAGATTTTGTTTTGCTTTCGGCTTCTGAAAAATGTATTCTAAAGGTTTGTGATCCGTGATAAGAGTAAACGGTTTTCCAAATAGATACAGGTGGAAATGTTCGCATCCCCAAACAATTGCAAGTGCTTCGCGTTCAGTTTGGCTATATCTTTGTTCTACTGGGGTTAGCGCACGGCTTGCGTAAGCGACTATTTTATTTTCTTGGCTCATCACTGCGGCTAGACCTACTGGACTTGCATCCACGTGTAATTCTGTCTTTTTTCTAGGATCGAAGAATGTCATTACACGGTCACTTGTGAGGTTACGTTTTACTTCCTCGAATGCGTCATCCTGTTCACTTGTCCATTTCCAAGGAGTTTTGTCCCGTAGTAATTTTCGCAAAGGTTCAGTGATAGTCGAATAGTTTGGAATGAATCTGGACACGTAATTTGTCATTCCAAGAAAACTTTTGATTTCTGATTGATTTGATGGCTTCTTTGCGTCCTTGATTGCCTCTACTTTCTTTGGATCGGCTGATATTCCTTCCGCTGAGAATACATATCCGAAGAAAGATATCTTGTTCTGATTAAACGAACATTTTTCCTTGTTAAGAGTAAGATTCTTTTCTCTTAGCCTCTGAAGAACGGCACGGAGATTTGCATCGTGAGTTTTTTGGTCGGATCCAAACACTATTATGTCATCGCTTAGGTTACGGACTCCTTTAAGGCCTTGTAGCGCCTGACGAATTTCGTTTTGGAATATTTCAGGAGCTGCAGAAATACCAAAATTAAGTCTTTTATAGCGCCATAATCCTACATGTGTAGAGAAGGTAGTTACATACCTTGACTCGGGTTCGAGCTCTAGCTGATGAAATCCATTTCTTAGATCCAATTTGGAGAAAACTTTAGCTCCGTTAAGATCCATTATCAGGTCATCTATAGTCGGTGTAAGATGACGCTCACGTTTAATAGCTTTATTTGCTTTCCTCATATCGACACATATCCTTATTTGATTCGGATTTTTCGCTCGTGGTGCTACAACGATAGGCGATACCCAGGGTGTCGGTCCTACGGCTTTTTCTATGACGTCTTGTTGCTCAAGTCGCTTTAATTCCTCTTCTACTTTGTTTCGCACGTGAAACGGAATTCTCCTGTGAGGCTCTGCTACAGGTGCGATATTTTCATCGATGTGTATTTTGATCCTTTTATCTTTTAATTTTCCGAAGCCTTCGAACACATCGCGGTATTCTTCTGTGAATTCCTTTTTCGGGATTTTCACTTTCTGGATGACCGGTATAATATTAAGATCCACTGCTGTTGCGTAACTTAACAGATTTCCATAATCTCCCGGCACAACGTAGAATGTAGCGGTTACGATCTTATCCTTGGATTCAACGGATGCAGAAAATTTGCCTCTTATACGGAGCTTTTCCTTTTGACCGTAAGCAAACGCACTTATATCCGATTTCTGCAGTTTCGGTTTTTTTCGCATTTTGTTTACCATGGTTTCTTCTACGATGTTGATTGAGCTACCCGTATCGACAATAATTTTCATTTTGTGGTCGTTCAGACGGATTTCTGTTTTAGGTAGTTTACCTATTTGATGGACTTTGGCTTTAACTCCGAATGAGTATGCACCTTTTGTCGTAGTTTCATCGTCGCTTCTTGAAGATGTAGACGAATTTTCACCATCGCTGCTTGATGCGCTGTTTTCGTCGACATTTTGTACCTTTCGTCTTTCTCTAGTTTTGCGTTTAAGGCATTGCGAGGCAAAGTGATTCTCCTTTTTGCAGTAATCACAGATTTTGCCAAACGCAGGACATGATGAGCGATGTGGATAGCGTCCTCCACAGTTCCTACATTTTTGCTTTTTTCTTTCTTTGCTTTGAGAAGTAGATTGCTTAATGTTAGGCTCAGAAAAAGTTTTTTGTCTTACCGCATTCGTTTCTTCTGATTTCCTCATTTTGTCCGCTTGTTTATTTGCAATTTCCATGGCCCTTGCTGTTGATAATAATTTTGTTAAATCCAAGTTGTCACGAAGAGCTTTGCGTCGCAGATCATTTGAAGTACAGCCTTGAATTATCTGACTCTTGATTTCTCCGTCATTGTCCGCAAAGTCGCAGTGTTTAGATTTTTGTCGAAGTCTGGTCGCAAACTGATCCACGGTTTCCTCTTGGAGTTGTTTCATTTGACGGAATTCAAAAACTTCAAACTCGCGATTTACTTGTGGTTGAAAATAGTTTGTCAGAGCTGTTTTTGACTGATCATATCCGTCTTCTGCACTTGTATCTGGAAGGGTCTGATGGATATCAAAAACATCTTCTCCTGCGTAATGTAAGAGTAGTGCCTTTTTTCTCTTTTTGCTAGAAATGTCCATAGCAACGAATAAATTCTCAAGTTGATTTACGTATTTTGTCCATCTAATTCCCACAGAATTTTCATCGGAATGAATGTCAAATTTTGGAAACGTTGGAAGAGACATTTTCGGCATTTAAACAACAAGTGTACTACACGGTTGTTAAAACTCGAGTTTGTCTTTTAATCCAGTTTATCCTCGTCGCCAAATGTAATATTGTCAAAGACAATATAAAGTCATGATTTGCTTGAAAAGATCACTAGGCTTAATTCTAAGTTCTATATTTATTTACATATATACATGGTACTATGAGTTGCACAGAGGTACACGCTAGCTGGCAGACTGACCAGCACGTGGACATGCATACAGATAAGATGCTTCATAATCACGTGACTGGCTATAGCTAAGATATTACAGATATGATGCTGCAGGACCCACGTTTTAGAAATTTCAAGAAATTTTGATAACAGAAACTTTAGAATGCGTTGAAGAAACGATCAACCGAAATTGATCGAAGCTGAATACATCTTACAGGGAATTTGGACCCCCTTGTAAACTATACAAAAAAGATTTCTGAAATTTCAATTTTAAACAGCGGGTTACCATAGTTAACTATTTCTTTCTCCTTTGAATAGTTTTGGCTGAAAGTACCACTTGTGAGGATTCATCACCAGTATATTAACGAGATTATTGGAATTAACAACAAATCGTTCGTAAGCTAATGCAACAAAAAATATCTGAGAAGGAAACTTATGATATAACTAATCCCCTAAGGGGTTGATATTGAATGCAAGCAAGACATGTCTACTCTATTTGGGCACCTTCATGTACTTCAATTTGCATTTCTGCGAATCATTGCCGTCAATGTGATAGATTGCTCTTTTCTTTCTTTACTGATGGACTATTTTCAGCCAGCTTCTTTTTTTTTTTTTTTTTTTTTTTTTTTTTTTTTTTTTGGCCATTGCAGATTTATATTGGCATATCTAATTAAATGTCCATAAGCAGCTAATGCGACAAGACCTTTTTGTTTTGCCTTGATAGAAAGGAGGGGATGGCCAACAAGACTCCAATACCACACTCACAGCAAAAATCATCGAACACCCCTTATGTGAAAACATATTTATTTAGATTCGCACCACATGATACTTTAAAAGAAAAAGAAAAACCACTCACGACGTCAAAACATTTAATACAAATGATTACATATAAACCAACCAGACCAGTGGGCAATAGTCGCCAACTATGTACTGTCATCTGCCATGTGCGTTCGCTGCAAATATTGTCCTTATACGGATTACGTGCGTATGACCCTACCACTTTTCCGATTACCCAGAGGTCTTGAGGAACGCACAATCGTTGCGTCACTTTAAGATGACCACACAAACACTACAGCAAAACGCAGGGTCCAAGTAACACACATATTTTAATCATCTAAATGGAAATAAAAAAAAAAAACCAAGGGCGTATGAAAAACAGTCTGTTAACTCCCATATTGATTTCTCTTATACATTAAAATTGGCATGACATTTTCTTCAAGAGAAGTTAGAAAACTTTCATATTATGTTATCATCCCAGGAAAACGCTTACACCACTGAAGATTCATCAGAAATCCCGTTCAGGCAGCTGTCTGGCTGCAGAGTTTGATGCCTTATTTTTCATGTTTAAAAAATACAGAATATTTTAATTGAATAATGCCATTTTAAGTTGCGTAATCTTGAGAGCGAATGCAAATCACTACTTAAAGATGGTGCATTTTTATTTAATGACTATGTTCTTTGACGGAATATCAGATTGTGATAAGGGGTTATTATATGTGTTCGAAATTGAATGGAAATCCCTTTTGTCGTATGCCTCATCAGTAAAGCAAAGTTTTTTTAAATAAAAACCTAACATTGTGTTTAATACATCACGTAATGGTTTTCGTAAGTCAAAGGGTATTTTCTCATGTCACCCGTACTAATTCATAATCATAGTGATCGTTCAGTGCAAATAAAAATTATGTCTCCGTATCCAAGGATTCTCATTAAACATATATCCCCTCCTTGAATTCTGGTTAAAATCTCCAGATTCATGATAAAGCGATATGTAGTGTAATTCGACATGAAACATCTTGTCACTCAATACCCGTACATTGACCTCAAAATCTTTATAACTCTATATACAAATTTGACCTTCCTGCACTGGTTGTTGTATTACATTTGGATTTCTAATAAACAAATTCATCCAACATTACAAAATAATCATAATTATGAAATTAGGATCTATTGAATTCAAAACTAATCTTACTTTTATATGTTTTAAGGATGCTTTCTCCTGGCGAGCTGAACAGAAAACGTTCTAGACGACGGGAGATAACTCCTAATGTCGTAAAAGAAAGATGTACGACCTTTGTTTTTTCTGTTCACTGCATCAAATTCAATAGCATGGATAAAAGGAACTGTTTGAGGATATATTTGTTGTTGTTTTCATAAGTATAAACATTTTATGTTATCTTTTTGCTTTAAAACAACCTTGTTCAAATAACATTACGTCACTGCGAGAATCTTTGACGTCACGCAGCAAAAATGACGTTCGTCTTCCCGCCATGAATAAAACAGATAAATAACGCTGCAGGAAAGGGATGTAATGTTTGATTACTTATATTTGCCTTTAAATTACATCAATTGAGAAGATTAATTCAATAAAAGCAATACTTTTAAGAAATAGATTTGTATTTTCAGTGTGAAACAAATCAGAGACACAACAAAAGCAAGTAAAATACACCGAAACATGGAAAATAGAACTTTACCAGTAATTGAACTCTGTACTGTCATTGTGTCAGAGAAACATGTATTAATGGCGATTCGTCTCTAGATTTCTGTTTATTAAAAAATATATAATAATGATAAATCGCCACGTACTTCTTTTTTATTTCTCCCGCTTTATCTTTATTCTTTTTTCTAATCTATTTCCGTTATTTCTTTTAGCAGCATTATGTCTGCAAAAATTTTGAACTCTATCAGACAATTCTATTTTTTCCTGTTTACATGATCCAGTTTCATCAATTCTGTCATTTATTTGAAAAATGGATACAATACAGGGACTTTACATTAGTAAAGGTACATATCGATAACAAAATCATCAGCTATCATCTTATTTCATACATTTTTTCCGACAAATAATTAATCTTTTAAAGGAAAACTTAAATAAGGCCCTTTCACATCAGCTTTGTCGCAGCCATACGGTCTCTGCGATCCTGCACGCCGTACGGCTGCACCATAACTGTTCGAGACCGCCGTAAGACTGCGGCACGAAATATTTTAAAAAGAGTTCGTAGTGTTAGATAACAGACTTTTTTTCGTGCGACTGTCGCAATGAAGACGTACGGGCATTTCACGGCTGACATGCGTCATAAGAGAGGAAGACTTTAAAAAAGAAAAGATAAGGCACGCATTTTTCATCAAAAAAAAGAAATCCGAATCATGTAACCCCATGGACTGAAACAAAAATATTGATAATCCGGTTGGGGGGGGGGGCTCCGCAAATTAAAGGAAAAAATGCTATGAAAGATAAAAATAAACTTGCACGGCGTACAGTGTCTTCCGACAAACTAAACGTGTGTCATGGGGTGAGAGAGAGAGAGAGAGAGAGAGAGAGAGAGAGAGAGAGAGAGAGAGAGAGAGAGAGAGAGAGTATATTACATCTACATGTTCTTTAGACATATTTATCGATAACGTTGAATGTGGATTTAAAAACTCAGAAACAATCATACTTTTTTTATTGTCTTAGGTTATCGATTATATTCTGCGGTCGGAGAGTTCCCTCGTCTACATACGTATCCTTGTTCTTTATTTGCTGTTTACATTGTACATTAAACACAGGAAAGAAAAAAAACAGACAAAGAAAAAAAAAAGAAAAAGAAAAATAGTCAGAAGACAGCGCCGCGCGCTGTGTATAGGTTTTTGTAGAAAAAATGAAGGTTTATACAGAAGCGAGATATTGCCGGTTAAAAATAGGTCAATCTCAAAGGTCAAGGTCACTACTTCAAAAGTCAAGGTCCATAATGAAAGGTCTGTTAACGATTAATTTACGTGTGAAATATCTGCCATGTTTGTGGAAAATTAAAACATATTTATCAATTAATATGCAAAAAAAAATGTTTCGGTGAGTTCAAGACGGGGGGGGGGGGGGGGTGAGGGGGGGGGGGGGTGGCTGACCCCCCCTTTCCCCTAGCTATGCAAAAAAAAATAGGTTTAATGTCAGATTATTAGAATGTATATAAATATTCACATGAAAGTACATGGACAAGCTATATAAAACCAAACATAATCAATAAAACCTGTACGTACTGTTGGCAATATGGTGTTTTTTCTATTTCCTGTATCATTCTGAACCCCCCCCCCCCTTTCCCCTAGCTATGCAAAAAAAATATTTTTAATGTCAGATTATTAGAATGTATATAAATATTCACACGAAAGTACATGGACCAGCTATATAAAACCAAACATAATCAATAAAACCTGTACGTACTGTTGGCAATATGGTGTTTTCTCTATTTCCTGTATCATTTTGAAAGAAGGGGGTAGGGTAGCAAAATGGGCCAAAACTTTTTCCCAATGCATAACTCCCCCTACTTTTTCTTTCATAAAAACTTGCTATAATGTCCCTAGATACACTATGTGACGTTTTAAAAAAAGTTTGATGGAATTACATTTTTTATCAGCATTTTAGTGCCAAAAATCTGTTTCTTACGTTACTTTAAAAATTGCCATATGAGGTAAAAATTTGCTAAAAATTTCATTCCGTTACATCTTATGTCATAAAAATTGTATTCAACAGTAGTAAAGTAATGTATTCTAATATATTTGAGTAATCCAATTCAACAATTCCGTAAGAATATATATATTTTAGATTTTGTGAGTAATATTTCGCCAATTTTCAATTTCACCACAATATTCTGAGATGGTTGAAGATGGGTATATTTGATGGCAAATATCTAACATAAAGTCCATATCTTGGTATCCTTTTCTGTTTGTTTTATTACTTATCGGGTCAAGTACTATTGAAACATAATGGTAAGAAAAAAAGTTTGATGCTTTTGAAATCGAGATCTCAGAAGAAAGCATCCTTAATCATTTTTACTTATTTAAATTTACCCTGATGAGGATTTATTGTCCAAAACACGCATGTCATGGACATCACAGTTTTTCTTTATCTTCTATATGGAACTTGAAATAGAAAATTTTAATATTAAAGACAGAGAAATAATATCATACCCATGATACCAGTCAACATCTATGCTTTGTCTTCTCCGGTTGGCATGAGGGAACGTTTTTCTTTCTACTGTATTGTTTTGTTCATGAGATTTAAGAAATCAATCTTACATTTTTTCTGTTGATGCAGGTATCACCCGAAAAATTGGACAGAAAACTGCATCAATGCGCGTAGCGCGTTGATGGAAAAGTTTTCTGTCCAATTTTTCGGGTGATACCTGCATCAACAGAAAAAATATAAGAATCATTTCTTATCATTTAATTTTGAAAAACAGACTGTTTTCTTGGATCTAAAAACAATCAATCACCGCACTTTATTTCGTGAGTCGGAAGGTTTCGCAGTGATACGTCTGCCAAAACACAATTTTTCACGGAAGTCTATTTAAAGAACTATTTTTAGAACTGGGGGTTCCCTCAAAGACGAATGAACTCGTTGCTGAAAATACAATTTGTAGATGTTTGCTTATCATTTCCAGGGAACCATTTCTTTTCTACTTACTCAAAAATTAACAGTGCATGTAGAATTTGCTCAAACTAGTCCTTATTCCAAAGATATAGAGAGACGATCGTTCGCTGTTTGAATCATGGCGGCTGCCATAACTTTGTTGATCGATGTATCAACAAAATTTCTCAGCCAATCAGAATCTTCGTTCCTTGAAAATGACAATGGAAATTAAATGATATTCACATCAATCACAAGTAAAGATATCTTCATGCAAGTTTAGAAACGATTAACAAATAAATCATACATGTTGATGTTGATCTAAAACTTGCATCAAGAGGAACAGAAAAGTATGGTGAGAAAACATGTAACGTGTGAACTAAGGTAAACATATATATGCTGCTTCATATTTAGATACCATCCTTTGGCTAAAATCCAACAACTTAATCCTTCAATATATGACAAAATTTGCTATTTCAATTTTATAATTCCAAATTCCCTATCCCTGAGTAGTAACCATTCTTCGTCTCCTGTCTATGATGTATTCATACAACAACTGATAATATACAGGTAATCCAGAGCATGCTCAAACTACAACGACTTCGTTCAGAGGGCAATGCAACTTACTTATTTTCTTTTGCAGTGTAGAGCAGTTAAACTTGTTGTTTTTTACGATGATTACTGGTATATCATGGATAGAATAGACAGAAATCTCTATGTCGGGGAGTATATTTATTTCCAACCATTTATAACAAGAAACCGAGACCTTCTAAAAAATTTCAAATGTCTAAATGGACTTTACACATAAAATAATGGGGACATTTTCTTTACTTTAAAAAAAAGTTGTCCTTTTTTTTATTTCTTCCCTTGTATTGTATTGTTTAGGTACCGCATATCGAGCTCCTGCATTGCAAAGGGATTTTGTTGCACTGCATCTGTCAACTAAAGGCTGTGGACATAACTTTGTATCCCTGTAGATGATTTTGAAAATGGGATAAATTTTCACAAATTTAGCCTTTACTACATGTAAGCCACTTAATATGTTAGGTACTCATAGTTTGTCGATATCCATAAAACATCATCCGGAAAGTCTGTTCCCTGTTTCTTCTTCCAAGACAACGGTTTATAACCTGTCCATGTACCTTCAATAAATCTATATGGTACAAATCCAAATGTATCCATAAATTCCTTTATCTTGAACCTACTTTCACTTTTCTTGTGCCATTTCCATGCCATAAATATGCCAATAACGTCTTTACATTGAAAAAACTTGTGTCCCCCATCCAAAGCAAAGTTTTCGTACCCTTCGATATCCATTTTGATAAAAACATTTGTAGACGATGCAACATCATTTAGAGATAAAAGGTCATCCATTGTAATTGCTGTGACTTTCTCCTTGAATAGTCCTTTCACCATTTTACGCCTTGACCGGAACGCTTCTCTGTCGTCTGCAATGAAAGAACACCCCATGCAGCCGTTGTATTCTGCCAGTTGCACAGTCTTTTGTCTCTCGGCTATTGCATAATGCAATATCGCTATTTCATCCGTCATTTTATTGTCTATTTTCGATCTACAGAAACGATAAACATTTTCTTCTAAAGGTTCTATGGCAATAACCTTGTTTTTATAGTTTGCAACCTGCAGTGACCGCATCCCTAAAGTCGCACCAATATCTATAAATAAAGTGGAGGGATTCCTTGACAGAATGCTATAAATAACTCTGTCAATCTCCGGTTTAAAATGTCCTTTATTACTGACAATTCTTGAAATTGTGTCCCAAGGCGGGTAACCATGGAGAATCATATTTACGTTATTCATCAGTTTTAGTTTGTAAACACTCGTTCTCACATTCGATCTCGGGTATGAACAATTGCTAATCCTAAGTTCATGCATTGGTGCAAGATTAACACAACGATTATCAAAATACTTTGTAGTTCCATAGTAATAATATGCTAGAACAAATATTACACAAACTATCACAAAGAGAACAGCATATATATAATTCGAATTTTGGTTGATATTTTTTCTCCACATATTTTATAGTTCAATTAAAGGATACATGTACTACAATTTAGTCATATTTAAGCGACCACAGTACCTGAATAGCATAACATTTAAATTGTTTTAGTCAATCAGCTTTAATTAGAATTTAACTTTGTAAGGGTACATCGCACGTGTTATAAAAAAACTCGATCACATACTAGATAACTGCATTAATTTGGTTAAATACATACGTGTATTTTGAAGATAAGATTATGTTTATTCAGTCTGTTACAACCTACGTGATATATGTACATGTGTTATAAATGATCCCTTATTATTGTACATTCCTAGGGGTGTTCGTAGGTCAAAGAAGGGACTTACAGTCTGGCCTGAACTGAACTTATCCACTTTAAATATACATGTGGCCATGGTCTCGTGGGGGTGGGGGGATTAATCCCGAAGGACCCAAATTCACGTGAAACTGCATTGTTGATTTATACCCTCGTTACCGAGCTACGGCAATATGTATTTCATAGAAAATGGGTACCACAATATAACCTACTTCGCGTCAGAATGAGCATACATATTCTGCACATTCTATTACATTCATGATCTGATAAGGCTTTACATCTTCACTAATCAAATCTAACTGTTCAGTTGGGATATACTACCTATTCAAGCATTTTTCTACTAGCATGGCGTTTATATGATATGAGTACGCACTTTTTATACACGACTCTCTTTTTCAAATGCCCCACAGCTCTATCACAAACTCTGTTAGAGATTGGTAAAGGCCCCTTCACATATAGACGAATCCATAGAACGAAGCCTTGCGAATGAGTAAAATTTGTCAAACTTGGCGAATTTTTAACGAAAATGGTGTTCAAAAATACGATCATAACGAAATGCAAACGCAGTGGAACTGCTTATTGCGAATAAGAAACGAAGCACTGCGAACTGTTACGACTTCGCGCTATGATACGTTAGAATGAATTTTGTGTATTTGTTTTTTCACTTGCGATATGCGAAAGTTTACGCAGCGTTGCGCAAACTTACGAACTCTTCCGAAGCTAGCCGCGAAATTTCCTTTAGACTAGCAGATGTTAGTACAATTATGCCAAGAGGAAAGGGGAAAGGTACGTGTAGAGGATCGGGAAGGAAGCAGCCAGAAAATCGGCCTTGTAGTCCTAATCCGTAAGAACTATGTGGCTGTTTTTGTAATATACACTTAACATGAAAAAAAATTTCATGAACTATTTGTTGAAAGCAAATTATTGATGTATTTATATTCACCCGAAAAAGCTGGTCTTTGAGTCCATCATTTAGTCCACCTCTCTATCTGTCCGTCTGAGCTCATACATGTACATCCTTATATAATATGTATACATCAGAATATGATATTGTTTCAGAAGTTTGTTCATTTGGATAATTAACGCCACTTTTGGTCAAAGGTCACTTAATGTCGTTCAGAAGTCAAGGTTACTTTATAGCTAAATTATAGCATTTAAGTCATAAAACATTTCAAACATTCATTAAAATGTATTTCTTACCCAAATGATATGAAAGAATATATACAATGTTAGAAAAATACATCCTTGTGTTCTATAATTATATAAGAGTTATAATTATTAGCAAGAGGGAATTCACTCAACTTCTTATGTATAGGCTGTTCATATTATCATCATATATCGACAAATTGTTTTTGATCGTGAGCTTTTGGACATGTCACTGAAATGGGCAATTTCTTAAATATCAAGGTCATTTCTTAACCTATGATAATATAGGTTATGAAAATAATAATTCAGCAAACTTCACAAAATGTTTTGCATGATCTGAGCTTTCCCTCTTCCATAATACATCGTATGAAATGAAAATTCATTTGAGATCCTATATTTATCATTGAATAACAAATGACCTTGATCTTTAAGAAATTGCCCATTTTAGTGACATTTCCAAAAGCTCACAATCAAAAACAATTTGTCGATGTTAATGATAATATGAACAGCCTATACATAAGAAGTTGAGTGTAAATCCCGTGTTGATGATAATTATAACTCTTATATAATTATAGAACACATGGATCTATTTTTCTAACATTGTATATACTCTTTCATATCATTTGGGCAATGAATGCATTTTAATGAAATATTTTATGAAGTATTAAAATGCTATAATTAGCTATAAAGTGACCTTGACTTCTGAACGACATTAAGTGACCTTTGACCCAAAGTGGTGTTATCCAAATGAACAAAATTCTGAAAAAAAAAATCAAATTTTGATGTATACATATTACATATAAGGATGTACATGTATGAGCTCAGACGGACAGATAGAGAGGTGGAGTAAATGATGGACTGAGAGACCAGCTTTTTTCGGTGATCATAAAAACATCAATAATTTGCTTTCAACAAATAGTTCATGAAATTTATTTTCACGTTTAGTGTATATTACAAAAACAGCCACATACTTCCTACGGATTAGGACTACAAGGCCGATTTTCTGGCTGCTTCCTTCCCGATCATAATGCTAGTTTACAGGTAATGTCATGTCTGTTAAATGCAGGTGCGGTTAGCTTCGGAAGAGTTCGTATCAATGCGCAACCCTGCGTAAACTTTCGCATATTTACACTCCTTATCGCAAGTGAAAAAAAAAAAAAAACCAAATACGCAATGCTCATTCTAACGTATCATAGCGCGAAGTCGTAACAGTTTGTAACTTTAGATCGCCCAGTTTGAAAGTACAGTTTTTTGTATTTGTAAGTATAACTTAATATTTTTCTGTCACGAGAATTTTTTAAAAGACAGTGAATAAGCAAAGCACAGACGTGGTCTTCTAAATGTTTCCTGGCAATTTTCGTTGAAAGTCAGAATTCGTTCTTGAAAGCGATTGGTTGCTCGCTGTAGCGCAATCCCATATCTACTTCTCCCTTGAGTACTTATGTAACATATTTATCGATACTTGTCTTATTATATATGCAAATAACTTTTATCCGATGCTTTACCAGTTTATAATTGTGTATCCGAGAATAAAGACGTCTATATATGAAAATAACAGTATCACTTTTCTTGGGGGGGGGGGGGCATTACTGCAAGATACATACAAATGTTCAAAAGCTAGTCGGGGGGGGGGGGGTCCAGAGTGGGATCGGGTGCGGGTATGTGTGTTCTGTAGGCCTAAATGGCCGATACGAGGCACGAAGTACTGAGAGGGGAGCTAGGATACGGGAGGGGGGTTGGAGAAAACATCATAGTAAAATATAATGCGGATCCAGAAAAAATCCGCCGGGGGGGGGGGGGGGGGTTCAGCATACGCAGCTACGTTAAGGCACTCCTCAGAAATGACGTCTTCAAATATGGCGCGAAATGACGTCAACCTCAGATTTTGACGTCATCAACACGGAGTCTTTTGTCGTTTGCAAATTTTGATACTCTTTATTGTCATTTATCATCGAGTTAGATCTATATACATGATTGAATTTTTTGCTGAATATGTTATAACTTTTATCTATAGTAAAAATACTTGAATGGCATAACGTACTATACAAATATTTGATGAAAATGCTTGCCTAGCAACCACGTGCGGATGTTACTCAAAGTCTTAGAAAAGCTTGAAGGCTTTATGGATTCTTTTTAAAAATAGATGATTCGTTTTTAACTGACGTTAAACTAACTGAGGATACAGCCTTTTAATCTAAACAAAGTGAAAGCAAGGAAATAATAATGATAAGATCATAATAAATTCTCTATATTATATTATATATTATTCTCTATAGGCCAAATTTAAAGACGGGAGAGAAAATACTACCGACGACAACTTGAAAAAAAGGGCTTAAAAAATTAAAATGCTGGAAGTTACTAAATAAGGTGGCGTGCGTAACATTCAGATTGGATTTTGTCGACTATAAATAATTGTACGACATGCGTTTTCTTCGTGGTATTCTTATAGATTGTAATTAGAATGAAAAAAAAAAATGATATAAAATTTTCACGTTTCCCTGTTTGTTTTTTTTTTCTTTCTATCTCTGTTAGACCACGTAAATTGAATATCACAAGCTAAAATAAAAATTATAATTTATGTGTTAGTAACGAAATGTTACAGAATTAATCTTCTTTTTCCTGATATCACACATTTTATCTGTACTGTACAAAGCTCTTTTAATAAGTACAAGCATATACGATATACGGAAACAATGCCTATTGATATTAAAAAAAGCAAGAACTTCGTAAAAATTTTGAAAAATAAAATTATCTTTCTGCCAGGATCGAACTCGCGATCATGGATTTTGCAGTCTTGCGTCATCACCACTACGCCACCTCACCTTTGCGTCTGATTGATGAAATTGTAGAATAGATTTCACTGATTGCCAAAGATTTAATCTTTTCACTTTTTTGATTGAAATACGATTAAATTTTCCTCAATTAAACAACATAGTATTTATTTCATCTTCTCAGGTCAACATTTGTGTTTAAGGCATGGTCCATTTGATATTCAGGGGGGGGCTTGGGTTTTTTGTCGGAGCAAGATTATTTTTTTCGCCCTGGACCGGAGCAAAATTATTTTTTTCTGGCAAAGTTGGAGCAAGGAAATTTTTTTAAGTGATAATTGCGCATACATGTATTAAGAATGTTTGTGTTTTATCAATAGAAATAATTTATATTTTTACTCAAAACTCTAAATATTAATATATTAGTTTATTTTTATGCAAGTATTCAATTCACTTTTAAATAGAGAGATAAAAGATTTTTACAATACAATTCTCAATATTTTATATAAGGTACATGTATATAACATGTATAAGAGGGTCTGAGGGGAAGGTCTCCTAGACAATTTTTTAAATGTTACTAAGAATTGTAAATTGGTGAATAACTTAAGTTCTCCTTCCAATCTTACAAGAACATGACTCTATGGGATATATACAACATGTATTAACAGCAATACATAAATATTGATAATATATTCAAGCTTTTAAGGAACTGCCCTTTTTCATTCACATACATGTATAACTTTTGATATCTTCAAATATCTGAACTTAAAATGCTATTAGTGAATAATGTTTTGATAGAAAACTATGGCGAGCGAAGCGAGCCAAAAATTTTTGATACAATTTTGAAAACTGCGGCGAGCGAAGCGAGCCGGAAAATTTTCAAGAATTTTAGCGAAATTTTATGGTAATTCTTCACATACAGATTATTTGTAAGAGCAAGATTATTTTTTTCTGTCACACCATAAGCAAATTTATTTTTTTCATCAAAATTGAGAGCAAAATTATTTTTTTCGAAAAAAACCCAAGCCCCCCCCCCAGAATATCAAATGGACCGTGCCTAAAGGCCACAAAACTATGAGAACGAAATCGGCAAAGTAGACCTTGATTCTTATAAACTACGAGTTGCTCCCCTTCGCTAGTCACATATACGTTTGAAAAAGATATCGTCGAAGGGTGATGGTATAAAATTGCATGGCGCAGGCTGAAATTACAATGCTATGTGTTGGGGTCGCGTTAAACAAGTCCGATAGATGGTTGTCCTCCATGATCTAAGTAGGCACTTTGTCGATTCTATCTATGACTATTTAAAATATATGACAATACTCGGAGTTTAGTGCTGTTCTAGTCATTTTTTAGATAAAAATCGTCTTTTATTCCAAAAATATAAAAAAGAAGAAAAGTGCGCACTTGAACGCATAAATGGCAATACCTACAAGGTATTTTGGTAGTAAGCATAGGACTGTAACTGCAGGAATGGCGTTGCGCCAGCTCGTTTTTTACAATTCATTGTTTGCCTGTTATAAATAGTTGTCACGTGACTTGTGATGTGGCACATGACATCACTATTGACTGAATGTGCAGTACAAGCTTAGTGTTAAACATTGATACCAAATATATAAAGAAATTTTATTGGAGGATGTCCTTTTTTCATTATTGAAAATGTCTTTTAAAAATGTCACTAATATTGCAACGTAAAAACGAGGAGTGCCTTAACGTAGCTGCGTATCCAGCATATTGTTTTGAATACGTCAGTAAACAGTTACACTGAAAAAAGCATCTTTGGCTTTCGGAAAGGGGGCCAGGGCGGGGGGGGGGGGGGGGGGGGGCAGGACACCCAAACCCCCTCTAGATCCGAGCTTGTATAAACTGAGCACAAAATTGATATTTCTTATTTTATAAAGGAAAAGTCAATTCTATTCAACTAATATTTATTCAAAGTCGGCTTGCACATGTGAACAACAAACATTAGCTCTTTTAAAAGTTTTTTTTTTTTAAAGAGCTAAATATTTATCAAGGATTTGTAAACAGATATCTGTTTATAAGTCCTTGTATTTACCGACATTACCGAAAGTACCCTTTCCTTTTTTCTCACTGGTAAATTAGACTTCCTTTTGTCTGTAGTCAGTGTACATGGTGAAAAAATAAAGAAAAGGTATATATATACACTAACCCGATACGAAAGTCCGAAGTGCGATCTAGACGTTGTTGGGACGAAACGACCTA
Source organism: Pinctada imbricata (assembly GCA_033119305.1). Taxonomy (NCBI): domain Eukaryota; kingdom Metazoa; phylum Mollusca; class Bivalvia; order Pterioida; family Pteriidae; genus Pinctada; species Pinctada imbricata. The sequence goes on along the minus strand of VSWD01000013.1, from coordinate 7,763,539 downwards.
ATTACTGTGTAGGTGGCGCAACGACGTTTCAAATAATATGGCGCTTGATTTGAGTGTTGTGTATGTTTACTAACAATGAAGAGAGAAAACGTTCATACATCTAAGACTTAAATGTGGTAAGAATATAGTGTGACCTTTTTAGCACCATGGTTAGATCGTTCTCAGGGTCAACGGCACAGGCACATGTAGAAAGAGCGTCAATATCTTGAATGATACTCCTTTACAGGTCATGCACAGGGGCCACCTTACATGGAGGTTAAATCTCCCCACTTTTCCCTGATTTCCCAACAAATCCAGCAAAAGGGAGAAAAAAGGGATGACTTTCGACTCGACCACAATCACACATCGCTATCTCCGCTAATTTTGCATGCATCGACAAAAACTTGGTACCGATCGATCAAGGAAAGTCTATTCTCTTTGAATATCAACACCTTCTTGCTGCTAACCCTTTTTTCCCTTCGCTTTTTCACGAAATCAACGCTCTCGACGAATCTGGACATCTACTGGCAACATTGACCTTCACCTTCGTTCGGAACATTCGGGATGTACCATTACAGTGAATCACTCAGTGAGTGAAGGTAAGTGCAGAGAAATCAAACATTTCGTTCCGCGGCGAATGTTTTAATACGCCAGATTTGAATGGTGAAAAATCATGGAGAAAGACAATTTTATGATATCTTGTTACGGAAATGATATTTATACATTTATTAACATGCTTTTGCACATTAAATATTTTTTTCCAGGACAGAAGCATGTATAAACATTACATGAAAGGTCAATGTTGCCAGTAGATGTCCAGATTCGTCGAGAGCGTTGATTTCGTGAAAAAGCGAAGGGAAAATAGGGGTAAGCAGCAAGAAGGTGTTGATATTCAAAGAGAATAGACTTTCCTTGATCGATCGGTACCAAGTTTTTGTTGATGCATGCAAAATTAGCGGAGATAGCGATGTGTGATTGTGGTCGAGTCGAAAGTGAAAGTCATCCCTTTTTTCTCCCTTTTGCTGGATTTGTTGGGAAATCGAGGGAAAAGTGGGGAGGTTTAACCTCCATGTAAGGTGGCCCCTGTGGGTCATGTTGTAAAATACGAGTAATAATACGAGTGGTAAGGAACAACAACATAGCATATAATAAAGCAATGGGCATGGGCATATAATGAATACAACTTACTAATAATGTTGTGAAGTGCATAATATAAAATGTACGATATTTAGTGTTGGGCAATCGGAAACTAAATCATAATCGATAATCGGAATTAATCGGAAGGGCATAATCGATTATTAATCGATTATAATCGAAAAATTTGAAATATTCCTATCTTTTTAATTTTCAATGCATAATCAATTGAAATTAGGACCAAATAATTACAATGTAAATTTGAGTGTTCCACTTTGTGTATATCATCTTAAAGAGTTTATTTTACACCTTTACATTGCCTCTACAAGGTTATGAACATCACTGATGAAACAAATTCATTTTCATATGACAATATGCCATGATTACCCCCCCCCCCCCCCCCCCTGATGACATTTCATTTATTATATATTTTATATTTATAAATGTTTGATATATATGTTAAAGAAAATTTGATTGATAGAATATGAAAAATTACTTGATGCAATAAAGTTAGAACGCTGTCCACGAAACGCCTGGGTTGAATAGGGTTCGGGACAGAGGAAATTAGGAAATTTGGTGTTAGAACGACAATATCGATTCAATTATCCAAGTAATCCAGGGAGGAATATAAGTTTTTGAAGGTGTTATTGTTATTTTGTCCTCGGGAGGGTCATGTAACCTGCACTTGCATCCGTCAATGACTTTCGCATTGCGCGATTTCTAAAACCAAAATACCGAAACGGACAGAAAAATACGGAAAATTCGGAAATCGGCGATGTCGGCGACAATCGAGTTTGATTTTCAACATTGATTAGTAACATCGCTGGCCATTCAGCGACCGACAATCGATTGTCGGCGATAATCGTTACATCACTTACGATATTAGCCAAGTATTTAGCTAAATGATACTTAGCTATCTATGAGCTCTATAACTTTAGAGGTACGGCAAACACGTCTGTACAATCCAAAGGTAACAATACAACTGAACTAATAATCACCTGGTTGTGACGTAGTGCAGGTAAAAACTAAGACCCCGATCCCATTTAATTACACTACAATAATACGAAGACATGGCATAAATACAGGTAAAGAATAGACAGGTGTTGACACGTCGAAGGTAAGGGCTAGACTGGGGTGAGTAGCAATGTGTTGTGACGTCAGTGGGATCCAAGTATTGGCCAATTAACTGTATCCCTATTGGTCAGTGAACCATCACGTTACGGACCAGTCGAAGTAGGGTAAATGGAATAACCCAATATTGCAACAGTCATAAGTTAATATATGTATAGAAAGACAAGGCTTCCGATGAATTTTCAGCTAGAAGTAGCATCTGAAATGTATGCATTTGTCATGTTTGAAGGGCAAAATGGGGTATGACCATAAAGATTTATTTGTATACTTCCTAGAAACATCAATAATTCACCCAAAAAGATCTCATAACATGGCCTAAGTTGGACTTTTTCTACTTTCTGTCTTGAATCTCCATTGCCAGATTGGACAAATACTGATTAATTCAGAGGCTTTACTCTGCTTACTGTAAGCAGAGTAAAACACCTGGATGATTCAGACAAGCTAATCTGGCAATGGAGGTTCAAGACAGAAAGTAGAAAACAGTCCAACTTAGATAGACGATTAGGCTATGTTATGAGATTTTTTTGGGTGAATTATTGATGTTTTTAGGAAGTATACTAATCAATCTTTAGCAGGGGAAGAACAACTCCTAGTTGCTAAAAATAGCATTTCCGAAACTACATGTAACTATAGATTGACCTATTTCTAGAGCTTGGCCCTAATTGGTCTTGAGGTCACCACACACTTGCACATTTGACACAAGCAAGGTGGTGAAACGGTGTTACAGGAGTTGATTTAAAAAAGCAATAACGTCGGTTCTACAGCATGCCACAAGGAAAGGAAAGAAGCTGTTGGTCAATAAAATGTTAAATTTAAGGTAGGCATATCGATTTCAATGATTAACATGAAATTTATGTCTATACACCTGGGGTGAACTTGCCTGAAAATCAGTCCATCGCAGACATAAAATATGCAGGAATCGGCTGCATCGAAGACAGAAAATTACCGAATAAGAAAATAGCGTAATCAATGCACTTTAATTAAAGCAGGTGTACATGTAGTTACAGTGCAACGAAGACGCTATTTTCTCTCATTTGCCCCCCATTTGAGATAGAGTTTGCCCATAGCGACGAGTCATGTAGGGTCACTGTATCCTACATGCCCTCGCGTGTCTTTTGATGTCGGCCGTTTAGGTCGTATCCATAGTGTGACGTTGTCATCCAATTGTGACGTCATGATTTTTGCACCTAAAGTGGCTACGTCTCAATGAAAGCGTTGTTTTAAAACCCCTTTTTCTACATTCTAATTCTTATAAAACTGATGAAGGCTAAGGACTACAGTTTATTCTTATAGTATATACCATTTTTGAGGGTGCTGAATACAAATACATTTGTATTCCTTTATTTTTCGAATTCCATAAAGTTGACAATTTCATGATTTCATGAAACTTCCAGAAAGGCCCCTAGAAAATAGCATTTTTAGCAAGTAATTACAGAGAACGATTCCTAATGGCGTTATCACCTTCACAACTTTCACAATAATACTAGGCTTCTACCTGTAGCACGGGTTAATGGTTAAACATCTGTTTAAGAAATCCTTACTTAAATCCCATTTCATTAAAGATATCCAATCTGAATCACATCAAGCATTAATTGTAATTCCCAGGTACATGTAAGCTGTACGGCTGAAATGATGAACGGCACATCAGAATCCATCTACAGTAGGGATGGGGTCTTGAATGACCTTGTCAAGGGTCAAGTGACCTCTGATGACCTCTACACTTCGCTGCTGACCAAGGATGGATTATTGGATGCTTTGCTTGTCTTATACAGAGAGTGCTGCCAGGAAAACCTGATGAAAAACAAGCATGTGTCCACTTTTGTTAGAAAATGTAAGTACATCACCACGATCTCTTACATGTACATGTTCCCATTACGATACAATACAATCATCCACTTTATGTAATGAAGTATGCTAAAGTCTACATGTGTGGTGAGCTTTTTCACCATCAGTTATTTGCATTAACCGAATACCTGTATACAGATAGATGGTTCTGTCTGCATGTTGTCAGATGCCTACATTTTCTATGTAGTCATCAGTTTTTCTATTGTGTATATTGATAATCCTAAGATTCTCATATCTGTATAAACGTTTTCACATTACATGTATATTTGGTGATGATTTGCATCATTTTTGTCTTGTTCATACGACACACCAACAAAATTTTATTTCACAATGACACAGACTGGACAGGCATGATCACATTCCTTTTCAATGTTTCAGATGGTTCCACTATTGACAAGGTGCAGAAGCTGAGGATTAAAGTAGCTGACTTTGAGGTCAAAGATGTTATAGGTCGAGGTCATTTTGGTGAAGTACAGGTCGTCAGGGAGAAGGTCACAGGGACGGTGTTTGCCATGAAGATCTTACATAAACATGAGACTCTGGCACAACATGAGGTATAATGTCAATTACACACAGTGATTTATTTAAGAAATGACTGTCTTACTTTTGGTGTTCATGGGTGTATAATTCTGGTTGGTCACGTGCAAATTACGTGAATCGCGAAGCGATTCTCGGAAAATTTGCACGTGTCCAACCAGAATTTATACACCCATGAACACCAAAAGTAAGAAAGTCATTACTTATATTTACATTAATCCTGATTATTGGTCATTTTTATTTGTATGAACATCGCACATTTTGCCTGTAACAGCGTCAAATGTATCTTCGCTTTGGTAAATTCTCCCTACATGCAAAACTTGCACGTGGCGTCACGATAGCAACCCAAGTTATTGGAATATAATTCTAGTTGCCTAATGGGCGTTCAACATGGGGAATTTACTAGTAATGTACATGTAAATATAATAATTCATTAAAGTACATGTACATTGTATACATCATGTATATGTGTACATTTATGTATGTTGTAAACTATATAATTATGAACATGATAAAACACATATGAACATGCTAAATTTACAACAGTTAGCAAACCATTTTATATATATCTTGAAATAAAAAAGAAAGTTATTTTGTATCAAAGAATCTTATAAAGCCTACATGTGTGTTCGGACTATGATTTCATTTGCTTCAATAAATATAAATGATAAAATAGTCATGTGATCATATGAAGTCACAGTGAGAACATCGTTTTTATATGATGGTGCTACTCACAGCAGAATTTGTCCCTATTCAGAAATGAAAAAAATTTAACTACACCCATGTTGAAATGAATACATTGTATATCTTTCTTTATTGAATTAGATATGGACATGTGCATTATAACATATAAAACAATAGATGGTTTTACCCTACATTTATAGATATCGTTCTACGAGGAAGAACGTGACATTATGGCTAAAGCTGCCAGTCCGTGGATCACAAAGTTACACTACGCCTTCCAGGACGCACAGAATCTGTATCTTATAATGGAGTTTCATGCAGGCGGGGATCTTCTCTCCTTGTTGTCAAGGTAAACAAACATTCTGTCAGTGTACAACTTACATGTATTCATACACAGGCTAAAATGGATTACATGACATTTCCATGTACATGTATTCCAAAATTATTCATCATGTACATGTATATTTCAATCAAGGATGAGACACATTGGATAATTTACATAATTTCCCATTAAAATTTAATTATAAAATACTTTTAAAAGTTTTATCATTTTTGCATTTATAAGCTTAAATATATTTTTGTATTATGTCTGTCCAGCTTCATATTTTAAGGTATACATTAGTGATTAAAAAGCCTAAATTTTAAACTACAGATATGAATCACAATATTTACATTTGAGTTGTCATTATATTCACCCTAATAAAACAATAACATATTTCAGGCATGATGACATCTTTGAGGAGTCCATGGCAAGATTTTATGTAGCAGAAATGACTCTTGCCATTAATGCCCTACATAGTATGGGATACGTCCATAGGTAGGTGTATCTTATAGTAAATAATAATTTGACATGCATGTATACATGTACATGTCAGTAATGTTGGTTCTGTACATACATTGTGAGTAATGGCTTACTCTAATTCTTCCTTTAAAAGTACATGTAGTAAAAAAAATTGATATTTGATGGTATATTGAATGTTTATACCAGGTTTAAAAAGTAATTAATTCATTACATGTATATTAATATGTGTACGGAAATATTTTTGTTGAAATTAAATATTCACATCGAGTGATGAATCATACTTTCATGCAATTTTTCATATACTCGATTACCAAATTTTCGGATATAAAACTCGAATCAAAATGATCTCATATAAGATTTGAATGAATTCCATTTAAACATTATAATTTATATGTCTACAAATGTATAAGATCTTGCATAAAATTATCCATACCTTTCATTTTGATGAGCATGATGAAATTGGAAACTTATTTGGTGAATTGACATAAAATTATGTCTCAATTTGATTAATTTGATTGGAGGCTGGATTTTTTTTCTTCAAGAAATTGATTGAATTTTGTATCACAAACTAGGCTGAATAATAACTTTAAAAGTGATTTAAGAATCCCTGTGAACATGGTCAAGTGGTACATGTATTTGTATTCTACATGTATTTGTATTCCAACTATTTTTGCAGAGATATAAAACCAGAGAATGTTCTCATTGACATCAAAGGTCATGTAAAACTGGCCGATTTTGGTTCTTCAGCCAAGCTGTCACCAGATATGCTGGTATGTGTAGTAAAATCTTATACTTTAATAACAAAATACAATGTAGTTTAAGGAAGGAGACTGTATATTTAGGTTTATGTGAATCTGATATAAATTTTAAGTCAATATGTATTTTTTGTCTTCCATCAGAGTTCATTCTAAATATTTGTTAATATACTCGCATTCATAATGCCTTTTAAGTGCAATATCCATGTCAGTGCTTTTAACTTTAACATTATTACATGAATCATGTTAATAATCAAAGCTGTGGTTTCATATTGTGATATATGTAAGTTTGAACAATTCTGAGCGTACGGTCTTGTATATTTGTAGGTAGCGTCTCGTATGCCGGTAGGAACCCCGGACTATGTGTCCCCGGAGCTGTTAACCTCCATGGATAAGGACCATGTACATCAGAATTACGGTGTAGAGGTAGACTGGTGGTCGTTAGGTATCTGTATGTATGAGATGCTATATGGGAAAACACCCTTCACGGACGATAACGGCTCCATGTGTATTACCTATGCTAACATTATGAACTTTAAGGTGAGATATTTCATAATGTGTACGAAAAAAATTTCATGGGTACAAGTTCAACAATTAACCCTTTTATTAAAGGTGAAGTTGGAATTTTTGAAACAGAATCTTGTAAATGTATTTTTCAAAATTTTACATGGAAGTTTACATAAATGCTTTCAGAACTGCCTTACCTTTCCGTCGGACATAAATGTGTCGTCCTCTGCCATCAGCCTTATAAAGAGTTTACTAGCGGATAAAAAGACTCGTTATGGCTATCTGCAGATCTCTAAACATCATTTCTTCAAAACCCTGGACTTGGAGAACATCAGATCAGGTACATGTACATGTATATGTATAATCCGTATTACATTTTCTCTAGAATTCCAAAATTAATCGAAAATTAAAGGGTCAAGGACTTGCTAGAATTACATTGTATGCACCATACTGAACAAGTATCAAATTTAAGAGATGTTTGCGGAAGGATAAGTACATGTATGCTAATTTGAACAGTTATGACTATTTCTGTGTATTACAGAGAAGCCACCTTTTATTCCTCACTTGGCCAGTCTTGATGACACGTCTAACTTTGAGGAATTTGAGAGAATTAAGTACCAACCAAATTTTGACGAGTACAACACCAGCAAAGATTTTTCTGGGAAGGATTTACCGTTTGTAGGTTTTACATACACCAAGTCTAGGAACACTGCAGAAAGGTAAGTGGTTTATAGGATGATGCTTACAAGTACAAATACATGTAGATATATTTTTAATATCAAATATGAATTTCTTTTTCTTGCATACACGTACATGTATGTGTATTTTACAACATTCTTCAGCTGTCATTGTTTCTTGTAGAAATGCATTTGTAAACAGAATATTATTTCGTTATATGATCTTGTACATACATGTACATTTGTAAACAGAATATTATTTCGTTATATGATCTTGTACATACATGTACATTTGTAAACAGAATATTATTTCGTTATATGATCATGTACATTTGTAAACAGAATATTATTTCGTTATATGATCTTGTACATACATGTACATTTGTAAACAGAATATTATTTCGTTATATGATCTTGTACATACATGTACATTTGTAAACAGAATATTATTTCGTTATATGATCTTGTACATACATGTACATTTGTAAACAGAATATTATTTCGTTATATGATCTTGTACATACATGTACATTTGTAAACAGAATATTATGTCGTTATATGATCTTGTACATACATGTACATTTGTAAACAGAATATTATTTCGTTATATGATCTTGTACATACATGTACATGTACATTTGTAAACAGAATATTATTTCGTTATATGATCTTGTACATACATGTACATGTACATTTATGTTCTCTTAACAATCTGATCATTGTTGCTGGATAGACCAGTATGTCAAAGGTCAAGATAAAGGTCAAAGTGAAACATGTCATTGATGACTTGATCTGTTTGTTGTCTTCCTTTATTGTATGTACAATGTAAATAGAATAATTCATTCATTATTTCTTAGTATAATCAATTCTCTCGATCTTCTTTTAGAGCCCCTCGACTTAGCCTTTTGAGAGAGGACATCAAGGAGAGTACTATAAATGACACATCATCGAGTGATGACTCTGGACCTGTCAATGTAGATTCTGGTAGTCGGAATCTGGAAGTGAAACTAACGGTCAAAATCAACGAGCTTCAGAATAAATATCATGAACTGGAGGAATCAGAATGCTCGATTAGATCTGAAATGGAACGTGTACAACATGATAATAAAGACAAGGAAGATAAAATAACCGGGCTAGCGTTAGAGAAGGAGGCGATAGAGAAAGAACTACAGATTTATGTCACTAAATGTGTGGTAGGTTTTAACTGTTTAAAAAATTTGAAAAAAAAACAACATTCAGTAATACAGTATGTACAAAAAATTTATACATAAATTCACCTACATTTTGTAGAGTACATTTAGTGAAACAGTATTTACATGTAATTGTTGAATGATTTGATGATGAAGGGTTTATATTTTTTCGAGAATATTCAAGCTTACATTGCATTGTTAACTTATTGCAACTGACAAAATGATATCATGACAATAGCTGTGAAAAATAATAGAGCAATAAATGTGACATTTCTGAGGAATTGAATATTAATCTAGTGCATGCACACTTAATGATGCAAGTACATGTAAACTTTACATTTATGACTCTACTTTTAGGCACTGACCAGTCAGTTAGACACAGTGACAGCTGAGAGAGATCACTTGGAAATAAAGGCATCAAAACTCTACAGTGAGATATCAGAAATGACCAGAGAGGCAGAAGCTATAGAGGAAGAAATTCTCAGGTACAATATTTTCTAGAAACAAGGTACATGTATTTGCATTTTCTAATTAATTCAAGGGAGCAGAATATTATATAAGCTTTATGGTTTTATCTCCTACTTACTTTGTATGTGATAAATACTATTGTTGAAACATACACTGTATATAATGAATAAATATTGTCCAAACTAAATTAATTCAAAGGTGCTGATTTTTAGATAAAAAAAGGAATTAACTTTTCTTTCAGTCAGTTATGGATCCAATTAAATAAGTCTAACATGGACATACATGTAGTTTAATATGTACAATGAAATTTTGTGATTGGCAGATGTCAGGTAGAAGAGCTACAAGATTACGTTAAAGAGCTGGAGACAGAGAGACAAAGTCTGAGAAACATGGTCGGTCAGAAAGACAAACAGCTGAATGAAGTACGGGAACTGTATGGTGATACCAAGAAACAGCTGACACAACTCAAAAAACGACTAGACAAGGTTGGTGTTTTAGGAATAGAGATGGAAATGCTCAGGTCACAAAGAGTTGCAGATTAATATACATGTACATGTATTCTAAAAGGACTGTGAGTGATGGATAGCAAATTGTCCACCTGAGTTCACAAAATTTTCCAAATCATGGACAAGAAATATTTCGTACTAAAGGGTTGAAAATTTGCCATCCCTCTCTTGCTGTGGTGTTTGATTGGTGTTATCCCACATTGTCTACTGGGAAAGACAACTTACAGTGTCTATTACAAATAGCTATTTGATTAATTCTAGATGGTCTCTTTGATATCAAAAGCTAAGACATCACAGGGTGAGATCGATGACGTCAGAGGGTGAGATTGATTTATCTCCTTCCAGGAAAATTTGAGTTCTCAGTCTCAAGTGGGAGAATACCAAGTCTAATATGAATACATGTACTTGTACCAAAACTGAAATTTACAAAAATTATCACCACCTTTCCCTGGTATTGATGATATATTTTGTTTTATTTTTCAGGAGAAGCGTAAGTCTAGAGATGATCATAAGAGGGACTTTGCTATGTTAGAGAGTATGGAGGAATCATGGAAAAAACAGATACACGATAAATGTACTGAATCGGCAGAGAAGGAACATAGGATACAGGTAATGATCATTCATCTGTGCTGTTTATTTATTTTTTTAAAGTACATGTATCTGTCATATTTCTGCTCAGAACCTCTTTAAAGTAAAATACTCTCAGAAAATTAAAATGAATTTATGATTAGGCCATACAAAATTAATGTTTAGTTTGACGGGCACTTTTTGAGAAAAAAACGTGAGGAAGGCAGGTTTTTTTTTTTTTCATTTTTTTTTTTTTTTTTTTTGCCAACGTAAATTTTGATGAATGTTATTTATCTTTGAACCAAATTTCTAATTCAAGTGTTTTGTTGCTGAAAATACATCTTACAACTTAAATATAGTAATCTGTGCATGGCCAGTCAGAACTCTGAAGCACAAAATTCTTCTGTTCACTGACAATTGAAAGGTTCTTTGCTATTTTGATACAATATAGAAATAATGAAATTCTTTTTGTATTAAATTTTGTGAAAATAGGAACTCCAAGATTTGCTGGAGGCTTATGAGGAACAGGAGAAAGAGTTCATGGAGAGAGAACAGAAACTGTTAAAGAAGTTAGAACAAGGCAAAAGTTCTGATAAACTGGTAAAGTAACAAGAGAGATTGTAATATTTATCTGTAAATTTGATATTAGAGAGGTTTTCTCAATCTATAGTTTTATGTCCGAAATGAATATCTCCACACATTCAGAACAGAGATATGTATGAGTACCTCTAGAATTTATTAGTCCCCTACCGGCAACGCCGAAGGGGACTCTTAGTTTCCTCTCGGTCTGTCTGTCTGTCCGTCCGTCCGTCTGTCCGTCTGTCCGTCTGTCCGCCTGTCCGTCTGTCCCATTTTCAGTTTTCCGGACTTTTTTTCGCTGTTATTGCATATATTGAACTGATTTTTGGTATGTGGATATATCTCAATGTGATACAGATCAAGTTTGAGTTTGGTCTTGATTGACCTAATTTTACAAGAGTTATGGCCCTTGGACTTAGCAAATTTGATGAAAATTTCAGTTTTCCAGACTTTTTTTCACTGTTGTTGCATATATTGAACTCATTTTTGGTATATGGATATATCTCGATGTGATACAGATCAAGTTTGAGTTTGGTCTTGATTGACCTAATTTTACAAGAGTTATGGCCCTTGGACTTAGCAAATTTTATGAAAATTTCAGTTTTCCAGACTTTTTTTCGCTGTTGTTGCATACATTGAACTCATTTTTGGTATGTGGATATATCTCGATGCGATACAGATCAAGTTTGAGTTTGGTCTTGATTGACCTAATTTTACAAGAGTTATGGCCCTTGGACTTAGCAAATTTGATGAAAATTTCAGTTTTCCAGACTTTTTTTCGCTGTTGTTGCATATATTGAACTCATTTTTGGTATGTGGATATATCTCGATGTGATACAGATCAAGTTTGAGTTTGGTTTTTATTGACCTCATTTTACAAGAGTTATGGCCCTTGGACTTAGCAAATTTTATGAAAATTTCAGTTTTTTCACTGTTGTTGCATATATTGAACTCATTTTTGGTATATGGATATATCTCGATGTGATACAGATCAAGTTTGAGTTTGGTCTTGATTGACCTCATTTTACAAGAGTTATGGCCCTTGGACTTAGCAAATTTGATGAAAATTTCAGTTTTCCAGACTTTTTTTCGCTGTTGTTTCATACATTGAACTCATTTTTGGTATGTGGATATATCTCGATGCGATACAGATCGAGTTTGGTCTTGATTGACCTAATTTTACAAGAGTTATGGCCCTTGGACTTAGCAAATTTGATGAAAATTTCAGTTTTCCAGACTTTTTTTCGCTGTTGTTGCATATATTGAACTCATTTTTGGTATGTGGATATATCTTGATGTGATACAGATCAAGTTTGAGTTTGGTTTTTATTGACCTCATTTTACAAGAGTTATGGCCCTTGGACTTAGCAAATTTTATGAAAATTTCAGTTTTCCGGACTTTTTTTCGCTGCTGTTGCATATATTAAACTCATTTTTGGTATGTGGATATATCTCAATGTGATACAGATCAAGATTGTGTTTGATTTTGATTGACCTAATTTTACAAGAGCTATGGCCCTTGAACTTAGTAAATTTTATGAAAATTTCAGTTTCTGGACTTTTCTTTGGTTCCATTGCAAATAATGCACTGATTTTTGGTATACAGTTTGAGTTTGTTTTCCATTGGCCTATTTTTACAAAAGTTATGGCCCTTGGACTTACATGTAGCAAATTTCATGAAATTTTCAGTTTTCTGATCTTCTTCATGCCTTTTATTGCAGATAATGAACTGATTTTTTGTATGTAAATACATTATAGTGTGATGCAGATCAAATTCAAGTTTAATGTAGATTGACTAATTTTCACTAGAGTTATGTCCCTTGGACTTAGCAAATTTCGTGAATTCAGTTTCTCAGACTTCTCTTGGCTGTTGTTGCAGATAATGAATTGATGAACAGAGATGCAGGACATAGATTTATGCCACCGGTAGGGGACTTATATCGCAAAGCGATCATTACATTTTTCTTTTTAAGACACTAAAAGCTTTGTATTTATGGCTGTTCAAGTTTTCATAAACATGAAACAAGTCATGACTAGTGCATATACATGTATAATGTACATGGCTGGATAATTCATGCAGATGCACACAACTTTATTTATTGTAAATATTTTCAGGATATTAGAGTGTTACTACAGACAGGACCTTCACCAAGGAAGAAGAGAGAAAGCCACTATGAACAGAAGAAAAACAGAATTCAGGTACATTTAACTTGAATATCAGATTTGTCTTTGTCTCTTTACTATGGGTCGGTACATGCATACTTTACACAACTAGATCAGAACAAAAGAGTTACAGTCATTGTAACATTCACAATGTCTAGATTTCTCAAGAATAGACCACTTGCCGAAATTCATAATGGCTGACAAAATGAGGAAAAATGTCCGAGGTAGACATTTTTTGCGCAGTTATTCATTGTTAGGTCACAATGGAATTGCATCTTTTAACAGTGACGTCATAATGTAAAACAATGCCAAAAGATGTTGACTCAGACATTTTGTGCTTTCTAATAAAATCGGAAAATGGTCTATTCAGAATTTTTTTATTGAGATTAGTTAATGCAGCCCTCATGTTTGACCTTTGTCTGCATTTATGACATGATCATTGAATTCTTGATGTTGAAATATTGACAATATTACAGGAACTTGAAGATCTGGTAGAGAAATACGAGGCTGATTCTAAAGCTTGGCAAGAAGAGGAAGATAACTACCAGGAAATTATAGATGTAAGTACTGTAAAGATGGTTAACCAGGAAATTATAGACGTACATGTAAGTACTGTAAAGATGGTTAGGAAATTATAGACATAAGTACTGTAAAGATGGTAAACCAGGAAATTATAGATGTAAGTACTGTAAAGATGGTTAGGAAATTATAGACATAAGTACTGTAAAGATGGTAAACCAGGAAATTATAGATGTAAGTACTGTAAAGATGGTTAGGAAATTATAGACATAAGTACTGTAAAGATGGTAAACCAGGAAATTATAGATGTAAGTACTGTAAAGATGGTAAACCAGGAAATTATAGATGTAAGTACTGTAATGATGGTAAACCAGGAAATTATAGATGTAAGTACTGTAATGATGGTAAACCAGGAAATTATAGATGTAAGTACTGTAAAGATGGTAAACCAGGAAATTATAGATGTAAGTACTGTAAAGATGGTAAACCAGGAAAATATAGACGTAAGTACTGTAAAGATGGTAAACCAGGAAATTATTGATGTAAGTACTGTAAAGATGGTAAACCAGGAAAATATAGATGTAAGTACTGTAAAGATGGTAAACCAGGAAATTATAGATGTAAGTACTGTAAAGATGGTAAACCAGGAAATTATTGATGTAAGTACTGTAAAGATGGTAAACCAGGAAAATATAGATGTAAGTACTGTAAAGATGGTTAGGAAATTATAGATGTAAGTACTGTAAAGATGGTAAACCAGGAAATTATAGATGTAAGTACTGTAAAGATGGTAAACCAGGAAATTATAGATGTAAGTACTGTAAAGATGGTAAACCAGGAAATTATAGATGTAAGTACTGTAATGATGGTAAACCAGGAAATTATTGATGTAAGTACTGTAAAGATGGTAAACCAGGAAAATATAGATGTAAGTACTGTAAAGATGGTAAACCAGGAAATTATAGATGTAAGTACTGTTAAGATGGTTAACCAGGAAATTATAAATGTAAGTACTGTAAAGATGGTAAACCAGGAAATTATTGATGTAAGTACTGTAAAGATGGTAAACCAGGAAATTATAGACGTAAGTACTGTAAAGATGGTTAGGAAATTATAGATGTAAGTACTGTAAAGATTGTTAGGAAATTATAGATGTAAGTACTGTAAAGATGGTTAGGAAATTATAGATGTAAGTACTGTAAAGATGGTAAACCAGGAAATTATAGATGTAAGTACTGTAAAGATTGTTAGGAAATTATAGATGTAAGTACTGTAAAGATGGTAAGCCAGGAAATTATAGATGTAAGTACTGTAAAGATGGTAAACCAGGAAATTATAGATGTAAGTACTGTAAAGATGGTAAACCAGGAAATTATAGATGTAAGTACTGTAAAGATGGTAAGCCAGGAAATTATAGATGTAAGTACTGTAAAGATTGTTAGGAAATTATAGATGTAAGTACTGTAAAGATTGTTAGGAAATTATAGATGTAAGTACTGTAAAGATGGTTAGGAAATTATAGACGTAAGTACTGTAAAGATGGTTAGGAAATTATAGATGTAAGTACTGTAAAGATGGTTAGGAAATTATAGGCGTAAGCACTGTAATGTAGAAATTTTCAGGTGGGGGTAATTTTCACGTTTTTCGTGAATCATGTGACTTCCCAAACATTTCCCCCATGCAAAAATATCCCCGATGCATTCTCACAATGGAAAATACATTTTCTGATTATAAGGCATTTGTTCATTGAAGTTCCATTTGCTGTAAAAAAAAAGTTTTTGAACTTTGCAATATTAGATTATGTACTAAGCATCATGAATTAATGTTATGATATACTTGTATGTACATGTACGTACACTGTATAGGAATGAGGAACAAATACATTTACATGGAAAGAAATTTTAAATGCCTGCTGCTTTACGATAACTTGTGTGTATTTCTCTATAAATACTTGTCGTACTTAGGGCTTACGGAATGAAGTAGAGGCATACAAACACCAACAGAAAATGTCCATACATACTAAAGAGAACCTCAAACAACAAGTCGAGATGTATCAAAGTGAAGTCACAGCATTACGACAGAAAATCAAGGTAATTGTGTGTACAATGTACAATGTATATTAGAATAAAGTCTTACTAAGGACGTAAAATCAAGTTATATGTACCAATTATGTAAATATTTGTGAATTTTTGGCATTCTCCTGAAAATAAGAAATTTGATATTTTTTTCTAATAAGATTTGAAAAAAACTTGATTTTGATTAAGGCTAGATGACCCCTAAATTTGTAAATGTTGTTATGGCATGTTTGTCCGTTATTTCTGTAGGACATATATATTTATTTGCTTTCAGGAATTACAAGAGAATGTCAGGCTATGCCTCGAGGAGAAAGATAATGAAAAACAGCAGGCATACTTAGAAAAACACAAAAAGGTATGTACATGTACACTGTATATGTACCGATATAATGTACATGTAGTTGTAAGAAGTTTTCACAGTCGTTTATTCACTATCTTTCTTTGAGGCCTTGAAAGAGATGATTAAAGTCTCAGAGAAATGTGAAAGAGAGTAATTGAATTCAACAACTGAAATTCTACACATAAACCATGGTGTAAGTCAAGGTCACTCAGATTTTTTTTTTTTTTTGAATATTGATTCAGTAGGTTTTATAATTTTTATACAGAAATTAATTGTGATATGTTGGATTTCAGGAGCTGGAGGTAGAAATAGAGTTACTGAGAGAAGACAAAAGAAATGCATTTAAAGAAAAACTGGAGCAAAATCATGAAATTGATGAGCTGAAACATAGAATATCTGAGAATGAAAGGGTATGTACAGTATTGTTAATGATACATTATCTACTTTGTTTACTATATTTATAGAAAGGAAAATATTTCAGTAATTTTTAATTTGAACATCTCCATGATATTCGAAGTGATTATGAAATATACATGTATATCAATAAATAGTTGGATTAGAAAAGTAGAATACATTTTGTATAAAACAAAGAATGACAAAATTTGTCAAATCATTATTTTTATGACTTTAAATATTTCAATCAAAATTTATTAATTTTTTTATCAAAATTTATTAATTTTTTTTACCTGACTATTTACATGTATGAGAATCTATCTATGAAGTAGAAGTAGTTTTCTGACAGTAGCAAAGTAGTCAAAATGCATGCTTCTTCCATCCTCTCTCCTCACCCCCACACCTTTTATAAATACTTTTACTATAGAATGTTAGGCTTAGATATGCTTGTAGAGGTGGTAGAATTTTACTATAATATCAGTAGAGAATCTTTAGTTTAATTTTTTGTTGCAATTGTAGATGTGGTAGAATTTTGATGAAAGGAGTATATATGGTTTATATAGTAAAGTGGCCCCCTAAATTCGACTTCTCCAAAATTATATTTTGTTGGCATTTTTAGAGAGTTCAATGTCTATATTTTGAGAAATCTAGTCATAAAAACTACTCACTTTCTAAGATATTGTAAATTTTGCATAAGTATCATAAAAACCGATGATTTTGTCAATTTTTCACGAAAAATAGCATAATTATTTTCGTATATTATTTTCGTTGAGATAACATCGAGGGGGATCGTGAACAACTTTTTCCTTTTACATGCACTTAAAGATGTGCAAAGGTAACAACATATCAAAATATGAATTGTTCAGACGCCCGCTCAATAGTAACTAATAAAAAGTTTGTCGAAATTGAGCCCCAAAATTACGTTTTTCCAGAAATTTGGCTAAATATGCTGTTTTTGAAGACAAAATTCTAAAAAAAATTGAATAAGGAAATAAAAGGTTATCATTTCATAAGTAGCCTACATTTTAGAATAAATATTGGTGAACATTTAAGATTTTGCCCTGAAAGGGGGCCACTTTACTATATAAATCATAATTGATATAAGTCCTTTGTAGGGAATCTCTAGTGTTAGTGTTCACACATGAAGATGAATGACATTGTGTATTTTCAGTCAGTGTTTGAAAATTAACTAATAGGTACATGTAATATGGAATTTGTACATGTATTGAATTAATTTGATGACCACCTGAAATTTGGCATACAGATGTACATGTATGTTCTACATGTACATGTATTTTATTTGAGACTGAAAATTAGTCATTTTTATGTATTATTTGAATTTGTTAGAATTCTTGAAAAGAAAAAAATGAAAAAGCTGAATTTGTTGATCAGCAGGCTGGTAAATTTTCTAACTAAAGAAGTGAATCAACTTATAATAATCAAGTTTGCATCTTTTAGAAGCGTTGCTAGAGAAAAAAAAGAAAGACTTGATCAATCTTGATTTTGATTCCATTATCATGATTGTAAGATACATGTACATGTATGTTGCTTTGACAAATGTTCTATATTTTTAAGAAATTACAGGCCTGGGATATTTTATGCTGCATTTATGCTGCATTTAGAGGATAATGTTTGGCCTCATTGCCGAAGTAGAAATTCTCAATGCATTTGATATACTGAAAAGGGCCAAGGGAAAGAGTTCATATTCTAAAACTCAAAAAAAAAAAATCTCACACATATTTAACAAAGTAAATCCATAATTGGACTCCCCAAAATCTATCAGTTGTAACAAAGTTTAACTAAGTCTAGAAAATTCTATTTAAAACTGAAAATTCGCAACTTCACAAAACATGAAAAAGATTGCGAACTTTGGTTGAACTTAGTTCAGTTTTATCAAACTATTGGCTCAAATTAGAGTCTTTAACTCTGTAGATTTTGATTTTATTGTTGAGTTTTCCTTCAAAAAAGTGAAAATTTTGAAGGAACTAACAAATTTAACTTACTACAACATGTACAACTTTCTTTTCTTTTAGATACATGTATATAGACTAAGCATTTTATATTATACATGTGTTTTCCTGACCTACTAGCATGGTTGTTATATCATGGTGCTGGTGCATGGCTTGGTGTGTGTGTCGTGCTTCACTCTCTCTTTCTTCAATCTCCTCTATAATAGGTAGATTCTAATGTTATACAGACCATTAACCGGCTCACGTCTCGCCTGGAGCGTACAGAACGACAGCTCTCTCAGAGCAGAGATCGAGAGATAGAAGTCCGTTTAAAGGCAAGGGAGTCGCAGGAAATCAGGTACAACTGAAAGTTTGATTGTTGACCGAACTATACACCATGTACTGGTTTGATAACTTGTGGTTAATGTTGAAAGTTTTTAATGGGTGGCTATTGTAACTACAATGAGAAAAAACTTAACTACATGTACATGTACATTCTCTGTTATTTCTCATTCAGTTTTTACAAATACAATGTAGGAAGCTTTGAAAAGTCATTACAGAAAAAATTATTGTTCACTTACGGTACATTTTGAATGTCAATATTGGATTTTTTTTAAGGTACATACATGTATTTACATGTATCTAAAAATCTACAATGTACTTCCTGTTGATGGAAATGAATATGTTTTATTGAGAAGTTTTTTCTTGTTGATTTGATTAGGAACAAGTTACAGGAGGCACAGATTGAAGAACTAAGAAAGGAAAATAATGATTTAGAAAATCAATTGAAAAGACTTAAGGTAGAGTTAGAAACACTGAAAACAGACCAAAGTGGTTCAGAAGTTCAGAAAGTCGAAATAAAGAGACTTCAAGAAACGATAGAGAAAAATCTTAGACAGCAAAACCAATTACAAGAGAAAGTGGACAAAGCTATCAATGAAAAGTTTGACTTGAATAAAAAATTACGAAAATTAGAAAGTGAGAATGACACTCTACATACGTCATTGAAATGTTGTAAGGATGAAATAGAGAAGATGGATGAAAGCTTGAAGGGCTATTTAGAGCTGAAAGAAGAACAGACCAGACTTAGAGATGAAAATGACCAACTTAGTACAAAAATTTCTGATTTGGAGACCGAGCTTCAGAAATTAGAGCAAATGGAAAAACTGAAGGAAGAGAAGAATAGATTAGAAATCAAACTGCAGAGTGTGGAGAAGGAACTTGATGAACAGAAAATATTATCTGCAAAACGATGGAATAAGTTAGATGATGCTGAAGATCTACGGCAAGAAAATAAATTCCTGGAGAGTAAAGTGAAAACCCAACAAAGCTCTATAGAGCAATTAGAACTAAAGGTACATGTACATTGTATGTTGATAGGGGATAAAAGTACAGGTAGTGTGAAATATACACATAGTAGATACAAATATGAAAAAGACTTTTCACACAGGCTTTATGTATATTTACATGTAAGAAAACACTTCATAGTTTGAGACAAAGTGGAATAACTCCAACAAAAATACAAAAAAAAAGAGAACAGAATTGTTGACTCGTACCAGTGAAATTGTTTTAAGTTTACATGTAGTTTTATTTTTGGTAAGAATTATGTTCATATATCTAACCATGGATTGTATCCTGCATTATTCTAACGCTTCGCTGATAAAATATATAACCAGATCAAAAGCTCGGAGGAACAGCAGAAAACACTGGAGCAGAAAGACAAAAAGATCGCTAGCCTGAGTTCTGAGCTGGATCAGTTGAGACTTCGTCGGAGATCAGCAGAGGTCAGGGTACAGGAACTACAGAGAGAGATGGACCAAAAACAACAGCAGTCTAACACTGGAAGGCGTGATGTACAACACCTGGAGAACCAACTACAGACGGTATGTGATATGTGTTGTTACAATTATGTGTTTTTGTAAATATAAATGTTTGTTGTGTATATGTATTTTGTTTTATTTTGACTGTAAAATTGATATTTTAATACAGCTTTTAAATAATGTGAATTTCATTGGTTTGAGTAAAAAAGTTTGATGAGATTTAAAGTTTGTGCCATGAAATTTACAATGCTTATCAATTCGATTTATGTTTGAATATTTTCTTTTAATATCAATTAGGAAAGGGAAAAGAATGATTCTTACCTGGAGGACTTGCGTAAAGAGCTGAAGGAATACAACGTAGCACTGAGTGAAGCTAAGTCCTTACTAACTGCCCAGCAGCGAATAGAACAGAGCATGAGGGAGAAACATGAGGCAGAAATCAGAGAGCTTAAAATGAAGCTCTACAGAGCTCAGGTAAGAATATCCTAGCCAGATACTTCTAGTTGCTTTCTGACTGCCCAGCAGTGAATAGAACAGAGCATCAGGGAGAAACATGAGGCAGAAATCAGGGAGCTCAAAATGAAGCTCTACAGAGCTCAGGTTAGAATATCCTAGTCAGATACTTCTAGTTGCTTACTGACTGCCCAGCAGTGGATAGAACAGAGCATGAGGGAAAAGCTCCAGGCAGAGATCATGGAGCTCAAAATGAAGCTCTTCAGAGCTCAGGTAAGAATATCCTAGTCAGATATTCCTCGCTCCTTACTGACTTCTAGTAGAGAATAGGGACTAAAACTGATAAAGAAGACTTATCAATGAAATAAAGCTATTCTTTGAAAAAAGAGTAAAAATACATCTCATTTTACATGTTTTATGAATGTATTGCTTAAATACATGTACATTTATTTAAATATATGTCTGCTCACCATGCTTATACAATACATGTATACTTTAGCGATGACATTAAATCTATTCATACCTGTCCATACTGAATCTTGTAGATCGTAATCGTAATGTTACATGTATATCAACATGTATGTATTAGAGGTAATCATAATGTTATATCTACATGTATGTATTTTTGTCTATCGATATAGGGTGTGTTAGAGGGGGAGGATGATGTCAAGCTCCTTAAGGCACAGAATGATGCTTTAAATCGCCAGATACAGGTTAATATATTTATTGGTACTCTGCTTTTCTGTCAGATACAGGTTAACATACATGTATTTATTGATACTCTGGTATTCTGTCTGTCTGTCATGTCTGTCAGATACAGGTTAATATATTTATTGATACTCTGGTATTCTGTCCGTCTGTCATGTCTGTCAGATACAGGTTAATATATTTATTGATACTCTGGTTTGCTGTCTGTCTGTCATGACTGTCAGATACAGGTTAATATATTTGTTGATACTCTGGTATTCTGTCTGTCTGTCATGTCTATCAGATAGAGGTTAATATATTTATTGATACTCTGGTATTCTGTCTGTCTGTTTGGTGTGATAGTTGTTCTGTTTAAATATAGTTTTATGCTAACAAAGAAATACAAAAGTTTCTAACTCTAAGATAGAGAACTTCTTTCTAGAACAAAGATAAATACAGTGTACTGAATATACATGTTTAAGATATCCAATCCTTCAATGCTTTGAACTTACAAACAAAATTTAGCTGAAGATGTATGAAATTTTATCATTTTATTCAAATTTACATGACATTTTGTATATTTCAATAAGTGTAGCTTTATGTATAATGATTATATCCTTAACATGTACATGTATATGTATTTGTCTGTACAGAATATGGATGACAGAATTACACATATTCTGAAAGAGAAAGGGGAGATAAGCATGGAACGACAGACGCTCAAAGACAAAGTTCTTCAGCTAGAGCATTCTTGTGATCTTGAGAAACAGGTAAATTGTATCAATAATTCAATATAATCAGATTTTTGTGTCGCCTGCGAAGCATAGCGACACTTATTAAATCAATTTAAATTCCTATTCTATCATGCTTAGAGTTTTTTCTATAGTTTTCTCTTTATTCTACATGTAAAGTCAATGTTACATGTAGGTGCCCTAATTGTTTTTATAACTTATTAATACATGTTATTTGTATTTTGTAGAAAGTAGAGATCTTACAGAACAGCTGTGGTGAGCTGGAGAGACAGATTCAGGATTTAGAAGCTCTGATGGAGGAAAACGATAAGAAGGAAAAAGAATGGGAAAATATTAGGTCGGATTTTAATGAAAATACATGTGTTTTCCCCAATCTCTGGTTGACAGACACTTAATAACAAATTGTAATGAAAAACTGAAAAGCAATATATTTTAGCCTCTTTGTATACATGTAAGAACATGTTGTCTTAAATTTGTTGTCCAAAAAAGAATGAGGTAATTGGAAAGAGTACATATATATACATGTATATTGGGTTGAATGTTTAAATTTGTAGGAAAACATATGAGACTGCTGTTGATGAGAGAGAAAATGAAATAGAAGGAACGAGTCAAAGAGTCCATGCACTAGAACAAGCCAGGTTTGTACTGGATTACATGTGAAATTAAACAGAGATATTTTACATGTAATTTAATCCTATCTCATTAATCACATGAATGCAATTTTAGGTACATGAATATGAATTTTTCTGAGCTGTCAGGTATTTAAAAATTTTATTCTAAGATCTTTTCATATTTTGTCTTAAGTTTTGTCAAGATGTGAAACATTACAATATGATAGTTTTATCTTCATTTTGCATTGTTTCAACTTATCATAAGTTGTTTGTCAAACTTTATGCTCATTAAGGTGAGAATATATATACTGAGTGGCAATTAAATTTTAAGATATTGAATGTCCATCTCTTAATACTTTAAATAAAATATTTTGTTTGTTCTCTTTAAAATATTCTGTTATTGCTTCTTTTTTATTTTCTACCTTTACAAACTTTAAAAATGAGCACTAAAAGTACATGTAAGACAATTTACCCTACATTACATATACATGCTTATGTTTGCTTATACGTTTATCTGATCAGGCAAGCATCTAACGAAAGATATGACAAGTTAAAACAGCAGCTACAGGCTGAGAAGAGCAAGCATAAAACGGACGTGGAAACGTTAAACGAGAAACTATGGGAGGCAAAGAAAATAGCCAACCAAGCTGCATCTCAGGTAAAGTAAAAAGATCTGTTTCTGATTTAGTGTTAAGTTTTGTTGAATCTCAATGTTTTTATATACATGTACAAACACTTTTATATGATTCATAGAGAGAGAATCTCAACTCATTCATGTACATAGAAACACAATATGAGACACATTTTATGATTTTATTTCACTAATAATAAAATTGTATCGTAATAAACTTGATATTTTACAATTTAACAAGCAGAAGATTCCGTTTGATCTGCAGATAGGATTATTTACTGTTTGTGCATGTATTGTTGTACATGTGATTTACATTTGTATAATTCTTATAAAATTATCATAAAAAGTTCTAAAAATTGAAAAAGACATTGATTAATACAACAGTCAGGGGTCCAACTTAAAAAAGTTATAACTTGCCCAAGTAACTGGTTTTTAGTATTTATAACTTAAACAAGTTATAACAGCAAATTTTGAACCTTAATATCTCCTCTGAGCATTTTCCTAATGAACTGAGCATTTGTAACTTAATAGATATTAAATTGGACAACCTCCTGGTATATCTCACCATCCAGCGTATGCTTTGTGGGTCTAGCGCAAAGCTCTCAAAACTAGGGTTCTCTGGGGAACATTTATGTCATTAAATCCTATCTACCAGCAACAGACAAGCTAACTCCCTAGAAAATTAGGTCAGAAACATAGTAAAGATCTAGATGCATCTTCTGAATGTGAATATTAACAATAAATCACAATGCTTTGAATATATAACATGTTTAAATCAAAAACAATGTTATAACTTGTTTAAGTTATCAGAGAAATTCTGAGGAAAATCTGCTCTTTTATTTATAACTTATTCAAGTTATAAACTCATGAACATAACTTTTATAAGTTATTACTGATGCAAGTTAATTAACTTCAAGAAGTTATTACTCATATAAGTTGGACCCCTGACTGTACAATGGATCTTTACTCAAATATAATTGACTAATATTATTGTTATGATGTAAATACATGTATTTATACAGTAACACGTGTACATGTATTTCGTTACAGCTGTTAGAGATGGAGAATCAAGTGGCACGATATAAAACAATGAATGAGACCCAGGCAAGGTCGTTAGAAGTGGACACTGACGAAAAGACAAAACTTAAGGAAGAGGTAATGTCACTATTAAGAAAGAATATCATAGCTTGATGAGTTTAAAATGTGAATATTGATACTACACGTATACAAAAAAAGAAAAACCCTACTGATTTTGAGTGACTGAACTAATGTACATGTAGATGTATATAATTTTGTCTGCTAATGGTACAATGAAAGTGCAGTGGAAGAATGAAAATCGCTGTAACTATTTCTGCCTGTCTTTAATATTGTGATTAAATTGATTCCCCCTCATGACCACAGCATATGTTTTCATATCATGGTCTATGTATGTTGGAAAGCAAACTTTTAGCTCTAGAAACTTAAGAAAAAAAAAAACATTTCCACTCATGCATTGTACATAAATATAGGATCTCAAATGAATTTTCATTTCATACGATGTATTATGAAACGAGTTGTGAGTTTTATATCCCCGAGCCTTGGCGAGGGGATATAAAACGCACAACTAGTTTCATAATACATCGTATGAAATGAAAATTCATTTGAGATTCTTTTTATCACATGATATTGCCTAAAATGTGTATTTCTAACGTGAAATCAACGTTTCCGAGAAATGTGATCCAGAAGTCGTCTGCTACGCCATGAGAAGTAGTGTCCCCATCGTAATAGATATTCTGTGCGTAAGAGAAAAGTATTTCTATCTTGAATAGTATTTTAATGCAAGAATTAATTCAACAACAACAATTTCAATCATTGATGTTGACTCCGGGTCTGCATTTAACAGTTGACCGATATTTGAAAGGTCACATTTGTCAAGGTTTATGTGATTAGGTTCCAAATTTGACCAATCGCATTCAAGCAGAGCGATACATGTATGTAACGTGTTATCATATCATATATTTATGAAATGGCTTTATGAAACTGCATAACGGGTGTATCATGTGATAAAACTTTTTATCAATATTCAGGTCAGTCATTCATTTTTTAATCAGATCTGTGAAACAGACAGGACTTTCTTTTTTTATAAATCTGGAAGATGCCAGGCGTCTACAGGAAAACACTAATTTGTTTCATTGAATATGTTAAATTGTGCATCCACATAGTGTACATGTATACCATGGAAATGTTCATCCTGAGATCAAAGATCTAGTTTTAAGAAAAAGCAATCATTGATTAAGGGCTATTTATGCCATTAAACTTGAAAGAAGGAACATTCAGGGGTGAGTGGATGTAGATCTATGTCAAATATTTCTTTTAAGTGAAAAATAGTGCATGGTAAATTTGAAGTTTAGAATTATATGAAAATTAGTCATTCTTTTACAGATATCTTGTATAATAACTGAGAATCAAGCCCTCCGTGCCAAAAATCTGAAGCTAAAACAAGGTTTAGACGAAGCCATGGACAAGTTTGAGCTTATCTTTGGAGAGAAAGTTGACCTAGAAAACTTTGCTGAAGCTCTGCAGGTATGGGGAATTTGTATGACACATACATGTATAGCTTACATTTAAACTGTATCAAAGCTAAATATAACTTGGAATTATTCATTAGAGGCTGCATGATGATGTCCATGTACATCTAGAGGTGATGGACAAAGGTTTGGTATATTTAAGACACTGCTTAGATACTCCACTTCTATCTGATATACAAAACCCTATAGCACAATGGTACTTGTCAAAGTTTCCTAGCAATTAAAAATTCTGCTTTGAATAGAGATAAATTATCAAAGTCTGGAGCTATTTGTTACTTCATTCAAAATTTGTCAATGTTGTTTGTCAGCAAAGCTTTTTCTTTCACATAGAGATCACAACTTTGTATTGCTTTCCATTGCTAATTGAGATATATACATTAATTTTGTAACATCACATTTATTTAAACGAAAACACATGTACACTGTATGTATTTCTATCCTAAGAACACTGTATTTAGGAAGAAAAACAGATTGGAACAAGTCTTCCAAATTTCTAATTGATAATGATACATCTTAGAGAACAGGCATAACACATATCAACAACAAGAAAACCTTTAACAGTCCTTTAAGTTTTCAATTGGAGAATATACATGTAGCACTTGATGTAGGTGTACTGGTACATGTATATAAATTAACATGTTTAAGTTGCAGTGTAGTTTTTTAACAGGTTACATGTATATTATATTTGTAAGTACATGTATATGCATATGGTAACATTGGCTGCCATCTTTAAAGTTACTGTCCTGTTTAATAAATTCAGTGCACCCTGTTTTCACAATTTAAAAAAAAGGTATACTGTTGTCATCTTATAAACTGATATCCAGTCTATAGAACACCCTAAGTCGTAACAGAAAATGCCCCCCTTTTGATTGTGCATAGCTTAGTTTAAAAAAAAGACAAAAATATATTGTTTACAGGGATTTTCTAAAGTAAAATGTATAACTTCACAGCTTACTATTGATGTTACAGAGAACAATATGGGGGTAGATTGAAATTAACATGGGGTTTCCTGTAGACATTTCATTTCCCATATACAATGTAGCAGGAAAAAACACCTGAAAGGGTGTGTTAATTGTAATCTCCTGTTACAATCAACAACGGTTGATCCAAGAGACAAAAACGGATTAGAAAATTCTTAAGAGCAGTCTGCTTTAAAGTCTAAAACAGGGTGCTCTGGATTTAAGATTTTTAAAATGAACAGGACAGCAGTGTATATATGTATTTGTCACACTGCAAATAAATTTCTAGGATTCTCATTGGTTGTTAGCCATAATTATGAGACTATGTTACCCGTCTGCAGCCGTACATATAGAGCTTTGTGACGTCACGGATACCTTATTGTTTCTTGACATCAAAGCACGCAGAAAAATGTTCAGACATTTTGAATTTTTCCCTCGCTGGAGATCCTTTAATTTTATTTTTCTGCTAAAATGAATTTCATTCGTGGTTTATTCATTTTGAATAAACCATTTAGGGGTACAATCTTTTCAATGGTGAAGAAAATTTTACAATCCATCAGCACATAAAAAAAGTTAGAAATTTTACTGTTGACGCCATTTTGAAATGACAATTTTATAAGTGATTTGCAGTATGACAAAAATGTTATTACGGTTGCAGACAGGTAATATGGTCTGATATACCTTGTCTGGAAATAGTATTCCCCTCGCCTTCGGTTGGGAAATATAAATTCCAGACAAGGTATATCATACCATATTACCTGTCTGGAACCGTAATAACGTATATTATAATGGCAGATAATAATGTGTGAACATGTACAGTATATGGTATAACTTACATATTTAACCTTGCTTGCGTCTGATTTGCTTGAAGGGTTTACATTTCCTAGAACGTTACAAGTTTGAGAGTACCATAGGCCAACAGATGAAGCTCATAGATTATCTCAAGGTTCTCTATGAAGAAAACAATGATAAAAAGAAAAAGGTATCTAACTTGGTTTGATTCCAGCTGCACGAATTGCACCTTAGACAGCATGTATAATTCTACCATTTCATATTTTATTTCATTTCATTTTGAATTTTTATCTTCAATGAATGGCATATGCTTCAGAATTTTATTGAATGTTTTTATTTCAGTAGAACCATACATTTTACATGAACATTTCTCTAGTTACCATCAGTAGATAAAATGATATACGATAGATTGCTTTAAACATGTTAACATGCATGAACTTCCTACAGATTTCTCTAACGTTACATGTAATTAGCTTATAAATATCATTTTATACAGTCTGTAGCCCCTTTGTTTTTTTTTTTCAGAATCTGCTTCATAAATTTAAAAAATGTCTATTATCTTCAACATACATGTACATATACATGTATTAAGCTTCATCATAAATTTTGCATTCATGTTAATATTTGTATTACATATATAAAGCAATTATAAATCATGCTTATGTACATGTAACATAGAAACTTTAAAGCATTTCTGTACTATTTCTTAGCTTTGCTGAACGTTTTAGCTTGCACAACATTATAAAAAAAAATGTTAACTTTACTCAGTACATACATTTGCATTTAGAATATATTTGATGTAAAACAAAATAAACAGAAGATCAAACTGTAAATAATGTATGAAAGATAAGAAGTAATAATTACTATGCATGTGTTGGCAGTCATGAAAATTTATTTTAAAAATATATACACGTATCATACAAACTTACTCTACATGTAATATGTACATGTATATCCTTTTGTTTGACATTTCAGGGTAAGAAGGGCAGTAAATCCCAGCTACCAGGGCCTGCCTTACCGGGCCTTACAGATCTACAGAATGCCCTTGAGTTAGAACGTAAGAGGAACGTAAAACTGACGGAGCAGCTCGATAAACTCAGACAGGAGAATCTGTGTCAGGCTCAAGAATGTAAGGACTGTCAAAATGTAAAGATCATTCAAGAAAAGAAAAAGCCAGAATTAAATGGACATTCAAGTTCTAAATTTTTATTGCTTTTCATTGACTGCCATAATCTTTGAATAAATTGTTGTCTTAAAGTCTCAAAGACATTCTAAAATATTTTTTTAGATCATGTAAGTTAAACATTTTGATAGAAAATTATGAACATTAGGTATTATAGATTATTTTAGCACAGGATATGGTATGGCAAATTGGGTTTACTACTAAATTACCCGACATGAACCTGCAGTTAAAACTGTACTTATGTAATTTTCACGTATTGTTTTCAGTACTAAATCTAAAAGGACCATTGAAGGAGAGAATGGATGGATCATTGAGTTCTAATGTCAAGGCTGAGGTTGCGGCCTTGACACGCACGGCACCTGACCATGCTTTACTGACCCCCAGGGTCAATAAGTCACAGAGGTTCATGATGCAGGACCTGAATCCTGGACCACAGAGGATGTGCCATGCCATACCACACAAACTAAAGATGGGACTCAATACCAGGGCTACCAAGTGTGGGGTGTGTCTAGGGAGTATACCGTTTGTAAGACACGCCTCAAAATGTCAGAGTAAGTAACTGATTAATTCCACACAAATTAAAGATTTGGCACAAAACCAGGGCTACCAAGTGTGGGGTGTGTCTAGGGAATATACCGTTTGTAAGACACGCCTCCAAATGTCAGAGTAAGTAACTAATATACATGTAGCATTTACTCAAAGACAATTAATCTGAAGAAAACAAATTTCCAGATTAACCTATCAAATCGTAAATAGAGAACTTGCGTATGATTTTAATTTTTTGACCTTGTAAAGTTTTAATGTGTATTTTTCAGTGTGCCATATGACATACCATCCTAAGTGTTTACCGGAGGTAACAGATAACTGTGGAATGCCCACAGAGTATGTCCATTACTTCTCTGAGATAATGACCAAGGTGATACAACAACCTCAGAGGTATTCCTTACTGGACGGTAACAGCCCATTACGACTTGATGGATGGCTTAAGGTACAGAGGTATGTCTTTACGTGTATATTCTTCAAATGTCAGCCAACAGCTGTGTTGTCATACATTCAGTAATCCAGCAACTGAAATGCAATGCACTAATTTTCAGTACTTTAACAATTGCCATGATTTATGCTTTTTGAAAAGGAATATATTTTTGTACTTTTTTCACAGCCTTGGTGTATTTTGCAGTTTTTTGTCGATCACAAATTAAAAATGAAAGAGAGAAAAGATTTTGCATGTCAAGTTATGTCATAATTCAACTATTTGGCCTGCTTTGATTTAAAAGGTTGATGTTTATCTTTGTAGAGCTGGTAAGCCCCGCTGGGAGAAGAGATGGGGAGTATTGGAGAATAATCTGTTATTACTATACAGAGATGAGGGAGACGCTAATCCCGTCGATACATTTGAACTTAATCCATCAGAGACGGATGTGGGAATTCACAGCGCTATTAGTGTGGCCGAGCTGTCCAGTACAGCTCAGAGTGACCTCCCTTACGTCATTAAGATAGAACATGTACCACTCACTACCTGCTGGTCAGGAAGGTATGGGTATTTACGTTATAAAGGAATTCTGCTATTTTTGTATGTATGCCTTATATGCAATTGCAAGCATGATAAAAGTTTCATCAGATGTTGTCATTTGCTTTGTCAGCTTTATCCTTGCTGTTGTATTTTTAACCACTACAGTACTTTGAAAGCATACTTCATAAAGCACTGAAGTTTAAAGTGTCACCTTAGTCATTGACCTTTAACTTTTTCACAAGGGGTCAAGAAATACATTTTGTTCTCATCAGTAAATCAAGTTTTCTCATTCATCCCTTATGTTAGAAATTTGTAGTCATCAGTACCGATCAATACTGTGCATATTGTAGGAGGTTCTAATTTTAAAAGAGAATAAATACACAAAAAAAGCTGGAGGATGATTAATTCTTTAAATCTTACAAACTTTGTAATCCTTAATAATATTCCAAAGGGAATGTTCTATATAATGTATTTATTAGCTCGACTCTCAGCGTTTGGGCTGCACTTCTCAATTCATCAAAACAACAATACAGTTTCTTTCTCCTTTTATGACGTCTACGGCATATGGAAAGCATGTTGCCATGGCGTCACTGTGTGCGGTTGTTTACGTCTCCGCTCTGTCCTGTTGTGACGTCTTGGCGTGAAGGTTTTGGGTGACATTACGCTCTACTATGTAATCTGGCCAAAGGACTCCCAAACTCTGTTTATTTGCGCCACTTTTATTCAACACTTTTATTAGTCCCCTACCGGCAACGCCGAAGGGGACTCTTAGTTTCCTCTCGGTCTATCTGTCCGTCTGTCCGAATATCAGTTTTCCGGACTTTTTTCTGCAACGGATGAAGATATTAAGATGAAATTTGATACACAGCTTGGTCTTGGATAGTTACAGAGCAACTTTGACTTTCGTCACGCTTGACCCATTTTTTGTGGAGTTATGCCCCTTGATGTCTTGGAAAATTCACTTTTTGTCAGTTTTCTGGACTTTTTTCTGCAACGGATGGAGATATTCAGATGAAATTCGATACACAGCTTGGTCTTGGATAGTTACAGAGCAAGTTTGACTTTCGTCACACTTGACCCATTTTTGGTGGAGTTATGCCCCTTGATGACTTGGAAAATTCACTTTTTGTCAGTTTTCCGGACTTTTTTCTGCAAGAGATGGAGATATTCAGATGAAATTCGATAAACAGCTTGGTCTTGGATAGTTACAGAGCAAGTTTGACTTTCGTCACACTTGACCCATTTTTTTGTGGAGTTATGCCCCTTGATGACTTGGAAAATTCACTTTTTGTCAGCTTTCCGGACTTTTTTCTGCAACGGATGGAGATATTCAGATGAAATTTGATACACAGCTTGGTCTTGGATAGTTACAGAGCAAGTTTGACTTTCGTCAAGCTTGACCTATTTTTCGAGGAGTTCTGCCCCTTGATGACTTGGAAAATTCACTTTTTGTCAGTTTTCCGGACTTCTTTCTTCAACGGATGAAGATATTCAGATGAAATTTGATATACAGCTTGGTCTTGGATAGTTACAGAGCAAGTTTGACTTTTGTCACGCTTGACCTATTTTTCTAGGAGTTATGCCCCTTTATGTCTTGGAAAATTTAGTTTTTGTCAGTTTTCCAGACTTTCTCCTGCAACAAATAGAGATATTCTGCTGCACTGACAGTAAGTTTAATTACTCATACATGTTTAATTGAAGAGTAATTCATAGGCAGAGTTGCAGGACATAAATATATGCCGCCGGTAGGGGACTATATCGCTCAGCGATCATAACATTTTTTACATTATGTACACATAATGACTAAAAAGCTAAATATATCCATATCTGCAATTTTCTTATAGAGTGCTGTACCTCATGGCCCTTAATTTCAATGACAAGCAGAAATGGGCGGCATACTTAGAAGCTGCTGTCAAGAGTCTACAGAGAGTGGACACGTCTTTCAAGAGGATGGTTAGTATCAGTATGAGTTATGTCTAAATGTCTTGAATTCATTTAAATTGTTCATTAGCAACAATATTTGTATTGGAAAGCTTGAATAATTTGAGAGTGTGCATTTGATATTTTTGTGTAAAAAAGAGATCTCTTACATGTAAGTACAAAATTTTTCTTGTAACTGAAATAAAGCTATGATGAAGATTACTGATTTAAAATCATTTAATCAATAAAGATGTGCGTTTCTTTTTAGTTCTATCTAATACGTTTCCTTTCCTGAATGAGTGTAAAAAAATCTACTATTTTTTAATATGTCCGAAATAGTGTTGTAACAATAGTCGCCAACGTCGTTAAGATATTCAAGTCCAATCTTTAAGAATCGATTAATTGGAAAGAAGAATATCTCTAACGAATCAAGATGTCCAAATTTATTTTTAAATTGTGTCAAAAACTACAGAAATAAAGGTACTGTCCTTCTGAATTAAGTTGTAAAGGTTTATTGTTTTGATAAATTGAAATACTTTGATTTTTGTGATTATCAATTGAAAGCACTCATTCGACTGTGCCTCATAATCAATAATTAATTTCATCGGATTTTACAACCCTAGATGGAAAATTTAATTTAAATGACTTTTCTAGTGAGTATGTTGAAGTACATGTATGAATGACCACAATAGATTTATACATTTACGACCTCACTTTTAATGTTATTCTGCATGGTGTACTCTATTACTTCTCATTGTGTAATAGTTTGAGGGTTCATTGCAAAAATATGAATATCTATTTACAGAAACTTGAACAGCACAAACTACTGGAGCTATCAGGTGATAGGAGACTAGAACTCAACTGTACACTGGTGTTGTCTAAACAGGTAAAAAGTTATTTAATTCTTTTATCAGAAATATCCACATTATCATTTACCCCTTCCAATGAATCTTCTTCAGCAAGGGTTCGAATAAGCTTTTACTCATCTCAGCTATTTCATATTTTGTCTTCATCGATGAAAATCAAGCTAAATGATAAGAATAATTGAGACAAGAGCTGGTATCGACCCCATAAAATACATGTACAAATACTCTAGCCATTACACATCCAATGTTAAGTTTTACATGTGAAAATACTGTATTAACTTTGGAAGATTCAGAATCTTAAAATAAAATCATTTGTATTTGATTGAAAACTATGAGAAAGAGTAGAATGATTCGATTAGGATGAAAGGCTCTGAAGATATTGTTGTACCATTTATTTAGATACTGTCGTTTTGTTTTCTAATTTCATTATACCATTACAATTTATTTATATGTAGGTACTGTTATACTATAGTTAGATACTGTTGTACTATATTTAGATACTGTTATACTATATTTAGATGCTGTTGTTACTATATTTAGATTCTATTACTCGGGGCTGACGAGGGTCTATACGGAGTAAACATCCATAATGGTCGTCACGCTGTCATCACCAAGCTGGCAGGGATACATCAGATACATTATATGGTGTACACAGAAAACTTGTCATCTATTATAGTCATCACAGGTATGGTTGAAGCAGTGGTCATATTTGATAAGATTTTTTTTCACTAGGGTTGTGATTTTTAAAAGTGGAGCATTCAAGGATTGAAAAAGAAATGTTAACTTCATGATTGTTGTTTGCTTGGTACAAGTGTAGCCCTTTGTTACATTTCTTTTGTAATTTTTACAATGGACATGATGAAGAATTCATTTCTGAAGCTAAAGTGTAATACATTCATGTATATCTTGGTCTAAGTCACCTTTATATATACATGTACATACATGTACATGAAAATTTAATGCTTTCCACCTAATGAAAAACTAAGATTAAATCCATAGTCAAAGATATATATATATACATGTATTGATAACGGTTGAGAGGTGGTCAAAATTTTAAATTTGAGTAAAAAGAAAGAAAGAAAGATAAAACCTTTAAATTAAATATACACATGTACATTGGTAGAAGTTTACATGTATGTAAAGTACATGTATTTAGAAATTGAGCTTACATGTAAATTAAAAAAGTAAGAATACATACTCATTCTGTACATGGTATTTGTAAATTTATATACTAGTCAAAATTTCTAACTTACATTTTCCCAGTTACGTGTACTTCAATATCACAATTGGTAGAAATCAATTACTTAATATCTATATTTATAATAACAACGAAAGTTTTTATAAGTGTAAATGAATAAATGATCATCCTGCGATGTGCATCTTCAAATTTTACAGCATTTTAGCAAAAAATCATCCGCTTCCGGTTTGTGAGAAAAATTTGTCTCTTGACTGAAAAAGGCTACAATAGAAAAGTTCTTACGGTTATCATGCGATTCGTTTTTCGGATTTTGAAATATCAGTGATTGAAACTGTTATTTCGTCGTGATATGCTTACAAATTTTCTGATGCGTTACGAGTCAATAACACTTCTGGTATCATTGATATACCGGGTAAGGATTTTTGTGTTTAAACATTTCCTGCTGATGCTATATTTAATTTTTTCCTGTGCTATGTCACTTTTCTTGAAAAGTGAGCTTAGAAAAAGATGTTTGTTTAATGGAAGCTCATGTTACGCACCACTCACAAGAGTTATGCGCACGCATCCTTTTTATGGAAAATTCGTTAAGTTTTATTTGCTTAAAATTGCTTTTGTAACAAATGCATTCCGTTTAATTTATGTTTTTCTGATCAAACTTGGTACAAACAATTCTGTAAAAATGGTTTGACTGTAATTTTCCGATAAAAAACGCGAAATTCATGAAAAGTGTTCAAAATTCAAATTTCGTCACGGTCTGTTTCCGTTGAAAGAAATTTCGTTTTTCTTGATTTTAAAGTAAAGAGTGAAATTTTGTATATCAAATCCAATTATCGTTAAAATAATTTGAATTCCACATTAACGAAAATCCTTACACGTAGAATGGTAAGTTAGAAATTTTGACAAGTACATGTATATGTTCTTCCTTTCGATAGGGAAGGATAGGCATGTCATATACATCCACAAAGACGCCATCAAAACTCGTTTGAACCAAGCCACGTCTGACGAGACGACTAAGGTACCGTACACGGTTATAGAGACCCTCCCTGGTTGTACGGTTTTGGAAGTGACGGAGAATAACGATGGTCTGTACGTGATAGGAGGGCTGGCGGACAGGATTGTAGTACTGAAATATAACACTGACTTACGGGAGTTCTGTGTTAGGAAGGTATAGTAATTAGGCTCTGATTTTACTTAGTGTTATTTTTGTCCTACATCTATTAAAATTTGGATCTTATTTTCCAGCCTAAAAAAAAAGATGTTTAATGACACATCATATTCTGTTGATTAACTGCAGTTTTGAAGTTGCCCTCATTTTTCAAAGATTGATTTGTGTGAAAGCAAGTATGAGTAAAAATACCACAACTTGGTGATATACATGTATACATGTAATCTCTGTATTGATCAGGAATTTATGACCACTGAGCCATGTAGCTGTCTTTGTGTAACAGAGGAGTTTGCTTTAGTAGGAACAGACAAGTTCTACAAAATCACATTGGATCATCATACTATGGCAGGTAAGGCAGAAGTCTTAATATTTTTACCATATGAAAGATTTAGGATGGATCTGGCATTCTGATTCATGAGAGAACATTTACATGTATGTAGATTCCAGTAATTACAAATTTTTAATTCTTAGGGTGTCATTATAATAAACTCTCTATAGATACAACAAAATCAGATAACATACTGATTTGTCTTTCCCTTGATGTTGTAATGTATATACATATTCATACATATAATTTCAAAATTTCCTTTCAGAATTTGTTGACAAGAAAGACAACTCTCTAGGTTTTGCTGCCTATGGTGCTGCTAAGAGAATGAGTTTCCCATTGGCTGTAGCTAACGTAACACCTGAGGGGTGTCCTCAGGAATTCATTCTCTGTTTCCATGGTAACTGTTTTAATGTTACAATGAGATACATGCATTTGTGAAAAGCTGTTTTTACTCTATTTAAAATTAAACATATATTGTATGCATTCATTCATGGATTCACTTTTAGGAAAAACACGATAAAATAATCTTGTCATGAAAATTACATTGTACATACATTGTACAATTTCAAAAACTTTCATGTATAAAATTGTCTGAATGTGAATGTACATGTATTTGAATAATATTTACAGTTCAGATACATGTACATGTAGATATAACTCTGATAAATCCATTGACTAATTTGGATGGAAACAAATACTAATCTTGTAAAAAATATTTTCTTTGCAGAATTTGGAGTGTTTGTAGACAGTAAGGGACGTAGGAGCCGTGGTGAAGACATGAAGTGGAGTTGTCTACCCTTGTCTTTCGGTAAGTAGGGCCTGGATACTAGTAATACTTAGCAAGGTATTACTCTTGATTTATGGGAATTTATTTTTCTGAGTAAACACTAGCATAACTCCAGCACAAATTTGATAATAAAAAAAGGAAATATTTTGATTAGAAATAAAGAATTTTCTAGTAAAGATATGTGTTTGACACCTCCATTTTACAAAAGTTTTCTAAAAGTGGATGAAGATAAATTAGGAGTTGAATCTTCAGTATGATGTAGAATAGATATACATGTACATGTAAGTGTAGCAATTTTGAAATGAATTTGTAAGAGTTGGAGAGGAAGGCATAAACATTGTATTTAAAAGAAATGTACTTTATTTATTCAAGGTTACAGTGAGACGTTCTTGTAAAAGGTGGAGAGGAATAATCATAATTAAAGAAATGTACTTTATTTATTGAAGGTTACAGTGAGCCATTCTTGTATGTGACCTACTTTAACAGTGTACAGGCCATTACCATCCCAGCAAATAAAAATGAAACAAGGTCAGTATCACTTACATGGAGTTGAGTGTTTCATGAATATAAGTAAAATTGTTGATACATGTACCTTGTAACTGCTAAATTTTACTATTGTTAGCGCATGTATTTGATTAGAAATGAAATGCAAACATTGTTCGTGATTTACATGTATTCATTAAGTTCAAGGATATTTGAAAAAAATTTATAGGGAATCAAACTGAGATATTTCAATCTTTAAGTAAGGGCATATTTTAATTCATTTCAAAGTAAGATATAAAACTGTTCATGATTTAGATAAGGTAGGTGGAATGGAAAAATGAACAAGCATTTACATGTGGATTATTAACCTTATGGCACAAGTACATGTACATGTATTTGACACATTTATTATGAAGATAATAAATTAATAACCATATGATTTGATTGGCTGTTCCATTTGTAATATTTTTGTGATGCTATATTAACATTGTATATTTACAGAGGTAAGCAGACCTGTCTGGACATCCATTTCCCTCGTTACCTTGGCAACGCTATGACCTCTGGTGGTGTTTACATCGCAGACAATAGGAGTTACGGTACAGACCTGGTCTGTCTCCGTGGTAACGATGGTCTACCGGGCGGGGAGCTGCCAGGAGCCAGGGTGGAGAACAAGGAAAACCAACCTAAGTATGTATAACAAGGGGATACATGTATTACTACACATGTTGCGTTTATGGAATTATCAGGACATTTGAAAGAGCGACACAATAGGAATTCTTATATGTTACCACCTTGACAGTGTTACTGTGTATGTGTATGTGGGATTTCATATTTTAGTGGAGTTAGCCCTGCTAAATCAAGACTATACTTTGTGAATTACATACATGTATGTATATATTAAGGCATGGAATACGTCATTGTGAAATACATGTGTAAAGACATGTATTGTGTAAAATGTGTAAATACATGTAATACATCATATACATGTACCTTCTTACATAGATGTACATGAATGCATACATGTATGTTTTAAAGGGGTAATTCTTTAAGTCTCATGTTGCACAAATGTGCTAATTGTACATTTATATAGCCTCAGAATTCTCAACATCAAGCACATTAAAAACAACCTATATATTATTCTTACAGATATGCCACAGACTGTACAAAATGGATGAGCCCAAGAGGCCCCCCTCTACGTCACCCCAGAATGAGACGGGAGCTATCACTGACATCACTCGATAGTAACTCCACAGTGACATCAGGATGTACTATAACCAGCACCAGTAGTGGAATGACTATGGACTCAGATTATTGATCCAATCTGTCTGAGGAGGCAGTGTGTATATGGACACTCGATTTTCAATGCATATCATCAGACCTAAATGTATTATTCTATACTTGTAAGATGTACACTTTTGTACCTTTTTATTCTTCTATTACATGTATCACTGTGGGGTATCACGTGATACACAAATGATATGTTCCACGGGAATCCCCTTTGATTGAACCAAGTTAATACTGTCTAAATCTACTTTATATCAATTTATTTTAGGCCTATCATATGGTCATTATTATCAATTATATGATGGTAATTTATTCTGGTCAAGAATAGACATGTATTCGTAGAGCGCTTAAACAGAAATTTTTCAATGCTCGCCACATGTTATGATATGGTGCACAGACAGATACAAAATTTTCTGTTTAAGTGTTCTACAAATATATACGTCTATTCTTGGCCAGAATAAATTACCATCATACAATGTATAATTTATAATAATGACCATATGATAGGCCTAAAATAAATTGATATAAAGTAGATTTAGACAGTATTTACTTGGTTCAATCAAAGGGGATTCCCATGGAACATATCATTTGTGTATCACGTGATACCCCACGGTGATGTATGTACATTATGTATTGAGCAGTACCATTTTAATGTAATGAAATGTCTTACACGTATGTTACGTCAACTGAGCTTCTCATGTAACCTACAGACGGAAGATATCTGGATATGGTTCTGCGAACTCATCTGTTTTCCATTTCCTTCAGCAGCCAAGAGAAAATTGTTTGATTTCATGAAATAGGAAAAAAATTAAATATCAAATTAACTATTGAATTCATCAAATACATGTATGTAGCCATTATTTGATGTTAGCAGGTGCTATGATTATTTTACAAGATCTGAATTGAGCAGTTGACATTGATACATGTATATACAATTTAGTTACGAAATGTTCATTAGTATTGTTAGAGGATAAGGGAATGATAGGGGGATCATTATCCAATTTCCCAGATTTTCTTTTGTTAAGATTTTCAAGTTATGAAAGAAAAGATAATCAATTTTATAAAATGTACAGAAAGTCACAATGTCTGCAGTTTAGGTAATGAAATTTCATGCAGTCCAAGAAATATATTTTCTTTCTAGCTTATTTCTGAGTGCTTATCTTACTTTGATAGCTTATTTCTCATCTTTTCTATCTTCTTATTTTATTGTGATTAGTACTTTGATTTGTTTACTGTATAGACAGTATATATTTATTTGTATTATTTTAGCTTTGTACACATTCGTCATAACTTGCCTTTTACATGATGTATAATTCCCCAAGTGTTCAGCCGCTACGTGTTCCAATGAGAATAAATAACGATTAACTGGAGTGTTCTGTGTGAGTGTACAAGAAAGTCAAATATTGTGTTTTTGAAGGAAATAATCAGAGGCCAAGATAGATTTGCTGATTAACAACAAATTGATATTACATTTTCATAACGCTTTTTTGTTGGCCCTCAATTTGTCCAACTTCCTTCCTATCTACATGTACATGTTGATAGTCTCAAAGACGATGGAGGCTTTTTGTCCCCTCGCATCAGGTCAAGAAGAGAAACTTTTATATACAAGAAGTCTTTGAGATTATTATCGCCTCATGAAAAACAACAGTTTGAAACTTTGGAAATGCTGTTTTGCTTGCAAGCAAAAGGAGCTGTTAAGATAAGGCGTAAAATCTGCCCTGAAATATGGAAATTTCAAAATGCAAAAGTTGAGAAAAATTTTCGGTAAAAATATGAAGTTACTTGGTCCAGATATGAATCTTCTGTCAGGTTGGATAAATTATTCAAAATAAGACCGATTTTTGGGTCAAAATGAGCGTTTTTCCTATAGAAATCAATGGAAAACGGGAAAGTCTTTCTACAACATTGTTCCCCCCCTCGGTTCAGAATGCCACTTTTACCAAAGGTGTATATCAATAAAACAAATTTTCTGGCCAAGTGGGGTTCTGAACCGAGGGGGGGAACAATGTCCCACAGGCGAAAAAGGGGGGATGGATGACTATTTCAGAATCAATATTTAGAGCGGTAAAATAAATCAAAATTGCGTTTTTTTCTTTTAATATCATGTAACAATCTATTCAGAGTGTGTTCCGATCAAATGATTAGCCATTAGGAAGGAAATGAACGAGAAAGTTGTCTATTTCTACGCTGTGCGAATTTCGCGCCTGAAAGCTACATACATGTATGTGGCTGATAAATACGAAATATAACCGTTTTTCAGTTTCCGGACTGTGATTTTTGCCGATTATATTGATATAATTACATCAAGGTTAATTTTTCTTATCCAAGTTTGACATTAAAAGGTAGAGAAGT
Source organism: Pinctada imbricata (assembly GCA_033119305.1). NCBI lineage: Eukaryota > Metazoa > Mollusca > Bivalvia > Pterioida > Pteriidae > Pinctada > Pinctada imbricata. Next base: position 7,722,391 of record VSWD01000013.1, on the reverse strand, counting down.
ATAATAAACATCAATTTTATGTAAACTAATGTACTTTTTGTGAATTTTCGCTCGATATTTGACGTTTTCTCTCATCCGTACCCCTACCTCTTCAACCCGTAATTATAACATCTTTCACCAAATCTATTTAAATAAAATACCTACTAAGAATCTTCACATACTTTATATTTTAATCCTGACCACTTTTTATCTGAAATAGAAGGACAGCGCACGAGAAATAATCGAGTGATTTCAGGGCTAAATCAAGCCCTTATCTTAACAGCTCCTTTGACGACCTTTGACCCCAAAGTCAATAGACTAAGCAGTCAATTTGCTTCTTTTATCATTAACAACTTGTGAAAAAACTGATATACAGAAGGATAGACAGTGAAACCAGTATACCTTACAAGCAGAAAGGGGATATACATGTACATATGTATATAAATAAATTACACATTTGCATATGATCCTTAAGCATGATGATACTCTCATCAAAAATAAGCGTAAATAATAACAGAAAGATAATTCTTAACATATGATATTTATTTTATTAGAAAATATTCAACAACAACAAGGTATTTTTGAGAAGAAAATATACATGTACATTCTAACTGCATTATTATATTTCAGTGGTGCAAAAAATGTGTCAGTGTTAAGAATGTCATTGCTTGCCTTTGAACAAATGAATTTGAATTGATAACAGGTTGAAATATTAAATGTAATGAAATTTGATCTGAATGTCTAAGAGATGTTTGAGATCTACATGTACGTAACCTGAGAAGTTTGGTATGTATACGTGTATACAGATAATAAATATTTGATGCTGGACAAAAACATGTAAAAAAAAAATGGTCTACTTTCATTAGATACAAGCAAAAATAAATACCTGCATGTAAATGTACATGTATGTGAAATCTGTGTGTCTCCGTCATGCAGGTCAGAAAAGGGTACTAACTAGCCACTCGTTACATCATATCCCTGCTCAGTGAAACATTCCTCTGATATGGCATGAGACAGTGTAATGTACATACAATAATAGGCTTCACTTCTACATCTACATCTATCACAACTAATATCAAAAGTAATAAAGTAGGATCAAAGCTAACAAAGTCAAGTACATTTATTGAAAATTTAACATGGCTAAGTAGTTATTGAAGAAACCCTCAATTTTTTTACATTAATTGCTCAAAGATTTGAATAAAGAAATGCCAATGTATGTAGTAACACTTTAGGATTAAATTGCGTATCATTACATGTAGGTCCAGCATTTATACATCATGTAAATGTCTTCTATTCACCCTTTGCCATTTTGAATGTTGCTACAGGAAATCCCCTATCGCTTCCCTCCCTTTAAAAATTTCTTTTGTTTGACAATTCACAACTTAATTATAGGAGACAATGGCTAAAAACAGCCTATTTCATCAGTTTATCAGAGATTGCAGGACACTGTCTCATTTGGTGGGTCCCCTCATTTGTTTATCAGTATATGGCATCTATACAATATCCATCCTCTATATCAAGGTGTTTAGCCGTGTCGCCCTGAGTTATGTCCTCTCCGTCAAATTGTAAGCGGATTTTGGAAGCGTTGACACCCATTTTGACTGAATACTGGGTGATTAGTGATGTCAATGGGGCATTCTGTAAGAAAATGAAAATTAATATACGCCAGATGAATGATTTATTTACCAACCTACATGTACATGTATGTTGAATTTTCAACCAGATCAGGTATGTTGATGCTGAATAATTTCAAATCTGCCGCCATTTTGTGCTTTATCAATTTCTCATCTACACAAGTGATAGTGACAAAAGGGGTCATTCTCACATGACATCTTTCTGCTTTCTGTGTACAATCTACAAAGGACAGTATGGCGGCAGATTCCAGCAAAATTGAAAGGGCAAACTTGCTACTTTATCATTTTGGTTTTGAATATAGGATTTGTCCTTACCAAAACCCAGCCCCCAACCACCCAAATAAACATCAAAGGCTGGTTTTGGTCAGGTATTTCAGACTATTCACTATGCATACATATGGGAAATACAAGCTAACTATCATTTAAAATTCAAAAGTTGTGAGTACTATACAATAAAGTACAAGTGAGCAGTCCAAATGGTACAATATCATACTTTATACTCTTGCTTCTTTTACTCTTTCTTGTGTGTTTTTAGATTTAAAATTTTAAACCTTACCTTGCTAATTTTGAACTCCATTTTCTTTTTGGATTGGCGACTCTGTACCATGATTGTAATATCATCTCCATCATCACTATAACTGTCGTCTAAAGTGGAAAGGTCACAAACTTCTCCGGTACTCTCATGGCATTCTGTAATATATACATTGTATTGAAGTATTTGAGAACTGAGACATCCACATCAAATATTTAATGTGAGAAAGAATTGCTGAATATACAATGTACCAATTAAATGTACGTGTACAAGCTTATGGGGTCTCTAATTTTCCATGTTTATTTAATTGTTGTTTAACTATAGATAAGCTCAAGGAAGGGAATCAGCAGCATAAGAATGATTTTTTTTTTTTCAAAATGCATGGCCCCTGCTATATTGAAATCATTTAACACTTTACGTACAAATAAGAATTATGGGCCAATGCATGAAAACTGAAATAAGTATTTTTCTACTTATTTACGTATCTCTTAGAAGATGGGCCAATTGATAAAAGTGAAGAACAGAACATGGGCCAATTGATAAAAGTGAAACACAGAATATGGGCCAGTTGATGAAAGTGAAGAATAGAATACAATCTACTATAGATGTTTAAGGAACAGAAAGATTTTTAACCAGTATCATTACTATTCTCTATAAGCTTCATGTTTAGCTTCATGTACATGTAGATTTATATGAGAAATGACAGACAAACCTATTATATCAGCCACATGAAGATCTAAGCTCTCCGGAGAGTCTGATGGTCGTATCGTTCTCTCGTTGTGTACAAGTAATAAACAATTTTCGTCTACGTTCTCTTTGGCAGCAATGTCCTTTAACACATTCTGGATTGATTCATACTGAAATGTATCAGGACAAAGGAATGTTAATTAATCAGCAGCAGCAAGTAACTAATCAAACACTATTTCAAGCCTTTTTGTTCAATAGTTTCATAAAATTGTATTTTGGATGAATCTTGGGTGTATTTGACTTGAAACAACTGATGAGCTCTTGTAAACTTAAATGGAATATCGGACATTTGGCGATTTTTATCAGTCCAGATAATAGGTAAAGTTTGAGCTTTTATCGGACAATTTTTATCGGCAAATCTAATAAAATCGATACTTTTCAGGAATTTTGAATGATGAAATCATAAAATTCAAATAGAACTCAATTTACTCCAACGGTTTCTGAGGGCTTTATAGGAACATTCTTAAATAATAACTCCACAGATTGGATATCTGTATATTGAAAAAGACCAAATTCCTTTTTGAAATCAACTAGCCTAGGGTTGATACTGAATAGGCTGGTGAGGGTACATCAAAGGGGTTGGATGTGAAGCAAAGCAGGATAGGGTAAGAGGTTGCAAATGAGATGGAGTTTTAGTGGGATGGTCAAAGGGAGAGAGAGGTAGTGTAGAGATGGCGGGGAGTTTGTTTAGCTCTCGCCCAGTCGCATTTGAGACTAAATTTGGCTCTCAGCTACTTTAAATCATTAAGTGCTCGCCCAATTGGCAACTTAATAAAATCCATTGTATTGTATTTTTCTTTTCCTTTTTTACTGACTATTTTTGAAAAAGGCACAGGTGTTTGCTTAGATACATGCATGCCTACAACCTTGTCAAAGCGTCCAACAACTCCCTTGAAACAGCCATTGTTCCCATTATTAATTTGTTTTAAATTACTGGACTGAATACCCAGAAACTATATCTATAAAGTAATTCAAGTAAAAAAATAACTGCATTTCATTTCTCTTTTTAATACATTATTCGTATCCTGCTCAAAGTCATCCAAATGCTCGATTGTTAAGAGCCAAGTACCCAAACGAAACATTACCCGTCGGTACATGTATCAAAAATTTAAGTATTAGAAGAAATCTTATCATTTCCCAATTGAAAGAAAACTCTGACTGATATTTGTATGTACATGTATTTTAGATATAAATAAGAGTCTCTACATAGGCCGAAAAATCTTTTGGCATGCCCACTGCCCAGGCCATTCGTTGGTCTATTGGTTCACTTGAATCTTTTTTGTTTTGTTTTGTTGCTTTTTCAATGATCTGTTCTTTTTTGTAACAATCTGCGGACAAGACATCAAATAACTTGTGTTCGCACCTCTGAAAATGGCACATCAGCCTTTCCTGACCACAGACTGCCAATCAATTAATAATGTAAAGGTACATGTAATTAGGTTTCCTATAACTTTATATAGTCCTCTGACTATATGACAAAATTTAAAATACTTCCCTCCAACTTTTTGAAAGAGATCGTAGAAAATTGTCTAGCCACTTAAATAATGTTAGCCTAACGTAACATTACATCAAGCCTTCTATATTTCATATTTGCTTATGGCTCTGTGACATTTGGTTTGCTCCAGAAAAAAGTTTTTTCACACAATGGAATTGCTGGGTACAACAAATGAACAAATTGGGCTCCTAAAATTTAAGCTGGGCTCCTAAAATTTAAGCTGGGCTCCTAAAATTTCTGTTGTCAGGGGCCCAGTTGGCGACCAAGGCTTTCAAGTTAAACAAACTCCCTCGATGGTGTGGCATAAGAAAGGTGGTAAGGTGTGGGGGACTGAATGGAATGGGATGTCATGGGTGAGCGAGGTACAATTAGTGGTGTAGGAGTAAGGTTGGGGCAGTAATTTTGGTACTATTTCTTTGGTAGTATCAAATTGTAGCAGTATTCTTTAATTTTGTTAATAAAGTAGCAATGTGATAAAATTGGAAGATGCTTTGCAAAGTAGGATTAATTACCATATAATAAATGGAAAATCCTTGGCACCTTTGAGTGCTAATAAACAAATGGTAGGATTCTATAGGACATCTGAAATAATAGTAAATGAAGTGTTACCTTGTACATTTTGAATCTGTACACTTTGAGTCCAAACACCTTAATGCGTACGGTAATTTTGCCGTCATCCTCATCGTCCAGACATACAATATCAGACTCCTGCCGATCCTCTCGGGCTCTGTTGTTAATATCCTGTACGGTCATGTAAAGCTTGGCATCGGAAAGTGATCTGCAATATGGTAAAAATAATTTGGTTGGTTCAAAGGATAAAGTCAAATTTTGTGTACATATGAAGATATATCTACATGAAATTCTCATTCATTTTATTCGAAATTTGAAGTCTTAAACAGACTTTTTCCAAGATGTTTCATTTCAGAAACAGACTACAGACATCAGGCATCTTGGTGATATTTTTAATTACAATGACACAAATAAATGGAAACTTCACCAAAATCCTTATACAAATCATGACTTAACCATTCAAAAGTTTGCCAATTTAATTTATGTCCGTAGTCCAGTGTGTAAAATAAAGGTTTTGATCTGGTGTATCTGAGAACTTGATAATGGACTATTGGATTAAAGAACACACTTATTCTTAACACTCACTTCATAGCATTTTTGACACCTTTGTTGAGTCGTGGATTTCTTCTGGGAGCTATAGCTGTAGTATCACTAGGGGGAGGAGGAGGAGGTGGTGGGGAAGGGGAGGCAACTCCTATCTTTGATAACTTAGTAGGTGGCGTACTGAAAAGAAAAATTGTTCATTAATGAAATTTAACATACATGTATCAGAAACTCAAATACAAGTACTTGTACCACCTATAATGTGCATATTACAAGATATCTATTTCAAAACAGTTACAAAATCTTCCTACATTATACTAACACAAATATACATGTACATGTATGACATGGAAATGATATCACAGCAGGCAATCAGTGTTATAGAGCTATGAATCTCTTTACATGACAGGTGATTTTACACAAAGATTTTACTGTTATGTGTAAACAGATATTTACAGTAATATTTCCTCCTCATCATCAACTTGTATGATATTTGGTATGACGGTTATTTCGGCTGGACTGGTGACCTTGACATTAGACTTTTTGGACTCTTTCAATCTTCCCTGCAGAGGGTCATCTTCCTCTTCGTCTATTTCAAACCAGAAATAAAACAAACAATCACATACATGATATACATGTGAGTGAAATAAGGAGCATTTCAAATCTAAAGAAATACAAAAGTAATCTGACATGAGATTGTCAAATACATGTAACTGTCAATCTCATCCTGTAATTATGAAAGACTTGTTTGATTTTTTCATTTATTGTAATCTCTTATCATGCTTATTCTGTACTTTCTGAAAATTATCAAATTTCACCATTTTGTAGCATATGTTCCTAACTGATAATAATGAAATATGCAAAGATAGCTCGCCTATACAGGTTTTTGTCAGAAACCAGGTTAAAGTTTTTGAAAAGTAGGTTAGAGTCCAAGGTCAAGGTCACTAGGTCAAAGGTCATGGTCTCAAATGAAAGGTCTCGTCACAAGGTATCTACAAGTGAAATATCAAAGCCCTACCCCTTATAGTTCAAGAGATATAGCCCAGGTTAAAGTTTTGTCTACAGACGACGACTACGACGCTGAGGGTATGGCATTAGCTCTCCGGACTTTTTCGTCCCGGCAAGCTAAAAATACATGTAAATTGGAAACTGTCCAGATTGATGACCTATGACAAACAAACTACATAGTATTACATCAAGTTCCTGTAGAAGCTCAACACATGTTTTTATCTGCAGCTTCTCATCGAGCAAATATGTCAAGAAATAGTTACCAGAATTTGGTTGATCTGCCTGTACAGCTACAGGAACATTCTGTATGGCTGAACTGAACATCTTAGATACTCGGGTTGAATAGACAGCAGAATCTTCTGATACCTGATCCGGCTGGAAATTTTCTTTCTTGGCAAGACGAGCAGCTAGGCCCCGTCTTCTGGAGGACTTGACCTTTGGCCTATCTTTTTCTTCATCAGAACTTTCTGAGTTGACTTGCTGGTTTGACTGAAACAGAATGAAAGACGTGAAGTAAGGAATAACGAGCAAATCAATATTAGTCATTATTTAAGTGTGTACAGCTATAAATTCACCCAACCTTTTTGTCCAACCAAAATCTCAAAATGAATCACCCCTTTTTTTCTGTTTTCGAGTTAGACCGTTTTCTTAGTTTGTTAAACATGTATCTTCTTTATTACAAGACAGTTCTATCTATGCCATGACTCCTAACCCTGTGACATTGACCTTTGAAGTTCATTTTAGAATCTTTACATAAAACTTAAACTTGGTCATAACCTTTGAAACCTAAGAGACAACTTCGTATTTCACTTGAGGATTGCTTGTGACAAGACCTTTCATTCCACGACCCTTGACCTTGGAGTTCCTGACCACATGTAAGTCCATGAATGATAACATTCTAATTATTGTCAACTTCTGTTCGCATTTATCTGTTTATAATCCCTTACTTAAAGATAACCATTTTACAGTTACCTCATTCAGGGATGTACCCTTACACTCATGAAAAGAATATCAATAATCTGTCAACTGAAGGCTCATGCGTAATACCGTAAGTCTAGTGTAACAAGTAGTGATGAACCAATTGTCTCCTACAATCAATTGCCAATCACCAAAAGTCTTTCGATTCCGATTCTTGATTTCAATTTTTCACAATCAATGGTGGCTAAAAGGAAGATACTCATAAATATGTACTTGGGGTAGTACTCTCCCTTATTTTCAAGGTAACGTTTATTTGTTGTTTTGCCTGTAAAGATACAAACAATTTGCATGCTTTATATTTTGCTTTTCAGAAGATGCACGACTTTGGCAATGTTTGGAGCCATACATTCTCATGGTGCGTTAAATGAAACGGTAAATAAATATCAAATGTTAAAAATATGTAAGATATGGAAGTACATAACTTTCTACCTGATCGACCATAGTGTTATTATACCCCTAATACCTTACATCGATAATCAGTTGTTTTACCCTTTCCGATTATTTTCCAATAATCAATTCAAAAATGTCTTCCACTGTACAACACTAGAAACTATCTTGATGGATAGTATAAGTAATTTTAACAGACGAATGGTTTCAGAAATATTTTAGAATCGAATCCAACCCCATTCATCAACAAGGATGACATAATAGCTGTCACAGAGGTCTATCCGAAAAATGCAAAAAAGTAAATAAGGCCGAACTTTTGCTTAATGGCTACGAGATGTTTCCAGGAAAATTCCCAACAATCGGACTAAGAGGTGTTCTACTGTAGTATGTGAGAAATGAACTCAAGGCAATCGAGGTAGAAAGTGGAAATGAATTCAAGGAGTCTGTATGGGTAATAAAACCTGTGTCTGTGAAACATGAATGCCCCCATTGGCATCTTTGACAGTAAAACAGCTGAAAAGTAGTTTCACATTTTGAGGTCAATGTCTCAAGGTCAAATTTGGTATTCATGGAAAAGTCTTGCCACATGGAATTTATATGTGAAACATGAAAGCACCATCACTTACATGTAGCATTCATAAGTTAGGGCTAAAGTTTAGATTTTCTTAATTAGGTCAAACTCCAAGGTCAAGGTCAAGAGGACGACATGGAATTCAGAGTATACATTTCATAGAAAGACTTAGGGATGGATATCTAGAACAGATGATAGATAAACCAACAAGATTTCGAATAAACCAAACAACATCAGTATTGTGTTTTGACTTATTAGTCAATGACCATGATGACAGTAATGTGATACAAAGATTACCTATGCTATATAAACAACAAATGCTTCTTCATCATTTGATGACCTTTGCCATTACTGTACTGGTGTCAGAACAGTTTCAAGACGATTTTGAAGGTTTTTCTGCGATGACTCCTCTGTTCTTTCATGGAAAATGTTTTTTTAAAAAGTTCTCTCAAATAAATGCTATGCCCTTCACACAAACACACATATAGAAAAATTTGAAAGCAAACCAGAAGTCTCTGACGAGACTGTAGCTCTCCTGGTTGTTTTGTTTTTTTATTTACTCATTGACAAGTGAATAAGATAGTTACTAGGAGAAAATGACCACACCCATTTCCTAAGACCCTGGGGCTCAAACAAAATATTAGTGCACAACAAGACCAGTGACAGACCCATCATATTGCAAAAAGAATGAAGTTTCCATCATTTATAGTGTCAGAGGAGTTGCGAGCACAGGATTACATAGACTTATATAGGAGAAAATAACCACTCCCATTTTCTAAGACCCTGAGGGTCAGGGGCTCAAACAAAATATCAGGTGCAAAACTAGACCACAGACCCATCATATTGCAAAAAGAATGAAGTCTCTATCATTTATAGTGTCAGAGAAGTTGCGAGCTCAAGATCACATAGAGTTATATAGGAAAATGACCACACCCATTTTCTAACACCCTGGGGGTCAGGGGCTCAAACAAAATATCAGGTGCACAACTACACCATGGACTCATAATATTGCAAAAAGAATGAAGTATCTATCATTCATAGTGTCAGAGGAATTGGAACACTAGATTTACATAGAGTTATATAGGAGAAAATGATCACACCCATTTCTAAGACCCTTGGGGTCAGGGGTTCAAACAAAGCATCAGGTGCACACCTAGACTACAGATTCATCATATTGCAAAAAGAATGAAGTCTCTATCATTTATAGTGTCAGAGGAGTTGCGAGCACAAGATTACATAGAGTTATATAGGAGAAAATGACCACACCCATTTTCTAAGACCCTGGGGGTCAGGGGCTCAAACAAAATATCAGGTGCACATCTAGACTACAGACCCATCATATTGCAAAAAGAATGAAGTCTCTATCATTTATAGTGTCAGAGGAGTTGCGAGCACAAGATTACATAGAGTTATATAGGAGAAAATGACCACACCCATTTTCCAAGACCCTGGGGGTCAGAGGCTCAAACAAAATGTCAGGTGCACAACTAGACCACAAACCCATCATATTGCAAAAAGAATCAAGTCTCTATCATTTATAGTGTCAGAGGAGTTGCGAGCTCAAGATTTCATAGATTTTCATGACCTCACCCATTTTCTAAGACCCTGGGGGTCAGAGCCTCAAACAAAATGTCAGGTGCACAACTATACCACAGACCCATAATATAGCAAAAAGAATCAAGTCTCTATCATTTATAGTGTCAGAGGAGTTGCGAGCACAAGATTTCATAGATTTTCATGACCACGCCCATTTTCTAAGACCCTGGGGGTCAGGGGCTGAAACCAAATGTCAGGTGCACAACTAGACCACATACCAAGTAAGATACAAAAAGAATTAGCTTTCTATCTCCTATGGTTTCAGAGGAGTTGCGAGCACAAGAATTGTTTACGGACGGACGGACGCCGGACAACGGGATATCACATAAGCTCGACTGGTCAGAGACCAGTAGAGCTAATGAAAAATCTATCAAGAAGTATGGTTTCTAGACCGATTTCATGACCTAATATTTCGGCTGCTTTTTGCATACATTTTTATCACTTGACTGCTTTCCGGACATCTGATTTTGGAGATGTCAATGTTGATCAATTTAAGGCCAAACTGGATGAATTTCAGATATTGTTTTCTTCAGTCTTTTCTACAAATAATGGTAGAAATAGAACTGAAACTCAAATCACATAGATTAAAAAATCATTCCAAGTAATGCTTGTGTCGCCTGCGAAAGATATAGTGACACTCAGGGTATGACATCCAAGTGTGGCAGACAGACGGACAGACAGACAACAGACAAAGTGATCCCCAAGTGTCGCTATGCTTCGCAGGCAACACAAAAATTAGACTGTACGTAACAATTCTCCAACGTTTTCATATCATTTTTGTTCGTAACTTGATGCAACCTAAATGTACACATAACCAGTGCACATGTCAATGATGACTCATCCTTGATGTTTATTCCTGTACAGGGATTTTTCAAGTCCGTTTTTGGGTCCGATTATCGGACCCATTCCCAACGCCAAAATAGCCTGTATTTTCCTAATTTATGATTGAAATTTCCTAATTTGAACCTCTTTATTTTTTGTTAAAGTGTTATTCAATAAAGAACAATATAATGTAAACTGAAATACCTAGCAGAAATCCGACATTAATGATCGATATGTAAATTGGTCAAAAATCTTTTATCCGGTATAGGTTTACCTTTTAGTCATCAAATTGTATCTCCAGTATTGGGAACCAAGGACCATGTCGTCTCACAAAAAGCAAATCTGATAACAAAAAATTACAAAAGGGGGTACATCTTCTTTGTAGAGGATAAATACGTTCTTCAAAATAAAATTTTGGATAGTGACTATAAAAGAAACAACAGAAAATAGTTAATGTTCAGAAAACAGAATGAGGCGACTCGGACAATGGGAATGTCCCCCGTCAAACACTGACTTTAAATCTGAATCCTGATTGATCCATTAAAGTAGCCCCTCTGACTCTGAACAGATGCCTGTTCCAGATCCTAGAAGTTGATGTCCTTTGAAGCACAATCTAAAGAATAGATTATAGATGGCTTTACTAGTAGTGTTTCTTTTATTGAAGACACTTTGAATAAGAAGGAGTTATATCTCTGTGTAATGATTTATTCCATTAAGAATCAATGAAACTGTTGGAAATTCCCAATTTCATTGAAACGCCGCGATTTTTCCCAATTTTAAAGGACCCTGGACCCAAAGTAAAATACCCTGAAAAATCCCTGCCTGTATCAAAATAAGTCATATGACTAAAACATGTTACGCTAGGGTAGGAATCATACTTCTCTATAATTTCTAAAAATAGTATCTCCTAAACTAACTATAGATTGACGTATTTCTAGAGCTTGGCTCTGATTGGTGGCTGACGTCACTACACACTTGCACATTTGACACAAGCAAGGAGGTGAAACATTGTTACATGTACAGGAGTCAATTTAAAATTGTGATAACGTCGGTTCCAAAGCAATGTGTCACAGTCACAAGAAAAGGATTATTGACATTTCACCGAATGGTTTTATGTTCCTTTTTGGTGTTATGTTGCCTCTCGGTCATGTGGCTACCATTGACCCGTTTTACTAATATACTTTTGCATTTATTTTATCACATGTACATATTTTATTCCACAGCACTTTTGTTTTAACTTACATTTTTAGAAGTAGTTTTATTTTTAATTGGTGGTTCACCACTAAATCTGCTGGACAGACTTGGTGCCACAGGGTCTTAAATCGCAGCTGGGATTCCGAGATTGGTGCAGTTTTAAAACATATACATCATTTTTAGGATTTTAACCTACATTAATCCCTTCTGGGAATGCCAAGGACCCTCCTGCCCTATTATATATAGGGGTGCTCCTTAGTCACAGGAGGGAATTCCGGCGTACATACATACATACATACGTTGTCGGTCAAAAACATGTCCAATTTAAAGTAGGCATATTGATTTTAACGATTCGCGATAGAATTTATGCCTAAACACCCGGAGTAAACTTGACTGAAAATCGGTCCATCTCAGACATAAAATATGCACGAATTGTCTGCAACGAAGACAGGAAATTAAACAGGTTGGGGAAAACTTCAGATCAAGCTATAATAGTTCGATCGGGCTATAATAGCTCCATGTAGCTATCATATAACTATTTTTTTCTTAAGAAAAAAATTAAAAATTGATGATAATTAAATTTTGTTTACAAGTCGCACTAGTACTGATAAAATACTACAACTTTTGTATAGAAACCCCTATTAAATACCAACAGATAAGGAGATAAGGAACCTCAAATTTTATGTATGTATACCAACAGATAAGGAGATAAGGAACCTCAAATTTTTTGTTTTTTCAAAATCTTGTTGCTCATCATCGGTCCATATTTGAATATATGTGTCTTGTTAAAAATTTTGATATATATCAAGTACAAATGGAATCAGTGAATATTTTTCAAAAATTTTGATTTTAGTTAAATTTTGTATTGAAAAATGTTATTAGGCAATAGCTTGTTCTAGCTATTATAGCCCGATCAAGCTATAATAGCTTGATTTGAAGTTTTCCCCAACCTGTTAAACGAAGAAGAAAATAGCGTCTTCGTTGCACTGTAACTAAATTTCATGAAACCTTAAAGGAAGTAAGTACTCAATGGCCTCTGACAAAATGTCCACTAACATTCTTTTGTTTGCAACTCGGGTGAGCGATGTGACCCCCTTGGGCCTCTTGTTTTGTAAAAAATGTACAAAATTCAATAGTCATAAAAATTTCGAAAATAAGTTCCTTCAAAGTACTTGAAAAGGACGGTTACTGTACGGAAACTTTTCTGAAACAATTAATTCACATGAGTGAAAGAAATAATTTGCTTATGAATAACCCCTCTTACCATTTTCAAAAGTTTCAGATTTCGTTTCGTTTGATCTGGCGCGACAGATCAAACTGAAAGTAAAGGGATCGACTACAACGAAAATTGTGACGTGCATTTGGTTTCCGTGTTTCATTTATGTTTCTGCAACCGCAAGCACACAAGCTTTTTACCCATTTCTGTCTTGATTAATATTGAGTTACATTTTCCCCTGAAAAATTATTCGACCTGTAGAGATAAAACCAACAAAAGTTTCCCGCATATATTCGGAAGGGTGAAAAAGCGACAGTACAAATCTGCTCATTTGCTTTTTGTCAGTAAGTACTTACACAAGCACTTTTTACAGGTGTCCGTGAAACCCACTAACTTGTCGGGGATCATGTAAACTTGGCGATCGCAATACTGGTATACCAGTATTGTTGACAATACTGGTATAAATTTTTGTTCCAGTATTGTTGTACAGATACTGGTATTCCAGTATTGTTGGGATAAAAAAATTATTTTGTGAAATTGACAATGGTATGAAAATAGGTAGCACAGACGTAACATCCCCCACATGCGCAGACGACATAGCACTTTTATCACAAAAAGAAAATGACGCACAAATTCTTACTAACACCGTGCACGAAGCCACGAAAAAAGATAGATTTAGCATTAACGCTAGCAAATATGAACTGGTTAATTTCAGAACCACAACTAAACAACTAGCCATTCCAACAGTGAAGTATAATAGCACAAACATTGAAATAGTTAGTAGTGCTAAACATCTCGGCATAGAGGGAAACGCCACTAATACGCCAGATGTGGATAGCAGAATCGGACCATCTGGCTAGAAAAACAGCATACGCTCTTCTGGGTAGCGGGTTACATGGGAAAAATGGAATATCCCCAATTATATCATTTCAGATGTGGTCTACTTTTGTAATACCTCGCTTATTGCATGGCATAGAACTCTTAAACATAAGGAAGTCAGATATAGACGCGCTAGAAAGATATCAAAAAAAAAATTTAAAACAAATACAAACATTGCCAGAAAGAACTGCCTCTGTGGCGGTCTTGTCATTATTGGGGGCAAAAACTATTGAGGCCCAAATAGATACTAGAATCATTACAACCTTCCTTAATATTGCTAAAGATCCTTGTACAACTGAATTTCAAATAGCTGTAAGACAGTTAACCATCAAAGCAGATAACAGCAACAGCTGATTCATAAAGGTCAAAAATATACTCCATAAATACGACCTCCCATGTCCCGAATTTCTACTAAAAACCATAAGAAGCATTAAGCAAGTTGAAGCCTGGAAGACTAAAAGCAAACAAAAAATTGCAGAATATTGGGAAAAAATGTCAGAAAAGCAAATAGGGGAAAAGTCCACTCTAAAATACCTACAACTTCAAGACAAATCTAACAGTGTACCCCATCAAGTCTGGGCATAAAGTAAACACTCACCATTCGCCTCAAAAAAAGCAATTATAATAAAGGCAAAATTGCTAACTGGCACACTCAGATTGCAAGCGAACAGAGCAAAATTTAACTCGCACGACGTTGATCCAACATGTAAACTTTGTAAAGGGGGTCCGGAGAACGAAATACACTTTGCACTAGAATGCACAGCCCTGGAGGAGAAAAGAAACCTCTACAGGGAGAAAACAAAAACTATCCTAGAAAATATGATAAACATTAAAGAACTCGCTGATGAAATAATCAAAGATAATACAAAGCTCTTTCAACTGTACGTAGATTGTACAAACATGTTCAAAAACCTGAACAAAAGGACAAAAGATAAAGTAGTAAGAACGTTCGAAACACTAGGAAAGGATCTGCTGTACTCCCTATACTGTCATCGAGCAGTCATTTTAAGACCAAATTCATTTTAGATATGTTTAAAACTAGATTGAAATTACACTAGTTTTAATAGTTATAAATTTTAACAATATGTACAACATGTAAAGTACGTCACATTTCGCAAGTGAGCACACTGGGACACCTAAGTTAAGTATGGTCAACTACTTAAAAGCAAACAGTGATGCCCTGCTGCCTGGCCAAATTATATAGTGTATAGTGTTTGTGGCCCAGGGCACATCCATGTACATATTTTAATGTAGATATGGCTCCTTTTAACTATCCCTATCTTTTAGTTATGTGTATCTTTCTTTATGTAAATATGTTAGGTTATAGAAATCAAAAACACATTAATTTTTTACTCTTTGCACAACACTTTCTTACTGTTCTATCATTTAGTTCCTCTATTTTATTTATCTTAGTTAAGGGAAATTCTTTTAATTTCTCTTTTTAAAGAACATATCTTAGATTTTTTATAGTACAATGTATTTATTAAGGTGTCTTGCACACTTTTTACCTCTAAGGGTGCTCCTTCAACAAAGGAGGGAACTCCAGACATACGATACGATACGATACGATACGATACTGGAATTCCAGTATTGTAAATTTTACAATACTGGAAGATACTGGAAAAAATAAAAATACTGGAATATCGATTTTACCAGTATTGTCCATGTCACAATACCGGTAGACTTAGGTATTGTCCAGTATTTTCCAGTATTGTCATACATGTATATACAATACTGGAATACCAGTATCGTAAAAGTAAGAATACTGGAAGACCAGTATCGAAATTGTGACAATACTGGTATTCCAATATTGTTGAATTTACAATACTGGTATTTGAACAAGGAATCAACATGAATTTCACAATTGTGACAAGGCAATGTAACATATACACCATTTCACAACAGATAGTATATCGATACTATCACATTATATCCCATTTACAATACTGGGCATTAACAATACTAGTATTCTGGTATTGTCCATTCAAATCAACATTTATCAGTATGTCAATCGTATTACAATCTGACAATACTGGTATTCCGGTATTGTTATGTTAACAATACTGGTATTCCGGTATTGTTAGGTTAACAATACTGGTATTCCGGTATTGTTAGGTTAACAATACTGGTATTCCGGTATTGTCACAATAACAAGTGATCAAATCAACAATTATTTTGGTAGAACAGAATATGATAAGTGAATATCATAGCATACCAGTTCTAGAATTACTAATCTGACAATACTGGGAAGCCAGTATTGTTCCTCTGATAATACTGGAAAACCAGTATTGTTACTCTAACAATACTGGTATTCCAGTATTGTTAGAGTGACATGGTTTTCCAGTATTATCAGATAAACAATACTGGTGTTCCAGTATTGTTGGATTTACAATACTGGTATTCCAGTATTGTTGAATTTACAATACTGGTATTCCAGTATTCTCAATTCTACAATACTGGAAAACCAGTATCTGCAAAAAAAATATGTTGTTATTTAAACAATACTGGAATACCAGTATCTTCCAGTATTTTACCAGTATTGTACATAACGAACAATACTGGGAGATACTGGTGACAATACTGGAACAAAAATTTATACCAGTATTGTCAACAATACTGGTATACCAGTATTGTGATCGCCAAGTTTACATGATCCCTTGTCGGTTCTTCCTATCTGTCTGCACGTCTGTAGAAGTGTATATTCCCATAGTTAGACCTTTCTCGTCTTTACTTGGATTTCCATCGAACTTGACACAAAAAAAAATTGCAAGTTGCACACGCACCACTGTACAGTGCAGTGTACTGTATACTGACCTATTTGCTGACCTATTTGCTGACAAAGCTTTTCAGTGTTATTTATTTCAATGTCGGTGCCCTGACATGAAGTTGTCTTTAACAAAATGAACTGTTATTGTTGTGAACAGCTTTTCTTCCGCATAATATTTCTTTCTCCTGGAAGCTAGGTTTGAATATTATGGCTAATAAGCTTTGTTCGGTTTAGGGGACCGACACTGTATAGGGTAAAAAACGATTTTAAAGGGTATAAATCTCCTACCTTAGTCGCGTTCCTATATCCAAGCGCCTTGCGTTGCAGAACCTCTGAAAAGAGGGAGGGTTTTTATTTTGTAGGGAAATTTGGGATTGTACACTGTAACTCAACGTAAAAATGTTGCCATTTTGTTTTGAGTTTGACGGAAACTTTGCGCAAAAACCCTGACCTCACAAAGCGATTTTCATTCGTGAAACAGTACAACTGAGTCCATGCTGTAAATTTATCTGGTCTTAAATGATGCTATTGAATTTAAGACGTTTAACACTATAGTCACAAAGATTAGTTCGAAAATTGGAATTTTTAAACGCACAGATACAGATATTTAGTGTTGAACATTTGTAACGTTACAACATAAGCTCTGAAGAGATTGTATTTTGACAAACATAGTAAAACAACAAAGCAATTAACAGTTAAATATCACAGACATGCACCTGAAAATAAAGCACACATCAAGCTGAATCATTCACATGTAAGACAAGTAAGACAAAAAGACGAAACACTTAAACTACAATAAACATTAAAAGCACAGAGCTTATCACATATAGTATCATGCAGCACATAGCACATCAAAACATACAACGCAATATAAAACTAAAAAGCTATCATGCATGTTAAACAGTAACTGAAGTAAATGCCGGAACCTACCCAGTGTATATGGGCCACAGCATTGTTAGCGGCGTGCGACATAAACTCCCTGCAAAGCTTAAATCATGCAGCACATAAAATAAGCATAAATTATGACGTCATAATAGAAATGGCGACGTTTGCGCATTTTTCACAAGAAAGTCGATCATCATTAAGTAACATAAAAATAAGGGGGAGGGGGTAACAAAATCTCTATAACTTAAAAACTGACAGTCAAATTTCAATAGGAACTTATCGGTGTTTCACTTGACATATGAAGGAGATAATATCAAGTTTTTATTGAAAATAAATGATAGGGTTTCAGATAAACGGACTTTATTATTAAAAATTAACAATTCAAAGATGTCCATGAGAATGGCAGCAACACATTTATGCTGATCAAGGGCCAGCTTCCAGTCCTCGACCAACCGAAGGAGCGTTCTGGCATCCGAAGCCCCTTCTAAAGCCAAGCATATTTAACAGGGTTTCGGGAGCGGTAGCATACATACTTTTTCTACCGTCCTTTCGGTATGTGAAAAAGAGTAAAACATCAACAATTTTCATAACATTTCCGTCTATATAGATGGAAACATATTATGAAAATTGTTGATGTTTTCCTCTTTTTTCACTAATTACCCAAAGGACTGATTTTTCTTTAAAACATAAGAAATATTATATGTGAGTATCATGTAAATCATGTATATTACCATGATTACCGTATTTCCATCTAATTGCTTCAAACACTGATTGAGGGACATCTTCTCATTATTCAAACATTTCAGTAATACAGTATATACAGTAATATTTATATATAATAATGTAATGTATATGATTACAGTAATATAGCTTACACGAATAAATATAATTAAAATAACAAAAATTGTGTGGAATGGTTCATATGTTAGTGAATTAACGTATTAATTGATACATTTACCTTTTCAATTTTATTATAATAATATTATTTATACTATTTTTAAATATAATAAACTATTATATATAAACCTTCAGAAATGGCATCAAATGAAGAAAATGCAGAAGACAGGAAACTTACGGCTGCTCAGCGCGCAGCAATAGAACGTAATAGACAGAAAGCCCTGCTTGTACGGGAAGCCAAACAAAAACGCAAGCTGTTTGAAGCTGAAAAAATAGAGACAAGGTAAAGGGAATGCTAGGATATTATGCATGCTTATATTTCTATGTAGCATATTCTACAATGTAATGGATTAAGAGAGAGAGAAAGAAAAAAAATAACTTAGTTGAAAATTAGACTTGAAATGCTTAGAGTGAGATCACATTTTACTGTTTTAAGGTACAAACAGAAAGTTCATGATACATGGAGACTTACTAACTTTAAAGTTTAAAGCTTATCAAAAGTCAACATTCAGATTGTTCATGCTTTTAGATTTGGTAGTATTTTATACGGTGTATTATGGCTAATGAACATATGAATGTACTGTATGCATGGAAGTTTTCACTTGCAGATAATTTTCGCATATATCACAAATCACTGAATTTTGCAAAAATGTCCCCCATGAGAATATATATTAAATACTGCTGCATTCTTACAAAGGCTGAGACTTTGAAATTAGGAATTTGTACCCCAAGTGTAACATCTTGATGTTATAATTGGGAAATTCTCTCTCAGTGGGTAGAACCACATTTATGGTAAATGTTAGTTTGAATTATGTAGCATGAATTCATTATCTAATCAATCATGTATCAAACGTACATGTAATTCAGTCAAGCAATGATCTATCCCAAAAATTTTGTGTCGTTTCATATCTGCTGATTATCTACATAACATGCATGTAGGTCTTTGATTAACCATCACAATTCTTGTAAAGCAACAAAACCGTTTAATTAAAATTTGAAGAATTTGATAAATGTTTACATACTAATTTCACATTTATGTTTTACACATCACATCATGTACATGTTGTAGAGTGAAGCTGACAAAAACAGTAGACACAGGAGCAGGATTTTTCTTGGAAGAAGAAGATGACAAAGAGACAAAAGGTCAACTAAAAGTAGTACACCCACTTGGTAAGTCATAGCAAAACGGTGATGTCATCGGTATCATGTGAATGATTTCTGTATTATCAGCGTCTTATTTTTTATGAAGGTCTTGAATGTTTTTTTATGTGTGAAAGGGTTGAACGTCAGCCAAGTCAAAATTAGCTTCTCTGTAAAGTGATTCAATGTCATTGGTTTGACTGTTTGTGATACCATTATTAATAGAGCCATTAACATGATTATTGTTATTATCATTAAGAAGTAAATGAAAAAGTTCCTCAATGCCACATACATGTACATGCTCTCACAATTCCTTAAAGCCATATCAATTGATAGGGGCTTCAGATTTTGGTATTCGAAACAGGGGGAGGGGGCGCATTCCTTTTTATGCCCCCATGATTTGGGGGCATATAGTTTTGTCCTGTCGGTTTGTCCTGTCTGTTTGTATGTTTGTCCGCAAAAACTTAAACCTTGGCAATACTTTTCAATGGTAAGGGATAGGGCTTTGATATTTCACATGTGCATTTCTTGTGACAAGACCTTTCCACGGATACCAAGATTTTTGACCTTGTGACCTTGACCTTGCAGTTTGACCATTTTACAAGTTTTACTGACAAAGATACCGACAGGGGCATTCGTGTTTCTCAAACACATTTCTTATTATCTATGTGAACGTCATAGGAACTATTAAATGTGAATCAATTTTCTCTTTTTTAGACAATATTTCAAACAATTCTATTATATGTATATATATATTTTTTTTTATTGACAAAGAAGCCCCCTTTTCCCAATAAATGTACATGTACGAAATCAATATCACACGTACATTCAATAATGTATATAGTATGGACACTGGAAAATGTGGATATTTGCATGGATTCTTCTCAAGACCTCCTACCAAAGTGTAAAATTTTACTAAAGTGTAATTTAGGGAAGTTAAGCATAGTATAAACAATTGATTGCAATTTTGAGAAAAAAAGCATGTCTTCCCCCCCACTGTGACAGTTTTACAAATATTAATCATTTATACAATTGCTTATACTATATCAAACCCTCAAGTAACAATGAATTTACATAGTCGAGTATATTCCTTTGGTTAAAATATTTTAAAAAATAATTCTGATTGGAAATATGTTTTAGGCATAAAAATGAGCATCAAAAGTGTAGAGCGTATTTGTAGGTCGAAAATCGTAAAAAGAGATAGGTTTGCTTCTCAACAAAAAAAAAATTAGAATGCAGTTTTCAATACTTCAGAATGTTATTTATGATTTTTTTTTTCAACTACCGGGTAGTGATTTCATGTACATGTATGTTGAAGGAACGATTCGAAAAGAACCCATTTTTTCTTTATGAAAATCACATGAAAGAATGCTACTCAAGTGAAATCTTATAATGCTTCTGTAGTCACGTGTAATCACTGTGAGGAAAAAGCTAGCGGTACTTTCTATCAATTGATAGAGTATTAAAGAGTAATTTAGAAGGAATTGTGAGTACATGTATGTGGAATTGAGGAACTTTTTTGTTTACTTAATGATTATAACAATAATAGAAATATCCTGAAAATGAAAATTAATTCAAAGCTGTGAATAAATGTTAAAAAGCTTAGAAGTTTATTTGATAAGTTAATGTAGTGATCATATTATACATTTAAATCTGTTTCAGCTATGATGAATTTACATGTATGAAGAAATACTGAAGTGAGAAATTACATATTCAGAAAAAAAATAGTGCCTATTTACATTGTAGATCAATTAGATCTCTTAGTTCTTCACTGATGAAACTTAAGTAAACCTCATAATTCTAGGATAAATGAATGTTAATTATGCAAAGTAAGCAATGGTAATAATCTTATTACTTTTTGCACACAGGTCCGTTGGAGCCGGTAACATCATCAGGAGATGTTGTAGATGATACAATATGTGATAACTGTGGGAAAGAATTCATGGATTCCTATCTATTCTCACATTTTGATGCTCTCATCTGTGATAATTGCAAGTAAGGAGAAAAAGAATAAATTTTGAAGAATATCTGATAATTATCTGCATTACTAATTTAAAATAGTCTGTGTTTTTCTCATCTGCAATTACATGTACCAACACATGGGATCGAAACGTATGGTGTTGTGATTCCTTAGACAGGTTTTTTTTGGTATTTTCTTCAGTATATAAGTTAAACTTTACAAAACTGATGAGCTGTTGCAGTAGGACAATGCCTAATAAATCAATCCATATCGTATATGTACATGATGTATAAGTTCATAGTTTTTGCAAACACTTCAATAGTTTGTCGATGACAGAAACATGAACTCTTGAAGTGTTTGCAAAAACTACAGACTTGTCAGATATGTAAACGATATGGACTTATTAGGCAATGCCCTACTGCAACGTCTCATCAATTTTATGCAGTATCACTTAAATGTTGAGAAACAATAAGCTGTAAGGAATCACAACATCATACGTTTCGATCCCGCGAAGTGTGTAACCAAATATAAAATAATCTTTTCAAATTTATGCAGCCGATTTTCATATTTTTTATCTTTCTACCAAAGAGAAGAAGACAACCCTCTCATAACAAGGACAGATGCCAAGAATAAATATTTATTAAAAGATGCTGATTTTGATAAGCGGGATCCAAAACTGAAATTCATTGTTCGTAGGAATCCCCACAATCCTCGATGGGGAGATATGAAACTTTACTATGAACCTCAGGTATGTTTATTGGTAGCATTGAAAATAAATACTACTATAAATAGAAATTCAATGGAATGTTCATTTCAATATCATGGATATGACATATAAAACTTTGTGGTTTGATTCCATACTCCAAAACTTTTGATTAAAGGATATAATCAGTCTTCATGAAGCTGGTATTTTTTTGTTTCGAGTAAAAGAATTTGTTGAAAATTAGATAATAGGCTGTTTGTACCATAATTGACAAGTATTGAATAATTTTGCCTTCCCCAAACGGGGATAAGACATATTGTTTTTGCCTTCGTGTCCATCTGTCTGTCCGTCTGTCACACTTCGTGACTGGGCTATATCTCCTAAACCGTTTGCCTGATCACTTTCAGATTTTAGTATGTTGTTGCTTATGACCTGAAGGTTTCACATCACCTTGACCCAAGGTCATGTGAAAAAGGTCAAGGTCACTCAGTACATTTTTAATGAAATTGTACATACATTCCTGTCCAGGCTGTAACTCTTAAACCATTTGCTCGATTACTTTCAGATTTTAGTATATTGTTGATTATGACCAAAAGGTTTTACATCACATTAACCCAAGGTCGTATGACTAAGGTCAAGGTCACTTAGTACATTTTTAATGTAATTCTATGTGTTATCGTGCCTGGGCTATAACTCTTGAACTATCACCAGATCACTTTAATATTTTAGGATGTTGTTGCATATGACCTAAAGGTTTCACATCACCTTGACTCAAGATCATGTGACCAAGGTCAAGGTTCCATAGTACATTTTTAATGAAATTGTACATACATACAGTGCTCCCCCGATATAATGCCAACATCCGTCCAGAGAAAAAATTGGCGTTAAAGTGAGGGTGGCGTTACATCGGGGGAGTAAATAAAAGGATGATGGACAGCTATACGCTTTAAAAAAATTCTTATTTTCGCATTTCAAGAATGTGCTGGGTCAAAGAAAAATGCATGTACATGCAGAGTGTTCAAAACGATTTATTTGAGGCGGCGATTGAGAAAGTTTAGAGCAAATAAACGATCAGAGGAAATTCAAACCGGCGACATTTATCATCTGAGTCGGCGAAATTTCGCCGGGTGCCGCCCCTTATAGAAGTCAGTGTTAAACAGTAACATGAAATACATGATACAGGTTTATTCGTATTTCAGAACATGAAGGCACTGATGAGCACATTCCTTGCATTGGCATTAGTAGCGCCGAGATACGAACACAACGCATCTTTTACTTTTTCGTCTATAGTTACAATGTAGTTCAATGACGCTTGAATTTTATGCTGGGCTATTAATGCCGTTTTCTTTTTTAAATATCTGCATCCTCACTGGACTTGCTATAAGTATTAATTAAAGTTCAAATTACACTATCTAGGTAAACGTACATATTGATTGTTTATCAAAACCTTCATGTAAACGAAAATAAACCCAAGCGCGATAATTAACAAGACAGTGCACATATGAATCTAAGTTGTTTGTTTAGTGATAACAACTCAATTAAATGGCATTGTAATCGGGGGTTTTATATACCAAATACGACAATTTGTACGCCGAATTCAGTGGCAGATGGCGATATGCAGGGGTTGGCGTTACAACGGGGTTTATAATGTAAGGAAATCTGTACATTGGGAAAAAGTGGCGGTAGCCGGGGTTGGCGGTTTAACGAGGGGCGATAAATCGGGGGAGCAGTGTATACATTCCTGTACCAGCTACATCTCTTGAACAGTTTACCTGATGGCTTTCTTATTTTAGTATGTTGCTTATGACATGAAGGTTTTACTTCACCTTGAACCAAGGTCAAGGTCACATAGTGCATTTTTGTGTCGCCTGCGAAGCAAAGCGACACTTAGGGATCACTTTGTCCGTTGTCTGTCTGTCTGTCACACTTTGGGTGTCACAGCCCATAACTTTTGATTGGTAAGTGATTGGGCTTTGATATTTCACATAAGACAAGACCTTTCTACACATACCATAATTTTTGACCTAGTGACCTTGACCTACATATTTGACCTACTTTTCAAAAAAATTAAGAATGGATATTATATCTTTTGATTGGTAAGTGTTATGACTTTGATTATGAATGGATATATCTTTTGATTGGTAAGTGTTAGGACTTTGATATTTCACACGTACAATGCTTTTGGCAAGACCTTTCTACACATACCATAATTTTCAACCTTGTGACCTTGACCTAGATATTTGACCTACTTTTGAAAAAAAAGATAAGATTCACTATATCTTTTGATTGGTAAGTGATAGGGCTTTGATATTTTAATGTGTATTCCTTGTAACAACGCCTTTCTGCACATACCATAATTTTTTACCTATTGACCTTGACCTACATATTTGACCTTCTTTTCAAAAAAATTAAGATTGTATATATCTTTTGATTGGTAAGTGATAGGGCTTTGGTATTTCACATGTGTATTCCTTGTGACAAGACCTTTCTACACAGACCATAATATTTGACCTTGTGACCTTGACCTAGATATTTGACATACTTTTCAAGACAAGTCAAATTGGCTATATCTTTTGATTGGTAGGTGATAGGGCTTTTATATTTCAAATGTATTTTCCTTGTAACAATGCCTTTCTACACATACCATAATTTTTTACCTTTTGACCTTGACCTAGATATTTGACCTTCTTTTCTAAAAATTAAGGTTGTACATATCTTTTAATTCGTAATTGATTGGTCTTTAATATTTCCTATGATGAGACCTTTTCGCTACCAATTTTTACATAGTGACCTTGGCCTAGATGATTGACACTCTTTTCTGAAAATTTGAGAAGGACCATTTCTTTTAATTTGTAATTAAGAGGTCTGATATTTCAAATGAATTTCATTTGACAAAACCTTTCTACTGTTACCAATAATTTTGATCCACTTTCTAGAATAATAATCAAGCCGCTTCGCAGGCGACACAAGCATTCCTTGGATTGCTATTTTTAATGATGTTGTACATGCTTTCATGTCCAGGCTTTATCTTTTGAACGGTTTACCAGTTCACTTTCCTATTTTAGTATGACC
The DNA here is from genome assembly GCA_033119305.1 of Pinctada imbricata. Lineage (NCBI taxonomy): Eukaryota > Metazoa > Mollusca > Bivalvia > Pterioida > Pteriidae > Pinctada > Pinctada imbricata. Next base: position 7,696,816 of record VSWD01000013.1, on the reverse strand, counting down.
CAAAGGTTTTACACCATCTTGATCCAAGGTCATATTACCAAGTTCAAGGTCAAAGTTTACATTATTTACATGCTAATCCTGTCCGGGCTATATCTCTTGATCCATTTTTACAATTGTTTTCATATTTTAGTATGTTGTTTCTCAGGGCTAAATGTTTCTTATCACATTGTCCCATGGTCACATGAACAAGGTCACTTCTTACTTTAGTAATGAAGTTGTATATGCTAATCAAGACCAAGCTGATATTGTATTTTGCTAATCATGTCCAGGCTGAAATTGTATATGCTAATCGTGTCCAGGCTGTATCTTTTGAATTGTGTATCCAGTCACTAACTCAGTTTGTTGTTGCTTATGATCCATAGGTTTCAGATCACCTATATCCAAAGACATGTAACCAAGGTCATAATGAAATCGTATATGCTAATCATGTTCGGACTTTACCACTTAAAACAATATAATGAATCACTTTCAGTTATTATATGATGTTACTCACGACTCTAAGGTTTCACATCATCTTGGCCCAAGGTAATGTGACCAAGGTCAAAGTAACGTGGGGGGGGGGGGAGACATCTGTTTAGTCTTAAAAACATGTTTTTTATGCCCCCCTTCGAAGAAGAGGGGACATATAGGTTTGCCGCTGTCGGTCGGTCTGTCGGTCCGTCGGTCTGTCGGTCCGTCGGTCTGTCGGTCGGTCCGCGACATCAGTTTCCGTTCAATATCTCTGGAATGGATTCACATATTGAAATGAAATTTTGTATACAGACACATCAAATGAAAATCTAGGTCAAGTTCATATTTGGGTCCAATCAAAAAAATTTTGACAGAGTTATGCCCCTTGCATTTGGAAAAATACCAAAATTTCAGGGTTTCCGTTCAATATCTCTTGAATGGAGTTACATATTGAAATGAAATTTTGTATACAGACACATCAAACAAAAATCTAGGTCAAGTTCATATTTGGGTCCGATCAAAAAATATTTTGACAGAGTTATGCCCCTTGCATTTCGAAAAATACCAAAATTTCAGGGTTTCCGTTCAATATCTCTTGAATGGAGTTACATATTGAAATGAAATTTTGTATACAGACACATCAAATGAAAATCCAGGTCAAGTTCGTATTAAGGTCCGATCGAAAAAATTTTGACAGAGTTATGCCCCCTGCACTTCGAAAAATACCAAAATTTCAGGGTTTCTGTTCAATATCTCTTGAGTGTAGTTACATATTGAAATGAAATTTTGTATACAGACACATCAAATGAAAATCTAGGTCAAGTGTATATTTGGGTCCGATCAAAAAAATTTGGACAGAGTTATGCCCCTTGCACTTTGAAAAAAACCAAAATTTCAGGGTTTCCGTTCAATATCTCTTGAGTGGAGTTACATATTGAAATGAAATTTTGTATACGGATACATCAAATGACAATCTAGGTCAAGTTCTTATTTGGGTCCAATCAACAAAATTTTGACAGAGTAATGCCCCTTGCACTTCGAAAAATACCAAAATTTCAGGGTTTCCGTTCAATATCTCTTGAGTGGAGTTACATATAGAAATGAAATTTTGTATACAGACACATCAAATGAAAATCTAGGTCAAGTTCATATTTAGGTCTGATCAAAAAAATTTGGACAGAGTTATGCCCCTTGCACTTTGAAAAATACCAAAACTGCAGGGTTTCTGTTCAATATCTCTTGAGTGGAGTTACATATTGAAATGAAATTTTGTATACAGACACATCAAATGAAAATCTACCAGGTCAAGTTCATATTTAGGTCCGATGAACAAGATTTTGACAGAGTTATGCCCCTTGCACTTCGAAAAATACCAAAATTTCAGGGTTTCCGTTCAATATCTCTTGAGTTGAGTTACATATTGAAATGAAATTTTGTTTTCAGACACATCAAATAAAAATCTAGGTCAAGTTCATATTTGGGTTCAATCAAAAATTTTTATGCCCCCCTTTGAAGAAGAGGGGACATATTGCTTTGCCGCTGTCTGACTTTCTGTCTATCGGTCCGTCAGTCGGTCGGTCCACGACATCAGTTTCCGTTCAATACCTCTGGAGTGGATTCACATATTGAAATGAAATTTTGTGTACAGACACATCAAATGAAAATCAAGTATATAATTGTGACGGTCTTTAATCACAGAACGGGTAGGGGGGCATTAATGTTTTACAAACATGACTTTTAACTTGTTTTAATTTTTACTTCATTTTATGCTTATATTGTACTTGAGAATTATTATTATCAAAGTTTGAATATAATGAGTAGAAACATGTAATTACTATGGATATATGTTGATCTAGATATATGACAGAGCTATGGAGGTATGGGGAAGTGAAGAGGGACTGGAGGAGGCCAAGGACAAGCGTACCGAAAATCGGGAAAAATCCAAACAGAAAAAGTTCGATAAAAAAGTTAAAGGTACATGAAGAATATGTCTAGTAGAATATGAAATAGATGAACGATATCTGGTTCAAAAATATTTATGGCATGGGTTTAAACAGGGATTTTTTTAACCACAAAATACATGTTTATACTTCGAAGGGGAAACTTTAGACTTTTCAACTGTAAATTAGACCTTGAAAAATTCATCATGATAAATGTACCTGTAAATCCTAAATATAAAAAGTAAGAAATGCCTCACATAAATGTCATTTGAAATAAAACATTTATTTTGTTTATGCCTCACTCATTTTCATATGATAGCAGAGGAATCCATTATTCACTCCGTCAATCAATCATTCTGTAACCCTGTAGTCTTCCTATCCATCTTGCCATCAGTATATCAAAGGTCAAGGTCACTCTAGGTTAAAGATAGAAATCAAATATTAGTTTTCAGCAGATATCCCAAGAAGCTGCACCTTTGTTGTATCACAATATTTTTAGCTCACCTGAGCAAAGCTCATGTGAGCTATTGTCATAGCATGCTGTCCGGCATCCCTCGTAAACTTTTCACATTTTCGACTTCTTCTCCAGAACGGCTGAAAGTATTTTGATGAAATGTGGTAGGTGTGAAGTACTAATGGTCCCCTACAAGTGTTGTTGTTTTTCATCCAGATTCATCAACAGTTGGCGCCACCACAGGCAAAAGTAGGTCACGGGGGATACCCTCCTTTGACAAACTTCTTCTAAAGAACAGAAGCAAGTATTGATAAACCGAAAGCATTAGGATGACCTTGAGAGATGTCTCAAGAAGTGTTGATATTTTTGGTTCCACTCCAAATTCAAAATTTTTACGCATTTTTGATGTCTTTTCCTCCTTAGTCAGATATGCACATTTTTGCACTATTTCTTTAGGAAACTCAATAAATGTCTGCTGTGACACACTCAGTTACTGCATATTCATCATAATTAAGTTACACTTTTGTGCTAAATGCCTTGATATGTATTTTATGCCAAATTAAAAATTCTTTTTTTTGTGAGTTTTTTTCTTAATATGTAAAAAGGAGGGGGGGGGGATTTTCATGTATTTTCAACTTTTCTTCCACAACCACTTGGTAGGCGTTAAGTACTTATGGTCCCCTAGAAGTGTTGTTGTTTTTCATCTGCATCTGGCTATAGGTGGCACTGCCACAGGCAAAAGTAGGTCATGGGGGATGCCTTCCTTTGACAAACATCTTCTTCATATCTGAAGCATGTATCAACAAACCGAAAGCATCAGGATGATCTAGAGAGATGTCCTAAGAAGTGTTGTTATATTTGGTTCCACTCTGAAGTCAAATTTTTGACACGTTTTTGATGTCTTTGCAGACTTCGTCAGAAATGCACATTTTTGCACAATTTCATTGAATAACTCAATAAGTGTATGGTTTTTTACACTCATTTACTGCATATTTATCATATTTAAGTTCCAAATGCTTTGATATGTATTTTATGCTAAAAGTTAAATTTATTGAAGTTTTATTAATTTTTTTCTTATGAAAAAAGGAAACTGGGGGGGGTTCTTACATTTTCTGCTTTTTCATAACCACTCTTTCAGATTTTCATGAAACTTGGTAGGTATGAGGTACTCGTTGCTCCCTACAAGTGATGTTGGTTTTTCGTCCAGATCCGTCAATAGGTGGCACCACCACATGCAAAAGTAGGTCACAGGAGATACTCTCCTTTGACAAACTTCTTCAGAACCAAAGCACTTATCGGCAAACCGAAAGTATAAGGATGATCTAGAGAGATGTCATTAGAAGTGTTTTGTAATCTTTCGTTCCTCACTGAAGTCAAGTTTTTTCCTTTGACAAACTTCTTGTTTGATATGTTTAGTTAACATAGTTTTCAGGAAAGTAATCGTGGCCCACTTCAGCCTCTTGTTTTTGAAATGCAATGATTAAAAAAAAAAAACAAATATTTTTCATTTCAGAGTTACGTCTAGCTGTGAGGAGCAGCTTGGTAAAGAAGGACAGAGGGCCTCATCAACACGAGTTTGGTGAGGAGCAATCAGAGGAGGAGGAGGATATGTATAGTAAAACCTGTAAAACATGTGGGCATGTAATGACGTATGAAAAAATGTGAAACAATGTAGGAGAAAATGTGAAACCTGTAAAATATGTGAGCATGTGATGACGTTAGAAAATGTGAAACAATGTATGAGAGAATGTGAAACCTGTAAAGTGTGTATGTGATGACATATGAGAAAATTTGAAACCTGTAAAATGTGTGGACATGTCATGACGTATGAGAAAATGTGAAGCCTGTAAAATGTGTGTGCATGTGATGACATATGAGATAATGTGAAGCTATTCATGAGAAAATATGAAATGACTCAGGAGAAAATATTTAGAGACTTGGAGAAAATGGGACACATGTAAAACCTGTGGGCATGTGATGACGTATGAGAAAGTGTGAAACGACTTAGGAGATAAAGTTAAATGAACCTCAAAGAAGTACCTAACACTTATTCATCTCAAAGTTGAGAAGGCAATGACAAATTGTGGGAATTCCCATCGGAATGGCTGCAAACCCCGGAATGAACAACACTCGGAAGTGAGTGACTTAGGAGAAAATGTAAAACAAAGGAGAACATGTGAAACAACTTCTGAGAAAATGTGAAAATTATATGTTATTCTGTATTTCTTATAAACAGATTCACTTTGTGTTTTTTTAAGGTCCATATATTAAGACATAGACTATTATTATACAAATATAATTCTATTAAAATCTTTTCTAAAAACTCACATTGCCATACCAATTCCATAATATCATGATTGCCAAATGAGAAATAAAACTGTACTCTGAAAAGAGTCCATATAAGGATCTGAATTGTATGTACATGATACAAGTAGTTATGGGATGAAATATTTGAAATACTTTTACTTGTATGTGATCATTTATAGCATAAACGGGTATTGTATACATGTAATGTTTTACAGTGCTATATGATGTAATCTTGAATCTGACTCATGTAGAAATTTGCTTCATGTATTTAAGATTTTCACAGGTTGTCTTTTTTCTGAATGACTGTTACAAAATTAATTGTATTTAATAAAAATAGAAAATCAATGAGTTATAAATTCAGAAATATTAGATTGAAAATAATACATTTCTTGTATTTTAACATAAAGATATAAACTTACAATGTAAATATTTAGTTACATCAAAATTTATACATTTTCATTTGCATATGATATGAATATTTATTGATTCAAAATAAAATTAGAATGAATGAAATATATTCCTTATCTATTGTTTACTTAATTTAGTTGTGGTGAAATGAGTTTGTAGATTTGAAGATTTAGAAGAAATCATCTGTTTTCTCACTTGCATGGCTACAGGGATGAAGTGTCCCAAGGCATCTAAGCTGGCCTTCCAAGCTTCAGTATAGCTGCTTGATATACATTGTACATCTATATCTAACTGAAGAAAACTACACGTATGAGATTAACACATAGAGCAAATCACTCACAGAAATGTCATTAGATTATGATGTCACCAAATGATCATTTTGAAGGAAAATTATGAATTACATTTTGCATGAAATCTTTACTTTCTGGAAGAATTTCTTGTGGTCCCAATGGGAGGATACCTTGTTTTGCCTTCATGTCTTTCACAAATCATATGTCCAAACTACATCTTGATTCTTATACCTGATCACTAGTTCCTTATCATTAAAGTTTTTATCTATTTCCCAGTTTGTTCTTATTATTCAATCCAAATATTTCTACCATGGACATTTATGATTGTCTATGACAAATATGGATAATGACCATATCCCTGTTTACAGCACAAAATAGATAACCCAGAAAATCAGAAACCGAAGGCATACAAAATCAGGATAAAACAGGAACCAAAGCAAACAAACAAAAACCTCCACCATATGAAAAGAAGCGAACTCCCGATATGAGAGTGAGACCAGGTGCCCAGGAAGAGTAAGCATCTCCTCCTGTCTATGTAATAATTATACCAATCGTCTTTGGAATTTTAGGGGATACCCATAATTATCCCTAATATTTTTCATGAGGAATATGTTGCACTACTGTTTGGTCTTGTTGTATTGGTAACAATTTGATCTAGTGAAAGAATGTCAAAGTCATACATTTTGAACTGTAAATTCTAGTTAGATGGTTGTCTATGTACTTATAGAAATAGTATATCGAAACTGCTAAGAAGATTAGGGGGTACAAAACTGTGAACCTGTATATGTTTTCCACTTATCTAATGAATTAATGCAAAATGTAAAAAAAACCCATCTTATGTATTTTGCAAAAAGTTGGATTAAGTCTATTTCATTTGTTGACAATGCGTTGAAATTATAAGGGAAACCCTTGTGTTTGGCAACATATCGTTCTGTAAATGGTAATTCCTGGGTAATAAGGAAAAAGGATGAACTTCTGTCAAAGTTTGCATAAAGGCGAGCTTAAACATATAAAACATTCTGGCATTAAGTAAAGTATATGAACCCATGGATATTTTCACAAAAAAGGATGGTAAAAATGGAAGAATGATACTTTATCCTATTTTGAAAGTATTCGTAAAATATTGGTACAAAATGATGCCCCAACAAGGGTTCAAACTCCATGCAGAACAGACGACTGGCTGTGAGCAATGCACTCTAACCAATTGCATGAGCTATCAGATCACATATCCGAGCTGTGCCATATACTTTTCTTTAGACTCGATTCAAACTCTTCAGTGTTTGAGTTGACAGCAAAGTAACACACAGGACTGTCTTTAATTACATCTTGGAGAATTGTATAATATTCAACTTAATTGCTTTACTTGACGAGATTAAGAACCCTTTTGATTTTCAAGGTTATAATATAAAGGTCAAGGTCAAAGATTGGAAATGGCTTAAATCCTTGTATACAGCCTGGAGAGCACAGTTTTGATTGAATTTTTGCCAAAGACATACTCTTACGGTTTATGACAAGAGGAAGAATTCTATTTTTTTCAATGTTAATGTCACAGATTGGATATTATTCAAACTCTTTTATACTGCTGAGACGGCACAGTTTTGATTGGAGCTTGACCTCATACACTAATTGCTAATGACAAAAGGAAGAACCCTATTGACTTTATAGGTCAGGTCATTGGATATGGTAAAAATCCTTGTATGCAGCCTAGAGCACAGTTTCGATTGGACATTGACCAAACTTCATATACTTGTAGCTTGTGACAAGAGGAGGAAGATCAAGGTAATAGATAGGAAATGTCTTAAATCCTTGTATACATCCCAGAGAACACAGTTTTGATTAGAGCTTGACCAAATTTCATCATCAACTTTGACTGGAGCATCTTGCTCCTTATTCAGCATACAGGACCTCCCGGACAATGAACTACCTTGATGAATTATTTAATATCTCCTGTACCTAATGCTGATACAACTCGGAGCATAAAGGTAGTAAGAGATAAGAATGTTAAACGTCTTTAAATTCAATAGCATCATTTAAAACCTGATAAATTTACAGCATGGACCAGACATGCACGTTTCGGGTACTAAACCCTCGTCAGTGATCCTCAGTCTAAACAATGTAATATGGCCAAAAAGTATGAAAATTATTATGTCCAAAAATGTACCAAAAGACTAAGCAGAATGGGTGGGATATGATGCTACAGGACCCACGTTTCAGAAATTTCAAGAAATTTTGTAACAGAAAATTTCAAATGCGTTGAAGAGACAGACGATCAACCGAAGTTGATCGAACTTGGCTACATGTGCCCTCGGGGACTCTTGGTCCATCAGCAGTGACACTCACCAAGTAGTTCAAATGTTAAACGTCTTTAAATTCAATAGCATCATTTAAAACCTGATAAATTTACAGCATGGACCAGACATGCACGTTTCGGGTACTTAAAGTGATAATGAAATATTTCTTCATTAATATTCTAACAGAGAAACAACATGCAGAAGTAGAATTTGTTGAAAATGGGTATTAGTTCATTTACAAAATGAGCAATACTAACTCGACATAGAAGCTTCTTGTTATTTTCCTTTGCGAATTTAAAATGGTAAAAAATACACTTTTACTTTTGTATTAAGAAAGACAAAAATAGGGAATCAATGAATAGAATGAACTTTTAAATAATAAACATCAAAGAAGAACCTATCAGTTATTCAGTCTCAAAGTGGAGAAGGCAAGGTAGAATCATTAGAATTTACATTGGAACGGTTGCGAACCTCGGAGTAAATAACATTCATAAATAAGTTATACACTTTCAAAAAGGATGAGAAATGACATGTCCGTATCTATCTAGTTGATCGTATTTGATATATTTCTTTCGGTTTGCCAATATGTGCGTTTGTTCTGCAGAAAAACATCCTCAAAGGATGGTTCTCCTGTGGCCTACTTTTGCATATGGTAGCATCACCCGTTGCCGGATCGGGACAACATTTGTAGGGGTCCATTAGTACTTTATTTCCATCATGTTTCATTAAATTTCGTGCAATGGCTCTGGAGAAGAAGTCCAGTATGAATCAAAATACTACGATTAAATGATCCACTAAATATTCAACAATCCCATCCTTCTGTATTTGTCTATATTTCAAACACAACTATGACAAATATGAATAATGACCATATCCCTGTATACAGCACAAAGTCGATAATTCATAAAATCAGAAACCGAAGGCAACAGGAACCAAAGCAAACAAACAAAAATCTCCACCATATGAAAAGAAGCGAACTCCCGATATGGGAGTGAGATCAGGTGCCCAGGAAGAGTAAGCATCTCCTACTTGCATGCAACACCCGCCGCTTCAAATCGGTAGAACTGTCACATCCGGTTACTTCCATTTCGGAATACTTAAGAGTACAATCTTTGGTTGGATGGTTCAAATAGTCTATGACAGAATATCATCCACCATTCTGGAGAGTGGGACAACATAGTGTATGACTGTATGACGAGTTCCCCATATCGACCGTAGAACTTCCTCAGTGACTATGTTAGTCGGTCACAAACATATCCCGCACTGAGAAGCTTATCTGAAAGACGCCTAGCTCTCAGAACAAAATCCGTATATTTGGTACTTGCTCTGGCATAGCGTATCAACTGAGATATGAGCACGCCATAAGCAGGCGATGAAGGGATGTTACTACTCCGAAAAGGAAAGTTTGTAATGCTGAAATTGAAGTCGTCATGTTTGTCATAGAGTGAGGTGTTCATGTGACCATCAGTGTCGTAGAACAACATTATGCCCAAATATGTTGCATGAAAGCACCAGATATCCTTTCTCTTCAATTTTTGTGTCTCTGAAATTGATTTATTCAATAACCCCTATGAAATAGCATCCCTATGACATAGGACTTTCTATATAGACATAACCTCAGACAGTGCATGTATTTCAGTTATTGTTTTCAGTTTCGTGCATCACTGATGAGAATTTAATATTCGAAACACGTGTCTGATGCATGAAAATTGGTTTGAAATTTCCTTCAAGAAGGTATAGAGTTGGAACCCTTCCGCGTTATTGATATAAACACTTATTTCTTGTAGCAGTGTGGAGTAAGTTAAAATCGTTCCCGTAACTTGATGTTTGTCAAGTGTATTAATTACTTCTTTCCAGCTCTGTCGCCTTAAAGAAGCTTTGTTTTGGCCCTTTATCAATGTAACATCATTTCTATATTTTTTGCTATTTCGGAAATTTGCCACTTTATCGAAAAATATTATCGAAATTCAAGGAGGTTAACATCTTAGCACCGTCCCTCCAATGCTATTTTGAACATAGATATGCTACTGAATCGAATCAACAGGAATTTTGGAGCCGCGCACTCTCTGTAAGGTAAATGCAGAAATTTAAATTCTAAAAATAATACAAGAGGGCGCTAGTGAAATTAATTTGGACTGCTTATAAAAAGCACTTTGACTGGAAGCAACACTCCTCCCGGGCACCTGGTCCCACCTCTAGCTTGCTAGGGGTCCGTCGATGCTCAATTAAATGATCTATTGTGAGTGCTGTTGGGATTGTCATCAGGATCTTCTTTAACTCAGTTGTGTCACACTTGTGTCCTTTGCAGCGTGGAGCTCGTAAAAAAGTCCCCCGCGAGGTGTCTGACAGTAACTGTTATGAATATTCCCCCTGACATGGTCGCCATAGCACTTTCTATATAGACATTACCTCAGACAGTGCATGTATTTTAGATATTGTTTTCAGTGTCGTGTGTTAACATTAACGGCGGGTGCGGCTAGCCAAACAGGGGATGTTTTCTCCTCCCGGGCACCTGGTCCAACCTCTAGCTTGCTAAGGATCTGTCGATGCTCAATTTTAATCGACACATAATTTATCAATTTTGGTGCTTCTGTACGGAGTTGAATGATGATTGGTGATATTTCCAAAGGACTATCAATAAGGTTAGTATATAGTATCATTCTGAAATTCTATAAAAAAAACAAGTGTAGCACGGTACTTGAGTCATATGAAAGTATCTATCACTTTTACAACGTCCTTGGATAATGTACGTACATTTTTCAATAAAAGAAATGTATATGCGATGTTTAAAAGACTTTTAAAACATTTTATATTCATGTACATTTCATAATCAACTCGGGTCTCTTTAATTGCTATGCGCTGTTGAAGAAGGACTTCGTAAATTGCACGTTGTGAATAGACAGACGTACCATTCAATCTCTGGTAGAGATCGCTACGCGCGTTAGCCTGTAATTTAATTGATATCATCTCCGAAATGAAGATTATCCCTGGTTGTACATAGAATTTACAAAGAACATAATCATTAAGTTTACACAATTTGAATCAATCGGGATTTAAACTACGATGCAAATATTTGATGGAATTAAATTGCAAGCTGAGGTATGCAATACTGAATTTGGAACGACGCCTCAGTTCAGGACAAAAGGAAGTTCTTCGTGATTGCTTGGAAAAAGGAAATTTCCTATATAACTCGTAGTTTTTATAAAATCGAATAACGATAATATTCGCTGACATCCAGTTGTGAATTGTGCAGTAATTTAGAATAAAGCACTGAGTATCAGAGGAACCGTTTCCTATCGCACAGGAGGTTGTAGAATCCGAGAGCAAATTACTGGGAATATATTCTATATGTGAAATCGATCGGAAAGTCTCCGTAAAACAATAGTACCCTTGTATCTACTGATAGGAATACCCAGTATTGGACCGGAATGATGATTTTTATCTTTTAAATGGTTATTATTTAGTTTCAAAAAATTGGTGTCAATTCTCCGGGAAGATATTGAATAACATACAGCTTTCGATCTTTTCACGGATTGTTAATTTTGATCACATCGACTTATATCAGAAAGTTAATTTACGGATAATTTATCATTCATTTTTGTGCATGATTGAAATATCACCATACAAAAAGATATAATTGGATGATACAAACCACGGTGCATTCGAAAACTGAATCTGCTGCTTCGGAACACTTTGCTTTCATGTAGGGTGAATCAAAGAAATTCAATTTCAAAAAAGCAACGTGCGTTTCTTACTTGTTTGCATAATGACAAATATATTCTTTGGAATTGAAGGAATAGATATATGCAAAGTGTGAATGAAGCTTTCTCGATCAATGTGATTTGAATTTTGCTTACGCTGAATTGAAAAGATGTCTTCTCAGAGATGGGGACAAACACGGCCAAGATCAGAGGATATACAGGGGCAGCTGATGGTCAAAACTGGGGTGTTAGAGGCAGAGAAAAGAGCAAAGAAGGAACTGGAAGACAAGTAAGGGGTTTTGGCTAACTAAATAATGAAATTCTTCTTTACTGTCAAGAGCATTTTCTCATGAATCCACTTTGTGTACATTCTTCCATCCTTGAGCTTAATGAGATAAAAGTAATATATATATATCATCTATAATGCATGGATTTGCAGATTGACTTATTTCCAGGGTCCAGAAAGTCGTGAAAAAGAGCATGATGAGTGGGAGTGCTCGATTTTAAGATTATATTAGGGTTTGGATAGAATCCCTCTCTCTTATTTAATGTATAATTGTGTTATTCCAGTAAAATATCTATTTTCACACAGGAGAAATTATTCCAAATTTTATTTTTAAAGATCAACTGCATTGTGTACTTATTTTTTATTCATCCAGCTGCATGCTTAATCCAGACCTTGCTCTTGACTAATTTAAGCACCTCGCATCGTTCAGTTTTGCCTTCAGATACATTGATGACGTGTTGCCCATCAATTATCCGAACTTTAAGGATAATCTCCATGAAATATACCCTTATGAACTAGAGATCAAGGAAACACTTCGTACTTGTATACTATCTTTCGACGCAAAAGGCCATTTGAACACCTCATTGCATGACAAGCATGATTCCTTTTCATGAGTAGCAACATCCTGTCTTCTGCTTAATATGGCGTTTTTTTCGGCACACGCCAGGGTATGTTCCAATTATAACAATTTCATCGTTAGAGCCAGACAGCTTGTAAGTAAGTTTCTTGTTCAGGGTTACATTACACAACGGCTGAAATCATCATTGAGGAAGTTCTTCGGTCGCTAGGGGAGTCTTATTATTTTAAGCATGTATCAGATCCCTCTTTCCAGAATAATTAGTGACATTCGGGATTGCGATTGAATGGCTGTCATCATCACCAAATCAGACATCTTTACCTGATATGTACATCGATATGTATCATCACCGAATTTGCTAAGATTTCATGGAGCTGTTGCGACGGGTGTTACATGCAAACAGGAGACGATGACTCTCCCTGGGCACCTGGGCCCAGTTTCACAAAAGTTCTTACGAAAATTTTCAGGAATTTTCGTAATTTTCATCCTTTACTAAAAGGTTCAAATTATTTTCTAGTTAGATTGTATCATATTTTCTTTTATCACATGATTCACCCGTTATGCAGTTTCATAAAGCCATTTCATAAATATGTGATATGGTAACACGTTACATATCACTCTGCTTGAATGCGATTGGTCAAATTTGGAACCTAATCACATAAACCTTGACAAATGTGACCTTTTAAATATCGGTCAACTGTTAAATTCAGACCCGGAGTCAATATCAATGATTAAAATTGTTGTTGTTGAATTAATTTTTGCATTAAAATACTATTCAAAATTGAAATACTTTTCTCTTACGCACAGAATATCTATACGATGGGGACACTACTTCTCATGGCGTAGCAGACGACTTCTAGATCACGGCGTGATTCGCCTCAGTAGTTCTCGGAAACGTTGATTTCACGTTAGAAATACACATTTTTAGGCAATATCATGTGATAAAAAGAATCTCAAATGAATTTTCATTTCATTTGAGATCCTATATATATCATTTTTTTTCATACTTAATATAAATTCAAAAACAAAACTTCTCAAATCTAAGTCAGTTAGTAGAACTAAGCAATCAAAAGTTACGAAAATTCCTGCAATTTTTCGTAAGTATTTTTGTGAAACAGGGTGCTGGTCTCACTTCGGAATGTTGTTTATTCCGGGGTTCGCAACTGTTCCAATGGGACTTTGAGACTGAATAACGTATGGGTACTTCTTTGATATAAACTATGGGCGAAAGATCTAGACTAATATGACAAATATGGATAATGACCATATCCCAATACATATACAAAATCGATAATTCAGAAAATCATAAACCGAAGGCATACAAAATCAGGATAATGATGAAATTTAAAAAATATTCGGTTCGAAATTTTGACCAGTTTAAAAATAATAAATTAATTAATGAGCATATAAACGTATGGAAATCTAGATCAATTTGTAACATCAAGTGCACTAGTCTAGCTTGATCTAGTATAATGTTATCTCATTAAATCATATCTAAACTCTAATCAGCTTTTTCCTTAAGAATCGATCATATCGACATGTCATCTCTGATGTACTAAATTAATGAAATAAAAGAGTTTATGGCAGGAAAAGTCGATTTCACTTATCAAAGCATCATTTTATTCTGGAATTTAAAACATTCCTCTGTTGAAGTTTTCTTTTTAAATTATAGACATAACAATAAAGTCAATGAACTTTCTATAATTCATTCAACGAACTTGATGATCAAATGAAAGTATGTTCGAAATGTTAGTATTGAACTACAAAGTGCGATGTTGTTGGTGACCATCTCGCAATCGCAACATAGAATTATTGCCTTTTTGAAACTACTTTCGCAATCATTTTTATCGAAATATTGCAAGAACACCCAAGAGCGGTTGCGTGATATTGCTGCGACAGTGCTCCCTTGTGACTGTCAGTAGTGTGCAAGCAATAGTGCGATGACGATAATGCGATGTGTACAGTCAATATCGCATCATGGTACGATATAGTGCCATCGCTCTGCAATTCATGTCGGACATTTTATGTTTGAAGTCTGAAAATTTACTAAAAGTTGTGAAATACAGATCCTGCATTTCGTATCCGATTGTCGAAACTAATCAAATTAAGACGTTCAACGCAACCAACTCCGTACTTTTTTCGTAGTCGGAACATACATTGTATTTTGAAATGTTCAAAACGGAATACACAAACGCTTTCCAATTATCTTTTTTAATATAAATTCAGCGAAGTTCCCAAGCACAGATGGATGCGTTGCATAATGAATCATGACCACGAATTCGAGTCGATTAAAGCTATTAGAATATTTTTTTTCAAGGATAGACACCTCTAACACTCAGCAATACTGGCTGATAATTCAAAATCTGTAGTCACATATGTAAAATCCTGTGAATTAAAATGGTCGCTGAAAGAAAGGAAATGCATCACAAATAAACCTCTTCCCTCTTTTCCATTCCTGTAATTTTACTGAATCAAATTCACGTCTGATTTGTAGCGTGTAGTACCCCATAGAAACACCCGACGGCATATTACACGCTTATAATTGAATTTTCAGCGACTTAAAGGGAAAATCGAACAGAGAGCGAACATTTCCATCAATCATTTGAAACAAAATCAGAAAATTAAATACTCTTAGTACGTCAGTAAACATGACGACATTTAAGTTTGATTCTTAAACCTAGGCGCTTAAGTTGTTCCATGGATTCAGTATATGGATAAAATAATTCCCGCTTTATTTCTCTGAAATATCGTGATTTTCTCCACATTAGTGTCTGACATTTTGAAATTGGACAACCAAATGTATTAACGGGATATCCGGTCTTACTCCTAGCTGTTCCGAGGCCTTTGAGTGTCAACACTGGCATTCGATTGTAAGTATTGAAAGAGACGACCAGGTCTAGAAAAGAATTCAAACGTTTCTGTGTTTGTGTTTTTATTTGTATCAATACCTATCGCTGGACGATATGTATCTGCATGAAGTTCACTTTCCGCATAAAAATTAGACATAATTCATGCAAGTACGTAGTCTAAATTTCTTTGATAAGTTTTATTTTAGATTTACAAGTGCATTCTTCGTATTGCTTTCAAAACTTTCATGATTTATCTTATCTGCAGTTTATAGGTCAAACACAAGTTTATTCCTATTGGTAATATGTCTAAAATGCCAATGTTTGACTACTATTATTTCGAATGATGGCTGTATACTGAAAAAATAATCGGACTCAAATGAAAGGCTTTTTTAAAAAAACATTTTAATTAACGATCTAGATTTCTTTTCAATTTTCCACCAATTCGAGTTTGGGTAGAAGCGGAACGCGCAGAGTGTCACCTTACAATTATTTATTAATAAGCGTAGCCCCTGGAATACGGAGAGAAACAATATCAAATTGCATCACGGGAGATACTTTCATCATTTATTTCACTCCCAGAGGACGCCTGAATCAGAATAAGGAGAGAAAATAAATTAACATGAAATTGTCTCCTGATAAAAGAACAATTAATATTGTAAGCCTCCATGACAAATGCTTTCGTGAACATTTGGAAATTTTTCAAAACTAAGGAGTGTAGGCAAAGTGACTTGTACACTGAAATTCTACATTCTGATGTAAGATATGTTTATAAAATAATATGTTCCCCGTCAGCAGCTGTATTTCGTAAGCCTTCTCTGAGTTCAATGGTCATTTTATTAGCCTTCTTTGGGTTCTAGGTGATATTGCTTTTAAACAATGAGTGTCAGACACTAGTGAATATTCCCTGACTCTGTATACGCTTCGTATTCCAGATACCGTATTCTTTCCAATAAGCTAGAACGAGTTCAAATAGTGATGAACCAGAAAAACGAGGAGCTGGAGGAGGAGAGGAGGGCAAGAGAGGCGGCGGAGAAGACGTGTGAAACCTTAAAAATGACGATAGATAAACTAGAGGAGTACTTAAGGAAGAAACACACCTCAGCTGAGACTAGCCTCCTGGCACCTACAGACATAAGCGGGTAAGAGTTTATAGGTAGGGTGGGACAGTTTCAAAAAGGGGAGGGATGAAAGCTTGAAAATGACGGTGGATAAACTAGAGAAATACTTAAGGAAGAAACAAAAAAGAGCTTGAAGATTGAAAGCTTGAAATCTTTGAATAATACCGAAGTGTTCCAACACACTGGTCCTTCCCGAAGAAATTTCAAACCACTTATGCACCAGACATAAAATATTTTAAAATCCTCATCAGCGATGCTTCCATCCAAAGTGATTTTTATGCACAGCCAAAATTCATTTGAGAAGCGCCTTCTGATTATATTTTTGAAAGTTAAATTTGTGCAATTTGTCGACGATACTTTGATAAACTAGAAAGGTAGCTATCATTAGTAGACTGTCTAGATCAGATCTTTGAAATAAGGGGATCCTGGTCCATCTGCATTCACTGGGAATTATGGCTCTGTCAGTTTAAAATTAAATAATTTTGCTGCAAACAGTAGTCAGAATTGTGTTATCGGTAATCTCCAATCAAGGACGTGCAGAAATGTTTACCATTGCTCATTGCAAAACGAATAAAAATTGAAAATAATTTATTGAATAACAGACAGAAATACCCTTGTGGGAATATTTTCATCGTACCATTACACGGGGAATTACAAAGGCAAGTACTCCACTGGGGATAATCTATGTCTAATTAACTAGCCTGCTCATTGATTTGTATATCTTAGCAATCCTACATAAAACAGGACATCGCCCTCTTAGCTTGAGAATAGGCATAAGATATAGGGTTTCTCATAATCCTACTCAGTATGGTCCAGTATGGTCTAGCGACCTATTTGAGTATACATTAACGTTATCATTATGATGAGTAAAGTAAGAAGAAGAGGGAGAGAGTTTATATCATCTTGGTCATGTTTGTATGACTATAAGCCTTTTGCTTATGGAATAAATTAAATTGAATCGGTCAGAAACATTCTAAACACACAGTGTCTACATGTACCATAAGCCCCCCTTCACAATTGGCGCACGAACACATTGCAACACTTCGAGTCGAAATATAGTTTCGTACGAGCGATCGCATAATACGTTGCACGACCTCTATAGATAGCAATCGCTGCATCTACTTAGTGGTCGCAACAAAATGGTGGACATGCACACTATTCAGATGCGACCGAATGCGATAAAAATTATCGCAATGCAATGTACGAACGTTCGTACGAGTGATGTACGATTTTCAAAGACAGTGTGATGATTCGTAACTGTCTTTCTTAATTTGATCAACGAGTCGCAAGTAATCGTGCGCCGTTTTACGATCAAAGCACGATTTATCAGCTTCAATTTGCCATTCTTTGCCGCAAGTATAAATAATTGACCACAGATTCTACATATTCAAGTCAATTAAAACATGTAATGAGAGTTGGAAACGGGCGGTATATGTATCCCTTTGAGCATTCGAACGATCTATTGAATGATCGCACGAGCGCCGCACGTCCAATCGCATTGGTCCGATCACTTGATCACTCGCGCGATCCTAGAAATCGCATTATCGTACAACACTCGCTTTCATTGTACAACAGTCGCATTAAGACGCAAGATCAAATAATGAGTTAGTATCGCACAACAGTCGCTTTAGATCGTGCGATCGTTGTGCGATTACATTTTAATATGCGATTATGTAGGCAACACTTTACGATCCAAATCTAAATTTCAGGATCGCACGAATATTGGAATATTCAGACGCATAGATCTGATCATGGCCCGATTGTGAAGGAGGGGGGGGGGGGGGGGGAGGGCTTGAATTGTCAATATATCAATTGTATTTATTATTTGATCGTCTTTAAGACATTTAACGTTGTATTCAATTATAACAACGGAGAATGAATAAATGTGGAGCACTCCCCTCCATTTTTTGTCTGACGCACCTGTTGACGATAGATTGAACACGTGTTAAAACATAGTGCCCTATGACAAATATGAAATGTTAAAGATATTGAAAACTTAGCAAATTTAAATATTTTTGATAATAGTTTCTCATGAAAGAAATGTGTATCGTTGAATAATATTGTAGTAAGAAGCGGAATACTTTCAAAAAAGTTAAATGATACTTGAAAAGACCTTTGTGTGTTACGTATCGATGAATAGTTTACTTTTTTTAGATATATATATATACCTTCATTGTAAGTATTTGGTTCTATATTTAAAAAAGAAGTTAAAGTATGTTTTAAATGTTAGAATTTTAAAAATGTCATTGACGGATGAGAAAAAGTATGAAGTATGGAATAAAATGCCGGTGTAATACATAAAAATAAGAGACTCATTCCTCCTGCACCAAACCCCCTGGGTCATTTAAAAACTCTCCCATTTCGTTGATCCGCGAGCTACATTACTTAATTCATTTCAAAATGTGATACGTATGTAGGATCTTGATATTGAGATTTCGTTTTGAAATTAGATGAGACTAACTGATAGACACGATACCAGTCTATTCCTGGTACCTGTTAAACGAACAAATTATACCACTGACAGCATTTCATTACAACTTTCTATAGGAAATTTATTAAAAAAAAAAACAATAAGAATAAGCGTTTCATTATGTATAATTATACTTTATCCTTTAAAGAGACAAAAAGTGCTGTAATTTGCAAGTTTTTTTTCAGCGAGAAGCCTATTGTGTCAGATTTATCAAGACTACAAAACGAGCTACAGAAAAAGAAGGAAGAAGTAGAGAGAGAAAGACATTTCAGAATCAAAGTGGAGAAAAGGTACTTGATCAAAACATCTTGCTCACCTTTAACAGTGTTTATTACATGGAGTCCAAGTTAAACCTCACACAATGGATTTCCTTGCTGATATGACCTTAAGAGGACATGACATGTTGGGTATCGCACAAAGATTTTATGAAATACATGTAGTATTACCGATATATTCTTAGAGAATAATAGAGTGGACAATGATTTATTTTTCATCAATTCAAATATCTCATTTTTTATGGAAATAATTTTACAACTTTGATAAAATAATAAGGAATGCATTGTGATAACAAGAAATCTACAAAATGTTAATAAAATTAAAGTATATATGAATTTGACACAGGAGTTCGATGCCAACAACATTCAATGACACCCGCCTCTTCCCATCTCTCTCTAGTCAGAGTATATATAAGGAAAGTAGAGGCGGATGTTCTTGTGGATCGTAGAACTTCATTTACAAGTACATTTTTGTATTTGTACTTTATTTTCCAATACGTTCACGATTGCCTTGTTAATGTAAAGACTATAAAATACACAATCATGCCATATTCCATCGAATCTTTGATTCTTAAATTACGATTGGTACTTTATCTCTGGTAAAGTTTGTTTGATTATGAAATAATTTTGCCCAACTCTGTTAATCTGATCCATTTTATGGAAATACATGTATTTGTGTTAATTGCTTTTCATTTACAGGTGTGCAGAATTAGAGGAGAAACTTTCCATTCTGACCGGTGAACCAATAGAAAGGATTTCATTAGATACTCAACAATCATATAACAGGCAGGACTCGTTTGAAGAAAACGACTTCAAATTTTGACAGAATTTCATCTATATCGTTACATGTACCTGATGTTTATGAAATAGTACAAATTGTCATGTATTTGTATCAATTTATAATGCTCAGTCACATTATATAATGGGATAACAGGAGATTATTTGTAAACAGCCATAACTAAGACTGAAACTAACCAAATGAAGACTTGGGAACCCCACCTCCTATTTATCTATGTCTTTGATAGCTTGTATGTTTTTTTTTTTCAAATAAGTGTTTGACAATCTGTATAACTATTTCTTATTTTTATAAGAAACTCAACATTTCTGCAATATATGCATAAATTTAACCAATACATTCTTCACATTAATTTCATTGACCTACATATCTTATTTTATACATATACATGCATGTCCATGATTTTGTGTACCTTTTGTTGACAAGCTTTGTATTTACTTATATCTAGTACATGTATATACAAACATATAAAACTCTTTGTCATTGCAAGCATATATTATCGTCTTTTTCACCAAATTTTACTCATTTCTTTCCCTCTTCACACAAACCTACATACATTAGAGCAGGTACATGTAGCATGTGATATAAGATTGACCTTAAATATGAGAATACTTGACTTGAATACTGAATTTTTCTAAGTTTCAAGGGGCATAAGTCAGCACATAATTGAATGAAATGACCTATATATTCAAACTTGACCTGTAATTCTTAGAGTGAAAGCTATTTCAAAGAAACTCTCTCCACAAATTTCCTTTAAATGTCCAGAAACCACATGTGGGATGGAAGCATACATGGATGGACATGTACATCTGCCATAAGTATATACCCTAGCCATTTTTAGGCAGGGGTATAATAAAATTGTTGTAACACTGATACATGAGATGGGTATGTTATTAAATTTAAGAAAATTTCACAAAATTTTAATCATTTATTTTTACATTCAGTTCAATTTTTAAATTCTATAACATATAACAAAAGAGCAAAATACATTATATATTTATACACATATGCCATATTGTATTAAAACAAATTACAAGTACATGTGCATGTTTGTGATGTACATGTGTATACCTTGCATTTTGACACACAATTAACATAATAAGTGACGACCCACTGATAATCTCACTACCAATCACAGACAAACTTTAGCTGCTCGATTCAGAATACAGTATTTTCAATCTGAGTTGGACGTTGCCTCCGGATCAGTTTTATTCTCTGTGAAATGTACAAGCACAGTTCCCTTAGACACGGTATCCCCTGACTTGTAGAAGACTTTCTCTATCACACCATCATGTGGAGCTCTTATCACATACTATAGAAAAAAGTAAATAATATTATGTATAAAATGAGATCTTTTTAAAAAAGGTCAAGATTTTGTATGAGTTTTCTATAAATTGAATTGTTAGGCTGGTAGGTACAAAATAGACCCTTTCCAATAGTGTACTATACTAAATTCGAAGATCTGTTACAGGGGACAAACAATAGATTGTGCATTCACCAGTAATTAATGTTATATTATACGTTTTGCACCAAATCTGATCCGAGAAAAATTCTTGTAACAACCAAATGATATCACTGGTGCATGTAAATCTCTTGTCTGCCATCTGGAACTCAGCCTCAATTTCAGTACAGCAAATACTGTCCAAGAGTCTGTAACAATTAAAGTAGTATAGTGTTTGTAACAAATAGAGAGCTTTGTCAAGATACATGTATGTGTAACTTCCTGAATTATCAGCCTACTAGGATGATATGAAAATGAGAGCAAAAATAAATGACTGAAATATTATCATGATTATAAGGCTTCAAAATTCTTCTTTTATTCATTTCATTTTACAATATTTTGCATCCCTCATTGATATAAACCAAAAATGGAATTGGCTCTAACTTAAAAAGCACATGTGGGTTGTACTTTAAAATAAAATTTTTATTGTAAATATGTTTAATATGTATAACTTCTCAAGCTCAAGCACACAGTGTTGTAAATCCCTGGTAAATGTACAGTAATATATGTTCGATGTCACTTAATCAGTAAATCAAGGCAAAGGTGAAGACTTTAAGGTAGAGTATCCCTCAGGTCAGAATTGCCTGGATATCCTATTTTTTCTCTTCAGAATATTGTTCAGATTATCAAACTTATATGGTTTTGGGAAAAGAAACTTTCATAGTAACATTTTATCACCTTTAAAAAGGTTTTTTTTCTTACTTTTCCCATAGAGTCAAATGTTAAAGTTGAAATGGCTTAAGTTCACGGTATAATCATGAAACCACGACTTATATTTTGTTTTTATATCAGGTCTAACATAAGCTTTGAATATATGGAAATGAAAATATTGTAAAAGTTGTTATTTTCGAAATATGAGCATCTGAGACTTTAAAGAAGGTTAAATGTAGATGTAAATATACATGTACATTTGTCTACTGACTTTTTTTTTCTTCATCCAGTATGAGGAGTGCTCATTGTTGAGCATTATATTCCACTTTCTTTTGAGTGATTTGGTCAAACAATCTTTCAGAATTTGAATTAGGATATGAAGTACTTACCTCCATTTTCATAGCTATCATGGTAACAAGGGGGTCCCCCTTTAGGACTGTATCCCCCGGGGACACAGCTACCTTCTCTACGACTCCCGGCATGGGGGCCACAGGATCATTAGACCCACCACCTAGACCACTGGATTTGAGGTACTTAGGTACTGGAAGTCTCAACTCTTGTTTACCATCCTGAATTTACAAATATATCATGCATATGAAATGATGAGCAGAAGTGAAAATATTTATACGTATATTCACAACTTGTACCAACTAATATTTGTAGAATTTAAACTTTTAACAATCTCAAATTAGGAATTAAACAGCAGAAAGAACACATACCAATGAGAACAGATGCACAGCATTGTTCATTATCACAACATGAGCGGAGGACAAAGTGCCATCTATATTACAACGTAGCTGTGTCCGGTCACCTTCCCTGTCTTCGTCTATATCAGCAGACACTCTATGTTCCTTACCGTCTAATGTTACCGTGAACGAGCCATCACTGTTGGACTGTACCTGTACAGTTATTGCTGAAATGATACATATAAGAAATATGGATATATGGATATGTCCATATGTAGAGGAACATCTCCTCGAACTATTCAGACCAAAAATTCAAAATTTGCCCGTCTCGTTTTTTGGCTATAAACGTCCATATTTGGCCTATTTTAACATTTTCGTCATGTTAGAGAATACCACATCATAACTTTACATACCTCTGCAATGCATGAAATTTGAAAATTTCATATATACCCTGATTTTTCGCTATTCTTGTAGCTAGTGTATGAATTAAAGCCTATTTTGAAAAATTCTGATAAAATAAACAGTTCTAAGGAATGTATTTTCTTTAAATATGATTTTGCTGGTTGCCATTGCAACAACTCGTTATTTCTATTATAGCTAGAAGGTTGACAGGTACACAATTTTTTTTCTATATATAGAGCTACTGTATTGCTTTATCCTAAAGCAGTCAAACCAATATGTACCCGAATTTGTTTTCGAGCAAAATGACTGTTTCTATAAATAGCACAATAATTTGTGCAAAAAATCAACATTTTGACCCAAAAACATAGAGATTTACTCAAAGTTCGAATTTCTAATTCTCTCATTTTTTAAAGAGTATAATGAATAGTATGTATTCTGATGTTTGAATCTTTAGAGGCAGAACTCATGCGAAAATGACAATATTTTTCCTATTTTTGGCAGTTTTTCATTGAAAAATATGCATTTTTCCCAAAAATACCCATTCAGCAATGAAAATTTCAAGGAGTATTATGTTTTTTCTGAAATAATGCAACAAACTGAGCTTATACCATTTATCGTTCATGTCGGTTTCAAATATTACGTGATATGAAAATAGAGTTATCTCCCTGTAGTCGCAACCCTAACCTTAAATGTTCAAGAATGTAACAGGGGAGAAATAAGGTGTGTTTGTGAAACATCATGCCTCCATCTTCAACCTAACTTTGGGGTCAGGTTGGTATTATTTTTAGTTCAAGGTCACATGGTCAAAGGTCAATGTATCACATGAAAGCTCTTGCCACAATGAATGCATGTATGAAATATGGACCCCTTATCTTAAAAGTTGAAAAGACAAATTAACTTCAGTGTATTTTCCTAGTTCAACGTATCAAATGAAAGCTCTAATCACAATAAAAAACAAAATACATGTATAAGACTAATTGTAAAAGTAATGGCCAGTTTTTTTTTCTTTGGGGGGGGGGGGGGGGGGGGGGGTTAAGATGAGGTCATTCATGAAAATCAAAGTAAATTGGTCAAAGATAGTTGAAAAAAATAAAATGGTCTTATTATACAGAACATGCAGATACATGTACGTATGTGAAAAAAGAAAATCCTAAAAGTATCTTACATGATGAAAGTAATATTATCATAGGTGTTTTTTCCTAAAAGGTATTTAAACCCCAAGACTACGATACTAAATGAAATATCTTGTCACAAATAACACACTCATGCCATATCTCAGCTGTATCTGATATGCCTCAATAGTTTTTACCACCACTTTTAGACAGATGAATGGACGGACAGACAGACAGTTTATGAAAAGTATGTAGGGCTTATCAGTGCATCTCCAGCATGTTTGTAAATGAAAATGAGTTAGAGCAATAAATGTTTTTGACTTTTCAAAAACTTACTCTGGTCACCATCTTGAAGTTGTACTTTTCTTACGGGTGCTGCATTTATCCTAGCTCCATAACACAGGGAAAATGGAGAGAAAGGATCTACAATGGAAAAGTAACAAAAAAATATAAAGATTGTTTAGGAAAGTAACATATGATTGTGCAATGAATTACTTACTTGTGTACAGTGGTCCCTCTATATGTGACCACTCCCACCAAAGACCACTCCCCTTATGTGACCATAATTCTTTAGCATTAGCATTTTTCAATGTTAAAATACCTCCTAAAAGAGACCACCTCCCTTACCCGACCAAAGACCGCTTTTTTCAATCCCAAATCAATCAAAATATAAGAAAATTCCCTCTCAGGAGCAACCATGCATGTACATGTACATGTATGTTTACATAGTTTAATCAATATTTCTTTAATCCTTTAATTACTCCAGGTAAATTGACTAATTAGCAGTTCCTACCAGGCAAACAAGTCAATAACAGGCACTTAATTAGTGTTTAAGTTTATTTGACTCCAAGCTGTAATATTTGTTCTCTCCAATAAGCAGTACTTTAGATTTTTTATTAGAACATGTAGAAGAAACCTAAGTTTTTTAATTATGTAATTAGATGAATGTCCTACATGTAGATTAAATATTTTACATTCATCTTTTAAATTTCTTCATTCTGAGTTGGCAGGTAGTCAATCAATAGACTCAACTATCAGTAAATGCAAGATAGTAGTAGATATTTATTCTTGTACAAAATAAAAAGAATTAATAGATGTAAGCAAATTGTACTGTCAGATAGACTGCTCAAACTCAAAATCTCCCCAAGAAAGACCACCTCCATTATAAGACCAAATATCCACTGCATTTGGGGTGAACTTATTAAGGAGGGACGACTGTATAACTCAATCATACACAATCCCTATTATTTCCTACAGTTCAAAATGCCAGCTACAAGCTGTTACAACATGTACAAAACATTCTATCTTTTCTTACTCATAGACTTTTAGTAATTTAATACTATAACAAAATTGGATGATTACATCATACATGTAAACAGTAATCCTTGAGGTTATAGAGAATGCCTTGTGTCCATGAATTTGATGAAGTCAGCAAGCCCTGATGAAATCTTTTAGATGCCAGCTACAAACTCTGTCTTTAGTAATTAAATACAATAACAAAATAGGTTAATCTATTCATTTAAAGCTACATATTGGTCAAAGTTGCAGAATATGTGTATACATGTATAACATGTTAAAAATCTAGTTACATGTAAACAATAAGCCTTGTGCTAATACAGGATGCCTTGTGTCCTTAAATTTGTTGAAATAAACAAGCCTTGATAAAACTAGAACTGCTCTTAAGTAGACGAATCATACCCCCGCGGGACGTTTTTTATAAATTGGACCATTTATGATGCAACGTGAAAAGCCTAC
The DNA here is from genome assembly GCA_033119305.1 of Pinctada imbricata. Classification (NCBI taxonomy): domain Eukaryota; kingdom Metazoa; phylum Mollusca; class Bivalvia; order Pterioida; family Pteriidae; genus Pinctada; species Pinctada imbricata. The sequence goes on along the minus strand of VSWD01000013.1, from coordinate 7,670,497 downwards.
CATTTATACAAATCTGCTTTCAAAACATCTTAACATAGCATGTTGTACAGGGTGAAGGTAAAGGTCAAAAGGTCACAGGGTCAAAAGTCATGGTACCAAAATGTAGTACGCTTTATGGTGAATGTGTGTACGAAATATGAAAGGCCTACCATTAATGGTATAAAAGAAATCTGCTTTCAAAACGTCTTAACATAAAATGTTGTATGGAGTGAAGGTCAAGGTCACAGGGTCAAAGTACTAAAATGTAGTACTCTTTATAGTGAATGTGTGTATGAAATATGAAAGGCCTACCATTTTTGAAAATCATAAAAGAAATCTGCTTTCAAAACTTATTAACCAGATGGACAGACAGACATACGGACAGACGGACGGACGCACAGACAGACGGACATGGTTATTCCTATATGCCCCCTTAACTTTGTTTGCAGGGGGTATAATAAACTTCTTTTGTGGGGGGGTATAATAATTTAGATATGAAATATAGCTCCCACAATGAATCAATCCTACCTTGAGTATTATAATTCCTGGTGAAGGCTTTTTCCTGTTCTTTTATCACCAGAATTACAGCTGCCTGACAAATGGCCTCTGTAGACAAGGTACGCTCCGGGAATAACTGATCGTAATGCTGCGGAATGAAGTCTGTATGTACTTCAGCGGCCTCAAATTGTGGATGACGTGCTAGATCCATCAGGAACTGGATGTTAGTATTAAGTCCTAGTACCTGTAACACAGATCAACTAATCTTTTGAATGTTTTCAAACAGGTGTATCTCTAAGTCTGTAGTAAATCTCCATAGTGACATACATAACAATCACAGTATGTTTTCATATCATACTCTTATCAAGTATTTCTAAATTACTTACATTGCAATCATAAGGAAAAGTTACAAACATAGTGTAATCAAAGATTACGAAGCTCACCTCGCGGCAGCAAAATTCAATTAAAACATATCTCTAGGTACATGTATATTGGCTTTAAAAGAAAAATCGCTCAAGTGGAAAAAAGTAGGTCGAGGTCATTTTATGAAAGTTTGATCAAAGATACATCCAATATGCAAGTTTGGTACATGTAGCACTTATACTTTGCTCAATATTAGCCTTTAAAGGCAAAATCACTCAAGCGGAAAAAGTAGGTCAAGGTCATTTTCTGAAAGTTTGATCAAAGATACATCCAATATGCAAGTTTGGTACATGTAGCACTTATACTTTGCTCAATATTGGACTTTAAAGGTAAAATCACTCAAGCGGAAAAAGTAGGTCAAGGTCATTTTATGAAAGTTTGATCAAAGATACATCCAATATGCAAGTTTGGTACATGTAGCACTTATACTTTGCTCAATATTGGACTTTAAAGGTAAAATCACTCAAGCGGAAAAAGTAGGTCAAGGTCATTTTATGAAAGTTTGATCAAAGATACATCCAATATGCAAGTTTGGTACATGTAGCACTTATACTTTGCTCAATATTGGACTTTAAAGGTAAAATCAGTCAAGCAGAAAAAGTAGGTCAAGGTCATTTTATGAAAGTTTGATCAAAGATACATCCAATATGCAAGTTTGGTACATGTAGCACTTATACTTTGCACAATATTAGCCTTTAAAGGCAAAATCACTCAAGCGGAAAAAGTAGGTCAAGGTCATTTTCTGAAAGTTTGATGAAAGATACATCTAATATGAAAGTTTGGTTTATGTAGCACTTACACTTTGCTCAATATTGGCCTTTAAAGGTAAAATCATTCAACCGGAAAATGTAGGTCAGATGCTGCATCCGATGCATGGGTTCACCTCAGCATCCCAAGATGAATCACTGGTGCAAGTTTGGTTACTGTAGCATCGGTACTTTGTCAGATACTGAGCTACCCCAAAAACTTTAACCAGACATTGACAAAGTCATTCAACCGGAAAATGTAGGTCAGATGCAGCATCCGATGCATGGGGTCACCTCAGCATCCAAAGATGAATCACTTGTGCAAGTTTGGTTACTGTAGCATCAGTACTTTGTCAGATACTGAGCTACCCCAAAAACTTTAACCAGACATTGACAAAGTCATTCAACCGGAAAATGTAGGTCAGATGCAGCATCTGATGCATGGGTTCACCTCAGCATCCAAAGATGAATCACTTGTGCAAGTTTGGTTACTGTAGCATCAATACTTTGTCAGATACTGAGTTACCCAAAAACTTTAACCGGACGCGGACGCGGACGGGGACGCGGACGCGGACACCGGGGTTATAGCATAAGCTCATCTCAACTTCGTCGAGGTGAGCTAAAAATCATGGATTTTTCATTGATTTAGATGTCATTTCTTCTGAGGACTAGGAATCTTGGACTCAATAGTCAATAGCATTACCAAAGTACAAAGAAAAGAATCTGCATTTCATATAATACTTACACTTCTGATTTTGCTTAGAGCAGACATCCTGTTGTCTGACCAATTAATCAGCTAGTACAATTACCTATACGATACTTACATGGTACTCTGATAGAGCACTTCTGATTTTCCTGAGAGCAGACGTCCTGTCATCTGACCATACAATCAACTTGGCTATCATTGGATCATAGTGTACGGACACCTCATCACCTATGATGGAACATTTAATTTATAAAAGAATATAATAATACTTTAACTGATACATGTAGTATTGAATCTTGAAAAAAATATCATCAAAAACAAGGAGTTTACAGACAATGTAATGTAATACACTTATATGTTGTAGTTGTCACATATATATTATATACATGTATTATAGATTTCTGCATCAACAGTAACCTACCCGTATGTACAGAGAGTGGTCGAGTAAACAAATGTTATTTGCCATGATACTTGACCTTTTGAGAGAACTTGACCTTATGCCCGAGTTGCTACATTTCATTCAATTTCAATCCATATATGACATATACATGTAATAACAAAGTTATAGATATCATTGTAAAAGTGACAATACAAGACAAAATGTTGCAAACCAGATAGAGTTTATTAAATGTGCTTTGCTTCACAAACAACAAAACAGATAATTATAATTTGTGTACCCTGTCTAACTCCGGTATCTATCCTGGTGTAAGTGTCAGGAGTGGGAGTCGACAGATAGTCTAACGGCCCCGCCCCCGGCATAAAAGCACTGTTAGGGTCCTCTGCATAAATCCTAGCCTCAAATGCATGGCCGGTAAAACGGACATCTTTTTGTGTTAGAGGTAGTCTCTCACCACTGGCTACCTGGAGATACATATAAATGACATGTAATTGTCTTTTTCTGAAGAGGAGACACATATGAACTACATGTAGTTGTCATTTTCTGAAGAACTACATCATTTACATATGTAAGTCAAAGAATAAACAAGGCAGAGAAGCTCAATCATATGTACATGGACAATTAATGGTTTCTTACAAAATAATTTCAGAAATTTTTTAGCAAATTTACATGGATCATTTAATCAGACTGCAAATTTTCATAATAAGTTATCACTTACACAATGTAAGTAAGTTACCACTTACACAATGAAAGAAAATAATCTATCGTTTTAAAATTCCTATTTAAGTATGTACATCTACTTACAATGTCTATTTCTTACATGTATACAGAAATACATGTACATCAACTCTGACAACTTTCACAACTATAAGTATTTAGTGAATTGTGACAGATCTACATTATTTGGCAAGTGGTATACTTGAGTAAATTTATTTTTCAGTTAAAAACCTTTATTTGAATTCGACAATTTTGTATTTGTAAAAAATTGAATCACCTTTAATTCATTCAGTCTGTGTTATTTTGACAATTAATAGGCATTCAATAATTTATCATTTCGAATTTTCCCTGGTTTACATACTGTACAAATCCTTTTAAAACCTGGATATCAAATGTTCATTCTATTCTTAATCCTGGCTTTGATTGGTTAAAATTTTACACTTTCTAGAGTGAATGATTTGTATGCAATGTATAGTAGTTTAGATTTATCCCATATGAGGTAGAACTATAGGGAAGAAATACTTTAGATCAAGTTTGGTCTATGATCTTGTCGATACAAGAGATATCATAATTGTTTAATGCACATCTTATACACATGATTTGATAATCTATCGATACATATTTGAATACAATTGCTGCTTAAGGTGCTTTTGCTCTAGTTTTGGCTAAAAACTGATTTGGTGTCACACTGTTAAATCATATGAAATGGTAATTAATAGGTTTAATGCATTTCTTTATCTAAATTCAAAAGTTTTATGAGTTTTTTAGAGTTAAGAATGTGTTCTATATATTAAGTATTTAGTACATGTATTGTCATTTGTATTTAAGACTTATCCAGAGCATGCGAAACCTGTTTATTTTCGCCTGGCCTGTATCTGGTGAATATTTCATCCATTTAGTATCCATAAAATACTGATTTCTTGTTTAATAAGAAATAATAACTCATGAAGATAAATGTTTTTGACGAGAGTTATCTTTCTTTGTCTGCAAGTTACTAATTAATGATCATTACAAGATGTATGAAATGTGTTCTATAATGAAATAATGTGTTTTTTAAAGGTATTAGGGTTATAATAGCAATATGGTCAAAAAGCTAGATATCATGTACTTCCATATATTACACATTTTTTTTAGATACTTGATATTTTTTATTGTTTCACTCAACTCACCATAAAAATGTATCGTCCCGAACATTACAGAAGTCATGCGTCTTCGGCAAACTTCGTAGTCTTTATTTTTTTTGTTATCAAAACAACTGGAAGTAGACTATTAGACCCCTAATGCCTTAATGAAAATTTGCTAAATGTATATTTGTGTTTAATGTTACATATACATGTATATGCTCCTTATATATGTATTATTTACAGGGCTCTTAATTCTGAGTGTGTAATTTAGGATGACGCGTGGACACATCATTTATCCTTGTGACCAAGATGATTTACAAATTTTTGCTTTTATATTCATGTACATTGTAATTATATTGCTTTAAACATTCAAGAGATATAAACTTGCCCTGAGCTGCCATTCCACAAGATCGGTGTCTGTAACTTACTCTGAGCTGTCATTCCACGAGATCTGTGTCTGTAACTTACCCTGAGCTGCCATTCCACAAGATCTGTGTCTGTAACTTACCCTGAGCTGCCATTCCACGAGATCTGTGTCAGTAAATTACCCTGAGCTGCCATTCCACGAGATCTGTGTCTGTAACTTACTCTGAGCTGTCATTCCACGAGATCTGTGTCAGAAACTTACCCTGAGCTGCCATTCCACGAGATCTGTGTCTGTAACTTACCCTGAGCTGCCATTCCACGAGATCTGTGTCAGTAAATTACCCTGAGCTGCCATTCCACGAGATCTGTGTCTGTAAATTACCCTGAGCTGCCATTCCACGAGATCTGTGTCTGTAACTTATCCTGAGCTGCCATTCCATGAGATCTGTGTCTGTAACTTACCCTGAGCTGCCATTCCACGAGATCTGTGTCTGTAACTTACCCTGAGCTGCCATTCCACGAGATCTGTGTCTGTAACTTACCCTGAGTTGCCATTCCACGAGATCTGTGTCTGTAACTTACCCTGAGCTGCCATTCCACGAGATCTGTGTCTGTAACTTACCCTGAGCTGCCATTCCACGAGATCTGTGTCTGTAACTTACCCTGAGCTGCCATTCCACGAGATCTGTGTCTGTAATCATCTCTGTCACAGGATGTTCGACTTGAAGTCGTGTGTTCATCTCCATGAAGTAAAACTTCTGATCTTTATCCATGATAAATTCTACTGTCCCTGTTATTGAAAAAGAAGATAAGAATATGTATGAATAAAAGTAATTGTGTACAAGCCATAGGAATTAACATACATATACATGTATGTAATGTACATGCATTTGTATACATAAGCATTTTATATATGAGTTTTAGGGCAACAAAACTAGACACCTCAGAAATAAAAGAATTTCTATGAAAATAATTCATATTGAATTCTATGAAAATAATTCATGCTATATAAATAACCTATCTAAATTGACATTTCATTTACACGTACTGAGAATAATACCATCAACAAGTAACAACTTACCTGCCCCTACATAATTTACAGCCTTAGCAGCTTTGACTGCAGCCTCTCCTATCGATCTACGGACCTCATCAGACAAACCCGGCTACAGACAAAATCATAATTTAGGTAAAATAGTTATCTACCGATTATAAGTGCAAAATAACCAATCCTACACTTTAATTTGAAAAATTTTCTAATCCTATACAACAACTATAAAGTACAAGTAAATCAAATTTTTGGGTATTACAGTCGATACATGTAGGTCAGATTAAAACTTTTGAGAACTTTTGCTCTATATATAAATAACATCATATTTATGACTTACTGCTGGAGCCTCCTCTATGATTTTTTGATGTCGTCTCTGTACACTGCAGTCCCTCTCAAACAGGTATACATAATTACCATGCTGGTCACCAAACACTTGTACCTCTACGTGCCTAAAAAAGGAAAGGTTAAATGCTACATGTAAATATCTATTTCTCTGAAATTATTCCAAAATCTTGCATGGTCATTCACTTAAGTAAACAGTATACTATAATTATGTAGATTAGTCCTAACTATTTACATGTAATTGTATACATGGTATATTCAATTTGCTAGAAAACAAGAAACTCGATTAATTTCCAAACCTGGGTGTTTGTACAAATTTTTCCAATAACATGATGTCATCACCAAATGATTTCAAGCCCTCTGTTTTAGCTGACTCTAACTGACTCTCAAACTCATCCTCTGACATAGCGATTCTCATACCCTGAAAAAGAAACAAGGGATTGTATCACAAAATTAATATCCTTCCTTTATTTTAAGGTCAAAGAAGACAATGACATTATCAATAACATTGACCTTAGGACCAACATGTACATGTATAAAGGAGTGTAGGATATTTTTTCTTGCCCTATACCTTCACCATGTCCATTCACAAATTGAAAAATAAAGTGTCTTTGTGTGACACTGATGCCCCAAAATGTAGAAACCGGTCAGATGTGGTCAGTGATTTTCAAAATTGTGTTTATAACACACATACATGTAAATATGAATGTTCTACATCACTTGCAATCGTAAAACTATGAACAAGTCTTAGGTTAAAGTACATGTATGTGAACAATCAGAATACTATAAGACTTTTTCATGATCTTCTATCAATGATACATCGGTTCCACCCTAGGGGTCTCAAAATCATGTAAAACTGAGGGTTTTGCAAAATTTTGAGACCCCCAAGGGTGGAAACGATTTATCTTTGATAGAAGACCATGAAAGGGTATTTTTCTCATATATCTAAGGGCCAAAGTCAAAACTGAAAGAAAAGAGACAAAATTTGAAAAAGATCAACGCCGCCGTAAATGGTTTATCCTAAAATAGTTGCCAGAGTCACCTAATGCTCGACTGCATAGCATAATATCTCTCATGACAGCCAATTTATTTAAACTCCCTTTCTCAGGCAACAACATCTATCACATCATAAATCACTGAAGCAGAAAAAGTAGGTCAAGGTCAGATTTCAATAGTCAAACCAAAGATGCATCCAATATGCAAGTCTGGTGCATGTAGCACTTATAGTTAGCTCAATATTGCCAATTTAAAGCAAAATCACTAAAGCGGAAAAAGTAGGTCAAGGTCATATTTCAATAGTCTAACCCAAGATGCATCCAATATGCAAGTGTGGTGCATGTAGCACTTATACTTTTCTCAATATTGGCTTTTAAAGGTAAAATAATTCAAGCGGAAAAAGTAGGTCAAGGTCATTTTATGAAAGTTTGATCAAAGATACATCCAATATGCAAGTTTGGTACATGTAGCACTTATACTTTGCTCAATATTGGCTTTTAAAGGTAAAATCATTCAAGCGGAAAAAAGGAGGTCAAGGTCATTTTATGAAAGTTTGATCAAAGATACATCCAATATGCAAGTTTGGTACATGTAGCACTTATACTTTGCTCAGTATTGGCTTTTAAAGGCAAAATCATTCAAGCGGAAAAAAGTAGGTCAAGGTCATTTTTTGAAAGTTTGATCAAAGATACATCAAATATGTAAGTTTGGTACATGTAGCACTTATACTTTGCTCAATATTGGCTTTTAAAGGCAAAATCATTCAAGCGGAAAAAAGTAGGTCAAGGTCATTTTTTGAAAGTTTGATCAAAGATACATCAAATATGTAAGTTTGGTACATGTAGCACTTATACTTTGCTCAATATTGGCTTTTAAAGACTTTATTGCTATCTTAACATTTACCTTATCATCTCAACATTTGCCTTATCATTTGAAATAATTTTAAAAATCCCAACCCCAGGGGCTATATCCTCATCTGGATATATTAAATGATGTATAATTAAACATTTGCAACAAAAAAAACCAACAGAATATGAATATAGGAAAGGTAAATGAGTAATCTTAACATTTACCTTATCATCTAGTTCGGACGACGCCGACGCCGGGGGTATTGCAATAGCTCTTTTGCACTAAAGTGCAGTCGAGCTAATAAGAATAAACTATGAATATAAGGCTTTTTAAACTACTGTAAATTGGTTTTTATTCCTCAGGTACCAATTTTCGTCATTTTCGTCAGTGCCTTCCTTGATGAAATTACGTACTGACAAATATAAATACCCCTGACAAAAAAAAAATTGTAGTAAGGAAAAATTGAATCAGTCTCTTGGTAAACTAATAATAAATATAATACGGGAGCACTGCGGATGAGGGAGGAAGAAGCAGAATAGTGTTATTGCGACACTCAAATGACAAATCAATGAAAACTGAATATGAACACAAGGTCGCATATAATGTACTTCTAATTACTAAATACGGTAATATGTTTTCACAGCAAGGAAGGTGATATACATGTCTAACTGTATGTTTACCGATAACTGTTAAACAAACAATGAAAACAAACACATACGACGGATTTGACTATTTGATGGCGGATCTAAATGTTAAATTGGCATTTGAGCAGACAAATTTACATTTTAGGGACCCTTGGATGACGAATTTACGTACTGATGAAACGGTCATTTTTAACAAATTGACGAAAATTGATACTGACAAAAATAAAGCAATTTACAGTATAAGGCAAGAATACAATGAAAACAATCTTAAAATCAATGTTTTATTGCCACATCGCCGCTACCTTGTTTGTTTTGCAGGCTGAAATCATGACGTCACAATAGCATAAACAATCGAAACAATAGCATCACGTGATATAAGATACAGCTGACAAGTGATAAAGATGTCGCTCACATAGCTGTATTTCATGGGCCTAATGACTGTAACAAATACGCGGGTATGAGAGAAAACCATGTACATGTATATGCTGCTGAATCTCTGATTATTCAGGCCATACAAAATTAATAATAATAATAATAATAATAATAAATTCTTTATTTTAGGAAGGTTACTCAATTAGTACAAGACTACTCTCCCTTGAGGCCTTCTCATGCACGAATCAACATTAACATATAAGCACTATATATATACATGTATATAAATAAAGATATTTATCATTGCATCATGAAAAAGTGAGAAAAACAATTTGATTTAAAAGAATTTAGAGAATTTCAGCATCTGACCATTTGGGGAATTGCATTCCATAGAGTAGAACCCGAGTATTGCAAGGACTTTTTAAAAATTTCTTTGCTTGGCTTTGGAACTTTAAGAAGAGTTTGTGTTTCAGAACGTAGTTGGTAAAAGTCACTTGAAGCTGGATGAAATAGATCTTGAAGATATGAGGGCAAAATGTTGTTTATACATTTATACATCAAAACACTTTTCTGGTAATTGACTCTATTTTCAAATTTTAGCCAATTTAGTTCTTTAAAAAGAGGTTCACTTGGAGAGTCATAGGGCTTATCTAATATGATTCTTGCAATTCTTTTTTGTAACTTTGTTAGACGTGCGATGTTTTGTTTTGAACAATTTCCCCATACAGTCACACAATAATCAAATAATGGCTGTATATATGCATTGAAGTATAAAATTCGGGTTTCTTTTGGAATGTACTTCTTTATGGTTGAAAATAAGTTAGCTTTGGAGTTTATCCTTTTAACAATATAGTCAATTTGATCATTCCATGAAAGTGAGCTATCAATATGGACACCTAAAACTTTGTGAAAGTTTACATTTTCAATTTTTTCATTGTTTATGAATAAATTGATATCTTTTTCCGAAAGTTTAGAGAGTTTCTGGGAGTTACCTACTAACATACATTTTGTTTTGGAGACATTAAGGAGCATGTTATTATCTTCACACCATTCTGATATTTTACGTAAATCTGAGTTTAGGTTTTCTTCAATAGTAGCTGCATTTGTGGAATGAGAACGAAGTGTTGCATCATCTGCAAATAGGTCTGTTTCTGATTTTTCCGAAACAAGAGGAAGGTCATTTATAAAAATCAAGAATAAAAGTGGCCCCAAGACAGAGCCTTGCGGTACACCAGCAGTAACTTTTTCAGAATTTGAGAACATATTCCCTACACTAACTTTTTGTGTTCTTTCTTGAAGATAGGATTCAAACCACTCTATTGCGTTTTCATGAAAGTTATAACATTTTAGTTTCTTTAACAATATATCATGGTTGACAAGGTCAAAAGCTTTTGTGAAGTCTAAATAAACTACTCCTGTAAGGTCTCCATTGTTCATATTTTTCATTAGAGACTCTGTAATTTTTGTAATTGCTGTCTGGCAGGAGTGAGATTGCCTAAAACCTGATTGTTCCTTATGAATTAAATTATTTGAATTTAGATAACCATAAACTGAATTTGCAACTTGCCTTTCAATTATTTTAGAAATAGTAGGAAGGATTGAGATAGGTCTATAGTTTTCAGGGATGTTTCTGTCACCTTTTTTAAACACTGGAGTTACTTTTGCTTCTTTAAGTAATGATGGAAAAGTGTTTGATACTATACTTGTGTTAATGATATGAGTGACTACTTTAGTAATAAAGAAGTATACAATGCTCTTGCATATTAGCACAACAGAGTCCAGTATCATTTTACGTCACGTTACCTTGTCCATGAAATGGAATATACGCATGGTCGCGATTACCGTTTTACCAACCATTGAATACGGAAGCTTGGGTAAATAATACTATTTCATGTAAACAAGTATTGAATTACAGCTTTACAATTTATATATTTAGTGAAGTAAAGAAAATGTAAACAAACAATTTGTATTAGCACGACGATGTTCAATTGACTACTTTAAAATTATGTTAAAACACGCGATAAAATCGTAAATGCGGCGGGTTTTTAGGCAATGCGGCGGTGCCCATCAAACGAAATTTTAATTTTTCTTGGCCTAAGGTCAAAAAATCATGAAAAAATGTATGCTTGATTCATCTATAGCTGGGTAAGGTTTTTCAATTTCAGATGTTGGTAAGTTTTAGAGTGAATAGACAATAAAATCAAAGGGCTGAAGGCCCTGAAAGATACTCCTCTCACAACTTGCTGTAACATCTTATCTCACTGTAAGTGTTGATGTTGTAATATTTGGATATACTGTGACAATATACATGTATGTCCATATACAGGTAAGGTGTTCATACTAAAAGTATTAAGGCCCTGTCACACAGCACTTTCGCATGAATTACACATAAACTTTGTGAAAAAAATAGTTGCGAGAGTCACCTAATGCTCGACTGCATAGCATAATATCTCTCATGACAGCCAATTTATTTAAACTCCCTTTCTCAGGCAACAACATATATCAAGTCACATAAAAAATTTAAACTCTACTTTGCTCAATATTGCCAATTTAAAGCAAAATCATTGAAGCAGAAAAAGTAGGTCAAGGTCAGATTTCAATAGTCTAACCCAAGATGCATCCAATATGCAAGTCTGGTGCATGTACCGCTTATAGTTTGCTCAATATTGGCAATTTAAAGCAAAATCACTGAAGCAGAAAAAGTAGGTCAAGGTCAGATTTCAATAGTCAAACCCAAGATGCATCCAATATGCAAGTCTGGTGCATGTAGCACTTATAGTTAGCTCAATGTTGCCAATTTAAAGCAAAATCACTGAAGCGGAAAAAGTAGATCAAGGTCATATTTCAATAGTCTAACCCAAGATGCATCCAATATGCAAGTCTGGTGCATGTAGCACTTATACTTTTCTCAATATTGGCTTTTAAAGGTAAAATAATTCAAGCGGAAAAAAGGAGGTCGAGGTCATTTTATGAAAGTTTGATCAAAGATACATCCAATATGCAAGTTTGGTACATGTAGCACTTATACTTTGCTCAATATTGGCTTTTAAAGGTAAAATCATTCAAGCGGAAAAAAGGAGGTCAAGGTCATTTTATGAAAGTTTGATCAAAGATACATCCAATATGCAAATTTGGTACATGTAGCACTTATACTTTGCTCAATATTGGCTTTTAAAGGCAAAATCATTCAAGCGGAAAAAAGTAGGTCAAGGTCATTTTTTGAAAGTTTGATCAAAGATACATCAAATATGTAAGTTTGGTACATGTAGCACTTATACTTTGCTCAATATTGGCTTTTAAAGGCAAAATCATTCAAGCGGAAAAAAGTAGGTCAAGGTCATTTTTTGAAAGTTTGATCAAAGATACATCAAATATGTAAGTTTGGTACATGTAGCACTTATACTTTGCTCAATATTGGCTTTTAAAGACTTTATTGCTATCTTAACATTTTACCTTATCATCTCAACATTTGCCTTATCATTTGAAATAATTTTAAAAATCCCAACCCCAGGGGCTATATCCTCATCTGGATATATTAAATGATGTATAATTAAACATTTGCAACAAAAAAAACCAACAGAATATGAATATAGGAAAGGTAAATGTGTAATCTTAACATTTACCTTATCATCTAGTTCGGACGACGCAGAAGCGGACGCCGGGGGTATTGCAATAGCTCTTTTGCACTAAAGTGCAGTCGAGCTAAATATTGGGGCAAATGTGGAAGTATGTGGAGATACATAATCCATGCGCAAATATTATGTACATACATGTCATTCATAAGTTTTTTTAAAATAAATTTCAAGCGAGCTTCATTTCATTTGTCGCTATGTGCAGCGAGTGGAGTTCAGGATGAGAATATGCGGACATATACGCGAAAACGGTTTTGAGCTGCACAAAATTTTTTGACCTTTTGGATTAACACGATCTATGCGTTATTAACGTAGTGCACAATGTAGACAGACATGTTCTTTGTGCAATTTATTTGAGTTTCATGCATAGTTTATGAGTAGTTTCTGCGTTTTTCTTGTGAGATTCATCTGTCAAAATTTCATTCATTACAAACAATTTTATACACGTATTCCCGCATATAAATCCAGATTATTAAATTTCATTTGTAAATTATTCGAAATTTAAACGTAAATGGATGTGTGACAGGGCCTTTTTGTTTAGTACTACGTACAATGTGTTTTCAGATTGAGTTGAGCTTCAGAATAAAGTTAGTTGTTGAGTGGGCAAGACGTAGTCTTTAGAATCTGATCAGAACACAGCAGTACTGTGTTGGCATACATCAACCATGCTGTTATAATACGCATTGAAATAGCCTGAATTGCAGCATATCAATAAAATTTACCTTACAAGCTAATCACATCACGTGCGTGCATGAATTGCAATCGATAAAGCCCAGATGTAAAGTAAAAAGATCATATGTCATCTGGCAAATCTCAACTAATCTGATATTTATTCTACAAATATATATCAAAACAATTGATACTGACAGAAGTTTTTCCATACACAAGTTTTGATATCGAGAAATTGTTGACACAATCTGGATCTATTTCACAACAGAAGTCGACACAGCGAGCGTACAATCGCGAAAACAGTAACATACCCCATGAGAGAGGAGTACCTTAAAAATATGTAGGCCTCAAAAAGAAAAAAGTTTTTGCCCTCAATGTATCTGCTTTTTGTTTGAGCTAACTCTATCTTTACATTATGAACAGGTTGCATAGATATGCAAAAGTCATGCATTAAGTATACCTTTCCACCTCCACCCCTAACAGCTTTGATCATCACTGGATAGCCAATCTTAGCTGCCTCTTGTTTCAATCTGTCCAGTGATTGGTCCTCACCATGGTAACCCTCAATGATTGGCACTCCTGCAGCGGACATGATTGCCTTGGACGTGCTAAAATAATATTTATGAGCTGTACTTAAGATTCTACATGATCAAACAAATAGAGAATAAGTATCTTAATTTGTGTTTTGTTAGGAGAATGCAGCACCAAGCAAGTCCATTTATGGTACATGTAATGAGCGTTAGTACATTTCATGCAATAAATATACTTGCTGTGTGTTGCATACCCGTAACAAAACACAAATTATGACATTTATTCTACATATATGCACCACAATTTGTCAGTTTCACTTTTGTTTTCTGAAATTGCGTTTCTCCAGGTAAAGAGATGCGTTAAAATTTAGGTCACCACCTGTTCAGTTTGCAGGCTAAACAGACGTTGCAGCATGCTTCTGTAGAATTTGTGTATTGTGACGTCACAGATGTACAATGTTATTAAAAACAACAGAATTCTAATTTTCAAAGCACAAAATTTTTTAAAAATTGGTTTAGTTTACCTCTTAATGCCCATATCTCTGATAGCTGATGCAGGAGGACCAATGAAAATCACGCCCTCTTTACTACAGAGCTCGGCAAACTCTGTGTTCTCCGACAAGAAGCCGTAACCTGGATGGATGGCGTGTGCTCCTGCTGACTTAGCCACGTCTAGAATCTTATCATGTCTAAGGTAGCTGTGTGAGGCGGCAGGTGGACCGATGTGATAGGCCTCATCAGCCTGATCAATATAGATTAAAGAAACTTAAGGTCAAGAATTACATGAAATAGAACTGCGATCTGTGGTAATTCTTTTTTCATCTTATGCCCTTGGTTAACAAAAAGTGGAAATAAAAAAATTATTATATACATGTATCAATATATGGGATTCTTTCTTTAAATTTTGAGGAAGTATTCTTATACCGAGTCTTAATTTCAATGTTAATTAAAAAAAAACAGATAAACTCTTCCATTCTCTAAATTACAACTTAAATGTAGAAATTTTTATTTTTACTCTTTAACACTAATTTTCAAGTAAGAAGATCTATGAATAATATATTCAAATACATGTTTCATCCATAAAATGTATTTCAACTGATTCATATATCATATTTACGCCGAATGAAAGCCCCCCCCCCCCCCCCCCCCCTTCATTTTTTAGAAAATCTGCTGTATGAAAAAGTAACATTTTTCTTTAATTTTGGAACAAAATGAGCTGAAAAAATTCTAAATGTCAAAGGATGATTTTCTGAACAGACACTAAATTATATTAGATTAAATTAAATAATCTTTAACGTCAGATATACATGTATTTCTAAACAATTAACATAAGCTCTGTACAGCTTTTGACCGACAAACATTTTTAAAAACAGGTTAAGAACATTTCTACACTACTTACATGGCTAGGGTAGATATGTTCTAAACCTGTTCTCAACCTGTTCATGACACTCTTATGACCACTAATATATGTCAAGATACACAAACTTCATTGACAACAAATGCCCTTATCTAAAACTCGAAAAAATTATAATCTGAAGAAATGTTACCATGGAAACATGAAGAGAGTCCCTATCGGCATCGCTATACACAGCCACAGTACGGATTCCTAATCGTCTTGCTGTACGTATCACTCTACAGGCGATCTCTCCACGATTAGCTATCAGTACCTTCTCTATCTTCTTCACACCTATGTTACATCCAATACAAAAATTAAATTATGTTCCACTGGCTATATGATCATAAGGAATACTCCTTTAGTATATTTGTACATGTAAGCTATCCTTAGCTTTAAGTAGTCTTTTTTTCAACTTTCGAAATATCAGCATAATTCTCTTGGGGATACATATAAATAAACTGCTTTTTTTAATGAGATTTTCATCTGAATAAATATCAGGATAGTATATTTATACGAAATTGATAATATTGAAACAAATATCATTCTACGGGTACAAAGGGAAGTCAATACAGGGGCAAAGTCATTAGAAAATAGAACTTGTCTACATATGGCAAAAAAACACATGTTAGATAAATCTTACATTAGCTGAAATTTTCAATACTCTTCAAGACTTTTGTACAAGTTTATTCAAGTTCACAATTATATCAAAATCACAATACAGGTACCTGAACCTTTTGTACTGTTACATCGGACTTGAGAATACCCCTGCAATCCACTGAAATTAAACAAAAAGACAAAAATGTTATGATCGCTGAGCGATATTAGTCCCCTACCGGCGGCATATATCTATGTCCTGCAACTCTGCCTATGAATTACTCTTCAATTAAACATGAGTTTTAATTAAACCATGCAGCTCAGTTCTAAGGTTTTATCTGATTTATTGATTCGAAAAAGAGGTCAGGCGTGACAAAAGTTGAACTTGCTCTGTAACTATCCAAGACTTAGCTGAGTATCAAATTTTACCTGAATATCTCTATTTTGTTGCAGAAAAAAAGTCCGGAAAACTGACAAAAACTGAATTGTGCAAATCATCAAGAGGCATAACTCCTCAAAAATGAGGTCAAGCGTGACAAAAGTCACTTTCTCTGTAACTATCCAAGACTAAGCTGAGAACAAATTTCACCTGAATATCTCTATTTCTTGCAGAAAAAAGTCCGGAAAACTTAATTTTCCAAGTCATCAAGGGGCATAACTCCTTGAAAAATAGATCAAGCGTGACGAAAGTTGAACTTGCTCTGTAACTATCCAAGAGTAAGCTGTGTATCAAATTTCACCTGAATATCTCTATTTGTTGCAGGAAGAAGTCGGGAAAGCTGACAAAAACTGAATTTTCCAAGTCATCAAGGGACATAACTCCTCGAAAAAGAGGTCAAGCTTGACGAAAGTCGAACTTGCTCTGAAACTATCCAAGACCAAGCTGTGTATCAAATTTCATCTGAATATCTCCATCCGTTGCAGAAATAAGTCCGGAAAACTGACAAAAACTGAATTTTCAAAGTCATCAAGGGGCATAACTCCTCTAAAATTAGGTCAAGCATGACGAAAGTCGAACTTGCTCTGTAACTATCCAAGACTAAGCTGAGTATCAAATTTTACCTGAATATCTCTATTTTGTTGCAGAAAAAAAGTCCGGAAAACTGACAAAAACTGAATTGTGCAAATCATCAAGAGGCATAACTCCTCAAAAATGAGGTCAAGCGTGACAAAAGTCACTTTCTCTGTAACTATCCAAGACTAAGCTGAGAACAAATTTCACCTGAATATCTCTATTTCTTGCAGAAAAAAGTCCGGAAAACTTAATTTTCCAAGTCATCAAGGGGCATAACTCCTTGAAAAATAGATCAAGCGTGACGAAAGTTGAACTTGCTCTGTAACTATCCAAGAGTAAGCTGTGTATCAAATTTCACCTGAATATCTCTATTTGTTGCAGGAAGAAGTCGGGAAAGCTGACAAAAACTGAATTTTCCAAGTCATCAAGGGACATAACTCCTCGAAAAAGAGGTCAAGCTTGACGAAAGTCGAACTTGCTCTGAAACTATCCAAGACCAAGCTGTGTATCAAATTTCATCTGAATATCTCCATCCGTTGCAGAAATAAGTCCGGAAAACTGACAAAAACTGAATTTTCAAAGTCATCAAGGGGCATAACTCCTCTAAAATTAGGTCAAGCATGACAAAAGTCGAACTTGCTCTGTAACTATCCAAGATCTAGCTGTGTATCAAATTTCATCTGAACATCTCCATCCGTTGCAGAAAAAAGTCCGGAAAACTGATATTCGGACAGACGGACAGACAGACCGAGAGAAAACTAAGAGTCCCCTTCGGCGTTGCCGGTAGGGGACTAATAAAAAGTGATTGAAAGTTTGTACAATACTGGCACAATTATCATGATTATACAGCAAATATAGATTGAACAGTAAGATCCATCCACAGGGATTTATCGTGCTTTCCAGTTGCTTGATGTACTATGGGTTATTGAAAGGGATCTAACTCAGCATCTAATAAAAAATTGACAAGTCATCATTTCAGTCATCAGACATAGTCTAATCCATGTCAAAACTCATTTTTCTTCATTACATATCAGTAGATTAATTCATACTGAATTTTCATACCAAATTTAAAATCAGTAACCCTCTTACAAGCCGAGATATACCCCTACTGTGTCTTTTCAAGCACAGTTTTTCAAGGTCAGAATAACCTATAGTACATCAAGCAACCCGGAAGCACAATAAATCCCTGTGGATCCATCTAGATGTATGATTTTATCAGTTTAAAACAGAAAAATCATACAAATTGGATAAAACCTTTTTAAGATTTGAGAATAAAGCCTACGCTCACGCAGCAAGATACGCCCGTTGGGATTTTTTTCACAACACCAAAATATCTAAGTCCCATAACTCCATAAGGACAAATTGGATGAACCTTAAAACCGAAAGGCGGCTTCCTCTTCAAAGTCTGATCAAAATGTACAAATATCATGAAAATCTGTTGACACATATTCAAGTTATTGCGTTCCATGCACCTATATTTTGCCCTTAGCTTAACATGTATGTGCATATAACCCCCCCCCCCTTCCTATTACACACAATATCTCGCTTATGCGACCAAAAAATTAAAAACCCGTTACATATGTCAAAGAGCATCCTTTCTACCTTAAGTATAAAAAATTTCAAAACATTTCGACCAGAAATAGATTTTTAAATAATTTTTAACTATTTTAGTATATTTTCACTGTATTTTAAAATATCTAAGTCCCATAACTCTGTAACGACATATCGAATGAACCTGAAAATCAAAAGGCGGCTTCCTCTCCACAGTCCAATCTAAATGTATGAATATCATGAAAATCCGTTGACGCATATTCAAGTTATTGCGTTCCATGCGCCTATATTTTGCCCTTAGCTTAACATGTATGTGCATATAACCCCCCCCCCTTCCTATTACACACAATATCTCGCTTATGCGACCAAAAAATTAAAAACCCGTTACATATGTCAAAGAGCATCCTTTCTACCTTAAGTATAAAAAATTTCAAAACATTTCGACCAGAAATAGATTTTTAAATAATTTTTAACTATTTTAGTATATTTTCACTGTATTTTAAAATATCTAAGTCCCATAACTCTGTAACGACATATCGAATGAACCTGAAAATCAAAGGCGGCTTCCTCTCCACAGTCCAATCTAAATGTATGAATATCATGAAAATCCGTTGACGCATATTCAAGTTATTGCGTTCCATGCGCCTATATTTTGCCCATAGCTTAACATGCATGTGCATATTACCCCCCCCCCCCCCTTCCTATTACACACAATATCTCGCTTATGCGACCAAAAAATCAAAAACCCGTTACATATGTCAAAGAACACCCTTCCTACATGAAGTATACAAAATTTCAAAACATTTCGACCAGAAATAGATTTTTAAATAATTTTTAAATATTTTAGTATATTTTCACTGTATTTTAAAAATCTAAGTCCCATAACTCTGTAACGACAAATCGGATGAACCTGAAAATCGAAAGGCGGCTTCCTCTCCACAGTCTGATCACTATGTATAAATTTCATAAAAATCCGTTGACGCGTATTCAAGTTATTGCGTTCCATAGGCGGACGGACAGACGGACAGACGGACGGACGGACAGACGGACGGACGGACGGACTTCGCCATACCATAATACGTCCCGTCAAATGACGGGCGTATAAAAAGTAGCTCACATTGAGTTGCCCAATAGAGAAAGGTAAAATAGTCTCAGAAATTATGATAAATAAATACATGTAATGCAGATGAATGATGATGAATAATGCAGATAAATAAATAATGCAGATATGTAACATAGCCTCATAAATACTGCTAAATAAACAATGAGATTCCAAGAAATATATTTGCAGTCTTATCAAGGAAGCATGGGTATATCAAATTGAAGGATAAAAAAGTCAAGATTGGCAAGCAGGGGGACACAGATGGATTAAAGGTTGAATAAACATCAGTTTAGCGTGAATGGAATATTTCGTAAAATCTAAAAGTATGTATACTAAACATGCTAAATGTTTGAAATACAGCACTTCAAAAACTATATCAATTGGCACAAGTTTTACACAGATATGTTTATTAATCCTTTCTTGAGGGTAAGTTGACTTTCAATTTGGGATACTCTTTGGCAATATTATATTTTTGCCAATTTAAATACATATCCCTGTCTCACGTGTTCTTGAGTTTCGAACACTCTTGTCAATTAAATACCAGTTGGATGGAATCGTAAAATGCGCATTAAACAGGTGTACGTACAGGTGGGGTAGAGATGGCCAAGTGAATAAGGCGTTTGACTCTCACGCAGACGACCAGGGTTTGATTCCATGTGGTCATATGAGTGTTGAAAGTTATATCCATTCATTCATCCCTACCTAGTCTCCTGACCAGGGGTTTTGTAAAGGGCCTTGTTGGGTACTCACATTCATGCTGTGGGTATCCATGCAGGTGTGGTACGTGGCACCTTATTATTATTAAAAGCCAATGGAAATACGAACCATCTAAGTCAGTAGTACATAATTTTTTCACTCCTCTGACAAAATTGTTGCAATCTCATTGCCACTGGACAAATTTTGGTCATGTGACAGCATGAAAAAATATAGGGTAATCAAAGATTACATAGCTCGCCTATACAGGTTTTTGTCAGAAACCAGGTTAAAGTTTTTGAAAAGTACAATGTAGGTCAAAGTCCAAGGTCAAGGTCACTAGGTCAAAGGTCATGGTCTCAAATGAAAGGTCTTGTCACAAGGTATCTATATGTGAAATATCAAAGCCCTACCCCTTATAGTTCAAGAGATATAGCCCAGGTTATTAAGTTTTGTCTACGGACGACGACAATGACGCCGGGGGTATGGCATTAGCTCTGCGGACTTTTTCGTCCCGGCGAGCTAAAAATGTATTGAGCATCCTGTTTCCATATTGAGGGAGTAATGTATGCAGTCAAAGGTCTGTGTCATGATAAATTTGTTACATAGTAACAATACTAACATGCATTGCGCTTTTAACATGTTTAAAGTCCTGCCATATACTGGCGAAGAAGTAATTATCACCAATTTTTAAAGCATTGTATGCTCTATTTCCTTCAATTTTTTAAAAAGACTTCCACATGAAATTTGGACAGCACAAACTAGAACCCTTTACCTATACTTCCATAAATTTTCAAGAAGTTCTGACGACTAGTACTGGTTTTATCAGCAATTAAAATGTGCTAGCTTTAAGCATTCTTTAAAGAGGTTGGAGAAGCAATTATCGCTGCGTGGGGTCATTCTTGTCTAATGTCCACAACATATTTCATTTAAAATTATACCATCGGATTCCTCTATTCTTTCTCTAATCATGCTGTTCAGTCGTTATAAAAATTATTGAAAATAGTTTGAAATTTCTTCAATGATTGTGAAAGAAGACAGAAAGGTGCACCACCATTTTGCCCCCCCCCCCTCCTCCTGAGGAGCTTGAGGGAAGTCAATGCATTTTCATGAAATTTCGCCGCTAAACAGCTAAAATCTTAGCTAATACATCGCATGGATTCATTTGAAATTTCATATACAGTTTGTTAAACATCAGAAATGTAAGTGCGGAAAAAATCAAGTCTCTGTCATTTGTAGAACCTAAGATATGGGCAAACGGCAATCAGTTCTGCCCGGCGATAACTACTTCCCGACCAGTAGTACTCAAATGTTGAGGAGTCTGCAGTACAGGAAGAATCAAGATAGATAGAAACCCTTACTCAGGGGATGGTAGACTTCCCAGACAAATCCACGTTTGAAAAAGAAATATTGTTATGTACAAACTGAAAATGGTGCGTCAAAAGACTTTGTTAAAATTTGTTTAACACGAATTGTGCCATTAATGGGCCATTTTCCATTCAATGCAATGTCAGTGCATTGACTTTCAGAAAACTTCTACTAACATTGCTCAAGTTCACTCTCGATTGAAAGAACAACACATCAGCGGTAGAATAACATACCAGGCATGTTTTAAGAGCTGAAATGAACGCTCAAAGCGTCTAAATTTATTCATTTGGTGTGCCATTCCACTGCCCTTCGAAGTTGACGTAAGGGGCCAAGTCTCGACAAAAAGACGCTTGAAAATGACAGCCTATTTTGAGAGTATTCTACTTCAATTTCTTGACAGCTTTTATTTAAGGAGATTTAAAATATAACATTTAACTGTGAATTTCAATTTAAGCGATATTTTTCATCATATTCATGGCTTCCAAAATGGTAATAATGATACAAGGGGCATAAAACTAAACGCTTTGCTGACCTGTTTTACTGCAACAAAATGCTGCTGATGCTGACTTTGTTTACATAGAAACAAACGAGTAAATCGCTTTCTTTTTAGTTTTATTGATAAGTATGTTGTTAGAATGGCAGTGCTTTAACATAATTGATCAATGGATAGTGTAGCAGTACTCAATATTAATCTATTTTTATCCTTACTTTTTACCTATACGCTATTTATAGATACATAGATATGAACTCTTATCTTTAACCAATCAGATTAATTGTTATATCTCACAGTTCGGTAACTGCCATGTGATTGAGCAGTATATAAAGCGAGCGTTCAGCGAGCTCGGTGCAGTATTCTGCCAGACTTTCTGGCTTGTAAAGCCTCTACAGTCGGCTCCCGACTTGAAATAAGTAATTGAACACTTAGTTTCTTTAGATTAGTTTTGGTTTGATTTGATTTCTGACTTAAGTATTTTTGCAAGTTATTTTGTATACGATTTCTTAGGTGATTTAAGGCGATTTTGAATTTGAAAAGGAATTAATTTCGATATTATTTGGTTTGAATAGATAAGATTTGGTATTTGATTTCACGACGACTTTTGTTTCTGTTTATTGGTTTTTTTTAATAAGAAGATACTTGGTAATAAATATAGAAAAATCTTATTGTTTTGTCTGATTTACACGCACCTCCACTCGTCCACTACTACAATAGTTTAGAGTGTATTATCATAATGCAAGATCCCTTTATGTCTGATAATCTTTCTTTCTTTTCAAAGTGATTCATCTGTTGTCATTTTTGCATACTCGACTCCGTTCTGCACACATCGGTATTTTCTGATTCCGTGCGGGAATTCATCTGGAAAAGTACCTCTGCCGTCAGCTGAACTACTTTTCTGCAAGAATCTTGCAATAACTTTCAGGAACGGAGATACATCAATAAAGATATTTTGTTCAGATTTTCTTTTCTATTATAATCCAATTGAAAACTGTTTCAGTGAAGATAAAACGCTTACATTCATTATAAATTTTGTAAATTTTCTCGTAGCGAACACACACATCTTACGTTAACAGGCACTTTCAGTGCTAAAGATGCCGTAATGGCCTTTTGATACGTAGCGCGTCTATGACGTCATAGACTAAAGTCCGCGTAAGAGAATATAGCTGCAGGCAAGGATACTTTGCTTGTCTACGTTGTTTCCTTGCGTGCGAGATGACTCGACTCTATACTAATTTCAATGGAAACTGAGGAGCTTCTTTAATTTTTGTCTAGCGCAACCCCAAAAACCTGCGCTAGACAAAAATTAAAGAAGCTCCTCAGTTTCTATTGAAATTAACGTACTCTATACAAATTCAAATTCTTTATTGGCATATAACACATTTATACAAATGGCTATGGCCCAAGTAAAACGAAAAAACAGCAAAAAAAAAAAAAAAAAAAAAAAAAAAAAAATACAATTGTACAATGAAAAAAAAAAAAAAGCATAACAAACAGTAATTAGATATACATTTTAGGTATTATAGTTTTGAAGTGATATGATGTAAACATGTCTAAATTACAAATATTTGGAATAGACAAACAAAAGTGGTATAACCTCAAGATCATGATTCAAAGGTTTCAGAAGTTTGTATACAAAGTAATGGAGGAATGGTTATTAAGTGGACTTTATTTCAATATGAGCGGATCTGAATTTAATGCATTCAGTCAGAAATGCACATATTTGATAATCGTGATAATACCACAATTTTTAGACATTCTTAATGACATACTAAAGTATAGTCAGTGTTCGACTGATAAACCATATCAAAAATATTTTTTGGCTGAATTGGAAAGTGAAATTTGGATCTGAAATGGTATTAAGTCCGTCTGTAATTCCGTCCGTCAGTGCGTCAACATTTTGGTAAGGATTTCAGTCACGTGATTTTTCAAGCTGACAAATCAATCTAGCGGTTACCGCACGAAACTTGCGTTACAATTTCTACAAGGATTTTTGATAAAAATATATAATTATATCACTTCAAAACTATAATACCAAAAATGTATATCTAGTTATTGTTTGTTATGCTAAATTTTTTCATTGTACAATTTTTTTTTCTTTTCGCTGTTTTTTGTTTTACTTGGGCCATAACCATTTGTATAAATGTGTTATACATGTTATATGCCAATAAACAATTTGAATTTGAATTTGAATTCTATCTTTAACCTTAAAAGTCGTATTTAATTTCTCTGTATATCTATAGTATTTTTTATGAAAATGTGAACAGAAGCGGTGAAATTACCGAGTTTTTGCTCAACAATGTACAAATTTGTACACCTCTTGCTACATATATCTATGGCACGGGGAAAGGCTCATGGGAAATTTGAGGGTCACTCTGTTCGGCGGCTATTTATTTATGAATATTATGACATAGACCTCATGTATGGTTAGACAGATTGGACTCTCCGATTGATAACCGAAGTTGCGCAAAAGTTTAACTCCAAAAATAACCAAAGTTGTGACATTTTTTAGTTTTCAGGGGATCATTTTTCACTTTGATTTCATCCTTTCTGTTTTGCGCACTTAAATATTAAAAGTTTGAACATTTCATATTATTTTGATATATAGAATGCTAGATTTTAGTATGGTTTACCTAGCGTCATTCCTTGTGACCTTGACCTTGAACTATTCGTTTATAACCATGACCTTGAAATTAGCTATATCTCTTTAATTAGAAGGGGTAGTTCTTTAATAATTCACTGATAGACTCATTATGAGTCATATACAGTATGATAAAGTCACACTCAAGTTTTTCAGGCTTTTTTTTTTAGCTGTTGTTGCATATATTGATTTAAACATAAAAATATTGAAATCTGAAGAACTTTAAAATAAGACCAAAAGAGCAGACACATAGTCCTTTTAAACCAAACCAAACAAATCACTGGGAAATAGCATTTGCTGATAATTTCGCCATAACAGTGTTCTAGAAATCCCATTACACGTTACCCTTGGTAATTAAGTGAAAAATTAGTTTGGGTAACTAAAATATTGTCTTGCTTAGTTACACATAACACTTCTTTCTTTACTCCATCTGACCATGCTGACCACAAGGTTAATTTAAATCCGTTTCGCATGAGTGGCAGACTGTCAGCAGCTCTGAAGTGGCCAAACAATAGGATTAAAGTGATTATCTGATCACATTACCTGTATAACATTACCTGTAACCTGTAAAATAGGGGCATATAAGATTAGAGAAACAGAAGAAGAGAACAATATTTTTTTTTTTCAATTAGATGATAGTAGATAAATTAGATGTCAGGTAATTTTTGTCATTAAAGGATTTACTTAATACTTAGCACGATATTTTTTTTCTAATCCTATTACATTTTCTTCAACCCAATCAAGCGCAGATGATCTAGAGGGCCCTAGGGGAGTGTTCAAGGAGGGGGGAGGGATATGATCCCTGAAAATGTTTCAACAAATTGTTGTTTTTTAGAGTATTTTTATTATTATTATTATAGACTATACCTCCTCACTCAACAGGCTGGGATCTAATGATTTTTTATAGAAAATAGGAAGGGATGGGTAGGGGTTATAATTGATTTTAATCTCTAATGTCATTACTTTCCCAATACAAAAGAGTTTACGTTTTTACATAAATCTAAAGAAAAAAGGCAATATTGAAAGTTATATAAAACTTTTATGCTTTGTTTTATTGAAAGTGGAGATTATCATGATAATCTATTCAACATGTTCAAGTTTCCTCTATTTTTTGTTTCTGTGGTGAAGTTTTTCATTTGGGTAAGTAGATTTTGACTGCAGGGAAGTGGATATTAGTGAGTCACTTACCCGTTGGTAAGTGCATTTTCAAAAAGTTTCTAGTACACTACATAATAGGTTCATGTATGTAATCTTTGCAGCTCTTTATGTGTATTGTCTTGAAATACACATTTACTCAATTGATTTAAAATGTTGAAAAATTAATGCATTTTTGTGGCTACATGTATGTTCATTTAGATGACAAACTTTAATTTTTGATAATTGTCAAGTGATCATTCTCAACAATGTTACTTCTGCATGAATTTACAATTTCCTTGCTTTTGTTAAGTAATGAGTTGAATACTTCTGTTTAATTTTATCACTTCTTCTGGATGACTATTCTATTTTCAGGACAATGGAGGGAGCTTAAATGTAGTTTCAATGTGACCTTGGACTAAAATGAAGAAAAAGTTGTGGTACTGCTACAGTAATGCACAAAGTCAGATAACCGTCGTTATTTATTATCAGTGAGCTATCATCATGATCTATCTGCATACATTGCCTTATCACTGGTATCTTAGAAATCAGCCGTTATGTCACCATGGTAACCATTCTTACAGAGATACAATATTGAGCTAAAACATTAAATGTACCGTTACTTGGATAGAAAAATTCAGAAAACATATTGAGAGAGTGATGAATTAAATCATCAAATTTCAAAATGTACGTCTCCATGCTCATAGAACTGATCAGAGATTTTCCCTCCTTTGAACAAATTGTGAGAAGTTTTCCCTCACTAAATGATATAGCGAGACTGATTGACTTAGAAGCCAGTTTCCACCGTTATTTCCTTGTCATTCTCCTATTTGTGTTCAGCTTGATATACCTTCTTCAGAAAGCCAAGAGAAACTTTCCACCAGGACCTATAGCGTTGCCCGTTGTTGGAAATATTGATCTTTTTAAATCAAAGGCTCACATACGTTTGTCAAATCTCAAAGACAAGTATGGGGACGTGTATAGTTTACGAGTTGGTAGTTATGATTTCATCGTTGTTAGCTCGCTGGAGGGAATGATGGAGGGACTCAACAGAAGTGATAGTGTGTTAGATGGCAGACCTGATTTCTCAGTATTTGATCATTTGTTCAAAGGAAATAAGCAGAGAGGTAAATAATTTTGAACAAAAAAAATGTCTAGTAGTATTATGATAATGATTTTAAATGTGTACATTATTTATAGGATTGATCAATGTTCTTACGTACAGATTTATTGAATAGAATTTTTAATTTTGTCATCAAGAACAGAAAGACAGTGATAAAATTAAGATGAAGTAAATTGATTATTATCTGTTTAATTATCTAATAGTATGTACATGCACAATTATTAGTATCCTGATTCTCTTTCTTAACTTTATAAGCATGACTTCATAGGTTTCAAAATGTAAATAATGATTTTTGTAGGATTTTAAAATATATTTCATGGTCTAAATATAGTTGTAATTAAGGGGTAACGTGTGGCTGGTAAGCGAGCTAACTCGCACAGTCAATAACTTCATTTAAATCCGTGATTAACTGTTTTCCCGTTAAAGTCAGAGTCAAAT
Organism: Pinctada imbricata; assembly: GCA_033119305.1. Classification (NCBI taxonomy): domain Eukaryota; kingdom Metazoa; phylum Mollusca; class Bivalvia; order Pterioida; family Pteriidae; genus Pinctada; species Pinctada imbricata. The sequence continues at coordinate 7,642,911 of VSWD01000013.1, read as the reverse complement.
TTTACAAATGATCGGAACTCTTTAACAAAGAGATACATTAAAAGGTTGCGGTTTGACTCGCACCAAAACATTTTCGCACTGGAAATATTCGCATTTGACAACCCTTTACTAGTTCAACGCGGGAATGCACGCACTACTTTTTAAAACATTGAGGATAAGATCCAAATGACTTGATCGCTAAATAATTCTTAAACGGATCAGGTTTTTATTCGAAAATGAGAAGGAAATGACGTGTCGTGTGATTGGCACTGATTGCCTTTACTTCACATGAATATATTATACAGGAAAGATAACTCTAGCAACTTTTTTATTTGAAACTTTGAAGCTGATCAGATTTGCCGAGCTGTAACATAAAAGTATTGATGGATACCTCAGTGTTTCATGCTTTTTTCTACTTTTTATGTCCCAGTACATGAATATTACATAAGTTGCATCCCCCAAAAAATATTCTGCAACAGTAATTTTTTGAGATTTCTATTAGGTGTACAAATTTTGTGCATTGTCTCATGAGACTGTCATCATCTTCAATATCAGTTTCTGATGAAGTATTGATGGAAAGGTGTATCAAAATTACTGTCATATGCTTCAAAATCACTCATATTTTCAGTAAATAATAACAAATAACTGAAAAAAATTATTCAGATTTTAATTTTTTCTGTCATTTATACAAGCAGACACTCGTTACCCCTTAATGTACAAGTTGTACATATATGATTGCAATTACTAAGTGCTAGAGAAAATTTTTCTCCATATGTTGAAATTAGATTTGAACAAAATGTGAAATTTAATTTTTAGCTCGACTGCACTTTAGTGCAAAAGAGCTATTGCAATACCCCCGGCGTCGGCGTCCGCGTCGGCGTCGGCGTCGTCCGAACTAGATGATAAGGTAAATGTTAAGATTACACATTTACCTTTCCTATATTCATATTCTGTTGGTTTTTTTTGTTGCAAATGTTTAATTATACATCATTTAATATATCCAGATGAGGATATAGCCCCTGGGGTTGGGATTTTTAAAATTATTTCAAATGATAAGGCAAATGTTGAGATGATAAGGTAAATGTTAAGATAGCAATAAAGTCTTTAAAAGCCAATATTGAGCAAAGTATAAGTGCTACATGTACCAAACTTACATATTTGATGTATCTTTGATCAAACTTTCAAAAAATGACCTTGACCTACTTTTTTCCGCTTGAATGATTTTGCCTTTAAAAGCCAATATTGAGCAAAGTATAAGTGCTACATGTACCAAACTTGCATATTGGATGTATCTTTGATCAAACTTTCATAAAATGACCTTGACCTACTTTTTTCCGCTTGAATGATTTTACCTTTAAAAGCCAATATTGAGCAAAGTATAAGTGCTACATGTACCAAACTTGCATATTGGATGTATCTTTGATCAAACTTTCATAAAATGACCTTGACCTACTTTTTTCCGCTTGAATGATTTTGCCTTTAAAGGCCAATATTGAGCAAAGTATAAGTGCTACATGAACCAAACTTACATATTTTATATATCTTTGATCAAACTTTCAAAAAATGACCTTGACCTACTTTTTTCCGCTTGAATGATTTTGCCTTTAAAAGCCAATATTGAGCAAAGTATAAGTGCTACATGTACCAAACTTGCGTATTGGATGTATCTTTGATCAAACTTTCATAAAATGACCTTGACCTACTTTTTTCCGCTTGAATGATTTTGCCTTTAAAAGCCAATATTGAGCAAAGTATAAGTGCTACATGAACCAAACTTACATATTTGATGTATCTTTGATCAAACTTTCAAAAAATGACCTTGACCTACTTTTTTCCGCTTGAATGATTTTGCCTTTAAAAGCCAATATTGAGAAAAGTATAAGTGCTACATGCACCAGACTTGCATATTGGATGCATCTTGGGTTAGACTATTGAAATATGACCTTGACCTACTTTTTCTGCTTCAGTGATTTTGCTTTAAATTGGCAATATTGAGCTAACTATAAGTGCTACATGCACCAGACTTGCATATTGGATGCATCTTGGGTTTGACTATTGAAATCTGACCTTGACCTACTTTTTCTGCTTCAGTGATTTATGATGAGATATATGTTGTTGCCTGAGAAAGGGAGTTTAAATAAATTGGCTGTCATGAGAGATATTATGCTATGCAGTCGAGCATTAGGTGACTCTGGCAACTATTTTTGTACTTTAATTTTCTATTTCAGGTGTATTCACTGCCGATTCAGACCTAAAGAATGAGATAAAGCGAAAATTCATGGTTGAAAGCTTAGATACACATTGTACTTCTCCATCAACAATAGAAGATGAAATCAAGAGGGAAACATTAAATCTGATGTGTTTTTTCCTACAGGAGTCAGGTCCATTCGATCCTTTAGAATGTTTGAAATTTGCTCATCTGCATATCATGATGCTTTTGATTTTTGACGAGAGATTTGATTCTGATGATTTTATCAGGGACAGAATATTTGAGGCATTGGATGAGCGCTACGCTAGCTTGAAAATCAAATTTCACCACTATTTTCCTTCCCTTCAGTCTTTCTACAAAGAAAATACGAAAAAATTACTTATGGGTTCGGATATACTTATTAGATATGAAAAAATGCTATTAAATCAGCATAAGGACACTTACAATCCAATGAAAATACGGGATTTAGTGGATCAGATGCTTCTATTTATAGAAACCAATGAAGACAGTGAGTTGTTAGAATCTGACGATATGGATGATCTATTATTAGAACTTTCAGGTGCGGGATTTTATACAGTACCAGCCTTGCTTTCATGGTTACTTGCTTATATGGCAGCATTTCCTGACGTTCAACAAAAGCTTCAAAATGAAATTGATTCCATCGTTGGTAGGGAGCGCTTTCCGTCCCTAGAAGACGAGCCCTATCTGCCTTATACCATTGCTGTGATACTAGAAGTCCAACGAGTTGTAACCATCATGCCTTTGCTTTTGCCTCATAGAGCTGTTAAAAGTTGTGTATTCCAAGGTATGTAAACATGTATATACATGTATTTGTTAATATATGGAAATGTACCTCTACATACAAACTCATAATAATATGATCCAAATATTTGGACCTAGCAGTCAACATTTTCTTAATCTGTTTATATGCATATTGGATGGTTAGTTAATATTAAATTTACGGACTTTTTTTGACTGGTGATGTCAAAGTAATGATTAAATGAGAAATTGGTTACTTATACTTGTATATATGTGTGAGAATAGAACAGCTTCATCTAAGACTGTCACTTTTTTCAGGATATAACATTCCCAAGGACAGCTTATACCTGTTCAATGTATGGAGTTTACATCATGATCAGAGACACTGGAAAAACCCTATGAAATTTAACCCTGATAGGTAAATATACATGACTGCATGGATAATGATAATCATACTTGTTTAAATTGTTAATATGCATGGTACCATCATCATGATCATATAAGCAATAATAGCAATCCAAGGAATGCTTTGGTTGCCTGCAAAGCAGCTTATTTTCAAAAAGTAGATCAAATATGCAGGTCAAGGTCACTGTTCAAAATTACTGATATCAGCAGGAAAGTCTTGTTAAATGAAATTCATATGTGAAATATCAGACCTCTTACTGATTAAAAGATATGGTCAATCTCAAATTTTCAGAAAAGAGGATCAATCATCTAGGTCAAGGTCACTAAGTAAAACATTCTGGTAGTGAAACAAAGGTCTGATCATAAAAAATACATGTGTTAAATATTAAAGCCATATCACTTACCAATTAAAAGATTAAGCCTGTCTTAATTTCTTTGAAAAGTAAGTCATATATCTAGGTCAAGGTCACTTAGTCAAAAATCATGGTATATTTAGAAAGGTCTTGATACAAGGAATAAACATGTAAAATTTCAAAGCCCTATCACTGATGTAGCCTATTTAAACTTTTTGAAAAGTAGGACAAATATCTAGGTCAAGGTCACTAGGCCAAATATTATGGTATGTGTAGAAAGGTCATGTCACAAGGAATAAACATGTGAAATATCAATGCCCTATCACTTACCAATCAAAAGTTATGTGCTGTGACACCCAAAGTGTGACAGACAGACAGATGGATGGACGAATGGACAACAAAGTGATCCCTATTAGTGTCACTATGCTTTGCAGGCAACACAATTTTTTTTTGGCAGAAATAAAGACGTCAAAATGCGCAACCAATGTAATTCCCTTAGATGCAGATATTGATACAATCTAAAGAAACATGCCGCTAGGGCTGTTCCAACTTGAACACTGAACCTGTGGTGACCTGAATTTTAAAATCACATTTCAGTAAAGAAGAATGAAACAGACAACTGCGGCACATACACAGGAAAATGTGCAATGTACGTGTCACATATGTTTGGCTGAAACGTATGTGACACATATGACATTCATATGTTTAACATATGTAAGATAAAGACATATGTTTAACATGTGTTGACAGACATATGTTTCACATATGTTAGCCCACATATGTAAAACATTCACATATGTAAATCACCTGTTTTTGTTCACCATATGTGTATCACATGTGAATCATATGTTTTACATATGTGAATGCTAACTCATGATTATCATGTAAAATGTTTGAACTATCAAAGTTGAAAAATTTCCAATATAGATATCTGTTCTATGATCCATATGTCAACATTGATATTCACATACGTTTAACATATGTGTTACATATGTTTTACATGTGGTAAATTTGATATGTGTTTTACATATGTGTGCCGCATATATGCCAAGATGCATTGATTACTTTTTTACATTAGATTGTGATGAGATTCACGTTAATTTAACGTAAGAATAACAAGCTTTTGCTTTCCTATATGTATCATGTCTTAAATAAATTTTGGAATGATATTGGAATCTATTTCTCTTTGATAATTTTTACAAAACGGAGTCTACCACTTGCATGGCAAGGGTAGATTGGGAGGCAGCCTAGTGTTAAAAAATAAAGAAAGAAATAGCTATGTCTGTATTTAAAACTGATGAAGAAAAGCTTTCAACACGATGCACATCGATTCAAAACTTAATTTATGTTGATGAACAACTGTAATGCGAAGAGAAACATTGACCGCGCGAAGTAGCGCGTGCTCGAAATAGACTCATAGACAGCAGACGATCAACGGGAACCTGGTCGCTCGAAACTGGGAAATAGATCTACGAAGAAGTCATCGGATCGGGAACATCAGCCGTGTAAACCCCTATGAGAAGATGTGAACACGTTTGTCCTAATACGAAAAAGTAATCTTTACTGTATCTAAATTATTTTTTAATCGAAGAAAACGATTTATCAAAATTTGCTCGAGCTTCCTCTGACCAGAAGAATTGTCGTGGCCAAGGCAACTGATCTGTCCGGGCTGGGTTTATTAACAGCTGGTCATCAGAAGAGCTTACTTCTTGCCAAAATCAAAATTTAATTCCAGTTATGTAAGTTATTTTTACATTGAACAGTGTTGAAACATCTGAAATCGTAACATGTAGATAGATTTGATAGAAGAAAATCAAGATAAGAGCAATGAAACAACTAATTATCTGTCCACATTGTCCTACGACATAGCTGTCAACTCGCCTGATTTTGGAGGTTCAGTCCCAATTTACATGCATACACCTTTCATATACTGAACCAGTTGCGGATGCAGGGGGGTACGGAGGGGCATTCCCCCCCCCTCCCTGGCATTGTCATTGACCCGAAATGATCCAAAAACCCTTATATTTTGGCCCATTTTCTGACAGTAAAAATAGACAAAATTCGCCCCTTGACCCCCCAGCAAAGGGGGCGCTGGTTCCGCTACTGAGAACCCTACTTATAATATATCCCATGGTGTTCCCAGTTTTGTTTTTGGGGAGGGGGGTTCTACATTCAAGTCTACAGATACCACTTACAGCACTGGCAAGTGCGGCTAGTTAGGCCACTCTTAGTCATGCCTACAGAATGTTTTAAGATATTCAACCCCTAATGCATTTTCAATAATGAATACCAGAAATAAGAATTTTCAGTCTCTTTAAGAAGAATGCTATACATACTTTTTTAGCTAAAATTAGGGATTACATTTCTCATACAATGATTTACTCTGACATCCCAAAGATTCCCGATTATGAAATCATCGGCATTTGTCAGGAAATTATGAAAATATGCATACATTTTAATCAGAAGTACTCTATTAGGGTGCGGGATCCTTAAAGTTAAAATTGTTTACACCAATCAAAGCTTTACTGTCCACGCGGCTCACTTCTGAAATTGCATAAACTTGATTTTGATAATGTTGTCATGTGCAGAATTTAAGTAAAATCCATATAATTGAATAGATCTCACTTAGTTGTGAATTTTGGTATATGTTAAATGGTCGAGAGTTTATGTACATGTAATCAGATTATACAGACAAAATAAATTTTTAGGGGTGTTTTCGATGTTAGATTTCAGCGTGACATCACCAAGTTTAATATTGAGCCTATGGAGAGTGTCACGAGGTAATGATAAAAATTAGCATAGGAAATGACGAATCAAATGCAATTATGCATGTCATGAATATTCGATTACCAATTTTAGGTACCAGTATTTGTTTCAGCTGTAGTCAACATTTTGGTCAAGGTGTTGCATTTAAGTTCCTAGAGAGAAAACTGCTTGGAGCAGTAACTTGAAACTTGACATGGTGATAGACCATGATGAGAAGAATCAAACTCAGCAACAAAATAGTGACCTTGACCTTGGAGTTTGACCTATTTTTGAAAAAGTTAAGCCTGGGCTATATCATGAACTATAGAGGATGTGGCTTTGATATTTCGCATGTAGAATTTGACCTAGTGACCTTGACCAATGAGTTTGACCTACTTTAAAAAAAATTTAACCTGGGTTGCATTTCATGTACTAAAAAGGGTAAGGCTTTATACAATGTATTTCACATGTAGATTCCTCATGACTAGATCTTTCATTTAATATCATGATTTTGACCAAGTGATTTTGACTTTGACCTACTTTTAAACTATAAGTATAAGAGATAGGGTTTTGATATTTCACACATAGATTTCTCATGACAAGATCTTTCATTTGATATCATATCATGACTTTTGACCAAATGACCTTGACATTGACCTACTTTTAAACTTTAAGAGTTAGGGTTTGATATTTTTTCCACATTTGGATTCCTCCTGACCAGATCTTTCATTTGATATCATGACTTTTTACCAAGTGACCTTGACCTTGGACTTACTTTTGAACTTTAAGGGGTAGGGCTTTGATATTTCACATGTACATGTAGAATCCTAATACCTTACTTTTTTGTATACACCCGACATTTGACGGGTCTTACATGTATTATGGTATGGCGAAGTCCGTCTGTCCGTCGGCTTATGGAGCTCAATAACTTGAATATGTGTCAACAGATTTTCACAATATTCATACATTATAATTAGACTGTTGGGATAAAGCCGCCTTTTGATTTTCAGGTTCATCTGGTTTGTCGTTACAGAGTTGTGGGACTTAGATTTTTAAAATACAGTGAAAATATACTAAAATAGTTGAAAATTATTTTAAAATCTATTTCTGGTGGAAATGCTTTGAAATTTTGTATACTTCAAGTAGAAAGGTTGTTAGACTGTTGGGATAAAGCCGCCTTTTGATTTTCAGGTTCATCTGGTTTGTCGTTACAGAGTTGTGGGACTTAGATTTTTAAAATACAGTGAAAATATACTAAAATAGTTGAAAATTATTTTAAAATCTATTTCTGGTGGAAATGCTTTGAAATTTTGTATACTTCAAGTAGAAAGGTTGTTCTTTGACATATGTAACAGGTTTTTATTTTTTTTTTGTCGCATAACAGATATTTATAAGATAGAAAACTTCATGAAATTACATGTGATAGATTTATACCTTGTAAATGAAATATCCTGTAATTTTAATCTTGAAATTTCAGGTAGAACTTGAAATGGCATATAGGATTTCATTTCCAAGACAGAGAAAGTACAGAATGAATAATTGAAGTTGTGAAGGTAATATTGAAATGATTATCCTGTTTTTGAACAGTTATTTTTGATAAAGAATAAAATTATTATATCATTGAATGTTCTTGAACAAAGTTTTTATATGCCCCCATAATCGGAGATTGAGGGCATTTTATAGGTATTGTCTTGTCTGTTTGTCAGTCCCTCCGTCTGTCTGTCCGCAAGAACCAAAATTTTTTACCTTGTGACAGTAAGTGTTTTGAATATATTTCCCTGACATGGTCGCCATAGCACTTTCTACATAGACACAAGGTCAGGCATTGCATGCATTTTATATACTGTGTTCTTCATCGTGCATTAACATCGACGGCGGGTGCGGCTAGCCAACAGGGGATGCTTACTCCTCCCGGGCACCTGATCCCACCTCTAGCTTGCTAGGGGTCCGTCGTTGCTCAATATAGTGCTCTATTGTGAGTGCTGTTGAGATTATCGTCAGGATCTTCTTTAACTCACTTGACCTCGAAGATTGACCTACCTATGAAAAACTGAAACCTTGGCCATAACTTTTGAATGGTAAGTGGTAGGGTTTTCATATTGCATATGTGTATTTCGTGTGACAAGACCTTTCCATGGATAACAATATTTTGACCTTATGACCTTGACCATGGAGACTGACCTACTTTTGCAGAAATTTTTTAGTTTTTTAAGTTTTGAATGGTCAGTGATAAGGCTTTCATATTTCACATGCAACAAGACCTTTCCATGGATACCAACATTTTTGACTTGGAGGCCAGAGAATGAAATACTCCAAAGTACTTTTTGGCTCACCTTAGCAAAGCTCAAGTGAGCTATTGTCATAGCGTGGCGTCCGTTGTCTGTCGTTAACTTTTTAACATTTTCGACTTCTCCTCTGAAACCACTGCACAGAATTTCACGAAACTTCACAGGAAGCATGTACTTAATGCCCTCTACCAAGTTTTTGTTTTTCGAGTCGAGCCGATCGGAAATCCAAGATGGCCACCACAGGCTCTGAATGGCTTACACATTTTCAACTTTACGTCTGAAAACGCTGCATAGAATTTCACAAAACTTCACAGGAAGCAAGTAGTCAATGTCCTCTACCAAGTTTGTGTTTTTCGAGCCGATCAGAAATCCAAGATGGCCACCACAGCCTCTGATTTGCTAACACATTTTCAACTTCTCCTCTGAAACCGATGCACATAATTTCTTGAAACTTCACAGGTAGCATACTTATTGCCCTCCACCAAGTTTGTGTTTTTCGAGCCGATCGGAAATCCAAGGTGTCCTCCATAGGCTCTGATTGGCTTACACATTTTCGACTTCTCCTCTGAAACTGCTGCACAGAATTTCTTGAAACTTTACAGGAAGCAAGTACTCATTGCCCTCTACCAAGTTTGTGTTTTTCGAGTCAATCGGAAATCCAAGATGTCCTCCATAGGCTCTATTTGGATGACACATTTTTGACTTATCCTTCTAAACTACTGCACAGAATGTCACCAAACTTTACAGGAAGTAAGTACACATTGTCCTTCTCAAAGCTTCACTAAAAGATATTTCCTTCAGGTCTTATACTGACTTTGATTAAAAACATACATACCAGGGATTTTTTTCAGTAATTTGGTAATGGGGTCGGGGCCTGTGCAATTGGGAAAATTAACGACATTTGGGAATATTTTGGGAAGTACTAATATATAAGTAAAAAGACAGTTTATACAATCAAAAGATCAGAGTTGAACATGTTGAATGTTTAATCAAATAATTTTCTTTTAGATATGATTTAATTTCTTGTGCTTACAATAAAATGGCAAATAAGTAGTAAATTTTCTACTTTTGAACCAGTAAATTTCACTATTTTAGGTGATAATTCCATCTATATGTGATTGGGAAATTTTAGAGCCACAATTGGGAAAAAAAGATACTATTTTTCATTGGGAATGGGGCCGAATAACGGCCCCAAAAAGGGGCAAAAAAATCCCTGCATATAGTCTCCTCAGGTGGGCAATGTGGCCCCCTTGGGCCTCTTGTTTCATTACAGCTGTTTTACTATAGAAAAAAGATGCCAACGGGGCAATCGTGTTTCAAAAACACTTGTTATTTTATTTTTATCAGATGTATAAAACGTCATGAAATTACTAATCATTATCATAGATTAATTAAAATTAACAGTCCTTTAATTTTTATCTTAAAATTTCAGGTGCAAGTGTAAAGTTCATATTGGAATTCTTTCCAAGAATTGACAGAAATTCAGGATGGATATTTAAATTCATGAATTCAGGTAAGATTGAAATAATATGACATTATATTCATCCTTGTACGTTTTATCCAATTTTTAGCTCACCTGAGCGAAGCTCAAGCGCAGCGTCCGTCCGTCTGTTGTAAACTTTTCACATTTTCAACTACTTCTCAAGAACCACCAAAGGGATTTTGATGAAACTTGGTAGGTATGAAGTAGTCATGTACTCATGGTCCCCTACAAGTGTTGTTGTTTTTCGTCCGGATACTTCAATAGATGGCACCACCACAGGCAAAAGTATGTCACAGGGGGTACCCTCCTTTGACAAACTTCTTCTTCAGAACCGAAGCACATATCATCAAAACGAAAGCATCTGAACTGTCTAGAAGGATGTCTTAACAAGTGTTGTTGTTTTTGGTTCCAGTCTGAAATCAAATTTTTTACGCGTTTTTCATGTCTTTTTGGACTTTTTTTTTTCTTTTGCTCATTTTTTAACTGTTTCTTTGACTAACTCCAAAAATGAATGGTTTTCTGCCCTCATTTAGTGCATATTTGTCATATTTAAGTTACCATTTGCTTTGATATACATTACATGCTATAATCTTCTATTTTGGAATTTTAATGAATTTTCTAAAATATGAATCTAGACTTGTTTACTGTGCACATGGACCAAAGGGTTGTGGGTTCAACCGTTCAAGTCCCGGCGCCGGCACTCAATTTTTTTGTCTTCTTTCATTTTTTTCAATTTTGTCACCTTTTTTGCACTTCTAAATTATCTGAATACCTTTAATTTCATTTTTGATCAAAAAATTTTTTTTTCTTCCTTTTTTATTAGGCGAGTTTCGCGTAGCGATCTCGGCTATAGTGATCGCAGGATTTTGACGTCACACCACTTTTGGACATCCCCACGCCCCAAAATGTATAAATGAGTGAAGATAAATATATATTCACAGTTTTTCTCAACTCCGATCGTGTGGCCCGATGACCCTGGACCTCATTATTCACCATATTTATTAAGACAGCGTACATTGCATTCCGCGTTTTAACAGTTGTTTCATAATGTTTAAAAAAAAGTTAGAGATTATTTTAAAAAGGATACTTAGGATCCAGTAAACATAAACTGTCTCGTGTGCACGTGTGTTGAGATTGCTTATAAGTTTATCGGCTATACTGCGGTACTTGGAATTACCGAAAAGAAAGCATTTACCGAAACGACAGTGATATTTACCGAATAGACGGATATATTCATTTTTTGTTTTGGTGATAAATTTAATTGTATAAACACATTTCCAATCATAATATGTGTTTAGTTTTGAAATTTAAGTGTCTTTTCGGTACAGTTTGGGTTTTTTTTGGTAAATACCACTGTCTTTTCGGTAAATGCTGTCTTTTTGGTAATTCCTAATACCCTCTAGTATACTACGTGACACAATGTAAATAAAATGGAAGGCGCTGATATTCAAGTCGTAGCAGTTCGAGTGTTTAAGCGATTAACGAGGAGTTACGGTCATACATTACACTTCTAGGTATAGAAATCAATTTAGAATTCACAGACAATCAAGCGTTCATAGCGCATTGGTCTGTCGCATCTCGCAAATAGAATGCACTGACCCGCTGAACACCGAGCCAGGGCTGGAACGGACACGCTGAACAGCTAAATTCGAGTAAACAAAAACTAGGTCACTGAAGAAATGGTACCTACGATATCTCTGGAAGTACGGGGAATTTTTTAATGAAATTTGGTGACATAGTAGATAAAATATATAGGTACAATCGTAGGTAGTATGATCTTATTGGAACCTCTATAGCGAATTTTGCAATGGTTGAAGTTAGAAATTTGACATGACTGTGTATCTGCGAGATCGTACACATACCACTACCAGGCACTTTAACGGCCTGTGGAACAGATATGCAGATCTATACACCACAGGGGTGAGGTATCATCGCTTGGTCACAAACCCTTACCTCAATACAAACCCTTCTGTCTATATATATATAACTTTTTTAATATAGACATATAGAAGAAAGGGTATGTATAGAGGAAAGGGTTTGTGACCAAGCGATAATACCTCACCCCAGCGGGTCCAGGGCAGAGCCCTGTTAGGGGTGGGGGCGGGGGGGGGGGGGGGGGGGGGGGGGTTGAAGCCTCCTGGAATCTCTTGAATTTCAGCCTTTTTAGGATAGTGATCACTTTGTCCGGTGTCTGTCTGTCTGTCCGTCTGTCTGTCACACTTTTATATAAAAGTGATCCTTAAATGCTGCTATCTTTTGCAGGTGACACATGCATTACTCAAGTCAAGTGGGGTACCCTCCTTTGACAAATTAATTTCTTTTTACAGAACTTAAGCATGTGTCCACATCATAATCTAAGATTGTTATACTATCATAATCAAAGATTGGACATGGTTCTCAGGTGAGCGATGTGGCCCCCTCGGGCCTCTTGTTTTTTTTTTTTCGTTTTGCACAATCTTTCACTGTGTATTTGACTTGACATATTTAAGTCTCTTATTGCTATGATATATATTTCATGCCTAAATCTTATATTTTTGAATTTTGAAGAAAGGTTTATGTGTATACTAGTCCCAGGATTGTGGGTTCAAATTCTGGCACTGACACAATCATAATGCAATATCAGTAGATTAAGAGTGTGCATTGGTATCAGGTGAGTGTTGTGCCCCTCTTTTACATGTGAGCTGTTTATGACAGGGCTAAGACTTGCTAACACCTACTGATGTTCAAGGTCAAGGGGTAATAGGTCAGTTATACCGTAGTTTATACATTGCTACTTGGGGAAGAGTCCAACTAGTAATGTCTTGGGGTAGTAGAGGAGATATTGGAAAACCCTACACAAAGCAAAAGGTTGAGGAAGCAGTTTCCAAGGTCACCTTTTCTACTGATAGAAAATAGTTGACTGTTTCCCAAATAGCCATTTATGAATTGTTTCAATACCCAATATGCACTTGTCACATTTGCTCACAATGACCTGACACTTTCAAAGGGCAATAATTCATCACATGATAAACAGAATAGAGTAAACTGTTACCTTGTTGCATACACTTTGACTAGGTTGCATAGAGTGCAATAATGTGGAAATAATCAGGAAACAATGATAAATACATAATAATTTAGACTTAAGGTAATTAATAAAGGACAATAATATGTGAAAGCAATGTGGTCACACTAGAAATCACAATTTACTTCAATTAATCAAGTAAGATTCTTATAAAAAATGTTGGTGTATATCCAAATAAAGACGTGCTTGTAGAGTACTGATTGAAAATTGTACCCTTTCAGTTTTAGTATTTCATGCATTGTACTTATTATAGGTGATCAATTTAACTGTAAGGAAAGACCATACAGAATAAAGATGTCAGCACTGTTACACATGATGGGAACTTTAAGTTAGGAGGAGTTAAAATAGCCAGTGATGTATCACACACACCATTAGACTGAAAAGACTTCTAAACATGGTGAGAATTCTGTTGTTAGTGTGGTTTCTGCATGCAATCAATTTGTTGTATTCATTATAAACATATCAACAAAATGCTGAATAGTCCCCTACCGTTTTGCCTAAACTTTCCATCCAGTCTGTCTGACTGAATTGAGTTCTTGAAATCTCAAGACTTTTTATGCCCAAGATTCAGGGGCATACAGTTTTTGTCCTGTTCGTCTGCCTGTTTGTCTGAAAAACTTTAATATTGGGCACAACTTTTGAATGGAAACTGATAGAGCTTTCATATTTCACATGTGTATCCCTTGTGACAAACTTTGCAAAAACTTTAACATTGGGCATATTAAAGTTTTGAATGGTAAGTGGAAAGGCTTTCATATTTCACATGTGTATTCCTTGTGACAAGACATAGATATCAAAGTTTTTGACCTCGTGACCTTGACCTTTGACTTACTTTTCAAAAACTTTAAGATTGGGCATAACTTTTGAATGGTAACCGATAGGGCATTCGTATTTCATAGGTGTATTCGTTTTTGTCAAGACCTTTCTATTAATAAAAGTTTTTACTTTGACTTTGACCTTTGACCTACTTTACACAAACTTGAACATTGGGAATAACTTTTTCATGGTAAGTGATAGAGCTTTGATATTTCACATGTGTATTCCTTGTCACAAGATTTTCCATTGATACCAACATTTTAAGCCCATTGACCTTGACCTTGACCTTTCACATACATGTACATGTGTACTTGACAGAAAATAGTGTTTATACTAACAGAGATGCCATTGGGGGCATTCGTGTTTCACAAACACAGGCTTTATTTTTTTTAGAAATAAAGTTATTTACAAGTATTTATATATAAGTTTTAATATACACAGCACAAAATAGTTTTACAGTATCACCAGGAGAGCTTCAATCTCAAAAGAGACTTTCTTGTCCAATGGAATTTTCACCTATCAAAAAATCAATGTCATGGTCACAATAACATTTATAGAAAAATAGGTCACACAAGTCAAGGTCAGAGGGAATATGAGTCCCTCTAGCTTACAGGCAGTTTTACTTTAATACACAACTGAACTATGATATGTTAATTTGGAAGATTAATAAATTGAACTTCAGCTAAAAGTACATGTATGCATAGCATTTGAAGAATCTGAATCTGAACTTATGATTTTTCCTCCATGCTTGTATTGTTCATAAATCAGGCATACAAGTGAGAAATATCTTTTTAGCTCACATCGACAAAGTTTAGCGAGCTTATGCTATACCCCCGCACGTCCGCGTCCGGTTAAGAAGTTTGGGGTAGCTCAGTATTTGGCAAAGTACTGATGCTACAGTAACCAAACTTGCACAAGTGATTCATCTTTGGATGCTGAGGTGAACCCATGCATTGGATGCTGCATCTGACCTACATTTTCTGCTTGAGTGACTTGGTTAAGAAGTTTGGGGTAGCTCAGAGTGGCTTGGTTAAGAAGTTTGGGGTAGCTCAGTATCTGACAAAGTACTTATGCTACAGTAACCAAACTTGCACAAGATGCCGAGATGGACCCATGCATTGGATGCAGCATCTGACCTACTTTTTCCACTTGAGTTATTTTGCTTTAAAAAGCCAATATTGAGCACTTTTAGTATAAGTGCTACATGTACCAAACTTGTATATTGGATGTATCTTTGATCAAACTTTCATGAAATGACCTTGACCTGCTTTTTCTGCTTGAGTGATTTTGCCTTTAAATGCCAATATTGAGCAAAGTACAAGTGCTACATGTACCAAACTTGCATATTGGATGTATCTTTGATCAAACTTTCATAAAATGACCTTGACCTACTTTTTCCGCTTGAGTGATTTTGCCTTTAAAAGCCAATATTGAGCAAGGTATAAGTGCTACATGTACCAAACTTGCACATTGGATGTATCTTTGATCAAACTTTCATAAAATGACCTTGACCTACTTTTTCTACTTGAATGATTTTACCTTTAAAAGCCAATATACATATACTTAGAAATATGTTTGAATTGAAATTTTGCTGCCACGAGGTGAGCTTCGTAATCTATGATTACCTATGTTTTTAATCTTTTGCAGGAGACAGAGCCATAGACATGTTGGATCCTCAAAGTTTAAAAATATCTTGAAGAACTCTTAAATTATTCAGAGACCTAATCAACATATAGTACATTGTATAGCAATGGATATTCTATGTAATAAGATTAACTCCAGAAGCTCAAGAAATACAATTATAATAATATATTGTATTGTATAGCCTGGATACTGTGTAATAAACATGTTGCATCTTATTCATTCTAGAACATTTGTTTTATTATTAAATTGGTCTTCATCTGGTTCTTATTACAGTCTAGATTTATTCTGAATTTGGACAAGTGGAGTCTATAGTTATGACGTTATATTGATAACGCATGTTTACCACATTTGTGATTCATATTGAATTAACATTTGAGCTCGAAAGTAAGAGTAACATTAGCATTGGAATATTGGCTCTGACATGTATGCAACAGGCATGAAGAATTAAAAAGCATGTTTCACGTATATTAACCGTATGTTTTCCACATGTCTATCACATACAAAACACGCATGAAAATCTAAAATACATGTTAAACGTATATTAAACGTATGAGTACCATACGTCCGTCACATATGAAACACACATGAAAAATTTAATATACGTATCACGTATAGTAACCATATGTGTCACGCATGTTAGTTACGCATGTTACACACCTGAAAAAAGTAACATACGAGTCACGTATGTATAACATATGAAAAACGTATGTTTCATCACGTACGTTTCACGCCCAGGGCATTTTTTTTGCGTGAATTATACGTTGCTTAACGTATGTGTCTTATATGTTTTTCATATGTGACACGTACGTTGCACATTTTCCTGTGTATGTACAAATGTCATAATTTGTGTTTTGTTATGGGTATGCAAGACACACCAAGTGCATTTATCACATGAAATGAGCTAACTAAATATAATTCTTTATTAATCTCAGTCTATAATGACAAAGAGATAAGTTAACAAAAATAATACAAACAATCTTATATACAGTGCAACATGCATGAAATAAGACATGAATATACGTGCATTATTAACATTTTTAACGAGATATTTTGCTAACCAGGAGGGGTGACTCTCTGCTTGACTTTCTTTATAAACAAGCATAAACAACCAACTAAAGTTAAAAAATAAACCCCATGATGTGTAAATATTACAACCAGTATAAAAGACTAAGGGAGTACTTCCAAATTAACCAAAATTATCTCCTCGTGTACTGTTGCAATTGTCAATTTGAGAAAATTTTCCTCAGCAAAAATAACCATGGTTGGCGATCCTTTCTCATTGCAGAAATTTAAGTTTACAGTCTATGTATAATCATAGTACATCTTAAGATATAAAGTTAAAATGTAACTTTGCAGATATACATGTACACAGCCAATTGTGTGTCATATGAAATTCATATGAAATTTACATGAACTTTACATGAAAGTTCACATGAAATTTATGCACGAACATGAAATTAACATGAATTTTTTTTACATGAAATTCATATGAAGTTTCCGACATGAAGTTTATATAAGTTCAATTTTGAATGAAGGTCACAAAGAAAATTCACGTGAAATTCATGTGAAGAAAATTAATGTGAAATTCATGTAAAATATTTTTCACATAAATCTAAGGTGAGATTGATATGAATTTCGTATGAACTTTCATGTGGAATTTACATGATGCTCATTTCACATAAATTTCATGTGAGGCACAATTTGCTGTGTTTGTATGCATCATTTGTAATTATGCGTGTATTATCTTTTTTTGCAGATTTTTGGATGAATCAGGAGCACTCTTTATTCCTGACTATTTTGTTCCGTTTGGTCTGGGCCACAGACGATGCCCGGGTGAGAGCCTTGTGGAGATAGAAGTCTATGTAATGTTTACATGTATTATGCACCAGTTACGTGTTTGTGCTTCACCACAAGCCAGAGAACTTAATCTAGAGGCAGATTTCAGCTATATATTAACTCCAAAAGATCTAAAAATAGAAGTGAAGGAGAGGGATAATTAAACTTTTGAGAACTTGGTGTGAAGAATATTAACAATGTTTAAAACATTGTAGATGAAAAGTGACAGACTTGAAATTAAAATGTAGAAAAAAATAAGAATATGATATTCAGTCAAGATTCTTGAAAATATTTTAAGGAATTAATGGAACAATTGAGCTGGAATTTACAGATACTTTTTTCAGATAGCTAGAAACTCTGATTCATTAATGATCTCATACATATAGAATAGGTTAATGAGTGTGAAGTTTTTGTTTTATTTTTTTGTCAATATGTATTCACGTGTTTGTTACATGCAAATGTATACATATATGGTATAGAATGTTTTTTTCCATCATATCCATGGGGAAAGTGCAATATGTTTACTTAGTATATCGGTACAGACTCTCTGTTCAATTTCTCTGGAAATAGGCTAGATAAAGTAAACAATCAAATTTATAATAGGGAGCTTGTTTAAAAGTTTTTCACATGAAGTGATATAACATTGAGATGTGAATACATTGAAAAATTAATTTAGAAATCAGCTTTCTGGACAAATGTTTCTAATAATTGGTATATCAGACATGAAACTTTTTCCAATAGAAGCCTCTGTATTTTAATATTATCCCATGTTTTCTGTTTACCATCTTTCACTTTGTTCAAGTGAGACATTCTATATTTATATATATATACTTTGAATTAACAAATAAGTTTGAAAATAGATTAAAAGTTAATAATTTGAACAGCCATGAAGAATTTTTCATTTATTTTGAAAAAAAAAACTGTTCCTTAATAGCTGTGATATATTTGATCTGAACTTTTTGGCCGGATTGCAAAGCACGATGTCCGTCCGTCCGACCGTCCGTCCGTCTGTCTGTCCGTCCGTCTGCCGTCAACATTTTGGTTAAAGTTTCTGGTTGAGGCAAAATCTAAGGAACTATATGCAGTAGAAACTTTATATTATACATGAAGCTTGCCCATGACAAGACCTCTCAATTTATGCCATAACATTTGACCTGGTGACCTTGACCTTGGACTTTGACCTAGTTAAAGATTTTGGTTAAAGTTTCTGGTTGAGGCAAAATCTAAGTAACTATATGCAGTAGAAACTTTATATTATACATGAAGCTTGCCCGTGACAAGATCTTTCAATTTATGCAGTAACATTTGACCTAGTGACCTTGACCTTGGACTTTTACATAGTTAAGGATTTTGGTTAAAGTTTCTGGTTGAGGCAAAATCTAAGTAACTATATGCAGTAGAAACTTTACATTATACATGTAGCTTGCCCGTGACAAGACCTTTCAATTTATGACATAACATTTGACCTAGTGACCTTGACCTTGGACTTTGACCTACTCAAAGATTTTGGTTAAAGTTCCTGGTTTAAGCAAAATCTATGGAACTGTATGCAGTAGAAACTTTATTTTATACATGTAGGTTGCCTCTGACAAAACCTTTCAATTTATGCTGTATTATTTGACCTTCTGACCTTGACCCAGTTAGTGACAAAAACTTACTTTGCAATCCGGCCATACCGTCTTTAGCGGTGTTTTATTGTATAAACTTTCCTTTACATTACTGCAACAAAGTACATAATTATGTGTGTCACATTTACAATTCTTTAGAAGTTGTATTGAAAATGAACAAAAGACATTAAAATCTAAAATAAAAAAATCATTTATGAGTATTCTCTTAGTGTATACTATTATTACCAAATTTAGAAAAATGCCTCGATGCAAAATATTTGAATGAAGGTATGCTGGAATCATGTGTTAGAAATTGAACTGTAATAGGTACTAGTAGTTTGAAATATTACCATACAGGTTATAGAACTGAAACTTGTTACACATTGCAATTTCAGCCAGTCTGAATGTCACTATCTGCCAATACACAGGTCACAACATGTCCATGATTTGTATGATTTGTATTATGCAGGGGAAGAGAAACCCTTTGATTTAAGGAATCATTGTAATATTTTTTTAGTTGATCGAGGTATCAACACCAAAAATTGAGGGAAAACTGCATCGTGCGCGTAGCGCAAGATGCAAAAGTTTTCCCTCAATTTTTGGTGTTGATACCTCGATCAACCATAAAAATATTACATTGATTACTTATCATTTCATTACGTCGCTTTTGAACGTTTATTTGCAGCTTTGAAATCGTGTTGCTAACGACGTTGCTTATGACGTTGCTAAGCGCGTACTTCCGTTTTGTGTTGATACAGGTATCAACAAAATTTCTCGGCCAATCAGAATCGTCGTTTCTTAATAATAACAATGGAAATTAAATGATTCAGATGTACAAGTAGAAGATTTCCCCTCTCGACCAAATTAACAAATATTGACAATGACCATATCCCAATACACAGTACAAAATCAATAATTCAGGAAAACACAAACCGAAGGCATACAAAATTAGGATAAAATAGGAACCAAAGCAAACAAACAAAAAACCTCCACTGCATGAAAAGAAGCGAACTCCCAATTTAGGAGTGAGACCAGGTGCCCAGGAAGAGTCAGCATTTCCTGCTTGCATGCAACACCCACCGCTTCAATTCAGCTGAAATATCACATCCGGTAACTTCCATTTCGAAAGATAAAAGGTTCAAATGGTCTAAGACAGAATATCATTCACCATTCTGGACGAATGAACATCATAGTGTATTACGAGTTCCCCGTATCGACCGTAGAACTTTTTTTTTCACGTCTTCAAATCCATAAGCATCATTTTAGAGCAGATAAATTTACAGCATGGACCAGACATGCACGTTTCGGTTATTGAACCCTCGTCGGTGATCCTCAATGTAAACATTGATATATGGCCAAAATCTGCGAAAATTATGACCTAAATATAACGAAAGACGTAGCAAGATGGATGGGATATGATACTACAGGACCCATGTTTTAGAAATTTGAGATAATTTTGTAAACAAAAATTTTCAAATGCGTTTGAAGAAACGACCAACTGAAATTGATCGAACTTGGCTACATGTGCCCGCGGGGACTCCTGGTCCACCAGCAGTAACACTCATCAAGTGGTACAAATGTTTAACGTCTTCAAATTCATTAGTATCATTTTGGAGCAGATAAAGTTACAGCATGGATCGGACATGCACGTTTCAGGTATTTAACCCTCGTCAGTGATACTCAATGTTAACAATGTAATATTGCCAAAATCTGTGAAAATTATGTTTTAAATATATCGAAAGACGTAGCAAGATGGCTTGGATATGATACTTCAGGATTCTACACTACAGGATCGATGTTAGTGAATGACGAGTGCCCCATATCGACCGTTGAACTTCCTCAGTGACGATGTTAGTCGATCACAAACGTATCCCTGACTGAGAAGCTTACTAGTATCTGAACGACACCTAGCTCTCAGAACAAAATCTGTATATTTGCTACTTGCTCTTGCATAATGTATCAATTGGAATATGAACACGCCATTAGCAGGTGATGAAGGGATGTTGCTACTCAGAAAAAGGAAGTTTGTGATGCTGAAACTGAAGTAATCGGAAACTGAAGATGCTACCCACGTTTTAGAAATTTTATGAACTTTTGATAACAGAAATTATGATTCCCTAAATATGAGTCCCTAAACTTGCCAAGAGAAAGAACCAGTACATTCTAGTTTATATGGATAATTGAAATGCTGAAATTATGGCCCCTGATCTTATCTTGTAAAAACGGTATATATTTTATTTGGATATGCTTCTGAATCGACCGTACAGAAAATTTGCAGTCGCGCACGCTCTGTAAAGTAAATGAAGAAATTAAAAAACCTAAAAATAAAACAAGAGGGCGCTAGTGAAATTAATTTTGGCTGCCTATAAAAAGCACTTTGACTGGAAGCATCACTGATGAGAATTTTTAAAATATTCGAAACACGTATCTTGTGCATGGATATTTGCTTGAAATTTTCTTCAAGAATTAAGGTATAGAGTTGGAACCCTTCGGAATTATTGAACCATCACCATGAATCACAGTTAATCATGCACCCCGGTGAATTGTTTCAGCCCTTTATATAATAAGTGTCTTATTTTGTGTGTTTATGCAAAAATGAATTACAATGGCTGATGCATTTATTTTGATATAATGCGCGTTAGCGCATTTTATCAAATAAATGCATCAGCCATTGTAATTTATTTCTGCATAAACACACAAAATTAGACACTTATTCTATATATATGCGCTTTCAAAGCCAAAAATAGAATAAATAAAGATCCCAATCCTTTTTTTAAAGCAAATCCATCCACCAATGTAGAGGGGAGTTAATTTTAGAAAGGAACAGCGGGAGTGTCCCCATGGCAACGTCACGCTCAGTTGCAATGCGGTGAAATCATGAAATGTTGACAGCTTTAGAACTACGCCATGAGCTATAAGTCGTCTGCTATGAGAAGTAGTTCCCCATCGTATAGATGTCCTGTGCGTAAGGAGAAAAATATTTCAACTTTGTATAGTACTTCAATGCAAAAATCATTTCAACATCAACACTTTAAATCATCGATATTAAATTTGCGTCTCAATTTAACAATTGACCGATATTTGAAAGGTCACACTTGTCACAGTGTAGGTGATGAGGCTCCAAACTTGACCAATCGCAATCAAGCAGAGCGATATGTAACGTGTTATCATAACATTTGATTATGAAATGGCTTTATGAAACTGCATAACGGGTGTATCATGTGATAAATATAGTTATAAATTCTTTAACATCATTCACATGTACCTAGTGTAGTCATTACGGGACTGCTTACATTTATACTCTGCATTAGTTGCAACAATGGTAAACGTCTTTAAATTCAATATGTGTATTTTCATTTAATAGGTATATCATGAGAGAGATTTTCAAACTATATTGACTCTTTCGAATAATAAGGGATGGAAACCTTATGATCGTAGTCTAAAACTATATATGAACACCATTTTATTAGTTTGAACAATCGATCGTTAATGTTGTCGCGAGGAAGCGTCACATGAGGTGTACATATTAGAAAAGTCGTGTGAAGAAATCGTACTGGTTTGAAAATTTCTAGATTTCATTTTGTCAATCACATCCCTGAATTTTTTTACCAAAAGAAGTTTACATCATTCCTGTTTAGAACACTTTCACAATATTTTGATACGTGTTCCTTTATCGCCGTGAGTGCCGATGCCAGATTTCTAGACAAAATTGTAGATGAGCAGTTGCTACGCAATTAATGTTTCGAAATTTGTAACATGTGTAAGGAGACTTGTGCAGTTTTGGTATGTAGTACAGTCTACTGTCGATAAGTCGAACTTCAAGGGACCATCAGAAAAAGTTCGACTTATCAGGAGTTCGACTTACTGATTACATGACAAGCAATCGATTTTTAATAAGACCAATGTCCCTTTCTCTATCACCGTTCAAAAACGTTCGTATTGTCTTCTTTTAATGATCGAGTTACCTTAAATGTACGTAATGCAACTCCATAACAAGAAAGTATCACTTATCTGTCAACTGATCTCCTTATTATTAATTGATTTTTGTTTTAGAATTAAAATTAATTTGTGGTTCGACTTATCCAGGTGAATTTTCAATGTAAAATGAGTGAAGGGACCTAAAGATTAGTTCGACTTAACGAAAAGTTCGAGTTATCGGAATTCTAGTTACTAGTATCAGGAGTAAAAATGCATAGAAACCAATAGAAGAGAAACGGGACTTTTAAAAGTAGTTCGAGTTAAGCGGAAATTCGAGTTATCCAAGTTTGAGTAAACGAAAGTAAACTGTATATTGTAGGAAGATCCAGTGTAGAAATATAGGGATGTTGAATGAAGAAATTTCACTGTTATGTTTTCTCGAAATGTTAGGGACACTTTCATTGCAGCAGAAAGTTAATACCAAACAATAGGTCCAACTTGACAAGACCTTTCAATTTATGCCGTAACAATTGAACCTACTCAAGTTACTGACAAAAATGACTATTTAGCCGTCTTTGTGAGTGCTTTATTTTCATCAACAACTGCAGATAGTGTATATTTAAATTGTGTCTTCCGATCTGTCACCAAGGAGGGCTGTTGGGAAGACGAAGTGATGACAAACTTTTCTTCTCCGCAGCTCCTACACTGATTTCTTCAAAGGGTCGATGTCTTCTTCTCATTTATTTCCGCAAAGAGCGGTACATACTGGAAATTTACATTATCGCACTGGAATCAAGCGATCAAGGTCCTTACAACCTTTTCCCTCGAAAAGAAATGCACAGAGTTTGCACCAAAATTTCGTATTGGCATTTATAGCTTTTCAGAGTATCTGCACAGGCAATACTTTAAAAAAATATGTTGGCAACATCACCATTGATTTTTACGATGGATTGATAAAATGTAAACTTACAAGATATTGATTATATCAAACGATACAAACGCTACTGTATAGGACACAGGACCTCTTCAAGTTTGATGAATCATCGAGAGACCTTAGACTGATACAAGGGATAATTTGTATATGTTGTGTGTTGATGGGTGCAGTGTACATCTGAACAAAGTGATTCTAGTTTTTAAAGGATTTTCAACAAGAAGTAAAATCTTAATTTTTACAACAGCTGCTTTAATAATCTTTATTACAAATTCATAATTAATAGCGATACTATAAAATCAACAATTACATTATTACAAACAATATTTTGGCACTATTTTTTCGATCTCAACTACAAATGGTAAAAGGTTTGTCAGTCATGCACACATGTCCGTTGGTCCGTCTCATGTTCAGTTTCCATATGTTCATTATGGAGTACTGTTGCAGTGTATGGGTCATGTTCATGGTCATGTTCTTGTCATGTTCAATGATGGATATTGTTGCTACAAGAATGAGGTCACTAGGAAAAAAATTCAAAATAATAAAAAAAACCCATCTCTGGTAATTGCTTGTCCACTTCGATATCATTCACCAAAATATACATGTACGTCACGGCCATGTGCAGGGGCTTTTCAAACAAAGTATCGCCATGTAAAAATAAATACGAATTAGCGTATTCCACATCTGCTGTGATTTATTCATTTACCTTGAGTAAAGTTCAATTTGAGATTCAAACCCAGACAAGAAATGGATTGAATTGACTGATAGACAGGTTCAATGTGTGTATGGTGGAGTTTATAGTCCTGAGATTCTAAAAGTTTTTGAATTAATCTGATCCATTACTCTGCGTATCCATTGACCATCGCATAGGGAGATAAATCAGTAGGCTGCACGTTTCTACGCCTTATTCCACGCTGTAAAAAGTGATAATGACAATACATAATCAGACAAATAACTTAACGTTTAACATTAAGACTGATAATAGATTAAGGAGAGACTAAAATGAAGGCTAGATGTTAAACTTCTTTAAATTCAATAGCATCATTTGAAACCTGATAAATTTACAGCATGGACCAGACATGCACGTTTCGGTTACTAAACCCTCGTCAGTGATCCTCAGTCTAAACAATGTGATATGGCCAAAAGTATGAAAATTATTATGTCCAAAAATGTACCAAAAAGACGTAGCAGTATGGGTGGGATATGATGCTACAGGACCCACGTTTTAGAAATTTCAAGAAATTTTGTAACAGAAAATTTCAAATGCGTTGAAGAGACAGACGATCAACTGAAGTTGATCGAACTTGGCTACATGTGCCCTCGGGGACTCTTGGTCCACCAGCAGTGACACTCACCAAGTAGTTCAAATGTTAAACGTCTTTAAATTCAATAGCATCATTTAAAACCTGATAAATTTACAGCATGGACCAGACATGCACTTTTCGGTTACTAAACCCTCGTCAGTGATCCTCAGTCTAAACAATGTAATATGGCCAAAAAGTATGAAAATTATTATGTCCAAAAATGTACCAAAAAGATGTAGAAGTATGGGTGGATATGATGCTACAGGACCCACGTTTTAGAAATTTCAAGAAATTTTGTAACAGAAAATTTCAAATGCGCTGAAGAGACAGACGATCAACTTGGCTTGGCTTGACGGTGATTTCCCTTGGCTTGACGGTGATGTTCCAAGATTACCGTCATACGGCATTTACATATCACAGCTCATCCGGTACGCTAGAGCATGTACTGATATTTTGGATTTTCACAGTAGAAATTTACAAATTACCAAAAAACTTTTAGGTCAAGGTTTCCGCTTTCATAAACTAGTTAAGACTTTCTGGAAATTTTACAAAAATTACAGTCAACTTCTTTTAAAATTCGGATCTATACATGCAACAGAGTACATTACTATGGGTAATACACAACCTGTCTTTTATGGTGATATGATAAACAAAATAAAAAGGATCAAAGGTAGGCAGCATAACCATCGAAAATGCGTCAGAATCATCAAACGCCTTTTATACCGTGGGTATGATCCTAATGTCACCAGACGGACACTAGGCTTGGTACTTGACCAATCTACAGTCTTGTACAAGCGCATCCTTGAGACTTGCACTCTTACTGACTGTGACGACGGGACTCCATGACGGACCCTGTCCAAACCTCTTTAGAGAAGACAGGGCCCCGACCACCTGTCCTCTCTGAATGTCAGTCGGACTCCTCGGGTGATTACATACATGAGCTCGCTAAAGCCGGCAGAGCACGGACTGTATTACGCATGCCCTCTTTTTATATCCATTTACATATTCATCTGTGTCTATGGGGCCTCTGCGTTTCGCGGTCTTGTTTGTGTGATGTCATCTTACAGTGAGGAGGTTGTTTTACACCACAATTGTACGTTCTTTGAGACCTCTGGGTAATTGGAGAAGTGAGAGGGTTGTGCGCACGTAATCCAGGATAACCACACCATTTGCTACTTGCGTGACAGATGGCCGTCCAAAGTCGGTACCGGTTACCCATTGGTCTCGTCGGTTTATGTGTAGTCTTTTGTGTTTGATGTTTACATGTCGTGTGTCTCTTTTCCGTCTCGTGCTGTACTCGTCTTTTGTGTTTTTGCATCGGGTGTTTTGGTGTTTTACTGTTGATGCTGCAACGGGGTCTTGTTGGAGATTTCCTCCCTTCTTGTCTACATGTGCCCTCGGGGACTCTTGGTCCATCAGCAGTAACACTCACCAAGTAGTTCAAATGTTAAACGTCTTTAAACATCTTTAAATTCAATATGTTGTTCATTTAACAGGGCAGTGCTATTGATATTCATGAAAATGATAATGTCTCACTCCCATAACGGGAGTTCGCTTCTCTTCATATGGTGGAGGTTTTTGTTTGTTTGTTTTGTTTCCTGTTTTATCCTGATTTTGTATGCCTTCGGTTTCTGATTTTCTGAATTATCGATTTTGTGCTGTATACAGGGATATGGTCATTATCCATATTTGTCATTTTTAATTGCACAGGATATTGGTTTATAGAAAATGAAAATATTATTAATGAAAGCATTCTAAGACAAATCCACACACCCAAAACATTTTTGTTTAAATTGAGTGGCTTAATTTTCTTTCTTTAAAAGGGAATAGATTACATATAATTTATTTTGAAATTAAATATACTAATGTAAGTATTACGTACATTTCTGCTTAGCGCATGTGTTTGCTGTGTCCTCTGTGATTTCCATGTAGAACCCAGTAATTTTGTCGCTTTCTCCTACAAAACAGATCGATATTGATATCAATAATGTGACCTTTTTGTTGTGTAGTCAAGTTTTCAACAATACTTTAAAGGTTTGATCATCTCAGTGTATAAATATTTGTCAGATCTAAAATATGCCTTTGATATAATGTACATACCTCATATTTAGAAAGTTTACTCTTCAAAGTTGACTGCCGCATAAAATACTACAAATAGAAATTGTAAAATAATGATAAGCATATGATTAATTCTTTGATCAATTGATTATGCATTATATTTCTTCGTCTTTTGTAAAACATGACGTATTATCAATTCGCGACAAACGTGACGATTTAAATGTCAGAATAAGAGTAAACTTTTCTCTTTAATTTTCATCGCCTACTTGTGCTGAGGTTTATTTCATTAAATACAATATGGATCTGACAAGCTCTTAATGGACTTCATTACAACGTCAAAGCGTATCTTAGCCAGGAATTGTTGAACAACCGAATCATGAATTACGACATCTGGTTTAGCATGGTGGTGTTAAATTGTCATGATCTCATGAGTTTCCCTGAACAGGCTTCTCGTATTAATACTATTAGAAGACTGAAGAATTTAAAAAAAAAAAAACAAGTAAAATGTAAATAAAGTATAACTTACTGTAATGGTAACAATCAGACTGAAAATAGCTAAAAATAGAACGTAGAATAGAACAAGTGTAAGGAAAGCCCAGTTATCCATGGACTCTTGAAGGTCAAGGTCGTATCCAAAACGTGATATAAATGCATGCCATACTGTCACTATGAAGTTGAATACAATGCAGAATAAGATATACCGGTCCTGGAAGTAATATTAAAACGAATTTCAGTTATATGATGCCACATTATTACATGCAGACATTATGGGAAAAAATCAGTGAATCAACTTGATTGATACGCATACTTTGTTTCAGAATATATCCTATTATTCCTGTATTATATATCATCAAACTGTTATATGTAGTTTCATTCTAGACGGCAAGAAAGATTAACAAGTAAAATTTAAAAAGTGTGCACAACATAAGCTTTGCCCACTTGTTTACTTGTTTTTCAACTTACCAATCGCGTGTTGTAAGATATTTTTGGCAGGTTGTTTATGACAATCAGTTTGAAAACTTTTGTGGTTAGCATCAGGGTGATTGACAGCTGGAGGCGGTTCTGAGGTAGTGATGGCTTGACGGCAAATGTAGTAAAACAACTAGTACTTATAAATGCCTGAAATTGAATATCAATACAACGTGATTAATGATCGTTTTAATGATACCTGGAGACAGCAACATTGGATACGTCAAAATTTGATGGGATTGGGGTACGTTTCTTGTCTCTTCTGTTCAGTACTATAGCCTGTTTATCATGAAAATTTACACAGTTCGAGAAGAACAAGCAAATCCCTACTTGATTCTGATGTAAATTAATCTCAAAAATTGATATGCATGTCTAATCGAACACTCTTTTAATATTATGGAAACATATAATGATAAATGCAAGAACTTCTCACCATTATTAATATAACATTCCATACGAAGAAACCGGATCGTCGCGCTGCATAGCAACCTAATTGTAGGCATGGAAACCGAATGTTCCGCTTAGGTGAGAACTGTTTTGTTGTGACAGTTGAAATGCACTCAACCAGATCAAAGAGAGACCACTCTTGCTCGTCCACGAAACAAGACACGTTAATACTACTAATGTCTTCATCATCTTCAACTATCTGTAACTTCTCTTGTGAGAGCTCTGATGTCACCACAACGTTCAAACTCTGTAAATAAAGTATCAAAATCTAATTTTGTTACATTACTTTAAGAAAAACTTGTATCTTTCTTCGAACATGTTTCTTATGTACTAAAAATATACCTCAATTTTTACAGGTAAGAAAATAACAGTGAAGTCGTCGTTGTGCTTATTGCTAAAAATGAAGGGCAAATGTTAAATGTCTTCAAATTCAATAGCATCATTGAAGACCTGATAAATTTGAAGCATGAACCAGATATGCCTGTTCGGGAACTTAACCCTCTTCAGTAATCCTCAATCTAAACAATGTAATATGGCCATCGAGTGTGAAAGACATGTGCCCTGGGGGACTCCTGGTCCACTCACCAAGAGGTAATATTGATATATGTCTTCAAATTCAATATCATCATTTAAGAACAGATAAATTTGCAGCATGGATCAAATATGCACGTTTCGGGTAGTTAAATATAACCCTTTAGGTGTCTCACAAATGGTCCGTTTGTCAAAAAAAATGTACGCTTGTCAAAAAATGGTCCGTTCCGTTTGTCAAAATTGGTCCGTTTGTCAAATTCAGCTATTGAAACCTATCAAGTCAATACCTACTAATTTGTCAATGATATCAATACCGTTTTTACTACACTGTCGTACTTGCAAGTGGCGACACCAAGTTACACCATCTCCCTATCTCATAGTTGATATCACCTGTTCCGGTAATTTGTTCTTTTGATTTTGCAATTTAATTTTTTTGTGAACGTGTACATTTTAGTATATTTTGTTGAAGTCCTCCTAAATTGCAATTAACATTTTCAATGCCAACCTGATGATCAAAAGGAAACTCTGCTAGTTCCAGCGTCTCTGAGAAATGTCCTTTGATTCTCCGACACTCTACGATGAAGGCGTGGCCCCGTGAGTTAAAGCTGAGCTCCTGCCATTTCTTACGTTTTGTATGGTCAACAAGGTTCTGAATGATGAGCAGCGGGTTCCAGTATTCACTCAAGTTCAGGTCTGTGAGATGCTTAAATTAACAAAAGAGACCTTATAACTTATTATTACTTAGTAACATTGTTAAATTGCAGTTGATTTTCCATCTTGAACTCTGTTACAATACTCCATGTTCACGAGACAACGTGTAACACAAAGGATTGATGAATTGAAAATTTAATTGACTTTTTTAAAAATGGTTTTCCTGCATTTCAATAGCGTTTAGAAATTCACTGGCTTACATAAATATCCCGTTGCATATCCGCGATGTATTTTTTTTAAATAAATGTATGTTGTAGCGACATCATATCAAATACGCAAAGGTATTTTGAATTCATATAGACCAGAAGAAAGGGGCGAGATGGGGGATGTTAAAATCACTATCATTATAGTACTACAAATGGCCTATTCCATATCTTAGAATATACCATTTTTACATCTTTATTGTAAGTTCATTCCTCTCTTCTGGGAAAAATAAAAAAAAGATTTTGATCTCATCATAGAACATCCTCCTGACATAAAACAAATAGATCTGAAGTAAGTCCTTTCCACAAACATTATATAATACCCTCTTTTTTGACTTACTTGACAATTGTCTAGTTTTGGCTCTCTCCATCTCGCCTGTATATACACATCAGCATGGAATTGTTCCCCTATGGTGTTGATTTCACCAATTTTCAGGAAAATTATCTTTAACTGTACTCTTTTCTGTTAAATTATAAAAGATAGATTATATGATAAAGAAGATTTGATGAATACAGTTTTTACAATTACAAATAAAGTTTACGAATAAAGGGAGAAATTAAAATCATTAAGATAAGTGACTGTATAAGTAAAAGTAAAAGTAATTTAAATACATGTCCATAATTGAATATTTTATTTAATAGTCAGATAATATATGGACAAATATAAATCGAGCAATATTTGTATTTTATCAATCAATTTAAGGACAACAATGTTTTAAAAAAAGGAAAAGAAAGCTAGGGTTTTAAGGGAGGGTTTAAAAGATTATCATGATTTAATGAAACGAAGACATAGATCTACGTCTGGGTGTACCTTTGCGTTATTTTTCGAGTTTCTTCAGTCCAATACTTTTAAAATCTGAAAGTTTCTTTCCCAACCATGCATGAAATTGCGTGCGTTTTTCTATTTTCTTTTCATCCATCTATGAATCAATTCTCACCGACGTACGTGTGCATCCAATATATATAGCAACAAAAGGAATCCAGCCTGTCCGGGCCGAAAAAAAACCATATTATATCATGAAAAATACGGCTTACCTTGGGGGATACGGGCATGTTTTGTTTAGTTCCGTCACATCGAGATCTTCATTTCAGCAGCAATGAGATGAAATAATATTTATTTCTTTGACACACTGTACAACGACCTCACAGCGATTGTTTACATAAACTACCAGCCTTCTTCCTCTACCTTAATAACAATAAAATCGATCGGAGTTATTGAACTATCGACATCCATGCCAAGTTTTTAACGCTCAAGATTGTTCGCTTCGATTGAATGGATCAAAATCAATGCTTGATTTAATCCGGTTACGACAAGAAATCCTGTTTAAATTTCACGCTTCTTTTCGCTAGGGTATTTAAATAAGAAACATTTGTTTATTGCCATTTCTTTCTTTAAAGATTATTTCAACAAATGAAAACATAGATGTGACATTTTGACTTTAACATGTCAAAGCATAATCACGATAGTCATTAATGATTAAAATAACATCTTTGTATATTTAGGAAAAAGATCGATAAGTGAGATTGGATACCACATATAATGCATCAAGCATCTTGTACAACAACGGTGGTACCTCATTGAAAGAAAACAACTTTTGGACTGAACTTTCGAATTCGTTAAAATGGGTGACCATTTATTTGTAAATTTGTAATCATTTGAACCATACATAAATTTGTGCAGCGCCGCATTAAATCGTCATGGTGGCGTCACCTATAATAGGCTCCAATATTACAGTGGGGCTCTGTAGATTTTCCGTTGCTTTTCGTGTTTCGGGGATTTGGAATACTCGTTCTCGTTCTTCCCTTTTCTAGGCTTATAAATATGTGTGGTTATTATACTGTATTCACACCTCATGTTTGGGATCTCCTACTTGTCATATTTTTATATTGATTATCAATTTAGTTAGCCGTAAAACCCGCCTTGACACTTTTGCCAAGTAGATTACACATGAAACTTTTGCCTTGTAGATGTGGATAGGTCATGGATGCAGACCACAGATCTGACAGTAATGTAAAGTGACGATACAAATGCAGGAATAGTTCGGCACGAATTGGCGCAACTAGAGAACTACAGTAATAGTGACTATGTCTGACAGGGCAAATATATTTTACCTTGTTAAAGTACAGCTGAAATGAGTCTCGTTTGAATTTTTGATTGTGAAGGAATTCCGGATTAACCCTTTCCATGGATAAATGTCCATGCAACTTTTAAAAGTTGACTTCTTATTCGTATATATATTTACATATTCATCTTTGTTCCTTGGGCCCCTGCGTTGTGCTGTCTTGTTTGTATGGTCATCTTACAGTGAGGAGGTTATTTTACACAACAATTGTGCGTTCTTCGAGACCTTTGGGTAATCGGAAAAGTTGGAGGGTTGTGCGCACGTAATCCAGGATAACCACACCATCTGTTACTAACGTGGCTGATGGCCGTCCTAAGTCGGCACCGATTGCCCATTGGTCTCATTGGTTTATGTGTTTTTGTTTTGTTTTGTTTTTTTATTTTTTATTGCATTTTCTGACATATATGGCAACATATATAGACATTACAGCACATTCATACCTTTTACACTCCTTTCACACACATAGATATAAGTATAGATAATCTTATGCGAAAAAGCATATGATGTAAGTATAGATAATTTTATGAGAAAAAGAATATAAAATGGCATATTTGTGTAAATAATGGGTAAGAAAATGGTTAATTAAATTGTATTGGCATTGTTGCAAATTTTCCCAATTTCTCATGAAATTGTTCAATTTTCATATTTTTCTTCAGCATGTAATAATCCATTTCAATTTAACGTTTTATATACTGTTTTACTCCTGTAATATGTGGTAGGTTAGAATTCATTTTTTGGTGATACATATATTTTTAACAAGACAAATTGTTAAAGTAAATTTTTTATAGATTTTGCCAAGTTTTCCAAAAATCACATCTGCAATGTCACAAGTATAATCAAAGTCTGCACAAACAGTATTTGTCCAATTGAAAACTTCTTCCATAAAATCTGCTGTAATTTGACACGTAAAAAATAGATAACTGACTGTTTCTGGATGGTTATTACAAAAAGTGCAAGCATTAGAATCAAATATTCTAATTTTATAAAGTAGATTATTAGTTCCATTTATTCGGTGGATAATTCTAAAGTGAAACCATCCTAGTGTCATGTCATTTGATATAGATTTCACTAAATTATTGTGTTGTTTCCACCACGTTGGTTTATGTGTTGTCTTTTATGTTCGATGTCTCGTTTTCTGTTCCTTGTCTCTTGTTGTATATGTCTTCTCTGTGTTTTCACTTGGGGTGTTTGGTGTGTTGCTGTTGGTGCTGCAACCTAGTTTTGTTGGAGATCCCCTCCTTTCGAATGTCTTGTTCTAAAATCACAACACCGAAACCACACCCTTTTTTTATAAAATCAATCTAAACGGATTGCTTTTGTGTTTGATTTTTATTATTAGAAACAAGTCAATCAAATTGTTCGACTTTGTGACTTTTTGTGTTTGATTTTTATTATTAGAAACAAGTCAATCAAATTGTTCGACTTTGTGACTTTGACTCCAGAGGTTGTCCTATTTTTAAAAAACAAAAAGCTCGAACAATTGATAAGCTCTTAAAATGTAGATGACAGGTTTTCATAATCTTCATGTGAATTCAATGTGACAAAGATCTTTTTTATATATTGTTACAAACATTTGTCCCTATAATATTGGTGGACCAGCTCTGTCTCTGTTAACGTCTTCAAATTCAATAGCATCAGTTGAGAACACAGATCAATTTGCAGTATGGACCAGACATGCACGTTTCGGGTACATAACCCTCGTCAGTGATCCTCAATCTAAACAATGTAATATGGCCAAAGTTATGTATGTATAAAAATGTGCCGAAAAATGTAGAAGGATGGGTGGGATATGATGCAACAGGACCTACTTTTTAGAAGTTTCAAGAGTTTTTGATTTTCGACTGCGTTGAATAGACAAACGATCAACTGAAGTTGATCGAACTTGGCTACATGTGCCCTCGGGGACACCTGGTCCACCAGCAGTAACACTCTCCAAGTGGTTAAAATGTTAAACATCTTCAAATTCAATAGCATCATTTAAGAACAGGTAAATATGCAGTATGGACCAGCCATGCACGTTTCGGGTACTTAACCCTCGTCAGTGATCCTAAATCTGAACAATGTGATATGGCCAAACAGAGAGAAAATTGTTATGTCTAATAATGTACCAAAAAAAAAAAATGTAGAAGATTAGGTGGGATGTGATGCAACAGGATCCACTTTTTAGAATTTCAAGAGTTTTTGATAAACTTTGTTTTGGTCCTTTATCAAGTTGACATCACGAGACGGAAAAGAGACACACGACATGTAAACATCAAACACAAAAGACTACACATAAACCGACGAGACCAATGGGTAACCGGTGCCGACTTTGGACGGCCATCTGTCCATGCTAACATCTTAGCCGCACCCATCCAATGCTATTTTGAGCATAGATTTTATTTGGATATGCAACTGAATCGACCCTACAGGAAATTTGGAGCCGCGCACTCTCTGTAAAGTAAATGCAGAAGTTTAAATTCTAAAAATAAAACCAGATGGCGCTAGTGAAATGAATTTGATACCATATAAAACATAGGAGGAGATCTCCAACAGCCAAGTACACAAACCAGCATAAATTTAAGAAATATCAACTAGCTAGCCGTGGTTTATTGTCCAGTAATTCCACGAGTCGCATGAACCAATCAAATTATCACCGAGCCTCGAAGCGGCGAGGTGATAATTTGATTGGTTCATGTGTTCGCGGCGAGGTGATAATTTGAATGGTTCATGTGAGGAGTTACTGGACAATAAATCACGGCTAGCTAGTTGTTATTTCTATTCTTATATAGCACGTGAATGGGTGGAGCTTAGCGCACTGGAAGTTTGTTGGAGATTTTACACCATGCGAGTTCTATGATACATATAGGTACATATTCATAATCGGTGTGTTACAATTTGTCCTATTTACATGGTTCATCTCCAAAAATCTTTGCTGTGTGTAAATGGTTTATATTGTATTTATCATAATTATTTGAGCTTCCGGTTACTCCAGCTCCGAGAGTATATGCCCAGTTCTCTGAATACGTACATGTCCATTTCTTGTCAAACTTCGACCATTCCATACTAACCAATGTAATTTCTATTTTTGAAAAGTCATCAGGATCAAAGTCACAATGAAAATATTGTTTGAAAATTGAAGATTTTTGTTTCGTACATTTCGATTTGCCAGTTATATCGCATGTGCCAGTACTTTCAATAGCTTCCTTGACAGTTTCATCAATCATGTCTTTAAGATTTTGTTCATTTTCAGATACAATGAAGGTCTGAGTAAAATCACGCATTTTATACGTATTGTCATTCCATCCTCTATAATCCCTCATGACTTTTGTAGTTATCTTCTCCACTTCAGCAAACTTTGGTTCGCGACCACCAATAGCCAGATAGCTTGTGATATGCTTCTGTGCGAATTTATATGAGACTTTTCTTTTTCTCCGCCTCCTCTTTGGTACTGAAAAGGGAAAAGCTGAATGAAACATGTATTTGAAACAAGAGGCCAAAGGGGGCAACATTGCTCACCTGAGTTTCAGACATAAGGATGACAGTGTCCAACTTGGTTGAACCTCCTTGAGTCATTGCTTCCTGTAAGGTTTTGTGAAATTTGGTCTAAAAGAAGGGAGGGGATCTCCAACAAAACCCTGTTGCAGCACCAACAGCAAAACACCGAAACACCGGATGCAAAAACACAAAAGACAAGCATACTATAAGACGAAAAGAGACATTCGACATGTAAACATCAAACACAAAAGACTACACATAAACCGGCGAGATCAATGGGCAACCGGTGCCGACGTTGGACGGCCATTTGCCACGCAAGTAGCAAATGGTGTGGTTATCCTGGGTTACGCGCGCACAACCCTCTCACTTCTCTAATTACCCAGAGGTCTCGAAGAACGTACAATTGTGGTGTAAAACAACCTCCTCACTGTTAGATGACCTCACACAAACAAGACCGCAAAACGTAGGGGCCCCAGCATCACAGATGAATATGTAAATGGATATAAAAAGAAGGCGTGCGTAATACAGTCCATGCTCTGCCGGCTGTAGCGAGCTGATGTATGTAAGGTAAAAGTTAAGAATGCCTCAGCCAATCAGAACCCTTATTTGTTGACCGATCGGCACAAAAAAAAACCCCCACAAACTTGGTAGATGACCTTGGGTACTTGCTTCCTGTCAGGCTTCGTGAAATTCTGTGCAGCTATTGCAGAGGAGAAATCGAAAATATGTCAGCCAATCAGAGCACTCGGCGGCCATATTTATTGATTAAACGGCACAAAACACAAACTTGAAGGCCCTTGGTTACTTGCATCTTGAGGTTTTGTGAAATTTTGTGTGGAGTTAAGGTCGAAAATATATCAGGCAATCAGAGCCATCGGTTACCATTTCTGTTGCTCGATCAGCACGTAATAACACAAACTTGGTATAGCACCATGAGTACTTGCTTCTTATAAGGTTTCGCTAAATTATGTGCAGCTGTTGCAGAGGAGAAGTAGAAAATGTATTAGCCATTCAGAGCCCTCAGCGGTCATATCTGTTGACCGATTAGCAAACAAAAGGACAAACTAGGTAGAGGACCTTGAGTACTTGCTTCATGTGAGGTTTGGTGAAATTCTGTACAGCGGTTTGCAGAGATGTCGAAAATGTAAAAAAAACATAACGTCGGATGTATGGACGGCGGACGGCGCAGTATCACAATAGCTTTCTTGAGCTTCACTTCAGGAGAGCTAAAAATCGTACAACAGAGAAGCAAATTATTTTCGTGTGTAATATTACCTTACCTTTTCTTTAAATTTATCTTTTAAGACTTTAATAATTAATTATGAATATAAAGAAAACGAAAAGATTATGATAGCGGAATCTCTATA
Organism: Pinctada imbricata; assembly: GCA_033119305.1. Lineage (NCBI taxonomy): Eukaryota > Metazoa > Mollusca > Bivalvia > Pterioida > Pteriidae > Pinctada > Pinctada imbricata. Next base: position 7,605,687 of record VSWD01000013.1, on the reverse strand, counting down.
TTTTCATAAATCATAAATGAAGATAACCCTCAGACTTACCTATGGTATTGACCTTGTCATGGCAGGATCTTCTTCTACATCTCCGAAACCGTTGAGCCGCAATCTTTACGCCATCAATGGAAGATTCAATGCTGTTTGAAATCTTTGCTAACGCAGATTGGAGAGAACATCCAATTTCCGAAAAATTTATATGTCCTACAGGTTCATTTTCTTTTCTCATCAAAAGAATTTGGACTACTTTTACCACATTGCTGCTCTTTTCTAGGGCATTTCTGCCGAAAAGATTGAATTTGTTCAACCAGTCAAAAGGACTCGTTTTAATAATTTTTTGAATAATTTGAAACATATTCTGTGCGCCGGTCACTCCATTTTTTAGGTCAAAAGAAAACTCGAAAAGCAACACTTCAGGAGATTCTGTCAAAGAATTTAGTAAGCTATTTGCATTGTCCGTTTCTATTTCCAAAAGATAGTTCATCAATTCATTCAATTGAGAAATCCGTGATCGTTTCCTTGTATTTCCTTCAGCAAAAGCATCATTTAGCTTGTTGAAAAGCCAAAGACGGGTTGAAACGCTTAGTTCACTGATAGATAGCACTTTATTTTCCTCACTGCCCAATTTCGGATATTTGATGCAACGATCAAAAGCTGTTGCAGCAATCAGTTTCACATCTGAGCAAATAGTTGCAGAATGTTTGTTCAAGAAAAAAGGAACAAAGAAGGACTGTAAGCATGTATTTATCCTGTATGGTTCATGGTCATAGTTGTCTCTCCTGATAGTCGTCTGATTACTTATTGATTTACAAAACGCTTTGGCAACTGAAGCATACGGTCTGACACATATCGGCAGTACTGCATAAAACTCGTTATACCATCCGCAAGTCTTTCCATCTGGAAAACAATGAGAGCAGGTCGATGGTAGGCCTATTCTTTTCTTTTTGAATTGGTTTTGTGTTGTCATCGGTTCACATGTATGCAGAGAGCTATTGAGAACCTGCCCAAAGTCATACTGCCCTACGTAGTAAGAGCTTGCGTACCAAGCAAGTCCTACTGAATCGACAATTCTTTCTCCCACAGACTGACCATTGGTATATGTTACGCTTTCCTACACAAGCAACGGTTCCTTCTTTGCAGGATTCGAGATTTGATGAACAACTCACTACGCAGAAAAAAGAAACCACCATAACAAATATGATATCCGAATGCATGGTGTTTTGGGAATATTTTAAATCTGTCTCTAAAACTAAATCCTCTAAGTTTTTAACTCCTTAAGATAAGTTTACCTTCGGCAATGATAAGCTCACTCGACGTAACCATGGATCACGATAAACAAACACAGAACAATTCAAAATAATTCTTTATTAATCTTTTATCTTGAGGAGAGTGTCAATATTAAAAAATACTTTGGTAATGTTTTTTTTTAACCAAGTACATCGCATTTGATAAATGACAAATATGGATAATGTCCATATTCCTGTATACAGGACAAAATCGATAATTCAGAAAATCTAATTCAAAAATTGACGAGTTCCCCATATCGACCGTAGAACTTCCTCATTGACGATGTTAGTCGGTCGCAAACATATCCCTGACTGAGAAGTTTATCTGAAAGACGCCTAGCCCTCAGAACAAAATCCGTATATTTGGTACTTGCTCTGGCATAGCGTATCAACTGAGATATAAACACGCCATAAGCAGGCGATGAAGGGATGTTGCTACTCAGAAAGGAAAGTTTGTAATGCTGAAATTGAAGTCGTCACGTTTGTTATAGAGTGAGGTGTTCATGTGACCATCAGTGTCGTAGGACAACATTATGTCCAAATAGGATGCTGAATTATTTGTCTCTGTAGTTTCTTTGACTTCAAGCTCTGAAGGATATATACTGCTTAGGTAATCCGCGAATTTTGGATTATTGATAGACAACACATCGTCTATGTATCTGTAAGTGAAGTTGAAGTCAGAAGCTAAGTATCTTATTCAGCTTCGTACGAGTAAAGGAAAATGTCGGCAAGGAGTTGGGCACAATTGATACCCTATGGAAAAGCAGTAATTTCTAAAGTTGCCTATTATTTTTACACGAGGGTTGAATTTCCGTGCCCCTGATCACATCTGTTGATTGATTATTTTTCTCTATCTAAATGGGCTCAAAATGAGGTTTTTGTGTATTGTTTCTCATATTATGACCGGCTAACACTGCAATCATGTATGACGTCACAATAACGTTACAGTTAAAAGCACTTCCGGAATAGGCTTATCTCAACCTGCAGGGTGAGACAACATTTATCCTGACACCTTATTCCGCGGATAAGTCAGTCTCAAGTGACAGAAACAGCCAACATAGAAGCTAATATTTCTCCCATTGTCAGGGGTCCTGTTCTTCACACTTTTCGAATATGATGCTTTTTTACTTCTTATGGTTGAATATGATATGCTCCTCGGCTGATTTTGAAGTCCATTATGTTCATTTTCATCTTTGTTATTAGAAAATGTCGAGTTAATTTACATGCTAATTCAAGACTGGAATGTTGACTGCACCCTATATACATGTTTCTCATTTTTCTTTACAATAACTCTGTGGAGATTACTTATGGTTATTGTAACCATATGGCCTCTCCCCCACAATAATTATGCAAATTAGTAATTTTGATATTTGATTGATTTCTGTCTATTTATCGTATATGATATATTTCCATTTGTAAATGTCCGGGAGAAGATAACTCTAATATCAAACGTTAACTTTACAATCACGTGCTAAACTGATGTAATATAAATGATTGTCATTCCCGCCAGTGCGTAACTCTAAGTCTGTCAATACGAGGTGAAACAGAAGCTATAGCGATTCGCCTGTCACAGGTCTGGCGCAATAAACGAAATGGCCACGAATTGTTCTAGATTCAGACAACATTGTTTATATGTCTGGATTCCAATTAAGTGATGGATTTCAATGGCAATTTCCATGTGATTGCAAAAGGTCCGATGCTCCCAATATATACAAAGCACAAGATTTTGTATTACACGCACTTGTAGATTCATTCTCATACTGCTTTAATCAACATGTTATTTTCGCCGATAGGCTAACATTATGATGTTGTTCTTATTGAGGTCATACGGTCGTTGTCTCATGTGTGTGTCTTCTGATGTAATCACTACAACGTTGTAATGTTAGAGATCTCCTCCTTATCTTAATTACTCTTCAAATTGGGGTTAACGTTTGTAAATGTCTGATAGCTTGCTAGGGGGTCCGTCGAGATGCTCAATGTGGTGGTCTATTGTGAGTGCTGTTGAGATTATCGTCAAGATCTTCTTTAACTCATTTGTTAACGTGAAGTAGATGTTTTCTGTAGGTTATTTTTTTTAATTGTAATTTATTTCATATCTGGTTATTTATTTTCTTTCGTTTTCATATTATTTCCTTGATTGTATGTATATCTTACAAATACATCATAATGGTCGATGTGTACTTCTTCATCCCTTATGCTCAATTTAAATCATTATCCCTGTAAATTCCTTAAGAGATTCCTGGTTGGATTGAGTATGGTATTTGGGGTTTGAAAGGTCTGTCTGTTAGAGCAATGAGCTGTAAAGTCGAATTAATATACCTTGTTCGAATTCCAGGCACTCTTATCGGCTTTTTTCATCTCGCATCCACCTTTATTCCAGCTGCGGGAGGGGATATGCATCTTACCGATAATGATTCTGACTTCTGAGACAATTATGTGAACATTAAAGACCATAATGACACGTACACTGTACTCGTTTGAAGAGTGTATGACGTAGCGGAGAAACGATACGCCAAAAGTGAATCGTGATTTATTGCGATATTTTATTTGTTGTATTGCGATATATTGTTTCTTTTCATTTTGAACATTTTGATATGTAAATCAGGTTTCTCTTTGTATATTTGTCCATAATGTTAACATTTTCTGATTGAATTTGACATTGCCAATGTCATTTTCTCGGATTAAGCGCAAACAAGTCATTGAATCCTTTTGACTTATTCTGTCATAATTCATTTCAATAATGAGCGAAGTGGACCACGGGTCTCTAGTTTTCAGTTAAACTTATTGCCTTCAGAGTAACTCAATGATTTATACAGATTATCTTTAAGGGTGTGATACATTGCGATACGCATTTCGTATCGCGATACGATACGAATTTATTAGATATCGCAATATATCGACATATTGTTACACCCCTAGTATGACGTTTTGTACTTGTGATTGTAAGCAGTATGCTAGAATACAACGGCATTGCAATCATTCCAAGAACGTACTTTGAATATACATTTATGAAAGGGTATCTGAATTACCGAGTTATGTGTGTTGACATTCTTTGATTTACTAATTCCCTCTTGTGCAACTTCCCGTCGCCAGGACATGTTCACAATATGACGATTTTATAGTTGTGTGTTGCATATCAGTAACAATACACAAATTAAGACAATCATTCTTCATATATGCACCACAATTTTCTGTTTCATTCTTCTGTCCCGAAAACGCGTTTTTCTAGGTAAAAAGATGACTTAAAAAATCAGGTCACCACCGGTACAGTTTTCAGGTTAAAGCAGCCGTTGCAGCATGGTTCTTTATCTCTATAGAATGCATCGTTGAAATCAAAACTGAAAAAGTCTGAACTGAAAACACGTTCCTTTCAATAGTTTTTTTCTCGGGGAATAACATTGGTTCTGCATATTATCAATATGTACATCGAGACAATCACCGAATCTATCTAGCATGTCTAGTTTTCATGGAACTGTTGTGATGGGTAATGTTTGCAAACGAGAGACGCTGACTCTCCCCGGTCACCTGTTCTGACTTCGGAATATGTTTTATTCCTGGGTTCGCATGTGGTCTAATGGATATTGCCGACATTTTCCTTTACTAGTACGAAGCTGAATTCATTCAATCTTTGGTCTCTGAAGGGAAAAGATACTTAGCTTCTGACTTCAACTTCACTTACAGATACATAGACGATGTGTTGTCCACCAATAATTCAAAATTCGCGGATTACATCAGCAGTATCAATCCTTCGGAGCTTGAAGTCAAAGAAACTACAGAGACAAATAGTTAACGTCTTCAAATTCATTAACATCATTTCAGAGCAGATAAATTTACAGCATGGACCAAACATGCACGTTTCGGGTAATTAGCCCTCGTCAGTGATCCTCAATCTTAACAATGTAATATGGCCAAAATCTGTGAAAATATGTCCTAAATATACCGAAAGACGTAGCAGGATGGCTGGGATATGATGATATAATTCAGCATCCTATTTTGACATGATGATGTCTAACGACACTGATGGTCACATGAACACCTCACTCTATGACAAACGTCACGAATTCAATTTCAGCATTACAACTTTCCTTTTCTGAGTAGCAACATCCCTTCATCGCCTGCTTATGTCGTATTCATATCTCAGTTGATACACTGTGCCAGAGCAAATACCAAATATATATATATGGATTTTGTACTGAGAACTAGGCGTCTTTCAGATAAGCCTCTCATTCAGGGATATGTTTGTGACCGACTAACATCGTCAATGAGGAAGTTCTACGGTTGATATGGGGAACTCATCATTCACTATGATGTCCCACTCTCCAGAATGGTGGATGATGTTCTGTCATAGACCATTTGAACCATCCAACCAAAGATTGTACTCTATGTCTTGCGAAATGGAAGTAACCGGATGTGACAGTTGTACCGAATTGAAGCGGCGGGTGCTGCATGCAAGCAGGGGATGCTTACTCTTCCTGGGCACCTGGTCTCACTCCCATAACGGGAGTTCGCTTCTTTTCATGTGGTGGAGGTTTTCGTTTGCTTGCTTTGGTTCCTGTGTTATCCTGATTTTGTATGCCTTCGGTTTCTGATTTTCTGAATTATCGACTTTGTGCTGTATACAGGGATATGGTCATTATAAATATTTGTCATTCTAATGATATATGCTTGCCTTCTCGACTTTAAGACTAGTAACTGGGTACTTGTTCAATATCTATTCCAAAATGTTGCGACCGTATAGCCTCTCCTTCAAAAGATACACCTACAAGATACGCACTACGGATTGTGCCCCGTGCCTCTGCATGTAGGCTTTACAAAAATAAACAAATAAAACAGATAAGCAATTCGACAGATGCATTTGAGGGGTGCTTTAATTTACAACGAGAAAATTGTCTGTTTATCCTTGTATGTCAAGTGTTTTGATAGATGGACAACATGCAGTCATTTTGAAGATGGATCGATCTTGCAATATCATTGGTTGGTGGATAACGTTGTCAATTTTAAGTATGATTCTCGTCAGGGGTCTTATAGCTTACTTTGATGGAGATATGTTGTGTCGTCTCGTGAAATGTTAGATAATACTTGAATGATTTTTTGTTTGTTTCTGATTATCAAACACGGATCAGTTTTAAGTGCAAAACGATTTCTACCTTGTATGAATATCTTCTGATATATAACATGAAATATCATCATATATATGTTTTTGCTATTTCGGAAACTAGCCATTTCAACGATAAATATCATCGAAATTAAAGGAGTTTAACATCTTAGCACCATCCCTGCAATGCTTTTTTGAACATAGATTTTATTTGGATATGCTACTGAATCGACCTACAGGAAATCTTGAGTCGCGCACTTTCTGTAATGTAAATGTACAAATCTAATTTCAAAAAATTAAAGAGGGCGCCACTAAAATAATGATAGTGTCTCCGCTGGAAGCATCACTGATGATAATTTTATATTCGAAACACGTGTCTGGTGCATGGAAATTGGTTTGGAATTTTCTTCAAGAATAGAGTTGGAGCCCTTCGACATTATTTAGACACTGGTTTTTACGATACAAAATAAAAGCTCCCTAATTAACGTATCTATATGCGTCATGCAGCGAGGTGTTCAAATTGTCGTCGAAAAATTGAATAATATCCAAGTGCGAAGCGGATCTGTCACTCTCGGTTGTTTCCTTGATCTCTAGTTCATTTATATATATTTGTTGTTGGTCAATCTTAAATTTCGGAGTATTGATGGACAAAACGTCAACCATGTATTTGTAGGTAAAAGATGAAGTTCTGGACGTAAAACTACAAAATATTTATTACTTTGGTCTTGCTTAGAAATTCTTGTGTCTATTCATACAAAGATCATTTTGATCAATTACGATTGAAATAAAAAAAAATATTGCTTGTTTCCGATACAATAGCGGAAAACACAATCACAAAAATCAGAATAATGGAGAGATGTAGCTGATTTGTCTTTATGCAAGAATCTGGTAAAGATTGATACAATGTTCAGACTAATGAAATTTGCATTTTGGCTTTTGTTTCTCAGATTGAAGTTCAAGAAAAAGGAACAGGTTACATACTAATAGATGACTTTGCTGTATATAAGTCGCCATGCTCTTCACCAGGTATATTATCTTATCTTACCTCGTTCATTATAAATTCAAGAAGAAACAATATTACTCTCGACTATTTAATTGTAAATTACTCGCCTTTCTAAACATACCGGATACATGAAATCATGCAGGCATCGTACATAAAATATTTCATGCTTTGAAATACCTCTTCCTTCTCCGAAATCTGCAACTATTCTCTTATTCAGGAATACGATTTGAGCAGTGCTCACCGCCTTCCTATAGTAGAATTCATGGTCAGAAGACAAGCTGTTATACATTTGTGATGACACCAATGACGTACCTGGAGGGTGTCAAATTCTGCAGAAAAATGTTCGTCTTTTCATCACTTTTGGCCATAGAAACGGACATAGAACACCATTACATTATGGACATTATCAAGTGTATAAGTATTTCTATAGCTTTATCGATACGCAATGAGAATAAAAAATCACCTCATGATCAACGAATCTAATAATCCTAAACAATGCAAAAAGAAACTCATCTTCATTCAAATGAATAGAAAGCTCAAAGAAACAATACAATTTGTTCTAATTTTGATTTTTCTTAGAATGTCCATTCATACATATTACTCTCCGGAAGAGAAATAGAACACAGTTTTCAAATATTTTGCAATAATCTTCTGTAACCGTTCATACTGAAGGATAATTTTGATAATGCTTTAATTTTTGTTGCCTTGTCATTTAATACTGTAAACGTGGATTTATGGTTTGGTGTTAGAATTAGCGTTTTTCACAAATCAATTGCGACTTCGTGAAAATGTTCCTCACGCGAAAATAATAATACGGAAGTGTTCCAACTCCATACCTTCTAAAAAAATAAATTCACAAGGCAACTTGATTTCCAGGACCATCCAAAATTCATTTCAGTAGCGCCCTCTGGTAATATCTTTTTAATCTAAATTTGTGCATTTACTTTACAGAGAGTGCGCGGTTCCAATTCTGTAGGGTCGATTCAGTAGCATATCTAAGTAAAATCTATGTTCAATATAGCATTGGAAGGATGGTGCTAATATGTTACCTCCTTAAATTTCGATGATATTTTGAAATGTAATAACAAGTTTCCGAAATAGCAAAATAATATATATGATGTCAAATTGATTAAGGGACAAAACAAAGTTTTTTTTTCGGGCAACAGAGCTGGAAAGAAGTGATTAATACATTAATTTTAACTGCTCGTCACTGCAACAAGAGAGTGTATATAGCTTCTCGAAAAAAATCTAAACCAATTTTCATGCACCAGACACGTTTTTCGGATAATAAATCCTCAGCAGTGATGCTTCCAGCCAAAGTGATTTAACCCTGCCGCATTTTCACAATCGCAAAGACGTCTAAACAGCGAAAATTTCTCCCTGTCTAAACGTTTTGATGCTCAATTTGGTGCTCTATTGTGAGTGCTGTTGAGGTTACCGTCAGATCTTCTTTAACTCATTTGTGTCACACTTATGCCCTTTGCCGTGTGGAGCTCGTAAAAATGTTCCCCGCGAGGAGTTTGACAGTAAGTGTTTTGAATATTTTCCTGATTCCATGGTCGCAATAGCACTTTCTATATAGATATAACCTCAGACAGTGCAATGCATGTATTTTATATATTGTTTTCATTCTCGTGCATGAACATCGACGGCGGGTGCGGCTAGCCAACAGGGGATGCTTACTCCTCCCGGGCACCTGGTCCCACCTCTCAGCTTTATATGGGTCCGTCGATGCTTAATATTGTGCTCTATTGTGAGTGTTGTTGAGATTATCGTCAGGATCCCCTTTAACTAATTTGTGTCACACTTATGCCCTTTGCCGTGTAGAGCTCGTAAAAAAGTTCCCCGCGAGGAGTTTGACAGTAAGTGTTTTGAATATTTTCCCTGACATGGTCGCAATAGCACTTTCTATATAGATATAACCTCAGACAGTGCAATGCATGTATCTTACATATTGTTTTCATTTTCGTGCATGAACATCGACGGCGGGTGCAGCTAGCCAACAGTGGATACTTACTCCTCCCGGGCACCTGGTCCCACCTCTAGCTTGCTAGGGGTCCGTCGATGCTCAGTTTGGTGCTCTATTGTGAGTGCTGTTGATATTATCGTCAGGATCCTCTTTAACTCATTTGAGTCGCGAAAGTTTCCCCGGGGAAAATAAACACCTTTACAGCATTCGAACACAATATTAAAATAGGAAAAACTAAAGTTTTAAGTGAAAAACTTACCGAGCTTAATCCCCTGTTTTCAAATTGTAAATACATCGAATGAAATAATTCCTTCTTCTTTAAGTTCTGGTTTTATTACTGCACGTTTATTCTAGATGTTCAAAAAAGCGCCTAGCTTTGGATTGTGGCTGAGAGGAAATGACAGTCGATGCTGAGCATGCATTTGTCTACATGGAGGATCAACCAAAACCCGTCAAAAGCTTCAATTACAACAACTGGCACCCGGGACAGCCGAAATAATATTGGAGGGAACCAAGACTGTATGGCGCTGCTGAAATACGGAAATGAGTATCAATGGGGAGACGAGGACTGTAGCTACAGGAAATCCTTCTTCTGTGAAGCTGAGTTTGCTAACTCAGATATTCCCAACAATGGCATGCCAGCCCCTGTGGTCGGAAAGTGAAGAGTCGCGGAAATGTATTATGGTTGTGAAGAGACAAAGACCAATTTTCATCTTCACTTGAATGAATATTCAATTTGTATGACCGTTAATTGTAGTATTTCAGAGAAATAAAGGCAAAGCAAAACAATACTAGTTTTGTTTTGCACATTATACTAGTATGTATTTCAACCAAATGCGACTTTCACTTAATTCCTTTAAATTGTTTCCCCTTAATTGGAGCATTTCTAGTAGGCAGTCAAGTTTGTTTCCAGTTACCTTTCCAAATGTGCAATATAATGAATAGGACAAAAACCATTGAAATTCTTTAATTCATATTAATATATCAGAGGAGCATTTATAGAAGTGGAAAATGACATAACAAAACATTCTAGAATATTATCTTAGATTGTATGGAACTAGAGAAAGAGCAGGATCTCCACCAAGACTGGCGGCATCACCGACAGCAAAGCACCAAAACACCCTATGCGAAAAAAAGAGCTGAAAGGCAGAGCAAGAGACGTACGTCGAAGAGACACACGACATAGAAACATTAAACCACAGGGACTTGAATCCTTAAGTTTATTTACAAGATATCGTATATTTTCTTCTATAGGGGAATATGACGGTAAAGTGAGCAATTGTTTAGGGATTCAAGTCCCTCTGCATTAAACACAAAATACTTCACACAAACTAACGAGACCAAAAGGCAGTCGGTACCGGCATATAGGAATTAAGGCCATCGGTCATACTAGCAGCAAATTGTGTCGTTGTTTGGATTACGTACGCATAACCCTCCCACTTTTTCTGGTTATCTATAGGTCTCGAAGAACGTATAATTGTAAGGTAAATTAGTAAGATAATACCACAAACAAGACTGCAAAACACAGGGGCCTAAGCAACACGCTGGTGTATATGTAAAGGGATAAAAAACAATGGGCGTATGAAATACAGTTCGTGCTCTGTTGGCTGGAGAGAGCTCGGGCATGTTGTTACTCGAGGAGTTCGACTGTCATTCAGAGAGGACAGGTGGTCGTTGCCCTGTCTTTTCTAAAAATGTTTGGGTAAGGCCTGACATGGAGTTCTGTCGTCACAGTCAGTAGAGTTCAAGTTATAAGAATGCGTTTTTAAAAGTTTGCAAATTGGTCAAGTATCATGTCGGGTGTCAATCTGGTGACAGTAAGCTCAAATCTAAAGAGATATACACTGTTATTTGTACAGGTACGATTTTCAAAAGATTCTAAGAAAGCTGACAATATAGTTTTTGTAAAGTTTCCAGAAAGTCTTAACTAGATTATGAAAGCGGAAACCTTGAACTTAGTTTCTTTGTGATTTACGACTATGAAAATCCAAAACACAAGTACACGCTCTAGCGTATCGGATAAGCTGTGATATGTTAATGCGTACATGACGGTAATCTAGAAGCATCACCGTCAAGCGAGGGGAAATTAGCAATCATCTGTTTTGTCATACATACTTGTATGAATGTCTCCAGACTAGTTTCTACAATTCAAAGTCAATTTTGATATTTAGGTCCAAAAATAGTGTTTCAATAAGATCATGTGCCCAGGGAGGTTTAGGGTATTTTGCCCGCTGACAACGTCCGTCACTTGTTAATGCCACAGACATTATTTAGGGAAAGTATCCAAAATGTAATAACTGTGTCAATTGCCATAGCGGTCGTCATGGCTGTTCCGGGAAATAGATGTTTGTCATAAAAGAAGAGAGGGATCTCCAACCAGACCCTGTTACAGAAGCAACAGCAAAACACCCGATGCAAAAACACAAAGACGAGCACACCCAGAGACTAAAATGAGACATACAACACATAAACATCAAACACAAAATACTACACATAAACCAACGAAACCAATGGGTAGCCGATGCCGACTTAGGACGGCCATTTGCTACACAAGCAGCAAATGGTGTGGTTATCCTGGGTTACGTGCGCACAACCCTCCCACTTTTTCCTATTACCCAGAGGTATCGAAGAACGCACAATCGTGATGTAAATAATCTTCTCATTGTTAGATGAACATACAAACAGACGGCATGACGCAGGGGCCCAAGAAACACACAGATTGATATGTAAATGGATATAATTTTTTTCTTAAATTTAAAAAAGTTTAATTAAATGGATATGAAAATCATAATTTTCCTTTTCAGTTGTTTATATTTACATGATCTAGGTGACGTATCAAAGTACAAATTTCTTGTAAATAATAACTCGGATGAAAATGTATATAATATAATAACTGACTACTTGGAATACGATTTTTTTAATGGAATAAACACTTTCTGGCGTTATTTTTGCGTTATCTTGCAACGCAATAGCGGAGACAGAAATATGTAAAACAACCGTCCGCAAAGATAAAGCTTCAAAGTCTAGGAATTCGATTAGTATATAAGTTTAATATATGATAACATATATATTTAATATTTGCATACGACACCTCCTCAAAATGTTCATTTTCCTTAGAATTTGTGCGGATTCGAATAAATCCAAATGTTTGGTTATTATGAGAATTTTAAAATGTTTATTTTTGCTATTTACTCGGTTTTGCATAATTTGTGTCTCGATAACTCATGTCAACATCCAATTAAATGGCAAAAATAAAGAGTAAATTCCTTATGAATTACATTTTCCCCTTCTCTTCAACAACTACTGATCAGAATTTCACTAAGTTCCTGATCCTAGAATTAATTTTGAATGGGATTTTATTAATATACGAGGGCTGATTGCTATGTTGTGAGCCTCGGTTTTCTGGGTTTCAGAAGGTATTCTGCATATATATGTTATCTACAAAAAAGGACAAACAATCAATGGCACATACTATGCTTCACTTCTGACACAGTTACGGGAAAATATTAACCTTGAGCGCTGCGAAAATCTCACTTGTTAAAGGTGTGTTGTTCCGTCAGGACAATGCTCAATCCTGTTTACAAGTCTGTCACTGCCATGGCTGCCATTCATGATTGTGGCTTTTAAAACTTGATTGAGCATATCATCCGCCTTATACACCTGATCTTGCTCCATTAGATTGAAAGCATGTATTTCTGGCACCCACTTTCAGTCCGGTGATGACGTCATACTTGCAGTGGATGGCTCTCTGATCAGTGAAGATAAGGAGATCTTTAACTAAAAGTGGTATACCGAAGGCAAAAGTGTATAGATACTGAAGGGGATTATGTAGAAAAATAATGCAAAATGTCTGATAAAACTCAAATCCTTAAATACGAGGGTCACAACATATCAATCAGCCCTCGTACAATGTTTGTTGTTCTGGGCAAAAAATCGTGACAAAGTAAAAAGTTGGGCAGTGTAGTGCATATCATGCTCTAATGAGCGGTTTGGATAGGTTGTTAAAAAGTCATGCTCCTAAGAAAAAAGGAAACAAAGAATAAGAATAAAAGAGATATGCTTCTCAGACCATGTTAAATTGAAATAAGAAGGCTTCTTGTGTGAATAATAAGTATATATACAGGACAAAAACTGTGAATTATACAAGTAAATGTTAAATTGTTATGACATTGAGAATGAACAGTTGACCTTAAACAAAGGTCACGGATAAAAGATAAGTATTTAAGGTTATTATCATCAAGACTGATCTTAATCTGATCAAAGCTCAAAATTTTATCAACAAAAGACTAATGTGACCTTGAAATCGAACAAATGAATTTTACTCAAGGTCAAGGCGAAAGAGCTTGATGCAAGGTGTAAAGTTTGAACTTTCAAGGTCATACAGTCTTTGTTCTATTGGCAAAAGTTTGTTGTGACCTTGAGAATGAGAATTTGACCTTGGGTCAAGGCCAGTGTAAAAGGACTGGGATCAACGATTATATTATGAAGTTTTAACTCTGAAGGTCAAATATTCTTTGTTCTGTAAGCAAAGTTTGTTGTGACCTTGAGGATCAAAATTTGGCCTCGAAATAGGTCAACATTAAATGACTACTTATATAAGTAACCTACCATCCAATTTTCAATTTAAAATCTCAAAAACTGTAGAAATTTGCACTTTGCCAATTCAAAGTTACGGCTTTAACCCAAAATAGCGCGAAAACCGTAAATATTTTAAAAACAGTTATAATAATATAAAACAAATGTCGTTGTAATCGAAAAGTTAGTTTAAGAGTTATAATGGTTTAAAGAATTGACCTTCAGGGACCTCTAGCGGGGGCATTGGTGAACTTATCAACAAACAAAAGAAGATCTTGCTATTTTCTTTCAAATGGCCATTTAAGAAATGACTGTAATAATTTTTCTGTCTATCGATGTATAGACAAAAACCGATGCACAAACTATATAATCCGCGAAGCGGATTATATTTTGTTTGTGCATCGGATTTTGTCTATACATCGATAGACAGAAAAATTATTACAGTCATTTCTTATAATTTAATTAAATCACTATTTAATCATCTAGTTTATTTTGCAATTGAAGTTATTTCAGCGTGGTTGATTTTCAAGTTCAAAACTGGCGACGTGATCTTTGAACAGGCCTAACGTAGCGGCGCTCGCCGTTAGTGATGTCATAATAGGTGACATTGTCTATACAGCTATAGATAAAATTTCGCGCTGTACGTTTGTATAGGCGTTATACAGACATTACGGGAATAAAGTCGGTAAACTCCGTAGTTAAATTATTGTCTTATAATCATGAAAACAAATTATTATCTCTCAACAAAGTGCCTGGAAGTGGAAGGGGTAAGAATAAAAATAATAAGAACAAAGAAAATACGTTGCAATAACAGAAAGGATTCCGGTAGAAAAGTCGGAATCCTCAATAAAACTAGAAAAAACCCAAGCAAGCAATTAACAACAACAACAACAGCAGCAGCAGCAACAAAAAAAAAAAAAAAAAAAAACAAAAAAAAAAAAAAAAAAACCCACAACAAAACAAACAAACAAACAAACAAACAAACAAAAAAAAACCAACAACAACAAATTAACAAACAAAAACAAGAAAAACAAAACCAAATCAAACAAAAAACAAAAAGATGATGATAATACATGAATAAAATTATTTAAAAAAAAGTTAAAATTTTATAATTTTTCCTCTAGTTCTAAGTGAAATTAAGATACTGTCATCTGGGATTCTAGCTGCATAATGACTTGCTGTTCATTTTACAAGGACGACTTATTTATTATGACTTTGCCGATACTTGATACTGAACGTCACAAATGGATTCTTGGTACAAGCTGTCTTTATGACGAAATGTCTGAACACCAAAACAAGCGGATGTCGAACCGTCTTATTCATTAATCAGAGTTTAGGAAACGCTTATCGTTCATCAAGCTGAAATTTAAACTTTCGATAGATCAATAACATGGCGGCGCCCATGTGGAGTGATCTAGCGAAGATTTCTCAGGAAAATAAAGAAAAAGAATTTCCGAAACTAACAGAAAAAGATGTTGAAAGCTTTAGCTTCGTTGTTGACAATGTAATCGGTTACAAAAAAGAGCGAAGAGCTGCATTCATCCCACTTGGTGGAATACCCCACATACCAAGGTCCAGAGAAGAAATCCTTATTTCATCTTTCTTTGAAAGTTGTACATTTAAAGCCACTGCAGCTTGTGTCGTTGGTAAGAATTAACTTTACATGTTTTATGGATGAATTTGTTTTATTTTAGCTTAGTAACGAAGTACGATAATACGCCAGATAGTCCGACTTGCAGACCTACGACGGTGTTATCTGTTTTTTCGTCTTCGGTCTGACTGCTATGTATAGGCAAAACTTGAGAATTTCTGTGCGAAAAAAAATCGGGAAAGTCGTCCTTTTTTTTTGACAAATTCCAGTCTCTTCCAGCAAAAAATAACTCACCCAGTCCTCCTCCCCCTAAAAAATCCCCTCTGGGCCTGGTTTCACCTCTGTGCGCATGACAAACTGTCGTCGATCAGAGGAAAATCGGAAGAGAAGAAGAGGTGAAACCAGGCTTAGAGGGGATTTTTAGGGGTAGGAGGACTGGGCGAGTTATATTTTGGTTGAAGAGACTGGAATTTGTCAAAAAAAGGACGACTTTCCCGAATTTTTTTTCGCACAGAAATTCTCAAGTTTTGCCTATGCATAGCAGTCAGACCGAAGACGAAAAACAGATAACACCGTCGTAGGTCTGCAAGTCGGACTATACGCCAGAGTGCGGAATGTACTATACTGGAAGAAGAAGAAGAAGAAGCTTACCTGAACCAAAGGCTCAAGTGCTCTTTTGTGTGATTCACTAGTTACAGTGCAACGAGGATGCTAATTTCTTATTCAGTTATTTTCCTGTCTTCGTTGCAGCTGATACATATTTTATGTCTGAGATGGACCAATTTTCAGTCAAGTTTACCCCAAGTGTTTAGGCATGAATTCCTCATGAATCTTTGAAATCAATATGCCTACATTATATTGGACATTTTATTGACCGACAACACCAGATTTGTGTTCAACACCTACACAGACACCTCACCCGGATGTGTTACTAACCTACTGGACAAACTTGGATGGGAACCCTTACAAGCACGACGCACAAAGAACAGACACGTCATGTGCTACAAGATCAACCACCAACTCATAGACATCAATCCAGGGGGTTACTACACATCTGGGGACTCACGGACCAGAGGGAGCAGGAATCTTAGACAGATCAGAGCCCAGAAGGATACTTACCACCATTCCTTCTTCCCTAAATCCATCAGGGACTGGAACTCCATACCAGAGGAGGTGAAGTCAGCAACATCCCTAGAGGACTTCAAGGCCAGATTGAGTGACATCCCCTGGCCTAGGCTGACCTCCCATGAGTAAACCATCACTTGCCTGTACATAGTTTTAACCTTTTAAACTTTAACCGAGGAAGCTCCTTGTTTTTAATGACATGCGCTAGAGTTATTCAACACTCCAGTCAGGAGTTCAACTCTAATACAGGAAGAAGAAGAAGAAGAAGAACTTCTTTCCTTTTCTTTTGACATGCAGTAGAATCGACATTATCGCTATTTTAAATCGACTCCTCTAACACCGTTTCACCGCCTTGCTTGTGTCAAATTTGCTAGTGTGTCGTGACGTCAGGGACCAATCAGAGCCAAGCTCTAGAAATATGTCAATCCATAGTTTGTTTCGGAGATACTACATTTAGTAATTATAGAAAAGAATGATTCCTAATAGACCTTCTTCATATTACCGTTAGACTTGCATTTTAGACACTCCAAGACCCGACATCACTACTTTTGATGTTATTTCTAATTGTGACGTTATAATTCAAATACGACGTCACAGTTAAAAGTTATGTCAAATGTTGTCATGTCGGGTCTATGTGTAAAATACAAGCCAACTGTGGTAATGTGAAAATCGTCTATTGCTAAAAATAATATCTCCTTTGTAGTCAAAGTTTCATATAAACATGATAAATTGAAATACATTGTTTATATTTATTAGCCAATTTGGGTTTGTTATAAGGACCGATTCCCAATGCAAAATGATAAATTTTACCCGATTGTTAACAGAAAATTCTTAATTCATAACTAACTATTACACACTTTTTCTGTAAAACATTGTAATTGTTCAGAGTTTTGTTAGTAATATGCATATCTTATATCAAATGAAGTTGAATTTGATAGATATGAAAACATCAAGGAGGTTAGGCACGGTCCATTTGATATTCAGGGGGGGGGGGGGGGGCTTGGGTTTTTTGTTGGAGCAAGATTATTTTTTTTAGCCCCGGACCGGGGCAAAATTATTTTTTTCTTGCAAAGTTGGAGCAAGGAAATTTTTTTTTTATAACAATTGATGTGAATTATATTAAGAATGTATGTTTATTTTCAATAGAAATTCTTTATTTTTACTTAAATTACTTTAAACATTGCTTTATCTTTATGTAAAACTTGAATTCACTTCTAAACTGAGAGAGATAAAAGATTTTTACAATATGTGATATATAATTTTCAGTATACAAAATGTATTTAAGGTCATGTAACATGTGAGAGGGCCTGATGCAAGTTTTTACATGTAGAAATGAAAACTAGTGAAAAACTTAATTAAATTCTCCTTCCAAGCTTGTATATAAAATTAGACACTAAGGTGATACATGTATCTATCAATAGTAATATATTATATTGATAATGTATTAAAGCATTTTAATTGTGTTGTCACATGCATATACTTTTAATGTTTTCAAATATGAACTTGCCATTACAGAAGAAAACTATGGCGAGCGAAGCAAGCCAAAAAATGTTTATAGAAAGTAAAAAATTTCAGGGATTTTAAGCAAATTTTATGGTTATTCTTCAAATTTAGATTACTTGTAAGAGCAAGATTATTTTTTTCTGTCACACCATAAGCAAATTAATTTTTTTCATCAAAATTCAGAGCAAAATTATTTTTTTCAAAAAAAACCCCAAGCCCCCCCCCCCCCCCCCCCAGAATATCAAATGGACCGTGCCTTAATTTGTCTGTTTCTCACGGTGAAATTTTCCCACATTGTGTAGTTTTTCCAGTTCAACATTTATGGGACCTGGGCTCATTCCCAAAACACTGAAAATAAACACTGCATCTATAACCAGTCAGGGGAACTACTGTATGAAGTGATTTTAAAAATCACTATATGAAGTGGTATTTAAAACTCAAAGAAAGAGTTGTCCCTCCTAATATCCATGATAATCACTCATTGCAGTGATCAATTCAGAAAACTGTGTAAAGTATTTTAGTAAATCACTAGATGGAGTGATCATTGATAGTCACTGTAGACAGTGATTTCCCAAACTCAGGTTTAAAAAATCATTCTCTAAAGTGATTAACCATACAACCCCACCAAACTTTAAAGCCCAAACGCCACTATTTCTGTTTGATGCGTACTGGTGCAAGTGGTCATAAAAGTTATTTTTAGATTCTGCTCCATCTGGGAAAACTAACAGTCATACCAGGAAAACTCAGATTTACTCATAATCAGAGCTCAAAAATGTGTTAATTTTATGCCAGGAAGTCACAAAATAAGCATTTAAATGTGATTTAGTCATGCCTCATCTTTTTAAACAATTTCTAATAGGTAAATACTGAGTTGACCTAATTTTATCAGACATTACATAGGGAAGAGCATTTAGATATAAGGCCAAAAAGTACCATTTTATCAAAAGTTATACAAATTTTATAATCACTGCATTCAGTGATTATTTTAATCACCATATGCAGTGGTTCCCCTGACTGATAACTTCCTTGTTATGCATTCTACATCCATCAAACCACCATTACTTTAATTCAGTAAATTTATTTAACTTCATCATGTTAGATTATTATAATAATTCTAAACTTTAATTTAATACAACTGTACACATATTTTATCAGTCCAAGAGAATACTGGAAAAAGTAATATTACTAAAAACAATAATATAAATTAAATTGGAGTTATCTTTCTTTGAAATTTATCTCTTTATATTACTGTAAGTAGTTATACTATTAAGATGGTCAGTTTGCTCTTATACCAGTGGATTCGGGGAGAAATGAGGGTGATAAGGAGTTGTATCTCATTCAAATGTACACTGAAAAATTATTCAGAACATCAGGAAAATTTTTTCCTTAACATACTTGAAGAAAATGTGATTTCAGAAAGAGGAAAAAGTTAAAAATAGGTTCCAAATGGACATCATTTTCACTTTTCGAATTTTTTTTTCATATCTAACAAATTTGTTGTTGAGTGAAAGAATTGTGTGATATAAATTGTGCTGGTGGCTTTAAAACTTTGCTTTGTCTATATTACAGAAATATGTAATATACGGTGGCAACATTATTGTTTTCAATAATGTCAGGGATTATTGTTAACAGTAATATTACAGTTTTAAGTACATTGTAATATTACTATTTTTAGTATTCTCCTGGACTGTTTATATAATGTTTGAATTCTTTCATTGTAATGTAGGATTTGCCCTAGGAGGAGCGTTTGGATTGTTTACAGCGGGAGTTGATCCCATGTCCACAATGTCAACTGAAACACCTACCACCAAAATGGTTCTCCAGGAGATGAAAACTCGTTTTAAATCTTACGGGAAAAATTTTGCTTTGGTTGGATGCATGTTTGCTGGAACAGAATGCCTACTCGAAACAGTAAGTTTGTTTGAATTCAATTACTGATTTTAATTTCAAAATGATTTTACTTAATGAATTTATCCTATACCATGTATCTTTCTGATTATTTAGATAAACATAAAAATGTTTCAAATACTTCCCTAACATGTAACTTTCTTGAACATAAGCCCATGTTAGAAAAATAACAAATTTGATTTATTACCCGCAGGATGTACTCAGCAGCTATCACCATTCACACTTGCTACCTTTTGACAGTAGGTAGTTTTATACTAGAGAATGATATTGTTATCAATATTTCAATTAGATTTTGATTTTGTTTCAGTATCGAGGTAAAACAGAGATGGGAAATGGTACAATCACAGGTGGACTTGTTGGAGGTGTCCTAGGACTTAGAGGTTTGTACAGTATTAAAAGTTAAAATAGAGATATTAAGCTCTGCATGTATCATGTACATGGTATTAAAGATCAGTTCAGTTTAAGTCATTTCATATACATGTGTTAAATTATTCTTACCTTTGAGTATTTCTTGTGAAAAGTCATAGAAATCAAATCAAATGTTGGTGGTGTATCGATATATCGTTTGTACTCATATTGCAGTACAGTAGCTTGACGATATGTATTACGATGCATTTTCCATTCAAGTGATACACAATGAAATAGTATTTTCTAACAAAATCAATCACAGTGTAACAAATGGAGACAAAGTTTTTCCGTACCATTTTCTTATATGTGAATGTTGGATTGGATAGAAAAGTGCATCATGATACGTATCATATCTAAGCCTTGTATCGTGATACATATCATATCGTGATCTAGTGTATTGGTACATTCCTAGTTACTGTCCCTCTACTACACTTTTCATACAATGGACTACTTGCCAAAATACATAATGGCTGATAAAATTACAAAAAAATTTCCATTGCAGGCAACTTTCGTGCACTTTTTAGCTCACCTCGGCGAAGTTGAGATGAGCTTATGCTATAACTCCAGTGTCCGCATCCGCATCCCCTTCTGCATCCGTGGTAACTCAGTATCTTACAAAGTACTGATGCTACAGCAGTCTTCGTGAAAACTCACTAGCCCGACCTCCCTGGCTACCAAATATTTCCTCGGGTTACCAAAATTTGATGCTGAACTAGCCCGACTTGCTAGTGACTTTTAATGAAATGCAGTGTTCTCATTAAGGGCCGACGGCTGGCGATTTCTCGTCTTATACTTAGGGTAAAATCGCCACCTAATTTCCGCAAAAAGTACCCGTTACGTCTCAACTTTTATCGCTGGTTAAGTATGAAATGTTTATTTCACTGAACATGTTTAAAATGAAATATTATAACGTTTTCCTGTAAAATCTTTTCCTTAAAATATTGTCCTAAGATACAAGATTAATATTTCTGTAACCACTGTGCATTGCTTTCTGTGCGGCATGAGGGGTTATTTTACGGTACTGACTAATATGCGAGTATAACATGTTCAATTAAATATATAACAATTTCGAAATCTCGACTGAACACTGAAATGATGAAATTTTATAACTATTGGCTAAGCGCCGCAAGCAACAGCCGGCCTTTATGCCTGTATGATTCAAATAAGTTCTTATATTTTTCTTTCTTGGTCCATTTTCCGCAGGCAAAAATCGTATGTGAAATTATATTTATACAAACAATATCATGCATTCATTGTAAAATTGAGTTTATTGATAATGACGTAGCTGACATCCGCCAGAGAAATGATCGGGTGGTGGTTTAACTTCGTTCGATTTTTATGTATACTCTATATATGTGTGAATTTTTGCCTACTCAACGGACCTGGCTGAGGAAACGATGGATCTATATAGCGTTTTGATTTTTCTTCAATGGCTAGTGAAAATTTTTGGTGGCTAGTAGGTTTTGGCACTCAACTAGCCCGGCTGGCATAGTGGATGTATCTTTGATCAAATTTTCTAAAAATGACCTAGACCTACTTTTTCTGCTTGAGTGATTTTGCCTTAAAAGGCCAATACTGAGCAAAGTATAAGTGCTATATGTACCAATCTTGCATATTAAATGTATCTTTGATCAAACTTTCATAAAGTGACCTTGACCTACTTTTTTCCACTTAAGTGATTTTTCTTTTAAAGCCAATGTACATGTACTTAGAAATATGTTTAAGTTGAACTTTGTTGCTGGGAGGTGAGCTTCGTAATCTTTGATTACACTAAGTTTCATTGTTACGTCAGAATAGAATTGAGTCTTTTAACAGTATCGTCATAATGAAAAACAACACCAAAAGATGTTGACTCAGACATTTTGAGTTTTTAATCAAGATTGGAAAATGGTCTATTGAATGATTTATCCAAAGTTTGAATTTTGTTTCCATGAAAAAGTTTTCCAGCTACATGTATTAACATGATTAAAGATTGGATAGTGCATACTATTTTACCATGTTTACTAGATATTCTCAAAGACATCAGTATTTACGTGATTAAAGATTGGATAGTGCATACTAGATATTCTCAAAGACATCAGCATTTTAAAATTACTACTGTAACAGATAAACTGAACTAAAGATTGGATAGTGTATACTAGATATTCTTAAAGACATCAACATTTTAAAATAACTACAGATAAACATAATTAAAGATGATGAAGTTAAAATTTAATGAAATGACAAGTATCTTTACGTATTGAAGGTCAGCTTAACCTATAGAATGATTTCATCTAATAAAGTAATATATAAAAGAATTCTCTTGGGAAAAAGGGACAGTAATCCTTCTTCCCAGATGGTATTGTTGTAAAATCAGTTTTACGTTTTGACATTTCAGCTGGTTTGAGAGCCGGTGTTTACGGAGCCATTGGATTTGCAGCATTCTCGACTGCCATTGACTACTATTTAAGACACTGATGTTAGTGAATTATTAGATAAAACTGAAAATGTTAGGATTTATTGTAAATATTGTTATATGGATGTGTTGTTGGTATGTTTTGATATACATGTATACAATGTACATTTGTACAAATAAAATTTTTAAAAAGTTACTGACCTACAATCTTGCATATCATTCTTTCACATTTAAGACAACAGCGCACACTTATCACTTTATAAAGGGTCTGTCTGTCATCATGTAGCAGTCATATCAAATCTTACAAAAATTATAAAATTTGCTGAGAGCTGAACCTTTAAATCTATTTCCTGGACCTTTCTGATATTCGGAAATAGTTAAATATTTTCTTTTATTTGTTTAATTTTTTTTTCATATCATAGCTATTCTGAAGTTAGTTATTACTTGTGTTGATGATGTTCTAATGACTGAGGTATGGATTCTGGTAGCATGACCTTTGTCATTTACTTTGATATATGTTTTTGTAAACTTATTTTTGTTTGCATCTTATGCTAAACTTTAGAGGTCTTTTTACTTATTGCTTGGTATTATTTAGATAACACTTGTTTTGAAATCTTTCAAATGATGTTTTGAATTTTGACCCTTTGCTCATAATATTAACCCTCTAAGAATATTTGTAAAAAAAGTGATAAAAGTCAAATGTTCAATATATTCACCATAGATGTGATATATCCATGCTTTGTCAAAATTTCTTACCAACACATCAATTTTCCTGTTGGGTGAACTTGCTTTGAATTTGTTTTGAAAGTAAAGAAGATTTTGTTAAAATTTGGCATTGACATCAAACTAGAGTGAGCAAAGATATATATATAATGTTTGTGAAACACTATGCCCCTGTTTGTAACTTTTCATTGAAAAGTGAAGTCTCTAGTGCAAAGTCAATGTAATAAGGTCAAAGTTAGCGATATAAGGTGAAAGCTCATGTCAAAATTAATAGGCATGTGAAAAATGTACCCCTTTCTCAAAAAATATAGAAAATATGATAAAGTTACCAAATGAAACTGTTGACAAAATGCATGCATGTGTGTAATATCAGAGCTGAATGAAGCTGTTTATGATATTGTTCAAAAGTTATAGGAAAGGTGAAAGGTTATAGTTCAAACACCAAAGATGAGATAAGTCATGAAAGTCAAGGTCTAGGGGTCAAATATAGTATTAACACAGCTGTCCTGTTATGAGCAAGACAGAGTAACATATGAACATCCTGTCTTTTTTAGTTTAAACATATTTATTCATCACAATTACATATAAACTCATTAGAAAGTACAAATATATGGGATATGTCTTTTTTAGGATGAAAGAAACAAATGAATGCCAAATTTTTTTTCAGTTAAAGTATGTCATGCTTAAAGATCAAGGTCTTGATAACAATCGTTAAGGTATTAAATAACAAGCAACATATTCATATTTTTATTTTGAAAGCTGTTTCTGATATTGTTTTACATTTACCCGAAGCGTGCATGTCTGGTCCATGCTGCAAATTGATCTGTTCTTAAATGATGCTATTGAATTTGAAGACCTTTAACATTCGTACCACTTGGTGAGTGTCACTGCTGGTGGACTAGGAGTCCCCGAGGGCACATGTAGCCAAGTTCGATTAACTTCGGTTGATCATCTCTAAAATGCATTTGAAATTTTCTGTTATCAAAATTTCTTGAAATTTCTAAAACTTGGCCCCGTAGCATCATATCCAATCAATCCTGTAACGTCATTCGGTAAATTTTGGGACATAATTTTCTCACTCTTTGGTAATATTACATTGTTTAGATTGAGGATCACTGACGAGGGTTAAGTAACTGAACCGTGCATGTTTGGTCCATGCTGAAAATTTATCTGTTCTTAGATGATGCTATTGAATTTGAAGACGATAAACACATGTAAACAAAATAAATATGAAAACACGTGTTTGTGAAACACGAATGCCCCTGTTGGCATCTTTGTCGGTAAAAGAGCTGAAAAGAAGTTCACATTTTGAGGTCAAGGTTAAATTTGGTATCCATGGAAAGGTCTTGCCACAAGAAAGTCATATGTGAAATATGAGAGCCCTATCACTTACAATTTAAAAGTCATGACAAAAGTTTAGATTTTCTAAAGTAGGTCAATCTACAAGGTCAAGGTCACAAGGTCAAACATTTTGGTATCCATAGAAAGGACTTGTCACAAGGAATACACATGTGAAATATGAAATCCCTATCACTTACCATTAAAAAGTTTTGGCCAAGATTAATTTTTTTTCAGAAGTAGGTCAAACTCCAAGGTCAAGGTCAAAAGGTCAAAAATTTTGTCATCCATGGAAAGGGCTTGTCACAAGGAATCCACATGTGAAATATGAAATCCCTATCACTTACCATTCAAAAGTTATGACCAAGGTTAAAGTTTTTCAAAAGTAGGTCAAAATCCAAGGTCAAGGTCACAAGGTCAAAAATTTTGGAATCAAGGAAAGGTCTTGTCACAAAGAATACACATGTGAAATATGAAAGTCCTAGCAAAAGTAGGTCAAACTCCAAGGTCAAGGTCACAAGGTCAATAATTTTGATATCCATGGAAAGTTCTTGTCAAAAGGAATACACATGCGATAAATGAAATCCCCATCACTTACCATTCAAAAGGTATGACCAAGGTTAAAGTTTTTCAAAAGTAGGTCAAACGTCAAGGTCACAAGGTCAAAATTTTGGTATCAAAGAAAGGTCTTGTCACAAGAAATACACATGTGAAAATAGAAATACCTATCACTTACCATTTAAAAGTTATTGTCAAGGTTAAAGTTTTTCAAAAGTAGGTCAAACTACAAGGTCAAGATCACAAGGTCAAAATTTTGGTATCAAGGAAAGGTCTTGTCACAAGAAATACACATGTAAAAATAGAAATAACTATCACTTACCATTCAAAAGTTATTGTCAAGGTTAAAGTTTTTCAAAAGTAGGTCAAACTCCAAGGTCACAAGGTCAAAACATTTGGTATCCATGGAAAGGTATTGCCAGAAGGAATACACATGTGAAATATGAAATCCCTATCACTAACCATTCAACAGTTATGGCAAAGGTTATTAAAAGTTTTTCAAAAGCAGGTCAAACTCCAAGCACAATGTCAAACATTTTGGTATCCATGGAAAGGTCTTGTCACAAGAAATACACATAAGAAAAATGAAATCCCTATCACCATTCAAAAGTTAAGGCCAAGGTTAAGTTTTTCAAAAGTAGGTCAAACTCCAAGGTCAAGGTCACAAGGTAAAAAATTTTGGTATCCATGGAAAGGTCTTGTCACAAGGAATACACATGTGAAATATGAAAGCCCTATCACTTTCCATTCAAAAGTTATGACCAAGGTTAAAGTTTTTGCGTACAAACAGACAAACAGACGGACCAACATACCAAAAACTATATGCCCCCGAATCTTCGATTACGGGGGCATAAAAGATTCTGTTGAAGTGTTCTCTTAATATACCTCTATTCTTGACCAGAAAAGATTACCAGCATATAGATGATAGTGATGCTCATATGATAGGCTTAAAATAGTTTCCTATAAAGTAGATTTAAACTGTATTAACCATACTTAATCGAAGAGATTAGAGATTATTTGCATATCACGTAATTTACGCTACTGTGACTAAGAACACAGATTTTTGTTAGAATACCATATCAAATAAGGTCATTAATGAAGTTCAATTAAGAAATTACTGTCTTACTTTTGGTGTTCATGGGTGTATAATTCTGATTGGTCACGTGCAAATTCCGTGAATCGCGAAGCGATTCTCGGAAAATTTGCACGTGTCCAACCGGAATTATACACCCATGAACACCAAAAGTGAGACAGTCATAACTTTTATTTACATTTATTCTAATCATCAGTCATATTTATTTGCATGCACATCGTACATTTTGTCTGTTATAGCGTCAAATATATTTGAACGTTGGTAAATTCTCCCTACGTGCAAAACTTGAAATTCTAGTTGCCTAATGGGCGTTCAACATGGGGAATATACTAGTTATGTAAATATAGATCATTGTATTAACAAAACTGTCGTATCCAATTTCCCATTTTCGATTATATTTCAAAAGGGTCTGTCCAAAAATTTTTATATCTTAGCGTGCACATGGTAAAATCTATCGAGAGAAAACGTCTTTGAGGTTACCAGCCTGTGCAGCTCTTAGAGAGATATATGCGATTTTTATTACTTTGGCGTGTAAAAATTTAAATAAAATTGATTTCATTGTCAATGAATGGTCATACATTTTAGTATTTGATATGTGGTCGTGGGATTAACAGACAAAATACTGTCAAATATCAACAACCCCCCCCCCAAAAAAAAAACAACAAAAACGTTCATTGAAGAGAACATGTGCAGGAGATCAAAGCAGAAGACAGGATGAGCATTTACTACCTTTCCTTACATCCCTCCCCCCTCCCCATCATTGACTGAGATCAAAATTATACAAGATTCCCTAGCGCTACGTATAGTGAGCGTCACGATGTGCGCTACGTCACGTTACGTCATCTCTGCTTAATATGAATCAAGGCAATGCCTTTTTGTGCGAGCGGAGAGAATATGAGAATATGATTATATAGAATAAAAAAAGATCTTTCTTTTTTATTTTGACTATGATGGTTTATCTTATCTTACAAAACTTTCTGTTTGATGATTGCCAAAAATGAAAAATGGTAGTATAAGGCGAGTGGAAACACGGAAGCATTTGTAAAATTGATATAGACCAGCAGATAAACATTTTAAGGGGGGGGGGGGGGGCTTAAAATATGGTTCTTTATAATTCAATTTTATTTTGTAAGAATAATGTCTATGCTAGCTGAAAATAGATTACTTAAGGACGTTGGGTTCTCATATTACGAGTGATGTCATAAACTTAAAATTGTTATTTTTCTTAACTGTAATAATGGAACATTACTCTCATGTAAAATTAAGTTTTGGTTGTCAGGAGTATTTTAAGGTAAATAGCTTACAAAGTAGGCACCTTAATCCACTGCCAAATACAGTACTCAGATAACTATGAATGGTGCTATATTTTAAAGCTGTACAGAAAATTACTCAATTTGTTTATTAATTAATCTTTTTACTTTTTTTAAATCATGGGGTGGTAAGAAAACAAAATAATATAAAAGGGGAGAAAATCTTAATTTTTGTCATACTTAAGGACCCTTAAAAGTAGCATCTCGTAAATGTAAAATATGGCTTTTAGCATACTGTGTAGGGTGAATAATTGTCAAAATATGTGCGACAAGGAGTGATGTCACTTTCAAAGTAATAACTAACCCATGATTGATGTCTTTAGTACATCATATTTTTAAAAAAAAATTATAAGGTTGCCTCGCAAAAAGAGAAGATATGGACAGAGTTTCCTCTGACTTCAAGGTTTTTCTACCAAAGTTTTGGCCTTTTCCAATAATAAAAAGATGAATAAGAATTAAATTTGCTCTGACATTCATTATTTATGTTCCTTCTTATAAGGCATATTGACTGCAATGAAAATAGTCTAGGCTTACCACCCAAAACATGAAATACAGATAGAATTTCCTCTGACTGCCCCTTTATCTACCTAGATTTTAGTAATTCTTTTCGATTTTGACATGTTTGCTACATATTTTTCTATCTTTTAATCCTTATCATAATTATAGGTACACTGATAATTAACAATTGACAGGAAAGTATATTTGACATAATGCATCCGTTTACTTTTTTGTTGTTGATCAGTGCCAACTTTAAAAGTTGACAAAGTGCTGCGTAGCATCTGTACCAACAATGCTGGTCATGCATGTTATATACCGATTTTGTCATTGATTCAAGCTATATACGAAACTCAATAAAACTTTAGCAAAACCTGCTCTTTTTCACGCTATTTGCGTTACAAGGCACCCTGCACAGGATTTTCAAATACCTCTCCCCCCTTCCATCTCCTCCAGCGGATCGGCATCCGATCATCGAAGCGGATTATATTTTGTTTGTGTATCGGTTTTTGTCAATACATCGATTGAAAGATTATTACTATAGTCATTGCTTATGATTTAATTAATTACTATTTAGGTATCTGGTTTACTTTGCAATTGACGAAATTATAAAGCATTGTTGATGTTCAATTTCAAAACTGGTGACGTAATATTTGAACAGGGCTCCACGTTAATGACGTCATAACGTTTGTATAGGCGTAATACAGACACTATATGGAAATAATTAGATTAATAATATTTGCCGCGTACCTCTAAATAGATTCAAGGAACGAGATATGAACATTTGCACAAAAGATTTTTTTCTTGACAAATACTGACACCAACAAAACATGACAGGTGGATCTATAATAATGCTTGACCAGGGACATTTACATTGATCATTTACTTTTTTAAAACACATTATTTTGTAAACGTGTACATGTATATTTTCATTTCATTTCATCGTTAATGACGGGAAAAAATCAAGAGTAATAAGTGATTACAGAATCACGAGCGCATTCCTCCTTGTACCGCATGCTAGGCGGAAAGAAGATAATTTTTTTTTTTTTCGACTTGCAGTCTCTTATTTCTAATTTTTTTCTTTTGCGGTTTTCTTTCTTTCTTTTTTTACGCATCCGTTTGTATTCTTAGTAAAAGTATACATGTTTAAACATGAAGTTCGGAATAAATGAGAAATTAGGACGGACCAAGGATACATATATAAATACAAACAGAATTATATAAAGGAGCTCTCTGATCACAGAGCTGAGTTACTTTCTTCGGTAACCGAATACCAAAATTCGATCGAAAATGGATGATATATAATTGTTACAAGTATAATTTTTTTTTCATTCCGACACTATTGTTTCATTCACATTCGATGTTACAGATAAAAAGAATATCAAAAAATAAAACATACTAGATGGCTACTGCTGCAAGCAACAGACGGATTCCTCCTTTCTTAGACCTTCCTCGGAACTGAAGTGCTAAAATCCGAATAAAGAAGATGGAAAAAAGAATAGTTGCTTTAGAATCTTATTCACTTCAGCAAAAAAGTCAAAAGAGCTTATGTCTAACTTGGGACTCTTATTTATTTATTGACAAAATAGAAGAAAAAAATAATAAATACCTTTCATGTTTACGAAAGCTTTAAACTCCATGCACAATCAATATCTAATCCTTTACAATGACTTTCTCAAAATAGAATTGCACAATGATTTTGCAATGAGATCATTTCTATTAATAGAAAATGACAACAACATGAAACTACTGATTTGTAATGCTACTAAGAATAAAAAAGAAAGAAACAGAGAACAAGAATAAAAGAGTTATCTATCTTACTATGTAAAGTTCAAATAAGAAGTACTACTTGTGTGAAGAATAAATAGTTAAGGACAAAATCCTGTGAATTCTACAAGAGTAAATGTTTGTTATGACCTTGAAAAAGTTAATTTGACCTTTAACCAAGGTCATGGATAAAAGATAAGCATTTGAATTTATTCTCATCAAGAGTCCTCTTGATCTAATCAAAGCTCAATATTTTATCGACAAAAGTCTGTTGTGACCTTGAAATCGAACAAATGACCTTGGGTCAAGGTCAAGGTGAAAGGACTTCATGCAAGGAATATTTGCGCCAAGTATGAACTCTCAAGGTCAAGTGGTCTTTGTTCTATAGGCAAAAGTTTGTTGTGACCTTGAGAATCAAAATTTGACCTTGGGCCAAGGTCAAGGTCAAAGGGCTTCGCTCAATGATTGTATTTATGAAGTTTGAACTGTCAAGGTCAAATAGTCTTTGTTCTAAAGGCAAAAGTTTGTTGTGACCTTGAGGATCATAATGTGACCTTGAAACTAGGTCATCATCAATGACTTCCTATTAGTAGCCTACCATCCAAGTTTCAACTCAAAATCTCAAAAACTGTAGAAATTGGCAATGTGCCAATTTAAAGTTCCATTTTCAACTCAAAATAGCACGAAAACCGTAAATATTTTATCGAGCATGTAAGGGTATAAAACTTTGCAAATTTCCCAAAGAACAATATAAAACAAATTTCGTTCAAATCGTACGGTTAGTTTAGGAGTTATAAGGTTTTAAAGATTTGGCATCTGATGACCTCTAGCGGGGGCATATATGAACTTTTCGACAAGAAAAAAATTTTAAATGAAGATCTCTATTTGCTCTTTCTTATGATACTTTCCATTTTATCCTATGATGCGGTACTTTGTTGTAACGTCTCTGGAATGGTTTGGGGGTAAGAATAATAATAATAATAACTAGATGGCTACTGTTGCAAGCAACAGACGGATTCCTCTTTTATTAGACCTTCCTCGGAACTGAAGTGTTAAAATCCGAATAAAGAAGATGAAAAAAGAATAGTTGCTTTAGTACCTTATTCACTTCAGCAAATGAGTCAAAAGAGCTTATGTTGAACTTGGGACTCTTATCTATTTATCGACAAAAAAGAAGAAAAAGACAATAAATACATTTCAAGTTTAGGAAGGCTTTAAACTCCTAGATCTATTCTATCCATTTTGAATCCTTTTAAATTACTATCCCAAAAAGAATTGCGCAATGAAATAGTAATGAGAAAATTTCTATTAATAGAGAATGACAACAGCATAAAAGTAGAGACAAGTAATGCTACTAAGATAAAAAAAAAGGAAACATAGAACAAGAATAAAAGAGTTATCTATCTTACTATGTAAAGTTCAAATAAGAAATACTACTTGTGCGAAGAATAAATAGTTAAGGACAAAATCCTGTGAATTCTACAAGAGTAAATGGTTGTTATGACCTTGAAAAAGTTTATTTGAACTTTAACCAAGGTCATGGATAAAAGATAAGCATTTGAGTTTGTTCCCATCAAGATTCCTCTTAATCTTATCAAAGCTCAATATTTCATCGACAAAAGTCTGTTGTGACCTTGAAATCGAACAAATGACCTTGGGTCAAGGTCAAGTTGAAAGGACTTGATGCAAGGAATATTTGCGCCAAGTATGAACTCTCAAGGTCAAATGGTCTTTGTTCTATAGACAAAAGTTTGTTGTGACCTTGAGAATGAAAATTTGACCTTGGGCCAAGGTCAAGGTGAAAGGGCTTCGCTCAATGATTGTATTTATGAAGTTTGAACTGTCAAGGTCAGATAGTCTTTGTTCTATAGACAAAAGTTTGTTGTGACCTTGAGAATCATAATGTGACCTTGAAACTTGGTCATCATCAATGACTACCTATAAGTAACCTACCATCCAAGTTTCAACTCAAAATCTCAAAAACTGTAGAAATTGGCACTGTGCCAATTTAAAGTTCCATTTTCAACTCAAAATAGCACGAAAACCGTAAATATTTTATCGAGCATGTAAGCGTATAAAAGTTTGCAAATTTCCCAAAGAACAATATAAAACAAATTTTGTACAAACCGTACGGTTAGTTTAGGAGTTATAAGGTTTTAAAGATTTGGCATCTGATGACCTCTAGCGGGGGCATATATGAACTTTTCGACAAGAAAAAAATTTTAAATGAAGATCTCTATTTGCTCATTCTCATCATACTTTCCATTTTATCCTATGATGCGGTACTTTGTTGTAACGTCTCTGGAATGGTTTGGGGGTAAGAATAATAATAATAATAAGAATAATAAGAATAAAGAAAAGACAATACAATAACAGAAAGGATTCCGACGGAAGTCGGAATCCTTAACTAGATGGCTACTGTTGCAAGCAACAGACGGATTCCTCCTTTATTAGACCTTCCTCGGAACTGAAGTGCTAAAATCCGAATAAAGAAGATGGAAAAAAGAATAGTTTCTTTAGTTCCATGTTGACTTCAGCAAATGAGTCAAAAGAGCTTATGTCTAATTTGGGACTCTTATTTATTTATCAACAAAATAGAAGAAAAAAATAATAATAAATACCTTTTATGTTTACGAAAGCTTAAAATTCCATGCTCAATCAATATCTAATTCTTTACAATGACTTTCTCAAAACAGAATTGCACAATGATTTTGCAATGAGATAATTTCTATTAATAGAAAATGACAACAACATGTAACTACTGATATGTAATGCTACTAAGAATAAAAAAGAAAGAAACAGAGAACAAGAATAAAAGAGTTATCTATCTTACTATGTAAAATTCACATAAAAAGTACTACTTGTGTGAGGAAAAATAGTTAGGGACAAAATCCTGTGAATTCTACAAGAGTAAATGTTTGTTATGACCTTGAAAAAGTTTATTTTACCTTTAACCAAGGTCATGGATAAACTGGACTCATAATGTGCATCTACTGGGATAGACCATTTCACAGATCAGGCCTGTATTATAAGTATTATATGAAACTGATTACTATATTTAACTGACATACGATGCTTGATAATAAGGCCTGCAGTTTAAACTTTTTTATCAATCTGATCTTTAAAGATGCTCAGTATTTGATATTGAATTTTTGAATACATGCCTCACTGCTCAATAAATATCTATAGCTACCTTATTAACCTGTTAACATGTTATTCCCATAATCTCAGCAAATATTATATTACAATATTGACAGAACTATATATTCGTATACACTTTTTTCTTTATCCAATACGATCAAATGAAATGAACTTAGATCATTAGTTCATGACCAAAACGTCACGTGACTTGAATTGCATCAAACTCTTTCACTTTGCTCTGTCTTTTCTTTCTTTACTCCCATCTTCTATCTGTATCAGGAATGTGAAAAACTTTTCTATATTCATGAATTATGCTATGGCTTGCGTACTTGCTCATGGTATATATCTTATTTTCGATACCAAAATATATTTAATCACTCATGGTTGATATAATTTCATACAATTGTCAAGGATTGGGCGATTACCACAAAAGGAAAGACGTTTTTAGATATATTCGTTCTTTTAAATCAAATATTTACTGTTTACAGGATACCCATTTCACTTCAGAAAAAGAAAAATTGATTAGAAATGAATGGGGATATGAATGTTTGTTCAGTTCCTTTAGTTCAAATTCAAGAGGAGTATGTATTTTATTCAATAACAATTTTGAGTACAAATTAAATTCAGTCAAAAAAGATGAAAGTGGCAATTTTATTATTGCTCATTTAACTATTGATGGAAAAAATATAACTCTATGTAACCTTTATGGACCCAACGTGGATAATCCAGATTTCTATGTCAAAATAGGGGAATTGATCTCCGAAATAGGAAACGAATATAATATCATGTGCGGTGACTTTAATTTAGTGCAAGACCCAAATATTGATTACTTTAATTACATTAATATAAACAACCCTAGAGCGAGAAATACTGTGCTTGAAATGAAGGAAAATATGTATTTATTAGACCCATTTAGAGAGCTTCATACTTACAGTAAACGTTATACATGGAGAAAAAGAACACCCTTAAAACAGGCTAGACTCGATTTTTTTCTGATTAGCGATAACCTTCTAAGTAGTTTAAAATGTTGTGACATTTTTCCAAGTTATAGGTCTGATCATTCTTTCGTTAAATTATCGCTTTATTTTAATGATTTTAAGAAAGGCAAAGGATTGTGGAAATTCAACAATTCCCTTTTATATGACAAAAGATA
Source organism: Pinctada imbricata (assembly GCA_033119305.1). NCBI lineage: Eukaryota > Metazoa > Mollusca > Bivalvia > Pterioida > Pteriidae > Pinctada > Pinctada imbricata. The sequence goes on along the minus strand of VSWD01000013.1, from coordinate 7,571,260 downwards.
TGTAGATACTGTGAACAATAAGATCAAAGAAGTTATCAAATATTATGCATTACCAGTTTATAATTTTGAAAATTTTGAAAATTTGTCTTTAGACACAATAGAATTAACAATTAACGATCAACTTTTCTTGGAAACTTTGCTTCTTGAAATTCGGGGTCAAACTATTTCGTTTTCTAGCTATAAGAAAAAAGAACAAACTGCGGTTGAACAGCAAATTAAATCAGAAATAGCGTATCTTGAAGAAAACCAAATTCAACAAAATCTAAATTTATTAAACGAAAAGAAAACAACATTGGAAAATTTAAGGAAAGATAAATTGAATGGTAGTATCATTAGATCTAGAGCAAAGTGGGTAGAGGAGGGAGAAAGGTCATCGAGGTACTTCCTAAATCTAGAATCTAGAAACTTTGTCTCAAAAATAATTCCAAAGGTTGAACAAAACAATGGTACTGTTTTAACAGATCAGAATGATATCCTGAACGCGACAAGAGAATTTTACAATAATTTGTACACAGAAAGACCAGATACAAAAGATATTGATTTACAATGTGAATTTCAAGACATAAATGTACCTATTCTTTCAGAGGAAGAGTCCTTATCAATAGAAGGTCCAATTACCCATGGTGAAGCATTAGTTGCATTGTCTAAAATGAAGAATAATCGCTCGCCTGGATCAGACGGTTATACTGTTGAGTTTGTCAAATTTTTTTGGAAAAAACTTGGAGCTTTCATAATTAGATCATTAAATCATGGGTATATGAACGGAGAGTTATCAGTCACTCAAAAAGAAGGGATTATTACGTGTATACCGAAAGAGAATAAGCCTAAACAATTCCTAAAAAATTGGAGGCCTATAACGTTATTAAATACTGTCTATAAAATAGGATCCTCCGTTATCTCTAATAGAATAAAACAATATTTAGATAAATTGATAAGCAAAGAACAAACAGGTTTCATAGCAGGACGATACATCGGCGAAAATACTAGGCTTATTTACGACATTTTGGACTACACAGAAGAAGAAAATATTCCGGGATTACTCTTATTTATCGATTTTGAAAAGGCTTTCGATTCTGTCTCTTGGAAATTCATTAAAAACGTTTTAAATTTTTTTAATTTCGGCCCCTCTATACAAAATGGATATCAGTGTTCTATAAAAACATTATGTCTAGAATAAATATAGGTGGAAATTTATCAGATGTATTCTTCCCTGGAAGGGGCTGCAGGCAGGGGGACCCTGTCTCCTCATATCTATTTTTATTGTGTGCAGAAATACTTTCAATTAAGATCAGGTCAAATAAAGATATCAAGGGTATTAATATTGATCGGTTTGAGTATAAGATTTCCCAATATGCGGACGATACAACGCTTCTTTTGGACGGCACAGAAAAATCTCTAAATTTAGCTCTATGCACATTAAAATGGTTCGAGGAAATATCTGGACTGAAGGTAAATTTTGAAAAAACTCAGGTAGTATGGATAGGGAGCGAAAAGTACAGTAATAAGAAATTGTGTAAGGACTGGGGCTTATGTTGGGGAAAACATGAATTCAAACTATTAGGCATAGATTTTGATGTCGATTTGTCAAACATATGCGAAATAAATTATAAACATAGACTTAAAAAAGTGGACTTATTGTTAAAACAATGGAATAACAGGAATTTAACCCCATTAGGCAAAATTTCAGTTATCAAATCACTTATCATATCCCAATTCAATCACCTGTTTATTGCTTTACCAAACCCTAGTGAAAAATTAATTAGTCAGCTTAAAGGTACAATCTATAAATACCTATGGGACTCCAAACCCGATAAAATTAGAAGAGATATTATTTGTCAAGAATATGAATGTGGCGGATTGAAAATGATAGATATTGAAGCTTATATTTACTCTTTGAAAACAACATGGGTTCGTCGATTATTGAATTCAGAAGGTATATGGCAGAATCTTATTCTTCAAAAAATAAAAATTAAATTTCTCCTTCATTGTGGAAAACAAAAATCGCATAATTTACTAAGAAACGTAAACAATCCTTTTTGGAAAGATGTGTTGAAATCCTGGATCCACTTGATGGAACACGAGGAATCCAATGACAAAACAGAAATTTTAAATGCAGCGGTGATGCCGCTATGGTTCAATAACAATTTCAAAATAGATAATAAGTATGTGTTTTATAAAGAATGGTTTGATCGGAGGATAACTACTATCAATGATATTTTGAAAACAGACGATTTATTTTACTCATATGATGAATTTATTTCCACCTTCAATATTCGAACAAATTACTTAGAATACCACGGCTTGGTTTCGGTAATTAAAAGGTATATCCAGACTCACAAATTAAATTTAAATAAAATCATAGGACCTTGTATTCCAATATCTATAAAATCAATTGTAAAATACCAAAAGGGAGCACAGGAAATGTATAAAAAATTAAAATCAAAGAAATTGATTATCAAATCTCAAAACAAGTGGAAAGATAAGATAGATGGACTAGACGAATCTAATTTCAAACAAATTTATAGCTCAATTCGACACATTAAAGAAACAAAACTACAGTGGTTTCAATTTAGAATTAACCATTATATACTGACAACAAATAAATTTGCATGTAAAATCGGTATACGGAATTCTCCGAATTGCACTTTTTGTAATTTAACCGAAGAAAATATTGAACATTTGTTATGGCATTGTATTAAAGTTCAAAATCTACTACGGGACATAAAAACAGTTTTCAACCAACATCAAATAAACATCAGTTTTACAAAAAATAATTTTTTACTCGGCCCATATACAAAAAATACTATGGCAAAATCTACACTAATCCTAGGTATCAAATTCTATATATACAAATCAAAATGTTCAGAAACTACTTTATCACTGCAATCTCTTCTGAACCATTTAAAACTTATGTATTTGACTTACAAATATATTTATACACAAAATGGGAAACTAAATTCATTTATCAATGATTGGAAATTTTGGAGACCTGTCCTTGGCGACCAAAACCCAACTACACTTGATTTACGATAAACAACTATGAGCAAACCATATTTGACTATTCACCGATCTTCTAGAATACCATATTTTCATCATTCCAAAACCCTTCTCAATCCTATTCATTCCTCTTCCTTTGCACTCCCATCCCTCACGACCCTCTATCTTTCTAACCTTTCCCTCCCCGTGCACCATATAATTAAAAAAATGAGCCTTCTCATATTATATGACTTTATGGCGATTATATGACATGATATGAATGAATGTGAAGCTCATTTAAAAAAAAAAAAAAAAAAAAAAAAAAAAAAAAGGTCATGGATAAAAGATAAGCATTTGAGTTTATTCTCATCAAGATTCCTTTTCATCTAATCAAAGCTCAATATTTTATCAACAAAAGTCTGTTGTGACCTTGAAATCGAACAGAAGACCTTGGGTCAAGGTCAAGGTGAAAGGACTTGATGGAAGGAATATTTGCGCCAAGTTTGAACTGTCAAGGACAAATGGTCTTTGTTCTATAGGCAAAAATTTGTTGTGACCTTGAGAATCAAAATTTGACCTTGGGTCAAGGTCAAGGTGAAAGGGCTTGGCTCAATGATTATATTTACGAAGTTTGAACTGTCAAGGTCAAATAGTCTTTGTTCTATAGGCAAAAGTTTGTTGTGACCTTGAGAATCATAATTTGACCTTGAAACTAGGTCATCATCAATGACTACCTATAAGTAGCCTTCCATCCAAGTTTCAACTCAAAATCTCGAAACTGTAGGAATTGGCACTGTGCCAATTAAAATGTCCATTTTCAACTCAAAATAGCGCGAAAACCGTAAATATTTCATCAAGCATGTTAGCGTATAAAAATTTGCAAATTTTCCAAAGAATGATATAAAACAAATTTCGTTCAAATCGTGTGATTAATATAGAAGTTATAAGAGTTTAAAGATTTGACCTTTGATGACATCTAGCGAGGGCATTGGTGAACTTATCGACAAACAAAAAATAGTTTAAGAAGATCTTTGTCTGCTCTTTCTTATGGTACCATTCTTTTTGCTCTGTGTTGAAAGACCTTTGAATAAAGTGTCTGGAAATGGAAAGGGGTAAGAATAATAAGAATAATAACTAGATGGCTACTGTTGCAAGGAACAGACGGATTCCTCCTTTCTTTCTTTAAACTCCATGCTCTATGGATATCAAATCCTTTACAATTACTTTCTCAAAACAGAATTGCAGAATGATTTTGCAATGAGATAATTTCTATCAATAGAAAATGACAACAACATGAAAGTACAGATATGTAATGCTACTAAGAAAAAAAAAACAGAGAACATGAATAATTGAGTTATCTTTCTTACACTATGTTAAGTTCAAATAAGAAGGACTACTGGTGTGAAGAATAAATAGTATAGGACAAAAAGTGTAAATTCTACAAGAGTAAATGATTGTTAAGACCTTGAGAATGATTATTTGGCCTTTAAGCAATGTCATGGATGAAAGCTAATTATTGTGATTATTCTCATCACGATTGATCTTAATCTGGGCAAAGCTCAATATCTAATCATCCAAAGTCAGTTGTGACCTTGAAATCAAACAAATGACCTTGGGTCAAGGTCATGATGAAAGAGTTTGATGCAAGGAATATTTGTGTAAAGTTTAAACTGTCAAGGTCAAACAGTCTTTGTTTTATAGACTAAAGTTTGTTGTGACCTTTACAATCAGAATTTGACCTTGGGTCAAGGTCAAGGTGAAAGACATGGGCCCAAGCATGATATGTATAAAGTATGAACTCTGAAGGTCAAATAGTTTTTGTTTTGTAGGCAAAAGTTGCTGTGACCTTGAGAATCAGAATTTGACCTTGTGTCAAGGTCAAAGTGAAAGAGCATGACTGAACAATTATTTGTATGAAGTTATAACTCTGAAGGTCGTATAGTCTTTGTTCTATAGGGAAAATTTTGTTGTGACCTTGAGAATCAGAATTTGACCTTGGGTCAAGGTCAAGGTGAAAGAGTTTGGTTTAATGATATTATGTATGAAGTTTGAACTTTGAATGTCTAATAGTCTTTGTTCTATAGGCAAATGTTTGTTGTGACCTTGAGAATCAAAATTTGACCTTGGGTCAAGGTCAATGTGAAAGAGCTTGGTTTATCGATATTATGTATGAAGTTTGAACTCAGCAGGTCTAAAAGTCTTTGTTCTATAGGCAAAAGTTTGTTGTGACCTTGAGAATCAAAATTTGACCTTGGGTCAAGGTCAATGTGAAAGAGCTTGGTTTAACGATATTATGTATGAAGTTTGAACTCTGAAGGTCAAGTAGTCTTTGTTCTATAGGTCAAAATTTGTTGTGACCTTGAGAATACAAATTTGACCTCGAAAGTAGGTCAACATTAAATGACTACCTATAAGTAACCTAGTATTCAAGTTTCAACTCAAAATCTCAAAAACTGTAGAAATTGGCATTGTGCCAATTTAAAGTTCCATTTTCAACTCGGAATAGCGCGAAAACCGTAAATATTCTATCGAGCATGTAAGTGTATAAAAGTTTACAAATTTCCCAAAAAACATTTTAAAACAAATTTCGTTCAAATCGTACGGTTAGTTTAGGAGTTACAAGAGTTTAAAGATTTGACCTTTGGTGAACTCTAGCGGGGGCATATGTGAACTTTTCGACAACAAAAAAAATTTCAATTGAGATCTTTGTATGTTCTTTCACATCGTACTATTCATTTTATCACATGATGCGGAACTTGTTTGTAAAGTGACCGGAACGATGAGGAGGTAAGAATAATAATAAGAACTAGATGGCTACTGTTGCAAGCAACAGACGGATTCCTCCTTTATTAGACCTTCCTCGGAACTGAAGTGCTAAAATCCAAATAAAGAAGATGGAAAAAAGAATAGTTGCTTTAGTACCATATAAACTTCAGCAAATGAGTCAAAAGAGCTTATGTCTAATTTGGGACTCTTAATTATTTATCAACAAAATAGAAGAAAAAGATAATAAATACCTTTCATGTTTACGAAAGCTTTAAACTCCATGCTCAATCAATATCTAATCCTTTACAATGACTTTCTCAAAAAAGATTTGCACAATGATTTTGTAATGAGATAATTTCTATTAATAGAAAATGACAACAACATGAAACTACTGATATGTAATGCTACTAAGAATAAAAAAGAAAGAAACAGAGAACAAGAATAAAAGAGTTATCTATCTTACTATGTAAAGTTCAAATAAGAAGTACTACTTGAGTGAAGAATAAATAGTTAAGGACAAAATCCTGTGAATTCTACAAGAGTAAATGTTTGTTATGACCTTGAAAAAGTTAATTTGACCTTTAACCAAGGTCATGGATAAAAGATAAGCATTTGAATTTATTCTCATCAAGAGTCCTCTTAATCTAATCAAAGCTCAATATTTTATCGACAAAAGTCTGTTGTGACCTTGAAATCGAACAAATGACCTTGGGTCAAGGTCAAGGTGAAAGGCTTTGATGCAAGGAATATTTGCGCCAAGTTTGAACTCTCAAGGTCAAATGGTCTTTGTTCTATAGGCAAAAGTTTGTTGTGACCTTGAGAATCAAAATTTGACCTTGGACCAAGGTCAAGGTGAAAGGGCTTGGCTCAATGATTGTATTTATGAAGTTTGAACTGTCAAGGTCAAATAGTCTTTGTTCTATAGGCAAAAGTTTGTTGTGACCTTGAGAATCATAATGTGACCTTGAAACTAGGTCATCATCAATGACTACCTATTAGTAGCCTACCATCCAAGTTTCAACTCAAAATCTCAAAAACTGTAGAAATTGGCACTGTGCCAATTTAAATTTCCATTTTCAACTCAAAATAGCACGAAAACCGTAAATATTTCATCGAGCATGTAAGCGTATAAAAGTTTGCAAATTTCCCAAAGATCAATATAAAACAAATTTCGTTAAAATCGTACGGTTAGTATAGGAGTTATAAGGTTTTAAAGATTTTGCCTTTGATGACCTCTAGCGGGGGCATATATGAACTTTTCGACAAGAAAAAAAATTTAAATGAAGATCTTTATTTGCTCTTTCTCATGACACTTTTCATTTTATCCTATGATGCGGTACTTTGTTGTAACGTCTCTGGAATGGCTTGGGGGTAAGAATAATAATAATAATAAGAATAATAAGAATAAAGAAAAGACAATACAATAACAGAAAGGATTCCGACGGAAATCGGAATCCTTAATAATAATAAGAAGAAAGAAAAGACAATACAATAACAGAAAGGATTCCGACGGAATAGTCGGAATCCTTAATAAGAATAATAAGAATAAAGAAAAGACAATACAATAACAGAAAGGATTCCGACGGAAGTCGGAATCCTTAATAATTTGTCATTTGCAAATTTATATGAAGATGGAGGATTTGTTGATGTCTTGTACAGATGATAAAAAGACACGATAAGAGTGTAAATGAGGTGAACTTGAGACGCGTCAACAAAAGATATTTTTTTCTACCACATCATATTCAAAATTTGAGCGAACTAACGAAAAAAATAAATATTGTTTATGTGATCTCTCCCTCTCTCTCAACTTCCTGCGGAGCCCCTCTTGGGGAGTTGGGGAAGGGGGGGGGGGGCGTAAAATTTGCGAGGGGTCTGGGGACCGCCGAGGTCCAGGGCGGAGCCCTGTTAGGGGAACTACGGGGCGCCCCCCCCCCCCCCCCCGAAACTCTTGCATTTCAGCCATTTAGAACCAATTTTCGTGACTGTAATTTGAATGGAAATTGATGCATTTGACAATTATATGAACTAAGAGGTAGTAAATATTTACATATACATGTATGCATCTTTTTTGGATAGATATTTATAGTTTTATACCTATGATTTGCAAATCTTAGGGTTTGGGTGGGGGCGTATAATCCGTCACTGGGAAAAGGTTTGTCAAATATTGGCTACTTTCCGCTCAAATCACTTCGGAAACTGAATACCGATTTCAATCACTTTATCATGCAAAAATATATGAAATAGATCGAACTTGCGTAGTCGTAAATTCGTTTGGTTTTGAATCTGACATATTGAGATGACGGTCCGTAATATAATTGGATGGAAATCATATTATTTCAAATTCATTTCATATAAATCTGAACAGAATTCCTCTGTACAAGTACCAGTCTGCATACGAGAGTCATGGTGCATTTATGTTCATCTTTTCCGCGCTAGCGCGGGTTCTTTTCTAGTGCAGATTCGTTGCGTTTTAGATGATTTGGCGTCTCTCGGGGTATCTTTTCCAGTTTTTATTGAACACTTAAAATCCAAATATACTCATTAAAAGCATATGTATCAAATTTTAAATTACCTTCTGAATTGACAGGGCTTACAGAAAAATAAGATAGATCATGAAGCAATCTAAGTTCTGCAGCGTAACAGCTCATTTACACTTGGCGGGAAGGACGAACATTATTTTTGCCGCGTGACGTCAAAAATTCTCACTGTGACGTAACGTTATTTGAACAATGTTGTCGCAGCCAGCGGGTTTACAGCAACAAAAAATGATTCATTATGTATCATTATGTTTTTCTTTTTGTTATTTGATTAAACATATATAATTTTTTATTTTGTAAGCCTTCTGTTCATGTTTCTTACATTTTACGTCATTCCGACCGGTATACGATAGTTCGCGTTGCGCAGTGAATTCAAAATCGTCAGGAGCCAACTGCTTTAAGAACAAAAGAAAAAAACAAACATATTCCGACTTCTGACAGTACGAAACCACCCGAGACGAGAAAAGCAATCAGAGCGAAACGTCTCGTTTAAAACCGGAAATGTCGGATTTCCCGTGGTTACGCCGCCTTGTTGATGCTTTATCGTTACCTGATTTACGAAAAATATTTTCATTAAATTTAACGTATAAACAAAAATTTAGTTTAACATATACGTCTACTTGGAGTCGAAAAAAAATTTAAATGGCAATATCCAGCATCTCCTCAGCAACTCTGTCTGCAAGGGGACGAAAGTTTTTGAAAGCATAATAGTACATTCTCATTCTTTGATTCAGCATAAGATATTTTTCTCCATAAGATATGTGTTTACGCGTTACCATAAGGGCGAGCTTCGCACGCAAAGGCCCTTCGGACCTTTCCGCTCGCTATAAATAGCTAAGTATGGAAAATGAATAAGAAATCAATCAGAATTAGGGCTAAAATTTTCGATACGATACAATACAATACAAAAAGTACCGATATCCGATATATCGTATCTAATTTCATATTTCGTTAATCACCAATATCAACCCTTCGATTCCCCGAATACAAAGTCAAAAGGGCTCCTGGAGGTTAGGTCTAATCTATAGTACTTTATATATACGATAACATTCCCTGATGGTTTTTTTTATGTTATCTTTAAGTTTGTTTTGCCTGATATCATAGATCAATCCTTTTTATTTAATCGATCACAAGTTTCCCGTCAAAACCTTTTCAGAATATTCAGAAATGTGTTTTAGAGAAAACAAACACACATGCATATGGTCAGTTCGTATTCGAAAGTTTCTGGATTAAAAAGTAAAGATTAGGTCGATATTACTTTCCAACGAATCAGGTTGAATAACAAAAAATAACCTTAATGCTGACCATCTATTTGAAACTACACGTAATTCCTTAGTCATTAGAGAGGTTTAGTTACAAGTTCTTTCAACGTGTACGTATGACGTACATGTACACGTCACAGTTTGACGTCACAATCCGATGACGTCGTTTAGTTACACGTACGAATCGGAGTAGGTATAGGTATAGCTATGTAGTAAGGTGTACATGTAGCTTGCTTCTTTTAAATCAGTTTAGTCTGCAAGAAAAATACATTGAGATTCGTAAAACCTCGACGCAAGGAAAGTTAGAATCCTAAACGTGCTTTATAACACGGAAAACTGGAAGTTCGATCAATGATAAGTCTGGAATTCTTCAAAGAAGAACGTTCTGTCATTACGTGTAGAGCGTCGTTTACACGTCCATAGCGTGTAGCTATACGTCACATCGTGACGTCATTTGAACAAAGATCGCAGGAAGTGATGACGTCATACGTACACGTCGCGCTAAAACTTGTAACTAAACCTCTCTATTGTTGTTACTCGTAGACTTTGAATCATAAAATGATTTGAATAGCATATAGATATAAATATGATTCAAATCTGTATTCTGAAGTCCAGATTGTAAGAAATTTCGAATAAAATGTATAGATCTATAAAAACTTTCAATTTTTACTCATAAACAACGGATTTATCATTTCCAGAACATTCAGTAGTCAGAGGAATTGTAAGCTAAATATCTTTGAAACGACTACACTCTTTTTTTTAATCTTTTCATACAATATTTGTCCTTCTTCTGCATGGTTACCATGTCAACAAAATATTTTTTCTTGGAAAATGTAAAATTCACTTCATTTACTACGTCAATGGACAAAAATTGCTTCGATCTGTGCTGTATTGATTTTTCAAATAAAGAACAAAGTTGTGACATTGCTATAGAAAAAATATGTGCACATTTACCTCCCTTTTTGTCGGTATATAGGAGACAAACGGCTACACTCTTTTTTATGAAATATTGCAATCGATATTATGTGTAGACAATCATTTTCGATTTCTATTATTCCCTGAAAATGCAGTTCTACCTCATACCTCCTAAAATCCCCCTAATAAGAAAATTTCATTCATTATTCTATGCAATTTATGCACATTGAAATGAAATTTGGTATGCAGATAGTATCGATTTTATACGAATTCTTCCTGCCAAAATCGCGTTTATTCAGTTTCTGAAGTTAGAAGCGCAGACGGTTTAAATACAGAAGCTCGCCGTCAACGATCTACGATGACATACGCACGTATATATTTTCTTGAGGGATATCGAAAAAAAAAAAGCGGATGACATTGGAGATTAAATATTGGCGTCTAACTATTGTGAGTATGAGTGCATGTGCACCAGTATGCAAGGGCGAGTATAAGCGACTGTTGTTTCTTATTCAAAATTTAAAATGAATTCCGCCGATCAGTGTGTTGTTGGACATAACATTTGAACACTGATGTTTGTCAAAACTTATGACATAAAAAAATTTCATTAAAAGTACAAACAGAAGTCTAGACGCGACTTTCAAACTAAACATGCTGAAGTGAGATTCATGAACTGTGGATGCCACTTATAATATTTAGAAATAAAAGGGTAGTATAAAACGGCAGGTGATACAAGAAATATCAAAGATCAAATCAAGCGCCGGTAATTAAAAGCCGTGTACGTGTTAAGTAAGTGTTTGCCACACGCATTGTCTGCCATTGACTAGATTTGGTTGACGCATGACCATCAAATATAATTGATCATGACGTAGCCCAATCCCTATTTATTCAGGTCATGACGTCTTTAATGTTGTCTAACACAAAGTTTTCAGGTAGAAGCGTATCTGCTTATCACCCCTAAAATACAAAAATCAGGAGGCGGTAACATCTATGTACTTGCAAGCTGAAAGACGGTCAAACCTGTGAACGCAAAGATTTGCATGCGACCAGTATATAATTTCAATAGCGATCTCATTGTTTTGTAAAAGACTTCATTGATATGGCCAAAACTAGAGTTTGAACACTTCTTTTACTAGCAAATACAAGGATTCCATACAATTTTGATGGCGATAGAACAAAACTCTGTTGGCGTCCCTTGATCTATGGAAATCGAACACTCTTCCATTATTCATTACAAAGAAAAATGGAGACAGAACGCTTTGTTACTGATCCAAATTGAAAAAGCTAAAAGATTTGATGTCTTTCACGCTGAGCATTTTGAGTTGGGTAATTTTAGGATATAGAGCACAGCGTGACGGTTCCAATAATATACATGTATGCTCAACTCAATTTTGACGAAAATGGAGCTACATGTAGAACACGGTAAGACTGAGTGCGCGATATTTTGAGCATTTTATTCGCGAATGAACTCCGAAAACATTGAAGATGTTAACCTTCTTAAATATCATTTAACATCGTTTGCCAAGGACAGTCAGAACATCACCAAAACCAGGAAACAGCTTCCCAAGGAAAAAACAGAAACTGAAGAAACTGATGATCGCTATCATCATGATGAACAGGAAGACAGTGATTCAGAAGATATACCAGATTTTTATGAGGTACCGGTACCGACATCTAATGACAGCATCCTATCTGATGCAGATGAAGAGGAAGAAGTAGTGAGATGATAAAGAAAGAAGTGATGAAAGAAGGCAACCAGAATCAGCCCGAGATGCTGACGACTATGTTGAGGCCAACGTACATGTAGGAAAAACATAGAAACAGGACAGTCTACCAAGCGATCGGATCAGAGCATCGAGACTCCCCAACTCCGACGATCCGGAAGACAAAGGAAACCACCAGAGAAATTATAGAAGCGTACATCATTATCCTGGTTCATAATTGGGAATTCGTTGAGGCACTGTTAATATATATGGAAAAGTCATCTGGTGTGATGTCTATTTTGGAGATGAGCTAGTCCGGCCACATTTGGTGCTCAAAGTTTATCAATTATGTTATAACGTCAAAAGTATCTGAACGTTGGTAAATTCTGCGTACTTTCAAAACGAAATTGTGACGTCATAGTAGGCAACCGGTATTATATTTTATAAATCCCTATGCCTAACGGGCGCTTAATTAACATGGGGATTCTTCTGCAATGGAAATATTCCTACATGTAGAGCAATCAGTTGGCTTAAATACACCGTGGCTACGCCACTGTTTTCTTTTAGAATACTAGTACTTTCTGATGTTAAACGTCTTCAAATTCAATAGCATCATTTAAGATCTGAGTTACAAGTACATAGTATATACGTAGACTGACAGCAGCTTTAAAAAAACGTGGTACATTGATTAGCGTTTCGAAAAATAAACCATTATAGAGAAACAAGTATGCTTCAGACCTTACTGGACATCAAATCGACGAAGACAAAGATTATATTTCCTCTGTATAGATCTACATATATTTTATACAAACAAACAAACACAAATCAATCGGAACATCTCGCCCCTTCCTCCTATGGCAGAATAATAGAATTTTCGTTGGAATGGCTGAGAACCTCAGAATGAATATAACATTACGAAGTGAGACTAGGTGCCCGGGCACAGGCGTTCCGATTGACACAATATATGTTGCCGCTTTACTAGCGAATAACTGGAACATTTCATTTCTTCTCTACACCGAACAACAAACAAACAAAGACAGTAATTACAATTCACTAGCCTACAATTGTATCGACCTTATAACAATCTATATGTCAGAGAGTCGGCAATACATATTGCCATCTTTTGCATGCCGTGTACCGACATCACAAAGTTCTTCGATTTCAAAAATTAGATTTGGCATTTGTTTGACATTGCACAAACTTTGAAACTTTCCATCCATGCTTTGATGAATCGACTAACTGTATCAGTATCAATCGCATAATTATACAAATACCTCATTTTCAGCTTTTGTGTTTGACTTTTATTCACTGATTCGGACGTTTACAAAAATTCTCAAGAAACTCTCTGATTCAGAACACACTGTACACTGAAGACGATATCATCACGATACTTCAATTTTTGATGTTGTTGGAGGATAAATATTCAAACAAACTATTCGGAATCGTATAGGCTCAAACTGTGCCCCTCTCCTAGCTGACACATTCCTTTACTCATTTGAGGCTGAACTCATACAACCCAGTATCTACTTTCAAACAGAAAAAAAGTTGACATCGCAGTCTCAACTGGACTTACAGATATATTGATAACGTACTCTCCACTAATAATCCAACCATTAAGGATTACGTTGGTTCCGTCTATCCCAGCGAAATGGAAATGAACGAAACAACCGAGAGCAGCACTTCAGCCTTCTACTTTAAAGCATACTATTATCGATCAGTGACAAAGGTCATCTGAACACCTCTCTTTATGACAAACATGACGATTTTAATTTCACCATAACAAAGCTCCCCTTCATGTGCAGCAACATTCCCGCCCTGCCTGCCTATAACGAATTCTTTTCACAACTAATTATACGCTATGCAAGAGCATGTTCTAAGTACGAAAACTTTTATGTTAAGGACAAAGAGGCTCGCTAGTAAGCTGCTTGCTCGAGGTTATTAAGCTTTTAAAAGATGTCACTGAGTAAGTTGTATGGTCGCTAAAAAGAATTAATTTATTGCAAATTTCAACAACAAGGAAGATTCAGAACATTTTGGAGTACGACCTTCCAATTGAACGTCTTTTACCTATTTAGACATTACCGGGTTTGTCACGTTTCTATTTTGCATTCGTATCGGGTGTTGTATGCAGTCAGAAGACGCTCATTCCTCCCGGACACGTGGACTTCTCTCCGTTCGGGGTTTAGCGACTGTCTCGTTAATGGAGACTTACACATGTACGCCATATTTCCCAGGATCTTTGACTACTGAACTATGATTGGTACATATATATTCCATTTTTGACCTTGCTTAATCTTTAAACCAAGGAAGGAGAAACGTGCTAGCTGCCTGAAATTGTTCGAACACGTCTACTGAGTGTTATCAATACTGCGGCTCGTTGCCCTTACGCCAGCCCTCAGTGGACCATCTGATGTCGAGTAAAATAAAATTTCATTTTTGACTTTCTCCAAAGATGTTTTGAGGTCTACATCGACCAAACTTGTTCAGTGTGTATTTTACCTTTTGTCTATCGATATGATCGATAATAATAATCAGATTGTGATTTAATTTTCCAAGAATTTTTCTTGAGACAAGTGTTAAACCAATGTTATTAACCTTGATTTTGTCATTATAAATACTTAGCACGTACACATGCATAACCAAACGATCATTCGGCATGTTCTGTACATGTAGTTCTAATGATGATCGATGTACGTCAAGGTATGATTGGTCTAAACAAGTCAAACTAATGTCTATATCTTCCTTGTATCCCATTTTAATCTTACAAAGATAATAGCAGGATCGGACTGCGTAATTTATTTATCCGGGATGCAGAATGCAGTGATATATTATGTGTTTTAGATCTTTTTGTTTACGGGTTTTGTCTCGTACTGTTTACTTACGCAACGGGAATCTTTTATTGCAACACCATATTCATTAAAGATGCATAGAAATGACGATGTTAAAGGAATTTGATGTTGATTTGAATAATGGAAGATCTCTTGCAAATGCGGCAGATTTGTGCGTCCGTGTCCGTTGATCATTTATCAAATCTTGGCTTGATTTGTCCTGACATACGATATATCCATTCATGAGGTGGTCCTATATTGTCGAGGGAAAATGGGAATAAATCGAACCGGGATTTGACGTGATTAAACGTTAGGTCATCTCAAGGTTAAAGGGAAGTTGCGAACTACAATCAACTCCGATTTTCCAAAACATCGGAACACGCTAAAGACACAAAATGAAAAGTTCTAAAGCATCGAACGTCCATGTTTTCTTATGTCTGGCATATAACATGTAAAATCAGGAACCGGTGAATGAATGTCATACGCAAAACCAACAACTCAGAATTTCAAAAATAAAAGTCAAGCCTGGAGCTAGAGTTCATAAGTTAGATCAACTTCGGTTGATCGTCTGTCTCTTTAACGCATTTGCAATTTTCTGCTACAAAATTTCCTGAAATTTCTAAAACGTGGGTCCTGTAGCATCATATCCCACCAATTCTGCTACGTCTTTTGGTACATTTTTGGACATAATAATTTTCATACTTTGTGGCCATTTTACATTGTTTAGACTGAGGATCACTGACGAGGGTTTAGTACCCGAAACGTGCATGTTTGGTCCATGCTGTAAATTTATCAGGTCTTAAATGATGCTATTGAATTTGAAGACGTTAAACATTGATATAGGAACAAAAGTATCTGTTTCTTTTCTTGCTCCGAATGCAGCAAGCCAATTTCTCCCTGTTTCCACAGTCATGAGCATACGATATGTTGATGTAAGCAATGAAAACACTGTCAGGAATAAAATCTGCCACAGATCCAATATGATCTGTATTTATACAAGCTCAAGAAATTGGAAATAAATTCTTGATGAATTCACTTGATGAATATTTGTGTCAATTTTCATTCTTTTGTTTTATTACTCAAAGTTTTCAATTTACTCCAAAAGCATGTTGTTTCTCAAGTATGAAATGCATAGAAGCGTTACGCAGCACTGTTACAACATCTACTATTGACGCTGATTTCCAAATTCTTAGCGATATACCTAAGGTACTCTGTTCTGGGTGATGTCGCTTGAAAGGTCTTTTCATAACCTCAGTCAGTGCTTGTTTTGTAGAAATTGTTTTCATTTTCTTGCATGAACATCGACGGCGGATGCCCACTTCTTCCGGGCACCTGGTTCCACCTCTAGCTTGCTAGGTGACCGTCGATACTCAGATTGTGCTCTGTTATGAGTGTTGTTTAGATTGTCGTCAGGATCTTCTTTATCTCAATATGGAATATTAAGGCAGCATTTTGCCTTCAGACGAAAATATGTTTTGCAAAAAAAAAAAAAAAAAAAAAAAAAAAAAAAAAAAAAGAAATGGGTCAAATTTCTAATTTTCCTGGATGTTAGAAAGTATAAATTTCCTTTCTTACCAAACAATTTTTAATTCTTGGTACACAGATATGAATGAACTCAACATGCAGCAATCTAT
This sequence comes from Pinctada imbricata, assembly GCA_033119305.1. Classification (NCBI taxonomy): domain Eukaryota; kingdom Metazoa; phylum Mollusca; class Bivalvia; order Pterioida; family Pteriidae; genus Pinctada; species Pinctada imbricata. The sequence goes on along the minus strand of VSWD01000013.1, from coordinate 7,554,642 downwards.
GTATTACAATTACTATTAACCATTTTACAACCCGAAGGCAGATTTGCTACTTTCTGTACATAATTCTGCTGACAAATATGAGGAGTGACAAAATGTAATGAAAATTTTACAGAAATCTGTATATAATGAGGTATAATGTTGTTCACTACATGTATACAAATATTGTATTGCTGTAAGTAAACTACTTCCATGAGGACGTTTTATGCTTTTACCAGAGGAAGGAAAGCAAACAAAATGTTCACCGCTGATTGTAAGGACAACATTTATCAATTTATTACCTTTATTAGGTATCATATGAATCAGCGTCTTATATAGCACCAATACTTAAAATGAAAAATAGGACTTCATCATAATGCTGAGTATGATTTGTACTATAATTCTTGTTCTCTCTACGTTATTTAGTTATTTAGAGAAAGTATGTCATCGTCAGGTCGTATAATGGACAAGTGAGATCAATTTGACGTGTTTGATAAAAGTACAATAATAGTCGAACTTCGAAAACAATTTGAACGACTATTATTTCTTGCATATAATGTATTTCGAAGGTATGTAAACTACGAAAATAAGTCGTTATAGAAAAGACTATTTGATACTCACGCTACAGTGTTCAATTCAAGAACGGAATATATAGAAGCTGGTACTGTTAAATACACGTACTATATAAATGTTTTCTTAATCTAATATTAATATGGTTTCTAAAAATCATAAGGTCTGGATTTTCTTTGAATTGCATTACAAAAAAAAAAAAAAAAAAAAAAAAAAAAAAAAAAAATTAAGTACTTGCCAATGACTATATCTTATATTTAATTGCTCAATGAAGATTTCAAGATTTCAAACAACAATTGAACATATCTGGTAGTAGACAAGAAAACACGTTCGTATGGTCATCAAAGGCCTTTATCAAGACAAGTGCTTGTGTTAGATTGTTTGTTCAACCTCATTCGTTGTGACTCATTACAGGTAAACGAGCCCGGCGTTTTTATTTTTTCCGCCCATGGTCTTGAAGTCAAGTTCAAAATGGACAATTCAAGATTCATCACATTCGTGAAAATTGTTTTTATTTGGCGATTCACTCTGTATAGACAGCTTATAATGCCCTATGGCTTGAACATTTTAGAAATTAAGTCTTGATATTTGAACCGTTCATATGCAGTTTTAAACAAAAGACCGGAGTTACGTATAAGATACTCAAGCATAAATAAGTCACACGAAAAGGTCTCTTAGTGAAAGAAAAGAAGATCAAATCATTTTAATCATGACACCATTAAAAGGGGGCGTGGGGGTATCGGACCGATCGGATTGATATGATTTTGTTTACCATAGATACACAATTAAAACGGAGAAAAGTACATTTTAAACACAACAGTGTTTTGAACCATGTATGTATGGAAAAAATAAATATCTATAAATTGAATTAACCGAGTATATTTTATAACCTACATGCATACAGGGCGAAGCACGCTTCACGAATACTCTGGAAAACATGATGTAAACATACGCCTGTTAAAGATGGGAGGTGAAATATTTGGTCTACGAAATGTATGGTGTCTTCCACCCAGCAACGTTTTGTTGTTTACATAGTAAAAATCAAAACAGGATGCAAAGCTTGCAATGACTGTATAAATTTCAAAAACAATTTGATGCTAAATATATATCCATTTAATAATGTCTATGATCTTCATGGTATCTGTGTCCTCACGGCGAATTGATGCTATGCATCGATAGTTTTCTAGTTTAAATTGTTTGGCATGAAGTACTACTGACGAGGATTCAAGTATCCGAAACACATGTCTAGTACAATAAGATTTGTACTATAGAACATATATTTCAATATTGACAATCTGGCGAGCGTAAGCGAGCCCGGGAAAATTTTGAAATGAGGAGCAAAACATAATAAATTCAATACAAATTCATGTTATTTTCAAATTTTGTGACAATAAAAGGGGAATCGGGACTTAATCTTATGAAATATGTATTTTCATAAGCTTTAACAAACTATGCTTCGAAAATTCCCTCTTGATCCGCGCTTGATTATAGCTCATTTCATGTCTACAGTGTTTAAGAAAATAGTTGTTCAATTTAACCGTTACAGTAGGACCATTAAAAAAAACCAAATTGACTCACTCGTCAGTTAAGACATTTTTCTGCACAGTTTAATTACCACGTGTTGATGGAAAGCAGGAGATGTTTGTCGTCCTGAACATATGATCTCATCCTTAACTCTTTTTTATTGTTATTTGTTTGGTTTGGGTTTTGTATGAAATGTATGCTTATAGCTTTTTGGTTTCATAATTTGAGGTTTGTGTTTTATTCTCATTCACAAATACGATCGTTTCCTGATTAAATATGGCGATCGATTGTCTTCTCATAGCTTTTGAATAACTTAGATATTCCTACTTAGATTGTTTATCAAGCCACCATGTGATAACGACAAAAGCATTCTGAAAAATACATTCTATGATTTTTGAACTGCAACTGAGAGTTGTTAAATATCCCCTCCTTTTTTCTGTAATGCCATCGTCGGAAAACCACGCTCGGTTACGCAAGCTCATCTCCCATGGGCCATAACGGCGGATAGAATTACAAAACTTGTCAGTTAATGAGTTATCGATAGCAAAAGCATAATCTATTTCATATTCATATTATGTTGACAGTGATTGATAATTGTTGATTTTAAGAGTAATACAATACAATATTACTTACATTGGCTTTAAATAGCTTATTTACAGGCAAGTACTCGTATTAGATTTTTGTGATGTTATCCAGCAAAAATTAAGCCGTTATGACCCACGGGAGCTTGCGTGACCGAGCGTGGGTTTTCCAACGGTGGCATTTATTGTTTTGGTTGGTTTCAAATATTAAGTGATATGAAAAGAGTTATCTGCCTGTAGTCGTAACCCTTACCTCAACAGTTTACGTAAAGTTCCTGAAAGTCTAAGAGTCTTCTTTCCCTCATAACTTGAGAGATCTTCATTAGAGTCTATAAATTTGTAATTTGTCAGTAGTGTGTATGTGTATAGATCTTGTTGTTAGAATAGACATAGCGCCGGCCATCTGTCCACCCTGAATGTTGGCCTCGGCGATTGCATACATGGGCACGCTCCAACCTCTAGTTTTTTTTTTCGTATGCTCAATGGTGTATTCATTTACATATCTTTGTGTTACTTGGTCTTCTGCGATTTGCTGTAATGTTTGTGTGCTCATCTTACAATTAGGAGGCTTTAATTGATACAAGTTTGCGTTCTTGGAGACAACTGGGTAACAAGACAAGTAGGAGGGTTGTGTGCAGGTAATTATAATAACTACACTTTATGTCACTCATGTGGTACATGGACACTTATGTATCCAAATTCGACAACGGTTGCTCGTTGGTCTCATTGGTTCATGTGTAGTCTGGATGGACTTTGGAGGTTTTTTGTTACTGTTCGGTTTTCTCTTACGAAAGTAATTTCCCATCAATGTTGTTTTGCATACAGAATATTATTGATTTAAACTGTTTTACAAATGTATAAGGCAAAGCTGATGGATACTAAAAAATTATAAATTGTCTAAAATCCACCCAAAATCAGGCAAATGTTACCGCTCTGACACTTCTTCAAGAAAACCACAAAATAGCACTATTTGTGAGCATTTTGTTCTCTCTTATTTGAATACGGACAAATACTTTTTCTTCAATATTTTGAAAAGTCTTCCCTAGGAGTACATATTAATGTGTGTTTGAAAAAATCGTTGAAATTCAGTATCTGTGATATTTTGGCCTTAACTAGGATGATTTTCATTATTTTTGTGTAAAATCGAGAAAATTTTAAATGATCGGTGAAGTTGGTACCTATTGTAAAACTTCATCAACTTCAAGTTTTATACAAAGTTTTTAACCTGTTTCGTCGTAAATTGACAAATCTAAAATAAAAATCAAATGAGGGCATTTCAACACTTTTTGTATTTTCTTCACAAATATGCTATCTTTAGCAACAAATTTCCGGCATTTTTACCCAGTTTTTCAAATAAGTGAAAATCTTGATTTTCATCACGGACCTATTAATTTTCCTTCATAAACATGATAAAATAATTAATAGACACAAATACTCTGATTTCAAATGGTTATCATAAAATCGTTGAAATTCCTTCATTCAGAAATGACATGCCTTAAGGGCGCTGGGCCAGTGACCATAAGGTCGCTGCTTCGAGCCTCACTAGGACGACGGGTGGGCCGACATAAACTCCTGTATGTTCTGTGTTTTCAAAATACTAAAAATGTCATTGTCTATGTTGTTTACATGCTCACGGTGTTTTTAAAAAAGAAAGATTATATGAAGAAAATCCGCAATGTCTACTGTTAATCATAATTAACATTGATAAGCATGCGACGCAGTTCAACGTTGAATTTAGGGACATAAACTTTAAAAGAAAGTTCTGCTTACCGAAACTAATTTATGTCCAATCAATCGATGACCTCTTTTGTGCATGCATTTTAGATATTATCTCCATTTACGTGCGTGAACATCGACGTCGGGTACAGCTAGACAAACAGGGGATGCTTACTCCTCCCGGGCACCTGGTCCCACCACTAGCTTGCAAGGGGTCCGTCGATGCTCAATTTTGTGCTCTATTGTGAGTGTTGTTGAGATTATCGCCAAGATCTTCTTTAACTCATTGATATAAACGATGGCAGGAGTTTGGCCTTTTTTTTCTGAAGCATAGAGTGTGTCCGTCAATTTATGTGGTAATGCAGGAATTTATTTATGCAAAAGAGAAACCCATTAAATATATCGATTGTTATAATGAAAATATTTGAATGAAAAAAAAAAACCCAAGTATGTTTTCAAAACTTTTATTGACAGTATTCTTAGAAGACATTGTTGAACTTCAAAATTTGAAAATGTCATTATCATTCAACAAGAAAATATGTTAAAAGATTGATTTTGAATACTTGTCAAGTTGATTCAATTACAACAGTTACTGTAACTTTGCATTCTTATATGAAGACTTTCGCCTCTTTTCAGTAGCATTAAAAATAAATGTTAACGTACATTAAAGTATAGACCAAAAGAAGTGCATAAAAGGAATATATTTCCATCCTGATTCGTGGATATGATCGACAGCGGCTTCCGGTAAATTTCTACCATTTTGTAAATGACGGGCGCAATTGGGGATTCGTAGATAAAAACAATTGTCAAGCAGTTCTTGATCTCAGGAGGAAATAAAAATGATGACATAATAGACTTGGTATCAAGTTAAAAAAAAAGAATAAATAATGATATACTTGAACTGTGTTTTAAAGTGCAAATACTATATCTATAATCTCGTACATTCAAAGACTTGAGTTCATGATCAAACATGACCACATAACAGAATACACTAAAATAAACATATGCGAACATTCAATTTGACATTTTTTAAAAATTGCCATTTCGAATTTTAAGGCTTATGATGGACAACTTTGACATGTTTTCTTTGTATTGATTAATGAAGAATCTTTTTTGACGGTTTTTTTTCACACGTGTTAAGTTGACGAGTTGTTGGCCTATTTACCCATGCCATAGCTGCCGCCATACGTACTTCCAAAAGGCCGTTTGTTCACTGTATCCTCTCCATGTGTTTCGTCTTTTGATTCCTCATTATTTCTTTTCCCGAAGCCGCCTAAGACAAATGGTCGTTTGCCAACTTTAAATGAGCCCAAAACAAATGGGCGTTTACCCATGTGAAATCCTCCTAAAACAAAGGGTCTCTTTCCTAGACCGAATCCATTAGAGGATGTAAAAGGCCGTTTTTTCCGGAATTCATTGTCCTGGTCAGATGTTCTCTTTCCGATGTTGAAGCGATTCATTGTCGAAAGAAAAGGCCTTTTGCCGAAGTTACCTAGAACAAATGGTCGTTTTGCAAGAAATCTGTTCCAACGGTTCTTAGAATAGTAGCCCCTACTTGATAAACGTTTACCTAATTTATAAGGGTACCAAAACGTAAATGGACGCTTCTCCATTGCATGTCCGGAAGCTGACCGTTTTCCCAAAGAAAAAGGTCCACCACCAAGGGTGAATGGCTTCTTTTGTATCAGTAAACCGTCATCATCTTCCTCATCGTCTTCATCATCACCCTTATTGAAATCAGCATCCTCCTCCTCGTCATTTTCGTCGTTGTCTTCAGATTCTAAAATAATGACATCAGCTAAGTCATCTAGAGATATGTATGGTTTGTCACTTTCAATGATTTGAGCAAGTTTTGGGTCGTAGGCAGATAAAGGTATATTGTCGAAGGTGAATCCTGGTCCCGGATTTATATTTTCGTCACTTTCTTCTTCTATGTCTTCAAACTTGCCTCCCAACGTCCTTTTGCCTACACCAAATGATCCGCCATATGTTCCAAAAGGCCTTTTACCCAAACCAAATGAACCGCCGTATGTACTGAAGGGCCGTTTTCCTACCTTAAATGACCCTCTGTAAGACCCTCCAAATGGTCTTTTCCCCATTTTAAACCAACTTTTATACGTACCACCGAAAGGCCTTTTGCCAATCATAAACGATTTACTATAGGAACTTCCAAAAGGCCTCTTTCCCACTTTGAAGGAATTCCCATAAGAACCTCCGAACGGCCTTTTGCCTATTTTGTAAGGATTTGAATATGATCCTCCGAATGGCCTCTTCCCGACATCATAGTCTTGGTGGAAAATTGATCCGAACGGACGCTTACCAATGTTGTAAGGTTTCCCAAAAATACCTCCGAATGGTCGTTTTACTTTGTCGTCTGCCAGATTGGCATCATCGTCTGCCGTTTCTTCAGATTCAAGCGCACTGGGATCTTTATCAATAGTTTTATCTGTAAAACAGAATTCAAGTCTTTATACCTTATTTCAAATAACAGATATTTTTAGCATAACTAGAAAGATAGAAACCTTTAAAGATTGTTTTATTCAATGATTTCTGTAAATTACAATAAGATTATTCGAACTTTTCATGATTTAATGCTTTATCCTTTTTCTCTCTCGATAGTTCATGTGGTTTGTCTTGCATATCTAGTAAGTTGATAAATGAAGTGAGAAATTTCCTAGATACCTTGTTACTTGGTGTGATGGTGTTATTCATTAGCATTAATGCAAAACGTATTTTTCCAATTATATACGACAATCTATTGTGATATACGTTTTTGACTTAATAAATATACGTTATAATTATAAGAGGTTAGAGCGTTCACTGTAATACTTACATTGATCATATTGTGCTACTGTGAACGTGCTAATTAGTAAGATGAAACTGCTAACCCGATAAAAGGGTATCATCGTCTGGCCTCCTGAAAGAAAAAAGAAATTCATACGACTTATTTTAACATCTCCGTTTGGCAGGTAAAACAAAAAATGCATGGAGAGATAAAGGAATGACATCCTTTTGTAGTCATCACAAACAAGAGGCCCAATGGGCCAAAACGCTCAGCTGATACTCACTTGCACTCTTAGCTTACTGACAGCTGATAATTTTAACTAAAGCATTCTAATATTTTTACTTGTCCATCGATGTAAATAAGACAAGTGCGCATAATGGAATGAAAATTGAAGAAAATAATCAAAATACAATTAAAAGTATTCCGATGGGAAAAAATTAAAAGGAAGAAAAAAATTAGGATGCCGGTGGCGACTACTTAGACCCACAACCGTTGGGTCGATGTGAACAGTAAAATCTATTCATAATTAAAAAAAATCATAAAATTTCCAAAAAAAAAAAAAAAAAAAAAAAAAAAAAAAAAAAAAAAAAAAACGATTATAGCATATTATGTCTATTAAAATATCTAGACACTTAAATATGAATAAAATGCAATTAATGAGTGCAGATGATCATACATTTATTGAGTTATTCAGAGAAATAGTTAAAAAAATAAGCATTGTTGACACAATCCAGTAAGACGTCAAAACGCGTCAAATATTTTAAAACGGAATGGAACCAAAAATTACAACACTTCTTAAGACACCCTTCTACGACATTCTTATGCTTTCGGTTTGTCAATATGTACTTTGGATCTGAAAAAGAAGTTTGTCAAAGGAGGATACCCTCTGTGACCTTCTTTTTCCTGTGGTGGCACCACCTGTTGACGGATCTGGACGAATAGATACACCATTTGTATGGGACCATGAGTACTTTATTCCTACCAAGTTTCATTAAAATTTCTTCAGTTGTTCTGGACAAAATATCCAATATGTATGAAAATAGCCCCCTTCATTTTTACATGGGAACAAAATTCTTGAAAAATCAGAGGAATAAAATGTTTAACCAAAATCAATACAAAACTATTAAATAACATAAATATGACAAATATGCAATAATTTAGTGCACAAAATCACACATTAATAGAGAAATTCAAAAAATATTTAAAAAATGAGCATTTCTGACAAAGTTCGAAAAGACGTAAAAAACAACGCGTCAAAAATAACAACACTTCTTGAGACATCCTTCTAGAACATCCTGATGCTTTCGGTTCGTCAATATGTGCTTCGATTCTGAAGAATAAACATTAAAAGTTCCGAACAGTCACTCAGTCCCAAAATCGAGAAGGCAAGGCAAAACCGTGAGAATTCCAATCGGAACGTCTGCTAAGCCCGGAATGAACAACATTTCGAATTGTGACCAGGTGTCCGGGGAGAGTCAGCGTCTCCCGATTGCATGCAACACCCGCCGCAACAGCTCCATGGAAACCTGTCAAATTCGGCGACTGTCGCCGGATCCGGACAAAAATAACAACAATTGTAGGGGACCATGAGTATTCCATTCCTACCAAAGAAAAGACGGGATCAAGTTTCATCAAAATCGCTTCAATCGTTCTGGAGAAGAAGGCGAAAAATGTAAAAAGTTTAAGACGGACGGACAGATGCCGGACGGTACGCTCAGGTGAGCTAAAATGAAATTAATTCGAAAACAAGTCTAGTAGTTTGGATATGGCTGGAATAAAATGGCAGTTCAAGATGTTTTTTTTCCAATTATGATCTTCAGCCATGTGCAAAACAAATTATATCAGTCGATAATCATAATGACAAGAGCAAGGAATCCGACTCACAAACAAATGTTTTTCCCTCAATGAACCGTCGTGCCGTCATCGGAAATCGCCAAACTCCCCACTAAGGCCGTAGATCTCCATTTAAATATAGATGGGGCTTAAATAACAATACTGTCTGTCTGATACTGGCATGCATGTAAAATGCCTTATTATCTTGACGACTTTTAAGATTTCGCCGTCAGCCAAAAACATCATACGTTCACTTGCTTTTTTCATGTTTTACTGCACTATTTTTTATTTGTCTGGCAGAACATTTGGTTGAATTCATTACAATGATGGGTCATTCAGAAGATCAGAAACGTAAAAAAGAAAGAATAAATAAAAAATTGTTTTTTTAATAGTTTGATTGGTTAAAAGAATACAAAGAAATGGAAAAGATCGATAACTTATGAATACCAATGTACGGTTAGTCAAGAAAACCCCTACGATGTAAAGTGGAGTGAATCACGAGAAATGCAAACTGATGAGGATATATCTAAAGAATATAACGATTTAATTTTTCGTAATTGCCTGATTGGCTAAATGAAAAGAAAGAAACAGAAAAAAAATGATACGGTACCTCAAATATACTTATGCAAGACTATGTCACGAAAAGAATTCCTGTCGGCACTAAAGGGAACGAATTTCAAGGTATAAAATTTCCACTGTTTGCATACTTTCATATTGGAATTTTATAAATACGGACAGACTACGTGGACTCGTGTGATTTTCTGATTACGAAGAATAATTATAGATAGTAAGAAATTTCCTCGAACGTATCGCAACATGCACCCAATGCATGAACAACATTGTCACTTAGACGATAAATGCACCATTTTGTCAAAGAAGAAACACAAATGTCTCCATGTACTTTTAGGGTTCAACTGACTAATATTCGATCTTTTGTTGTCGGATTAAAATATGTAATGTTTACGACTGTCAGTATAGGGCTCTTTTTTTATAACAAGATAAGAATAATTGTATTTCTGATTAATCAAATAAAGGCAAAACGAATTCATGTCACTTCTGAGAGTAATAAACTTATCATTTGAACATCCATGTATTTCCATTTATGAAAGAAGATTTCATCGATAAAGAAATGAGTTTAATGACCGCCGGGGCTCTGCTATTCGTTTGGTTTGTAAAATCTTGGCATGTATTCTCCCACTACTGTGTATAAAGCGTTTCATTTTGAGCATTTCATTTATTTCTGATAAGACTAAATTGATTATTTGCAAATGAAGAAAATCAAACAACATAATAATCGCATATTACGCTAAAATGAAACAACTCTAAATGGAACTTTGGTTCGGATGGAATATATTCTGAAAAAAAAACCAGACAGAAGAAATGGAGACTTATTTTTGAAGGAGCATGTGGAGAAAGTATGCTCTCGAGAGATCACATGACTTCCCATAATTCAAGAGAAATGTTAAGACACGAAAGTTCGCTTTTTTGATAAACATTATCGTAATTGTGATTAGAGAGAATGATATGGAAGTAAATGGTTAACCAATTTGCACCAAATTATGTTTCGGATAGTAATTCTTCATCAGTGGTACTTCACGCGACGTCTTCAATCACCTCCCTGGCCAGACCTGTACAATCCAGTGCATTCTCAATTCTCTTGGGAGTATACAAGCAGAGCTGCCATTTAGGCGCTAATACTTTTCATTCACATTACAAGCTCGTCTCATGTGCCAGGTACCCGGTTAACTCCTGGGAGGAGAGAGTGCAACATAGTGTAAAGTAACTTGCCCAAGGTTACAATGGTGTTGCAATAATCGGGGGCGGTGAGATTCGAACCCACGACCTATGGGTTCGTAGTCCATCGCGCTAACCACGCTAAACGCTCTTCAATACCCCGGACAGCTGGTCTCACCTAGGAATTTTGTTAATTACCGGGTTCCGATGGTAATTCTAATGATTTAACCTTGCTTTCTCGACTTTGGGTATTAATTTAATGTTTATTGAGCATATTTAAATAAAATCTATGGCCAAAACAGCATCTAAGGACGATTCTGAGAGGTTAAACTACTTTTATTTCGATGATATTATTGAATGAAATGATATGTTTCCGACATAGCAAAATAATATATGATCGATGTCAAATAGATAAAAGGCCATAACAAAGCGTCTAATGTTCGATGGTTGTCAAAAAGCTCGCGGACTGATCCGTTTTTTTTTTTAAGATTTGGGAATAAATCAAAACTTATACAAGTTTAAAATAACTCATTTACCATTTTCCTACTTTTAAGACAAATCTATAATTCTATAGGTATAAATATAATGAATTAATAATATTTAAAGTCATAAATGTAAGATCCATGGAACACTGTTATCTTTCAGTTTCCTCTCCCCGACATAGTGCTCGACAGGCCTAGATGAACAAAACAGCGGACAAACATGTACATGTAATTTGTGGTTACAAAATGAAGGTACAAGCAATGTAAGTAAATTTTCAGTCCAGGAAACACACTATGAGAAGTATACCATGTAGCATCGATATGTCATCATGACATAACTTGCACATGTAGTCATTAATACAGAATATTTGGAAATTAGTGAGTGTTGTGCATAACAGTTCCGCGGGTTAAACCAGACATAGAACCATTATTCTTAGCTAGTGCGCATTGTACGTTATGGTAACGTCACAATGGCTCTGTTCGATACTATCACCTTTCGTTTTTAATCCTTTTTGATTTCCTTCTGCATAAGAAAAGAAATTTCATTTCTGGTGGAACGTCTGCTTTTTATACCTTTGTAATATAATTCATCTCAATTCGATATTTTCGTTATTCTGTCGTTAGCAGCAGATCTTTCCGGACAACCCTCGTATATTCTTAATCAAGATCTTCCTTTTATTAACAAAATGCTGTTTCAAATTGGACTATGAAAGTTTCATGTGTAATATTGTGTCAATTAAATAGGGATAGTGCAATATATCATTTGCAATGCTGTTGTTGGGAGAGGATGTTGCTTTAAGTGATCATAGGTGTATAAATTTGGTTGCTCAAAATGCAAATGACAAATATGGATAATGACCATATCCCTGTATACAGCACAAAATCGATAATTCAGAAAATCAGAAACCGAAGGCATACAAAATCAGGATAAAACAGGAACCAAAGCAAACAAACAAAAATCTCCACCATATGAAATGAAGCGAACTCCCGATATGGGAGTGAGACCAGGTACCAAGGAAGAGTAAGCATCTTCTGCTTGCATGCAACACCCGCCGCTTCAATTCGGTAGAACTGTCACATCCGGTTACTTCTATTTCGGAAGACATAGAGTACAATCTTTGGTTGGATGGTTCAAACGGTCTATGACAGAATATCATCCACCAAAAGGAGTCAATCAAGAAATGATTCTCTGATAATTTGCACATGTCCAAGCAGAATTATACGACAATGAACACCCACAGTAAGACAGTCATTGCTTACTCTCTTACTCTCATATTTGTACGAAATATAAAATAGCTCTTTTTGCATTACAGATGAGCGTATTGAATATTTTAATTCCAAAAGTAAATGAACATTTGTATATTCTCTGTACATTCAAAACTGAAACATGACGTCATAATGGACAACCAGATTTATACTCCCGTTGTCTGACAGGGAAACTTTAGACTTGGAAGAAAACCTTTTTTGCTCTTTCTTTAAATAGCGGCGTTTCAACGACTATTACCGTCACAACATTTAAGTGGCATACTTTTGGATAAACATATACCATTTACGACTTGTTTATTCAATTTGTCGGCATATTTGAAGTACAAATGTTTCTATAAACCGCTCAGCAAATCACCTGTAAATTTATCTATAACGTATAAAAGTATTAATTAACAAGATCAACGATCATCGCCTACTGTCTGTTATTTATTAATGGGCGATATGTATAATTACATAATCGATAATGATATACGCGGCTCCGGACAACACTTTATGGATAATACAATGCATCTTTAGAGTAACACTATGGATTTATGCTCCTTAATTAAATGATGAGTATCAAACGGTTAACACCTGATAATCCATTAAGACGCACATTTGATGATTAAAAGCATAACAAAACTTGTACCAGATTTATTTACAGAAGATTCAGACACAGATTACGTACCGCTAAACCATAAATGAGATCAGGCCAGATTTGTTTTTATTAAGATTGTGTTTATGTATATCATAAGTAAACATTTTTAGATGATCAAATGTGCTTGATGTTCATTGGTTTACCATTTCAAATGCTTTAACGTGTGTAAAGAAAAGTTTCACCTAACTCTGCTACGAAAGATACGCCATCTAACTTCTAGCTTTTAATCAATTTCGCCAAGATATCAATGAGTTTATATGTTTAATTTGCTAGTCGCATTTAATCCAAATGTTCTAAATCATTTCTAATATTTGAAGAATTCTAAAGCTACTTTACTTAAAGCGACGTTTATCATTTCAATTTGTATTTTTCTGCTTCGTCTTTCTAAAATCGTCTTAATGGTTTGGAATTTTTCTCTTTTCTTTTCGCCATGTTCAAATCAAACCAGATCAATTCTTTCCAGGAGAAATTGACAGTGAAATGATACTCTATACATGTTAACATATGGCTTCCTATATATGACAAAGTCAGAAATAACTTCTTTACAAAACTCGGTGTCATTTCTGCGAATTCAGTTTAATAAGAAGAGAAAGGGTTTTTGGCATTTTGTTTCAATTCTTTGCATTTGGAGATCATGCATCAAGAGGAATGTTTTGCTCACACTTTACCAATCAATGTGTGAACGTCACAGAATAGGAATCAAGGAATCACAATAAAAAGGATGGTTAATTCTTGAAAAAATATAAAACATAAAATTCTCACGAGAAAAGAAAATTGTCAATGCAAGTACGCAATATATTGTAGGTGACGCTGTAAAATGACGCACTGCATTAATAAGTAAAATTTAAACATATCGAACTGTCGCATGAATCATGTTACATATATTAGACATTATGTACATATATATATCATCATAGTGTTTAAGCTAGTAGAACCGAAATGGAAGTGTAAAGCGTTTTTTAAACTGCTTTCTCCCTCTCTGTATTATTCAAAGAAAAGGGGTCGCGCCTTGACTCCGGTATCAATACATGGACAAGAAGATAATGAAAATTGTTGTTGTCTAAAATTAGAATTAAGGCTTTTTGAGGTATGCCGGCCATAGTTGAAAGTTTAGGTCCGGTGAATTTTGTCTTGACTATAACTGGATTTTAAACATGAGTGCATATGTTATTTAAACTCTTTGAAAACTTAATCTAATCGGATTCTTTGTGAGGGCCTGTTTTTCAGGTTGAGGTAATTATAATTTAAGGGATGATAAAGATACATGATCATTGAAATTCACAAGAGCAATTCACAAAGCAAGGTGTTGAAAATTACGTTTAATTGATGGTAGGGAGAATATAGCTCTGAATTTGAAATGAACAATCTACTTTGAATTTAATAAAGGTCATAGATATTTCAAGACATTGTGTGACAAAACATTAAACACGCGGTTATAGCCACTTTTACAAAATGAGAGAATAAGTGAAAAAGACATAACGAATTTAAATTCTCATACACATTTAAAATAATGCATATAAAAACAATCAGGCCAATATTTACTTCAATGAATAACGCAATAAGAAAAGCAAATTCGTGTGCAAAGTAAGTATGAAAATACGAGAAAATGTTTCATTTTTTTTCAGTGGCATTACATAAATGATAACGAGAAAGAATGGAAACAGTAATCATTACTTACCCTCGTCCTTCAGTCTCTGAAGACAATTCGATTCTACGGAAGTATATATCTACAAAAACGGCGAAATCAATGACTGCGTAGCGTCCGTTCTATTGGCCATTCTGGTGATGGTAAACTACGTAATCTTTTATAAAAGGATCCAATAGTAAATGGAAAATATAAGTCATATCAGACAAGGTGTGGGCAGAATTATCATATATGGTGGTGTTTACGGCAAAATATGTATTTAACTTATGGGTAATGATTGGAGATAAAGATATTAAGCGATATGCATAAATATTGAGATGGAGGTAATGAAAGGATTGGTTGGTCAGTGCGACACCTGATTCATTTTCTCGTGACAATATGATTAGTTGGATGGAATCGGGAGAGGAAGCAAAAAAGGGCACAAAGTTCCAAGACTCCATTTACATACTATTAGACTTTTGTTTTAAAAATATATAAAATGAAGAAGGTATGTAGCGCTCAAAAGAAATTGCAATAGATTCACGAATGACGATGAGGAATCAATCAGGAAAAATATTCAAGAAACGCACAACACTCATGATTTTGACGCTATTCTTAAACGTGAAGAATTGGATAGAAAAAGACAAAAAACAAAAACAAAAACAAAAACAAAACAAAACAAAACCGAAAGATTTATGAAAAAGATTCATTGATAAGATATATTTATTGAGAAGATATACCAATATAAAAGGTAAAATCAGCAATCCAAAAAGATATTTCATTAAGTAGTTACAGGCCATGTATGTAGCAGCTTTCAGACGCAAACTACACACAGTGGTGAAATAGACAAATTTCTCGTTTATTTCAGTCCTGATGGTTGCATTTCTCAATATTGAAATATATGTTCTATCGTACATATTTGATAGGAACATACTCTAAATAGATTGCTCCATGATATTTAAAGAAAATCTTCTTTACCGCTGTATAGAATAATTCTAAAATAGACATCCATCCCGCCTTATTTCGGTTTTTTTATGCCCGTGAGACTTTGCCCCCCCCCCCCCGTCCTCGGTTCAGAAACCCACTCGGCAAAAGCTTCTTTAATTGATATACACATTTGATTAAAGTGCCATTCTGAACCAAGGGAGGGGGGCAATATTGTCAACCCCCCCAAAACTTTCCATTGATTAATTCGGGGACAACGCTTATTTTAACCAGATTATCTGTCTATCTTGAGTAATGTTTTTCATCCAGACAAAAGATTCATATGTGGGCCAGGTTACTCGTCATTTCTCCCGAAAGTTTTTTTAAATTTTGTATTTCGAAATCCTCGACTTTTCAGGGCAATTTTTTAAAAGTCAAATCTTAATACCTATTTGCCCTGATTTCGTTGCGAGATGTGTACAGATAAGCATCTTCGTTAATTCAGTTTTGTTAAATCAAACAAAAGTTTTACGCTTCAGTGTATTAATGAGGGATTCAACACCA
Organism: Pinctada imbricata; assembly: GCA_033119305.1. Classification (NCBI taxonomy): domain Eukaryota; kingdom Metazoa; phylum Mollusca; class Bivalvia; order Pterioida; family Pteriidae; genus Pinctada; species Pinctada imbricata. The sequence continues at coordinate 7,538,426 of VSWD01000013.1, read as the reverse complement.
AGATGGCGGCGGCATTATTTCTTTTCTCACTTCCAAAGAAAAGTACCGTCCTTACTCCATTAAGATATTTGATACCCTGATTGATATACAAATTTGAGTATCCTGATGAAGTTTGAATAATTTCCGACGTCATTTGAAGAAATTATAGCGATCTACGAAATTGGGGACTTTGGGAGTTTTATCCATGAGCAAACCACGACGTCATTTCGACGTTATCCAGGAAAATGGCGTCACAAACTATCGCATTCAAAATGCAATTAAAACATTAATCCCGAACGTATTGCATTGCAACTTTGTATGTATACAATAGAAAATTCAACTTTTATCATCGTATATTCGATGACAAATTTACATAACAGGAGAGCGGATGTCACTTCATTGAAAATGGACGAATTTGGAAGAACACATTGGGAAATATTAAGCTTTGTAAAGTTTTAATTCCAAATACAATTTTTCTCATTTAATCAAGAAATCATCTCTGGACATCTTTGATCATTCTGTTAGGCTTTGACAAAGATTCATCCACAGGATTCCTAATAATCAACCATCAACTACAGTCAATAGGCTCGAAATTGCAATTTTTGAGCGACGGTGTCATCTTTTATTCCAGAATCCTGCCTTTGTTTATAACACAATTCAGGTAATCTTTTCCATATGTAAGAGCAATACTTTTATGAATATTTTGGAAGTTGAATTAAAATTGATTTCCAATAGCTTTGCGAGAACCGGATTGACACTTCACGGATGCGTTGAAAAATGCATATTTCTCATAGAAAATTTTGAAATGAATGAATAATTGCAGAAATTTTGAGAAAAAATGAATTTGGCACCAAAGTTTTCAATACCTCCTTAAAAAGATGTTTTTTCCTTTTTTCCTAATTTTTTTTACATATATTTCTTTATTTCATCTATGAAAAATGGCCGTAACAACTTGATTCCTTTGTCCAATGCATCATAATGGCATGCGACAAAGGAATCAAGTTGTTACGGCCATTTTTTGTTTATGTTTACCATGTTTGCAGACCTAATTTGCAAAATTCTGGTGCCGAAACAATCGATTAATCTAAAATAAAGTAATGGAGAAATTTCATCACGAAAATTTCGATTCGAAATTTTAGTCACGACGCCTTCCGTAGTTTCATTTTTTTTCACGTCAGCACTTGGAATTCGAGAGTGTCGAAAGCTTAAGACTTGATCGAACTTCGAATCGGAATGTAATGGAGGTGAACACAAATTGAAAATAGCGACGGATGTTGCATGCAAGTAGAAGCTGCTTACTCTTCCTGGGCACCTGGTCTCACTCCTATATCGGAAGTTATATCGCTTCTTTTCATATGGTGGAGGTTTTTGTTTGTTTGCTTTGGTTCCTGTTTTATCCTGATTTTGTATGCCTTCGGTTTATGATTCTCTGAATTATCGATTTTGTACTGTATGTAGAGATATGGTCATTCTCCATATTTGTCATTGTTACACGAGGACATTTAGGTCTCGACTGAGCCTTACTGTATGTTTAGCGCCCTATAAACAATAAGTCCTCTAATCCATAGTTGCCCTACTACTTATACTTATTCATTTGTGCTGAATCTTGACCGGTGTTCATATATTCAGTAAAGCGGAAGAAGCTATTCTTACTGAGGAGGTGTTCCTGGGAAAAGAGGACCGTCTGGTAGTTTATGAAGATTTCCTATACAATTGAGACAATGTTAAGCGCGAGACACTTTGTAGAGGATGCTATGTTCACCGACGAAAAGTTGGTTAATGCATCATCATTATTAATTGACGTATTCGAAAACGTGTACCGATTAAGCAGGGCGTCTAGAACCGGGAAACAAAGGCCGATTGTAGGTAGATTTATTTACCGTAAAGATTGCTTGCTTGCATTTATGTATGACAGTGGTTGTCAGAATAATGAGTAAAATGATACAAGTAGGTTCGATAACCAAAGGTGTTTTATTGTTGCAGCAAAAGAAGTGGAGAGCCATCATGTAGAAATTTTAAAAATACTTTGGCAACACTTTAATTTGGTCCAAATTGTTAGGTTTCTCTAGAGCAGATGCTGTATATTTACGTTTTCTTATGTGGATACCAAACGAGAATTATGATTTGATTTCATTATACTATGATAAGGTATTTCATTATATAGGAAATTATATTGCATGATACGGATCGACGGGCTGAGGTAGTCTACATCATATGCGTACCAAATTGTACTCTGTTCACTTATGGAAATTACACGAAATCCACGAATATACCAAGGACCTCACATTTGCAGATAGATATTCGTCAGACCACAGACTACGTGTACAAAGTGTCATAATGGACATATCTACTTTTTGTTTATTTCAAGCAGTAAGATAAGATAAATCAGAAGAGAAAACAAATCGCCCTTTCATTAAAATAAGATTTGCAAACAAAGGTATTAATAAATAGAATCTTGGTCAAATTTTAAATCACAAAACTGTCACAGAAAGAAAACCCCCCACAATATTTTAAAAGAAAAGAAACTCCTTCTATTTCCTATACCTACACACCAACAGATGCATCTAAAATTTACAACTACAAACGATTCCTGAGGTGTATTGATTCACGTAATCCCTCACTACATCCATTTCTTTGCGAACGTTCAACAAATTCCAACAACTCTCCTTGTTGAGTCGTTATTACTGGTGACCTTAGTATAGTCAAAAACGACAAGTTGAGAGAAATGTTAAAAAAGGGTCCCAAATGCAGAGAAAGTAAATCCTTTACATGAAACCAAAATATCACAATTATCAAGTACTCGTGTGAGGAATAAACATTAAAGAAGTATCTAACCGTTATTCAGTCTCAAAGTCGAGATGGTATGGCAAAATCGTGAGAATTCCCATCGGAAAGGTTGCGAATATAATGCAACACGTTGGGCTAAGAAAGGGGATGTACAGCTCGACACTCCAAATCCATAAGAGACTGACTTTTATCTAGAATGTACCATCTACAATCAACTGTGAACACCAGATTCGAGTCTATCTTTAATATTACATACATTCGTAAGTCGTTTATTAATATGTAATTTATTCAAGCCAGTCAAATGAATTTTGTTGATAGAGTGAAAAATGTGTCTCTTCTTGATCCAGCATTAATTTTATCGTTCAATTTGTTGCAAGTTTATGAAATATGCTATTCAATCGGATTTGTTAGACTGGTTATCCTGGATAACTACACTGCCCCCGTTTCCTTTTGGTATCGATATTTCTATTTGCCATCTTTTTTTTCTATTTTTTTATCTTTCAAATTCTATTTCAAGGTTGGATTGTATCGGTAAGGCGTTGACCTCGAGTTTGAGCAAAACCATTTCTAGGCAAAAACAAAAACCTTAGGTGATAGAGAGGCGAATCTTACTTTTGCAGATGCACGACCAGAAGAGATCTAAACCATTTAGTGGCATGTTATAAATGATGTAAACGTCTTCAAATTGAATAGCATCATATTACACAATCAGAATTATTTGATTCCACCGATTTTATTTTCAGTTTAAGTCAAACTTACTAGAAACAATAACAGTCAACAAGTAATCTACAAAGGACAATACGAGTCCCAAACATGTAAGAGCAAAATTGCATAAATGTAAAATAAAACAAAGCCTTCAATTGACCCTTCCGATTGCGGGGAAAAATGCAAATTTCGGGACGTCTCAATGCTTTTACCTCGGACAAACAAGCTTCGAACCTCGGTCAAACATCGAAATTGAATTGTGACGTCTTGGAATTTCTCAAACTTTTCCCGCGTTCGAAAGGGACGCTCGGATAGGTCGAGCCAATACAGAAGATATGATCGTGCCAAAGACGAAGCGAACATAAGATCAAAGTCAGGGGCACTGTGTGATATTGTCGAGAAAAGAATCAGAAATTTAGAAATAAGCTAAAATGATCTTCCTAGAAATCAAAGAACTATTTTGATTTCACCATCACAAACTTCCTCTTTATGTTCAACAATATCTCCTCTCCGCCTGCTTATGGCGTATTCATTTCACAACTTATACGCTATGAAGAGTTCTAAGTACATGTTGAGAGCAAAGAGACTTACTATGCAGTAGGCTGCTTACTCAATGTTTCTTTTAAGGGAATAGCTAAAGATGTCACTGAGGAATCAAGTACTACGTTCGCTACAAACAACTTTTAGAAATTTCGACATAAACCTATCAAGGGTGATCAAGGACATTCTTGAGTATGGCCTCTCCAATGGAGGGTTACACAATCATGCCATGTTCTCCTGGATCTACGATTGGCATTTCTTCTCTGGTATACCTTAGCCATGTAAGTTCGAATTCAAACTTAAAAAAGCGCCATAGAATTGTGTGATTTTCGATGAATGAATAAAAGCGTTTGCTTATTCTATGTATCACCTGTAAGATGAAATGATGGTCTATGTACTTCAAAATATGAACAAAGATGGTTGTCAATATTTATGTTCTATTATAAAATTTCAGTGCACCATATGTGCATTTCAAAAATGACAAATATGGATAATAATAAAGTTATGTCTCCTCAATGATGCTATAATCTGACAAAATAAAGATGGTAACTTCATTTTTGCACCTATAGAGAAAACAACAAATCTTAAATATAGGGCCAGAGCATGAAAAAGCTAGAATCAAAATAATCTATCTCCATTTGTTTTTTTTCGAAGGTTGTTTTATCGTAGATGTCTTGAAATTAAAGGATTTGTATTATTGCATATTATACTTCAGCATCATTAGATTGACTTAACAGTTTCATTTGAAAAAAAAAAGGATTTTAAGATATTAGTAAATACTGATAAAAATACCTCCCATTTCCTTCATGTCCTTCCATTATAAAACTATATCACTTGATCATTTGTTGTAAACTCATTGGTCAAAAGGGATACAACATTTTTGTTCTTTTGACATTTTTACTTATAAATTATGAAGATAGAACATTATGGAACAGGCTCTTACTCCTTTGGTGTTACAGATAGGTTACATATTTTTTCATAATAACAAAGATCTCGCTCCACAGATTCCACCGATTTCAAAAATGGCGAGGGGTTTGACAGTGTTTTAAACATTCTCCCTGATATGCCATATCACTTTCTTAATTACATAACAAGTGTGCGTTCTTCGAGACCTTTGGGTAACTGGAAAAGCGGGAGGGTTGTGCGCACGTAATCCAGGATAACCACACCATCTGTTACTAACATAGCTGATTGCCGTCCTAAGTCGGCACCGATTGCCCATGGATCTCGTTCTTTTGTATTCGATGTATTATGTCTCGTTTGCTGTTCCTTATCCCTTGCTATGTGTGTCTTCTCTATATTTTCACTTGGGGTGTTTGGTGTGTTGCTGTTGGTGCAGCACCCGAGTCTTCTTGGAGATCCCCTCCTTTCTTTCTATATAGACATAACCTCAGACAGTGTATGTCTTGTATATATTGTTTTCATATTCGTGCGTGAACATCGACGGCGGATGCGGCTAGCCAAACAGGGATGCCTATTCCTCCCAGGAACCTGGTCATACCTCTAGATTGCTAGGGGTCCGTCGATGCTCAACTTGGTGCCCTATTGTGAGTGCTGCCAAAATTGTCGTAAGGATCTTCTTTATCTCATTCGAACAGTATGGTTCCTAGCCGAAGCAAATGAGACCAATAAGCAATCGTTGCCGACTTATTACGTGAATCTGTCACGCAATGTGCAAACGATGTTGTAATCCGGATTACAAGCGCACAACCCTTACCCAAAGGTATCAAGGAATACACAATTGTAGTATTTTATACCCTCCTCACTGTTAGATGACCAAACATACAAGAAAACAAAACGCAGGGCCCAAGTGACACAAAAGAATATGTAAATGGCATAAGAAAGGGTTTACAAAAAGAAGTACATGCCCTTCCAGCTGTAGCGAGCTCAAGCATGTTATTACCCGAGGATTCCGACCAACATTCAGAGAGGACAGATGGTCGCGTGCCTATCTTCTCTAAATAGGTTTGAAAACAAAAGAAAGAAACCAAACGTTAACTCAATTTTGCCATTCAAATGATATTATTTATTTTAAATACATCAGACTTTTGCCGTGTTTGAAATTATCATCAATATAAAGATAATGTCAACTCTACGGTTCAATCGTATTTCGCTTGGCGTCATCTTCATTTTGTTTTAGTTCTTGTTATCACAAGAGAAAAAATAATTTGCTTTGCCACCACAAAACCCCGGTTTTCCTCCCCTTAGGCTGCTCCCATTGCACTGACACTGGTATGCATTCTTAGATAAGGGGCATCCTCTCGCTGCAACTGAAACACAACGCCCTCCAGATTTTCCCTTGCATTGGCAGCACTTGTTGCAACTAAGCCAGAGATAGCCAGTAGCAGCACTGCTCCATCCAGAACATCTAGACCAGACGTCAAAACACCTAGAGGCTGTTTTAGACCACCAGGCATTCACATACGGACACATCACCATGATTAGGAGAACAACTACTATGTATTTTGACTGCATAGTTTTCCTGAAAATATATGTTATGATACAACATTTTGAAATTAAGTCACTTTACAACTTTGTTTTATCATTCATTTGGATTAATTCTTTTTCATATGTGTATGAAAATATATCTGAAATAAGAGACGCACAATGAGTACCCATCGGGATCCCCACAACTAGATTGTAGAAATTCTTACCAAATCTTACATAACTGTTGTCCAAGGGGAAGGACAAGGCTGGTCACTTTTGTCCATAATTTCTATTCTGCAGCGGAACGTGTATTCGAAAGTACCCGAAACGTGCATGTGTGGTCCATGCTGCAAATTTATTTGTTCTTAAATGACGGTATATAAATTGAAGACATTTAACACAAAATATTTCTGCATTTCTACATAAACTTATTGTTCATGACCTCTATATCGAGAAACCAGAGGATACCTCCTTGAGCATTCTGATAAAAATCAACATCTATTTTTAAAAAAGCGTGAAAATGGGAAACATTTTATGATCCCGTTGCATGGTAGGAAGAATATATAATATTCGCATTCAAGTAAAAGGTTATATAAAGCCCTTTATCATGATACCAAACTTGAAATATTTGCATTGGAACTAACTGTTGAACCAACAAGTAAAATTTCAGCATAATTTATGTTTGCCTGAAATTTTGTTTACTGGAATGAAACCAAACTTTATTATTTTAATGAAGGAGATAATGAAATTAACATTGACTTAATACTAAAATCAATAAATTATTTATTTATTTATTAATATTGAATAATAAACAAGAGTCAAATCTGAAAGGGAGATATTTATTATACAGGCGTTGATCTTCTTTAACTCATTATGCCCTTTGCCATGTGGAGCTCATAAAAAAGTTCCCCGCGAGAAGTTTAACAGTACGTGTTTTGAATATTTTCCCCTGACATTGTCGCCATAGCATAGACATAACGTCAGACAGTGCATGAACTTTATATATTGTTTTCATATTCGAGCTTAACAATCGACGGCGGGTGCGGCTAGCCAACAGGGGATGCTTACTCCTCCCGGACACCAGGTCCCACCTCTAGCTTGCTAGGGGTCCGTCGATGCTTAATTTTGTGATCTATTGTGGGTGCTGTTGAATTTATCGTCAAGATCTTCTTAACTCATTTGTGTCACACTTATGCCCTTTGCCGTGTGGAGCTCGTAAAAATGTTCCCAGTGAGGCGTTTGACAGTAAGTGTTTTGAATATTTCCCTGATATTGTCACCATAGCACTTTCTATATAGACATAACGTCAGACCATCGACGGCGGGTGCGGCTAGCCAACAGGGGATGCTTACTCCTCCCGGGCACCTGGTCCCACCTCTAGCTGGCTATGGGTCCGTCGATGCTTAATTTTGTGCTCTATTGTGGGTACTGTTGAGATTATCGTCAGGATCATCTTTAACTCATTAAAAGTGAATTACAATAAAACATGGCCACACAAAAAAATCCTAAATATTTTTCACGATCATCTCTTAAACTCATTGGAAAAGACGTTCCCATAGTATTCAAAGTTAGCCATTGATAAACAAAACAATTCTAGATTATTATATTTATTACGAGGGCTGATATATATGTTGTCAGCCTCGGTTTTCCGGGGTACAGAAGGTATTCTGCTGGTAGATTATCTAAAAAAAGACAAACAATCAATGGCACGTACTATGCTTCACGTCTGGGACAGTTACGGGAAAATATTTAACTGAAGCGCCGCGGTAGTTCACTAGTAAAAGGTGTTTACAAGTCTGTCACTGCCATGGCTGTCATTCATGATTGTGGCTTTAATTTAATTGAGCATCCGCCTATTCACCTGATATTACTCCATCAGATTTTCATCTTTTCCCAAAATTGCAAGTAGCTATTTATGGTACCCACGTTCAATCCGATGATGACGTCATACATGTACTTGCAGTGGATGGCTTTCTGACCAGTCAAGATAAGGGGTTCTTTAAAAGTGGTATTGAGGCCCTTAAACACAGGTGGCAAAAGTGTATGGATACTGAATGGGATAATGTAGAAAAATTATGCGACATGTCTGATAGAATTCAAATCCTTAAATACGCGGCTCACAACATATCATTCAGCCCTCATATTATATTGTTGTGGTGTGAACAATTTTAACTATTTGTTACATTGAAATTTACAAATAGAGGCTAAAAAAGCAAACGAAGCTCCATTACAGAATAGCAACTCTCCTTCATCGCCATACAAAGGTATTATCAATATTGAAATATATATTCTGTCGTAATAATTTAGTGCTCCATATGCGCATTTCAACACAAAGTGTCTGATCAGTGATGCTCAATGACGGAGTAGGGCAAATCTAATGAGTAAATTTATGAAGACCAACATTCTACATTGAATAAAAAATGTATGCCAAAGATCCAGCGAAAACTAGCTATGATATCAGGAAGCTACCAAGGGATTTTTGAATCATTTATCGAAGTAAGTAAAAATCAAATGAATTTCAAGTCAGTGCAGAAGTATAATTCAACTATGCAAACGCTATTATATGCTTAAGTCTCAACTGATATCGTATACCAGAGAAAAGCTATATCATTTGCACATCACTCTGATCTCGAAGAAAGGAGTTACTTTCAAAAAAGCTTCTCAATCAGGGTCTACTACAGATTTGTATAGACAAAGAGCGAGTTCTTATCTGATACTAGGAAGTCATATTTCATAATAGCGCTAAGTATCGATATATTGATTAACATGGTTTTAAACTGTATAAATATATGATTGACATAAACAAAAGTCTGATGGGTTTTAGTGCGTTTTAGATTTCAAATTCTATTTTTTTTCCGCGGATTTTTTTCTTTTCTGCCACCGAGAGGATTAGATTATTTATTTTCAGCATTTTCTTGGTCAGAATATGTATTTCCAAATAGTGCCAGGCTCCCCACCTAAGAATCAAATGTTCGTCACCTAAGATTCAAAGAATGAGATTCAAATCATTCAATTTGTCATTTTCAAGAAACGAAGATTCTGATTGGCTGAGAAATTTTGTTGATACATCGATCAACACAATTTTTCACGGAAGTCTATTTATAGCACTATTTTTTGAACCGGGGGTTCCCCCAAACAAGAATAAAATCGTTGCTTAAAATACAATTTGTTTGTTTATCATTTCAAGGGTACCATTTCTTTTCTACTTACTCAAAAATAAACAGTGCATGTAGAATTTGCTCAAACTGGTCCTTATTCCAAAGATATAGAAAGACGATGGTCCGCTGTTTGAAACATGGCGGCTGCCATAACTTGTTTTGGCATACGTATCACTGCGGAGCCCTCCGACTTACGAAATATAGTACTGTGATTGATTGTTTTTAGATCCGAGAAAACAGTCTGTTTTCCATAAATAGATTATAATTAAATGATAAGAAATGAATCTTATATTTTTCTGTTGATGCAGGTATTATCCGAAAAATTGGACAGAAAACTTTTGCATCAACGCGCTACGCGCATTGATGCAGTTTTCTGTCCAATTTTTCGGGTGATACCTGCATCAGCAGAAATAATATAAGATTCATTTCTTAAATCCCGAATTGAGCTTGACACGCCATTGCGATTTTTTTTCTCGTAAAACCTACTCTGGGAAGGGGGATGGGGCTGGCGAAGACAAGAACGTTGTTTTTGGAAAAAAAAAACAAAACTTAATTTATCTCTCAGCATCAAATCTTCTACTGATTTGCGTAAATTAAATCCCAGTTTAAGGAAAATCAACACATGTGAAATAGACAAGCTAAATAACGTCACGCATGTATACATATTTGTACATGAACTAACATGTGTCGTGTCGGAGTGACGTACATCATATGCAAGCCTTTTATACACATACATTTCTTATTATCTAAACGACCACACACTCAGTAAAATATTTATTATTTCGACTTGCCTTTTTTCTATAGTTGAACGAACATAACGTTAGCATCGCGATACGATACGCGTATCGCATGACCTTGCGATCAATACTCTCGATATATCGATATATTCATACAAGCCCATTAGATACATCGACTCACTGATTACGCCTAATAGATAATGTCTTGAAGTATTTTTTCGTGTTTTGATGCAGAAATAAATTGCTAGAGCTGATCAAATACTGTTTATTTGATATAATGCGTGTTTTCAAAAAAAAAAAAAAAAAGAAATAATAATTACGTAGACGACTAATTATGACAAAAACCCCCCTACCACTTGCTTTTACTAAAAGTGTGAAAGGACAAATAAAATAACTGATTTGATTCATTCTTTATCAATGATGTATATTATTATAGGTTGTTGATACGTTTGATATGAAACTTGAGTGAAAGAAATTAGATCTTGAGAAATGATTAGAAGAAGAAAAGAAGTAATTGTATGCAAGTGGATGCTGTTATATTAATGAACGTGACTTCAGGACCAAGTTAACATTATTATGATAGAGAATCATCATTTTACCCTAAATCTTTTTTTTTTTTTATTATTATTTTGTTATTTATTTATATCATTATGATCAGCTTAATTTTGAATTATTGATTGGAATTACATATTATGTTCTATATATTACAATACTTAAAAAGGGCACATTTTAAAAAACTAAACATAACATCAAAACCAATTTGAAAGTTATATATATGAGTTACTGTATATCATGACCACAATTGAAGATCATTACACTTTATGAATTCAATATGTAACAGTTCCGTTACCAAAGATGTAAAACCTGAATCACTCAAAGATCTTATGTAAAGCACTTCTGGTATTTCTTGCAACATTAAACAACCAAAAATTAAAGAAAAGAGAAAAACTAAAAAATTATGATGATAAATGAAATAAAATGAAACATTTTCATCATATTAATATGAAAATAAATTACCTACCTGTCACGAAGATCTCGAATCTCGACAATTGACATCTGACCACATGATACCGTATTTTATAACACCAAAGTGGACACATATTGTACTGTAGTTGTTTGCATCAAATCAGCTTCAGGATATACTACTGTAAACGTAAACTATTAATGTTAATGTATTCAAGTTGTTCAATGATATCAAATCACTCAATAGAAAGGTAGTTCCTGGTACATATTGAACGATGTGTAACACATTTTACTTTTAATTATCCCAATTTTTGCAGCTAAATGTCAGATGAATATTTTGATAAAGTTCTGTGCATATCATGTACATAATATCTTATCCCGCTTTAGTTGTGGAACGTTTACTTTGAACAAGAATTCTAAGAGTATCACATATATAAGTCAATATACATTAATATATGCGCTTTATTACAATGTACGTGGTATGATATTTATCTCTTTATTTCTTCATAAATATACTATTTCTTTGATACTTCAGAATTTGTTAAAGAGATGTAACCGATGGAAGTGGAATTTGTTTCCGTTCAATCATTTCCATTTGCCTTATGTCGTTTTAATTTTTCAAAAGATGGAATATTTTCATGAACTATTACCTTTCATCCGTTATTTAATACTTGTAACCATAACAAACTGGTGACTATAAAAAATACGTATCAGTATTAACAAGAAAAAAACGTAAAAGAATATAAAATTTATTGTTCTATCAATGGAAAGTATTTTTTGCATATAATCAAACATTTTATTTTCTTCTAGTTTCTTGCAAAACTTAATCAATCAAGTGATAGCAACCTTTTAAAGAAAATATGGAATTTGTTGATGCAAAAATGGAGATTTTTTTGTGAAAATACCTTTCGTGTGAATAAAGCTATTCAAATGGAAATCCTAAATGTTTTCGTCAGTCGGGCAATTGCTTCTGATTGTAATGATAAATTATCAGTTATTCAGTCTTAAAGTCGCGAAGAAATTCCATTGGAACGGTTGCGAACCTCGGAATGAATTGCATTCCGAAGTGAGACCAGGTGCCCGGGGAGAGTCAGCGAAATTTTCAATTGTCGATTGTCTCGATGTGCATAAATTATATTCTGCTCACCATAAATATGACAATATGATCTCATTCTCGAATTTCATGTCATCATGTTCATATCAAGTTGCAGATAGCCCACCTAAGTCCATCTTGGCACCATTACTGTCTTGTATAAGTTGTATTAAAATTCCACAAATATGTATTGCCGAAATAAAAAAAAACCAAAGAAATAAACAATCACAACTATGCTTGAAGGTAATACGTAAGGGGGAGCATTATTACTTTCACTTACATACATTCCGCGAAACATTTCAGTGTTTCAAGTGTTTTCTTAGAAGCTCATATAGGATTAAAGAAAACCTATGTATAGATTCTGTGTTTTAAAGTACAAAGTTGAATGTATGATTTAGAATTGCAAAGACTCAAGAAAGAAGAATTTTGTAAGTCAACACGATTCTGTTTAGAGCGTATTGATTATCTGCATAATCTTGGTTCTTTTTCTATTTGAAAAGAAAATATTTTACATCAGCCGCACGATTTGTTTTTATTTATACAATTTAAAGGACAAGGAGGTCGTAGAAATATCGCAGACAAAATCGCAGGTCATCAGGAATGAATTTTAAATTGAAATTAATTAAAATAATGTTACTATTCGTAAGATACAAGTTTAAGATTTTTTTTATAATTGTTTCGGAAATAAAACCTATGATTTTGAAAAAAAACTTCAATAATAACTACTGTTAATTTCGGCTAATTCAAGATCCCTCTAAGAAATTGGTCTGAAACTATTAGAACTTTTTGTTCTTTAAAATGATAAAATTTGTATTTGTTTTATCTCAATTGATAGTAAAGATGAGATATTCATGGTGCTGTTAAAACAAAGGAAATATGATCTACAACATGACTCGGTTGGAGCGCCCACAACGAAACATCAAAACACCCCTATGCGAAAACACTGAGTATATAACCACAAAGAGTAGACTGAGTAGATAACCACAAAGTATACCAACGAAGAAGTACCAATCGTAGTTATGGAATCAAACTTTCAAAGACATATGTCAAAAATGTGTAAGTTTCCATTTCCAAGGCGAAACCCCGAATGTAGGCAGGACCATGTAGGTGTCCGGGAGGAGTGAACGTCCTCTGGCTGTAAGTAACACCCGCCGCGAATGCCAAAGGAACGTATCGAATCCGGTGATGTAAAAGACGGCCAATTTGAAAGGCCATACTTATGAATATGCCTTAAGTACATGTCCACGTAAAGATCAGGCAGTTGAAAAACCTTATTTTTTTTCAGTTTGCAGAACTATTTTCTCTTGAAATGTGTTCAGATTAGCCTCCATATGAATGTTCTGAAGGAATTTTCCTCATACTTAGATGATACAGGAAAGTTATAGGGGTAGCAAATTTGGTTGAATTATATAGAGACAATTTTCCCGCCGTTTTATTCCTTCATAATCCTTTATAAATTATGAGGTGAATATCTCTCTTCACCATCGCTACCTTGAGAAATGAATATCAAATAATTTGTACCACATATATATGTCTCAAAACAGAAATAAAAAGTTTTGATGTAACACTCTGCCTGAATCTTACATGAATCTATATTTAATCATTATGTCGAAATGTGCAATAATTTCTTTGAAGCGTCCGTAGAACTTCCTCAGGGACATATTTCCGCAAATGACCTTGGACTAGCAGCTTACCGATGGGTCTCCATGACGGATCCTGACCAAACCTTTTTAGAGAAGGCAGGGCCGGACTCCTTGGATGATGTCATGCATGAGCTCGCTACAGCCGGCAGAGAACGGACTGTATTTCTTATGCCTTCTGTTTCTATATCTATTTACATATCCACCTGGGTGTTTCTTAATTCCTTGCATCATTCTGTTTGTTTCTATGTTCAATTTAAAGTGAGGAGGTTATTTTGCACAACAATTGTGCTGTCTTTGATACCTCTTGGTAAAGTGGGAAAAGTGGGAGGGGTTGTGCTTACGTAATCTGCTACATACATGTCAGATGACCGCCCTAAGTCGGCACAGGTTGCATATTGGTCTCTTTGGTTTATGTGTGGTCTTTTGTGTTTCATGTCTCTATGGTGTGAGTTGGTGTTTCTTGTCCCTTTTTGGCTCTCTTTCTGTGCGTATCTGCGTTTTGGAGTTTTGCTCTGGGTGCTGCAATCGAGTGTTGTTGGAGATCCCCTCCTTTATTTTACCGCAGTAGACTCGAATGTCATATAGGCAAAGACCCAACATATCAACATTTGACGTAATTCTAAATTTAATAATGTCGAAGGGTTCCAACTCTCTACCTTCTTGAAGAAAATTCCAAACCAATTTACATGCACCAGATACGTGTTTCGAATATTAAATTCTCATCAGTGATGCTTTCAGCGGAGCCACCAAAAATAATTTCAGTAGCGCCCTCTTTAACTTTTTAAAGTTAGATTTTTACATGTACTTGTTGCGCGGCTCCAAATGTCCTGTAGGGTCGATTAAGTAGCATATCAAAATAAAATCTATGTTCAAACTAGCATTGGAGGGATGGTGCTAAGATGTTAAACTCCTTTAATTTCGATGATATTTATCGGTGAAATGGCTACTTTCCGAAATAACAAAAACATGATGTCACATTGATTAAAGACCTAAACAAAGCTTCTCTCATGTGACAGAGCTGGAAAGAAGTAATTAAAACACTTGACAAACATCAGGTCACGGGGCATGATTTTAAGTGCTCCAAACTGCAACATGAAATAAGTGTCTATATTAATAATGTCGAAGGGTTCTATGATGTCATAATGAAAAAAATAACGCCAAAAGCTGTGATGTCGGGTCTTGTAGTATCTAAAATGCAGTTCGAACAGTAATAAGAAAATTGTCTATTGGTATGATTTATACGGATTACTGGAGCAACCCCCCCCACTTGTGCGGTATATAAGAACGCACAAGTTAAGTGTTGTGTAAACTAGTAAATATAAACATTACAGAAGTACCCATCAGTTATTAAGTCTCATATCACTGTAAGATGTCCACACAAAGAACAAGATAGTAATAAAAAGGGACCAAAGCGCAACACAGACGGATATAAAAACCGTAGGACGTTCGAAAAACAGCCCGTGCTCTGCTGTCTGAATTTAGTTCATTTCCAAGGCGATTACATGCATAACCTCGGCAGAGCACAGAATGGTTTCCATATGCCATTTGTGTTCACAGATTACAAATCATACAAATCATGTACATGTACATGTGGTGACCTGTGTATTGCCTTGTCCTTCCTTTTGGATAATATTTATGTAAGATTTGGTGAGAAACTCTACAAGCAGGTTGTAGGGATTCCCAATGGTACTAATTGAGCGCCTCTTGTTGCAGATTTATTTCTATATACATATTAAAAGGATGTTATCCAAAATCGATGTGAAATGTTTCTTTGGTACTTCTAGATACCTTGATAATATTCGTACTATCAACAATCCTGTTTTTGAAAAGTATAAAAATTCTTATTAATCCACAAGAATTGATTCTAAACAAGGCAAACGCTACAAACACATAAACATCGTTTTTGGACCTAAATATCAAAATTGTTGCAGAGATTCATACAAGTCTGTATGACAAAAGAGATGAGTTTGGATTGAACATAGTAAATTTCCCCTGGCTTGACGGGGATGTTCCTAGATTGCCGTCTTATGGTATCTACATTTCACAGCTCGGTATGCTAGAGCATGCGCTGATGTTATGGACTTTCATAGTAGAAATTTACAAATTACCAAGAAACTTTTAGGACAAGGTTTCCGATTTCACAAGCTATTAAAGATTTTCTGGAAATTTTACAAAAATTATTGTCATATTCTTTTGAAATTCGGACCAATACAGACAACAGAGTATATTACTTTTGGTATTGTGTACAACCTGCATTTTATGGTGACATAAGTAACAAGATAAGAAGGATCAAATATAAACAACATGATTATCGAAAATGCGTCAAAATAAAAAAAAGCCTTTTATACCGTGGATATGATCCTCATGTCACCAGACAGACAATAGGCTTGGTACTTGACCTATCTACAGTCTTGGACATGTACCAGCGCATTCTTAAAACTTGCGCTCTGACTGACTGTGACGACGGGACTCCATGACGGGCCCTGTCGAAACCTCTTTAGAGAAGACAAGGCCCCGATCACATGTCCTCTCTGAATGTCATCCGGACTCCTCGGGTGATAACATATATGAGCTCGCGGTGGCAGAGCACGGATTGTATTACGTACGCCCTCTTTTTATATCCATTTACATATTCATCTGTGTTGCTTGGGCCCCTGCGTTTTGCGGTCTTGTTTGTGTGTGGTCATCTAACATCTGACATTGAAGTTGTTGTTTTACACCACAATTGTACGTTCTTCGAGACCTTTACGTAATCGGAAAATGGGAAGGTTGTGCGCACGTAATCCAGGATAACCACACCTTCTGCTAATTCCGTGGCAGATGATCGTCCTAAGTCGGCACCGGTTGCCCATTGGTCTCGTTGGTATATGTGTAGTCCTTTGTGTTCGATGTTTCTGTGTTGTGCGTTGACGTTCCTTGTCCCTTTTACGTCTCTTCCTGTGGTTGTCTGCTCTGTGTTTTTTCGTTTGGTGTTTTGGGGTTTGCTGTGGGTGCTGCAACCTGGTGTTGTTGGAGATCCCCTCCTTTGTTTTGCTTCAATTTCCATGTACTTATTGGCCCCATGTGTTTGCTGGCTTGTGTGTGTGTGTGGTCATCTTATATTGAAGAGGTCGTAATATATCACAAATATGCGTTCTTCGAGACCTAGGGGAAACCGGAAATGTATGGAGAGGGTTTAGGGTCTCAGTGTTATTTGACTTGCCACCATGCCTCATGCAATGTCGATACATTCAATGTTTCATTATGATTGATGGCAGAGGACGAGAGAAAGGTGGCAGAGGACGAGGGAATGATGACAGAGGACGAGAAATTGGTGGCAGAATGAAACATGTTATATGGTATATTATTACGACAATTTTGTATTGACGAAGGACAAATGTAAAATGCTTGGAGAAACATTGCATTGGATTTATATATTTTTTTATTTTCGTGCATGAACATCGACGGCGGGTACGGCTGGCCAACAGGGGATGCTTACTCCTCCCGGGCACCTGATCCCACCTCTACCTTGCTAGGGGTCCGTCGATGCTCAGTTTGGAACTCTATTGTGAGTGCTGTTGAGATTATCGTCGGGATCTTCTTTAACTCATTTGCATTAAGAAGAATGACAAATGCAAGAAAGTCAATTTGAAATGAAAGGAAGGCAAATGAACATGTAATAATTAATGAATGTAGCAACATAGCATCACGCATGTGAGCAAGTCAAATAGCACAGTGTCCCTTCTTCCCTTCCATAGAAAAGAAGTACGGTTGTGCGCATGTAATCCGGATAGTATGCCATTTTCTACTTAATGATATAAAGAAGATCCTACCAGCAATCTCAACAGCACTCACAATAGAGCACCAAATTGAGCATCGACAGACCCCTAGTAAGCTAGAGGTGGGACCAGGTGCCCGGGAGGAGTGAGCATCATCTGTTTGGCTAGCCGCACTCGCCGACGATATTCATGCACGAAAAATGAAAACAATATATACAGAACATGCACTGCCCGAGTCATAACTATATAGAAAGTGCTATAGCGACCATGTCAGGGATTAAAATTCATATCGCGTACTGTCAAATCCCTCGCGGGGAACTTTTTTAAATGACAGACAACCTTACTAATTTGGCACAGATTACCCATTTGGGTTATGTGTAAACTCTTATGTTTGGTGTTTTGTTGACGATTTTGGTGTTCCTTGTTCCTTTTGTATCTCTTTTTGTGTATGCCTACTCTGTTTTCAAAAACGGTAAATTATCCATGTGTCGATTACTTATCTTAAAAGTGCAATTGGTATCATGTACTGAATCATGAAACATACTTCAATGTAAAATACAAACAATTAATCTATTAAAAGTTTTAATAATGATCAAACTCTATGATCTGCGACAGGTGTTGACTTTAAAGATAGCACAAAAGTCTTAATAAAACATCAGAAATAATTTGATTTCAGTTCCGTTTTTTATTATCACAGGAGAAAGCCCAATTTTCTAGGCCTCTGCAGAACTTTGGCTGACCCCCGGTTCTTTTGCTCCTATTGCATTGACACTGATATGCTTTCTTTACGAAGAAACATCCCTTTGCTGTAACTTTAACACATTTTCATCCTGTCTTCCCCTTACATTTGCAGCACTTGTCACAACTTAGCCAAAGTTTGCCAGTGACAGCACTGCTCCATCTTGAGCACCTGGACCAAACATCCCAACAAGAGGCGTGTACCATTAGAAACACCACCATTATACACAGGATTACTGACAGCATTCTAGATCCCATTTTATTGTCTCTATACTACAACATTGAAAAAAAGAAACTAAAAACAAGATTCGTATGGTACACAAAAGGATCGGATTTTAGGGGGAGCGCTCCCTGTACCCCAAAAAACATCAAAGAAGTACCTAAAATTTATTCAGTCTCTAAGTCGAGAAGGCAAGGCAAAATCATGAGAATTCCCATCGAAACTTTTGCGAACAAGATTTAAAAATAGAATGTTATCACTATTACAAGATGTTCATTGCCAGTTAAGTCGAGATATTTCACAATGCTTCACATGATTTTATAATCCGAAAATATAGTATACTAAGTAGTAACCTAAAACCCGCCGCTTTGAATCTTCCATTGGGAAAGTAATGATTTATTCAGATGTTACTTTCTTATTTCGAGATTTTCGAAATTATTTTTTTAAAACGTGTACATCAAAGGATTATATTTTGATTGTTTTCCTGCTCTCATAGCTTGAAGATATCTAAATTTATGGAGATTTCTCCTCCTTATAGAATACATAAACGTTAAACAACGAAAAAAAAAAAAAAAGAAAAAAAAAACACAAAAAAAAAAAAAACAAAACAAAACAAAACAAAACAAACAAGAGATGAATAATTTAATTCTTTAATTCTTAAAGTTTATTCCAGCATGTATGACTACTATCAGGAGTTTAACATGCTCAGTTAAAAAAAAACGGGGTAAATTATAGTGATACTACGGCACGTTGTCCAACTTGAAAATAAAAGAGTCCCCTAACATGGTTATTATTGTCCCTTGGACTAAGTTAATACAATTTTAAAGTTTACGTGAAAATTCTTAGATCACGCCAATTTTCTATAGTAGCCATACGAATGATGAAAATCACATCCAAACATGCATTTCTTATGCACTTATCGTTGTCGTCTTTATCTGGGAAGATGATTTCTTTTTAGCATACTCGTGAGTGGAGAAATTCCTTTCTCTTGATATTTCAAATATTGTTCCATTCTCAGATCACATAGAAAACATACCTATTTCAGTCTACATCTAAATATCTGAAATAGGTGCTATCGACATATTGATATGATGTTTAAGAAAATACTATTTTGGAACAAAAGTATAACATGTCATAGTATTCGTCGATCCCTCTTATTTAACAAACGTGAACAATTTATAGATACACAACTTGTGTTTGGTTAAATTTAAGTAATCTTGTCCTTCTACGTACTGTTACATAAAATTGCATTTCATATATACTCTTAATAGTAAAGGATATAATTTTTATTTTCTTTAAGGGGTAACGAGTGGCTGGTAAGCGAGCTAACTCGCACAGTCAATCAGTTCGTTTCAAGCCGTGTTTAGCTGTTTTCCCGTTAAAGTCAGAGTCAAATTTTACAGATTATCGGAACTCTTTAACAAAGAGATACATAAAAAGGTTGCGGTTTGACTCGCACCAAAACGTTTTCGCACTGGAAATATTCTTATTTGACAACCCTTTACTAGTTCAACGCAGGAAATCTTAGCACAGCTTTCTAAAACAATGAGGATAAGATCCAAATCACTTGATCGCTAAATAATGGGAATGTTCACTCAAACTTTTACGGCTAAACGAAAAGACTAGGGCACCTATTTTTTGATATTGTTATGGGTCAGAATACCCCAAAACGCCAGCAAAAATCAGACAAAGACAGAATATAAATTTACAAGTTTAATTATGTACAAAATATATATATTTGAAATGATTACAACTTACAATACAATGTCCGGATCAAAGTGTCCGTTACGGTCCACAAAGTCTATCGAATGTATGGTTTCCGGTAATCACAAACGCTCTCGAAAGATCGGTGTCCAAACGTTGTTAAATGGATTAAAGTCTCAACAAATAAAGTGTCCCAGTATATCAGAATAGATGAATGAATCGTGTCTTCGAATGTGTACGAATGCCCCCTCAACACAGTTCCTCGGAGGTATTTATACTTAATAACAATGAATTTACCAGAAGCTTCTAGAACAATGACTCATTACAAATGATTAACAATAGAGTAAATTCTAGAAATCACAGTCATGTTATAATAATGATGTAACAAAGAACATACTGGAATATTCTCTAATGAAATAAACATGACATAGTAAAATCTAGAAAGAATTGTGAAATCATTAAATAACATGACTAAGTACATGTGCACCTACACATGAAGTAAAACTAAAGTAATACATGACCCACAACACCTCCCCCCTTAAAAAAAGTTTGAATGTCAATGAAAACTTAGCTGGTAAATTCTGCAAAAATCACTCATGAAACTCTCGATAGTGCATCTGCAATCACATTGTCTTTGCCCTTGATATGGTTAATAATGATATTGTACTCTTGCAACAATAAACTCCACCTTGTAAGTCTTTGATTCTTGTTTGACATTTTGTGCAAAAATGTGAGAGGGTTGTGGTCAGTATATACAAGAATGGGATGTAAAGTAACATTCAAATAAACATCAAAATGTTGTAAAGCTAACAATAATGCAAGACACTCTTTTTCAATAGTAGAGTAATTCTTTTGACATTTTGTCAATTTCTTAGAAAAATAACAAACAACTCTATCTACACCATCATCATTTTCTTGAAACAAAGCAGCCCCGATTCCTACGTCACTGGCATCAACAGTAAGCTTAAATTGCTTATCAAAATTTGGAGCTGACAGGACAGGACTTTTCATAAGAACACATTTGATTTTCTTAAAAGATTCGTCACAGTCATTGGTCCATGCAAAATTCACTCTCTTTTGTAACAGATTGGTAAGTGGACCAACAACTGACGAGAAATTTGGACAAAATTTTCTGTAAAATCCTGCCATTCCCAAGAATCTCATTATCTCTTTCTTATTGGTAGGAATCGGGAACTTTGAAATAGCTTCCACCTTGGCCATGATAGGAGTAACAAAACCTTGACCTACTTTGTGACCCAAATATTCTACAGTCGCATGACAAAATTCACTTTTCGCAAGGTTCACTGTGAGGTTTGCTTTCGCCAGTATGTCGAAGAAGGTACGCATGATTCGGAGATGATCATCCCAGGTGTCGCTGTAGATGATGACGTCATCGATGTACGCCTCGCATCCTTCGAGATGATTTAGGAGCGAATGAATCATCCTCTGGAATGTGGCTGGTGCGTTTTTCATACCAAAGGGCATTACTTTATATTGGTATAGCCCATCTGGAGTCGCAAATGCCGATATTTCTCTGGCTCTCTCGGTAAGCGGGACCTGCCAATAGCCTTTAAGCAAGTCAAATTTACTGACAAATTTTGCACTGCCAATTTTATCTATACAGTCATCGATTCGTGGGATCGGATAAGAGTCAGTTTTGGTGACTGAATTGACTTTTCTAAAGTCCGTACACAATCGGTAAGTTCTGTCTGGCTTCGGAACAAGAATACATGGGGAACTCCAATCACTATTGCTGGGTTCAATAATGTCATTTTCAAGCATGTATTGAATTTCTTTCCGCATGTATTGAAGCTTTATCGGGTTTAAGCGATAGGGATGCTGTTTGATAGGTGACGCATCACCCACAATGACGTCATGATGAGATGCATTCGTCTTTTTTGGAACGTCCGGAAAGATGGTCGTATATTCCCGCATTAATTGGTGCACTTCCTCTTTTTGATGCACGGTCAGATGTCCGAGTTTCACTTCCGGATTTGTCAGAATTTCGGAATTCTTCAAACGGACACTTTGAGCGAAGTCTTTTTCGACAGTCTCTTCATTACATTCAGATTCAACACAATTTTCTAATGTATTTACATTGGCCAAAGTGGAAACTGGTTTTACAAAATTTCGGTCACTTCTATCAAAATACTCTTTCAACATGTTAACATGACACACTCTTTTTTCTTTTCGCCGACCTGGTGTCTTAACCACATAGTTAACATCACTAATTTTACTCTCAATCTCATAAGGACCGAAATATCTAGCTTGCAAAGGATGACCAGGGATAGGCAAAAATACAAGAACTTTATCGCCTGGTTTAAAAACTCTGTTTCTAGCATCTTTGTCATACCATGTTTTCATTTTCATTTGTGAGGTTTTGAGATTTTCTTGAGCCAATTTGCAAGCATTATATAATTTCTCTTTGAAATTAGACACGTAGTCTAAGAGATTCAAATCGCTAGTCTCAGTCAACCATTTTTCCTTCAATAACTTCAATGGCCCCCTGACCGTATGCCCAAAAACTAGCTCAAAGGGACTGAACCCCAGGGACTCCTGAACCGCTTCTCGTGCCGCAAACAACACGAGGTGAACCCCTTCATCCCAGTCTTTTCCATACTGGTGACAATATGTTTTCATCATAGTTTTAAGGGTTTGATGAAAGCGTTCAAGTGCCCCCTGGGACTCAGGATGGTACGCAGAAGACTTATACTGCCTGATACCTAGCTCATGCATAACCTGCTGAAACAATCCTGACATAAAATTCGAACCCTGATCTGACTGAATAGCCTTAGGAGCACCTACGAAACTGAAAAACTTTGTAAGGGCCTTAACTATGGTCTTTGCCTTAATATTCCTAAGAGGTATGGCTTCAGGAAACCTAGTCGAAGTACACATAATTGTCAGTAAGTACTGATTACCTGACCTAGTCCTAGGCAAAGGACCTACACAATCAACTAACACCCTACTAAAAGGTTCCTCAAAGGCTGGAATGGGTTGGAGGGGAGCAGGTGGTATAACTTGATTGGGTTTACCTACCATCTGACAATTATGACAAGACTTACAAAACTCAGACACATCTTTTCTCAACTTAGGCCAGTAAAAGTGACTTAAAATCCTATTATAAGTCTTATTGACACCTAAATGACCTGCCATGGGTGTGTCGTGAGCTAAACTCATGATGTCCCCGCGATACGCTACTGGAACCACTATCTGGTGAACGACCCGCCATACGTCATTAGGGGGTGCATCGGGTGGTCTCCATTTCCGCATAAGGATGCCATCTTGTATGTAGAAGCACTCTCCGACTTTGTCCGCTTCTTCTCGGGGAAGGGCCCTCTTGCTTAGTCGGATGATCTCCGGATCTTTAGTTTGCTCGGAGAGGAGCTGCTCACGGCTTAAGGCATCTGTATCTCTGTCTAATGGCGGATGGTAATCATCACTAGGTACTGTCGGAGACTTGTCAACATGAAGTCGTACTGACGTCTCAGGTACGCTGTCATCAATGGTAGACATGAATGTGTCAGAAAGGTCTATATTTTTGGAGGGATGGTCCTCGTTAAGTGCAGAAGTACTCTCAGCCTCTTTCAGTCTGTTCCTGGCCATCGCCCTGGTAACAGCGCAAGCTGGATACAAGTCGTCGTCTTCATCATCGGACACGACATCGGACGTGATTTTCTCACAAACAATCGGATCGGCTACAACTTTGCCGCCAGCTAAATCGTTGCCAAGCAACAAGGAAACGCCTTGAACGGGAAGAGTAGGTCGAACACCTACGATAACAGGTCCAGTAATTAAGTCTGACTTCAAATAAATTTTATGAAGGGGAACATCAATGACGCCTAGCTCCACACCCTGTAATAAAACTGACCTACCAGTAAAAGTGTGCTCAGACAAAGGCAATGAACCCTCTAACAATAAAGTCTGGGCAGCACCAGTATCTCTCAAAATCTGAACAGGCAACGCTTCGCTAGAATCACTGAGTGAAACAAATCCCTGTGACAAAAAGGGCTTATAATGATCCTCCACAAAATCATCAGAACTGGACTTAGAACCCTGAATCTCAGGAGTGTCAGAACAAATCGAATCTAAGGCTTTCCTATCATTTCTAACAGACGCACAGGCCTGTGACTTAAGTTCTTTTTTCTTCTTAAGCTTCAAACACTCACCAATAACATGACCTTTTTTCTTACAATAATTGCATGTAGGAAGCGACCCCACCCCTGGGGATGCCTCAGAACGCTCGGACCTAGGACCGGACGTAGAACCACCTTGAGATGGTGACTGGGAACTAATGGACGACTGAGACTCTTGTAAATTTTTCTTTGGAAAATCTGACGTTTTAGCACTATCGCTAGATTGAGTTTTGGACACGAAATTTTTCTTATGAGTGAGAGCATACGTATCAGACAAAACAGCGGCTTCTTCAAGAGTTTTAACATTTTTGTCTTCCAAATGAGTTCTTAAATCTTGATGTACACACTCTTTGAACTCTTCTATCAGAATTATTTGACGCAAATTGTCAAATGAATTGGGAATTTTCTTAGATCGAAACCACTGGTCAAATAAATCTTCTTTTTCTCGAGCAAATTCAACATATGTTTGATTTTCAAACTTTTTGTACTTTCTAAACTTTTGTCTGTACGCCTCAGGTACTAACTGATATGCTCTCAAAATCGTGTCCTTGACCTTGTCATAGTCTGAACTCTCAGCAATACTGAGCGCCGAGTACACTTCAGCCGCTTTGCCAATAAGTACGCTTTGTAACAAAGTTGGCCAAAAATCACGTGGCCACTTCAGATTGGCCGCGATTTTCTCAAAATGTGGAAAATATTTGTCCACGGACTTTTCTTGAAATTTTGGTACTAATCTGATGTTTTTGGCGGCGTCGAATTCAGACTTAACAGGCGAAGGAACAGGATTTTCCTTAGCGCTTTTCTCTAATTTTAACTTTTCTAACTCAAACTGGAGTTCTCTCTCGTGCATACGTTCCTGTTTCTCTCTTTCAAATTGTCTTTCTTTTTCTTCTTTTTCAAATTGTCTTTCTTTTTCTTCTTTTTCAATTTGAAATTGTCTTTCTTTTTCTTCTTTTTCAAATTGTAATTGTATTTTCATTTTCTCTAATTCAAACTCATATTTTGACATTTTGGTTTCGCTTGAAACAGGTTCAACAGGAAAATCGTATGACGAAAAGATTTCCTTAGCTAAAAGCTCTTTAGCCACAATATTTCTAATTTCTTGTTTTCTCATAGAAGATTTTACATCTAACTTCAAGTGAAGACCTAAACCAATCAAATCATCTTTTTTCAATGATTCGAACTCTTGTACAGTCGGCGATTTAAAAAATTCAGTGACCGAAAATACCATGATTGATTTCTGCTGGCAAAAAATTTATAGAGAAAAATATTTTCTATTTTTTTCAAAAACGAATTTTACGTAAAATGCAAATATGCAGAGATTACGATCCCGGACGAGCCCCCAATTCTGTTATGGGTCAGAATACCCCAAAACGCCAGCAAAAATCAGACAAAGACAGAATATAAATTTACAAGTTTAATTATGTACAAAATATATATATTTGAAATGATTACAACTTACAATACAATGTCCGGATCAAAGTGTCCGTTACGGTCCACAAAGTCTATCGAATGTATGGTTTCCGGTAATCACAAACGCTCTCGAAAGATCGGTGTCCAAACGTTGTTAAATGGATTAAAGTCTCAACAAATAAAGTGTCCCAGTATATCAGAATAGATGAATGAATCGTGTCTTCGAATGTGTACGAATGCCCCCTCAACACAGTTCCTCGGAGGTATTTATACTTAATAACAATGAATTTACCAGAAGCTTCTAGAACAATGACTCATTACAAATGATTAACAATAGAGTAAATTCTAGAAATCACAGTCATGTGATAATAATGATGTAACAAAGAACATACTGGAATATTCTCTAATGAAATAAACATGACATAGTAAAATCTAGAAAGAATTGTGAAATCATTAAATAACATGACTAAGTACATGTGCACCTACACATGAAGTAAAACTAAAGTAATACATGACCCACAACAATATAGCATAGTATTTATTAGGTCTGGTGCTCTGGATCAGTGGAAATCCTCAGGACGTATTCTTTTTCCCGATTATTTCCTCAAAATTGTATAATTCCCCTTACCTTAAATTTAATTTTATTTGGCTGATTTTTCTCGTCTTAACATATAAATCTTATAACAACAATAGGTTAGAGACCCCCCTCATTTGCTTGGACCCCCCCCACCCCGCCTTGGAAAAAATCTAATTACATTCATTTAGAAAGTCTAAATAATTCTTAAAAGGATCAGGTTTTCATTCGAAAATGAGAAGGAAATGACATGTCGTGTGATTGCCTTTACTTCACAGGAATATATTTTACAGGAAAGATAACTCTAGCAACTTTTGTATTTGAAACTTTGAAGCTGATCAGATTTGCCGAGCTGTAACATAAAAGTATTGATGGATACCTCATTGTTTCATGTTTTTTTCTACTTTTTATGTCCCAGTACATGTACATGAATATTACATAAGTTGCATCCCCCCAAAAATATTCTGCAACAGTGATTTTTTTGAGATTTCTATTAGATGTACAAATTTTATGCATTGTCTAATGAGACTGTCATCATCTTCAATATCAGTTTCTGATGAAGTATTGATGGAAAGGTTTATCAAAATTAATGTCATATGCTTCAAAATCACTCATATTTTCAGTAAATAATAACAAATAACTGAAAAAATTATTCAGATTTTATTTCTTTCTGTCATTTATACAAGCAGACACTCGTTACCCCTAAAGAACGGAAACCGTTGAATAAATGAATATCATAATTTTTTATCAGCTCGACACATTCCGAATGGATGAAATCCATAAAGAGAATAACTTTTATCTAGAACTTACCATGTACAATCAACTGTGAACAAGATATTCGAGTCTATATTAAAAGACCCTGGTGTTATCTCAAAGCTTAGCTACAAATTTCATTGCCTTCATTTTACGGTGACCTTATACAAGTAAACAAAATTAGAAAGATCAAAGGCAGGTCAAACTTCAACCGAAAATGTAAGATAATAGTCGGTCGCCTGCTTTACCGAGGATATTATCCTAAAGTCATCACAAAAACACTGGGCATGGTACTAGACCAATCTACAGTTTTGTACCAGTGTCTTTCCCAAAGTTGCACACTGGTCAACCGACGGGACTTCATGATGGGCCTTGTTGAAATGAATTGGTCTTAATTTTCTGTCCTATCCAAAAGTTTGTCAGACTTCTCGGGTGATTGATCTTGAGCTCGCGTCAGCCAGCAGAGCACAGACTGTTACACGCATGCCATAGAACGTTTTAGATCCATTCACATAAAATCTGTGTTACAAGAGGCCGCTGCGTTAAACTATCTTGTTTGTGATGTCACCTTACAGTGAGAAGTTTTATGTTTAAACAACAATTGTATGTCTATGGAGACCTCTGTGTCTGGATAAGTGGGAGGGTTGTGCGCACGTAATCCGGATAACCACACCATTTGCTAAAAGGACATGGCCGTCCAAAGTCGGTGCCGGGTGTGCATTGACCTCCTTCCTTTTATGTGTTGTCATCAATGTTTAATGTTTCTGTACGTCTGTTGCGATTGTTTTGTACGATGCTCTAGTGAATATTGTGTCTTTTTGCGATTTGAAGTTTGTATGATGTCATTTATGTGTCTCTTTCTTGTAGGTTCATTTCGCTGGGTGAGTTCAGGGTGGTCATGTTGGAGATCATTCCCTTTTCTCCAAGGACATGATGTCATCACACCAGCAGGCAAAGCCCCACATAATTACACATTTACTTGTAAAATGTACTATTTCGACAGCCTTGTTAAAGAGTTGGGTTTAAATTCGACATCTTGGTATCCTTCTTACACCCCAATAAACCTTTATGCCTCTTAAATAATAAATAACCACATATCAGCTCTCGCTTCCTTTTGCTTTGACACAAAGACTTTAGATTTAGATTACCATACTTATACAGCATACCTAAAACGTATGAAAATCCGTGCAAGCAACGTTTCATCGCTGGTTCATCGAAATGTTCTATCAAATCTGTATCGATCTAACTGATCAAAGATTTATCTGAAATCAAATCTGGACCTCAAAAATATTATTCGACAAAATATACTCGAAGCGGTATTAACCTGATGTGGATTTTAAAGAATACGAAAAAAACTTGTAGGAACTCATTTCAGTCAATTCGATCAAAGCCTTTCATTTTTCGACACATTTAACAACAATCCAACATTCTAAATTGAAATAATGACTCGCAAAAATTATAAGTAATGCATTTAAAAGCAAGAACGGCAATCGCAAATATAAATTTATTTGCTTTTTTAAAAAATTTATTTACTATGACAAAACCTACTTTGTAAGAAAAATCTGATTCTGAAAATAAGTACACTGAAACAGATATTCAGATGTTAAACTTCCTGATCGACAAATTTATGTAGTGTTTGGAGGAAAGGTCTTCCAACAAATTGTGTGTTACTTGTATGAAGCTGAATTCATTTAATCTTAGGTCTCTGAAGGGAAAGTACCTCTGGGTAATTAGAGAAGTGAGAGGGCTGTGCGCACGTAATTCAGGATAACCAAACAATTTGCTACTTGCGTGACACCGGTTGCCCATTGGTCTTGTCGGTTTATGTGTAGTCTTTTGTGTTTGATGTTTACATGCCGTATGTCTCCTTTCCGTCTCATAGTATGCTCGTCTTTTGTTTTTTGCATTGAGTGTTTTGGTGTTTTGCTGTTGTTGCTGCAACGGGGTCTTGTTGGAGATCCCCTCCCTTCCTTTAGCTTCTGACTTCAACTTCACTTACAGAAATATAGGGGATGTGATGTCCATCAACAATCTGTTATTATCCAAAATTCGCGGATTACCTTTGCAGAAGTCAAAGAAACAACAGTGGCAAATAACCCAGCATTCTATTTTGACATAATGCTGTCCGACGACACTGATGGTTACATGGACACCTCACTCTATGACAAACGTGACGACTTCAGTTTCAGCATCATAAACTTTCCTTTTCTGAGTAGCAACATCCCTTTATCGCCTGCATATGACATGTTTATATCTCAATTGATACGTTATGCCAGAGCAAGTGCAAAATATACAGATATCTTTCTGAGATCTAGATAAGCTTCTCAGTCAGGGATACGTTTGTGATAGACTAACTTCGTCACTGAGGACGTTTTACGGTCAATACGAGGAACTCATCATACACTATGATGTCCCATTGTCCAGAATGGTGAATGATACTATGTCTTAGACCATTTGAACCTTCCAACCACGGAATATACTTGGCATTTTAGTATATTAAGGAGGCTCAATAATCGTTTGACGTCATCAGATATCGAGTGCAGTACTTTTATATGTGGCCTTTTTTTTAGTTTTCGGCCTTCAACTTGACGGATTTCGACATGTTTGGTATCGATGGAAACAGAAAATTATCATCTACAATCTGAGTGTAATAAATATTTAGTCAAATGTATCGTTTAATTCATATATACAAAAATATCACGTAAGAGAGACACCCTGGCTAACGCCGTAAACGTATCGTTTTTAGAACTTCATCGGCGGAAATTCAACCGCCTATTGCCTTTGAACAAATTCAAGAAGGTAAACTTAAGTTCATGATAAAACAAGATATTTCTTGGAGATTTTAGCGATATCATAGATAATATATTTCAAGTTTGGTTTCTCTAATAATATTTGGTTCAAAGATTTTTTTCTTCAATTTTGTCAACTTTCGTACCTTGCAACAAGATGTTATCGAATAAAGTTTCCCTATTTGAAAGATCTAAGCGAATGACTTTAAGTTTTAAGCCTGCTTTGCTCAAAGATATATCCATTTCACAGATAACTGCACGCATTATCGAGAACGAGGGAGGGGATTAACGTCCACTTATTGACCTTGAACGTCAAAATGTTTAAAAACGCTTCCGTTTACTTTAGTTCTATTTCTTTTATATATATTTCCGTATTTCTAAATAGATTGATGGAATCTGATATGAAATTTTGAACAAAACATTTTTTTAAGCTTTGACTTTTTTAAACTTTATTTGACAAAACTCATTTAACTGCCACTAACAGAACATGAAAGGTGAGTTTATAAAAAAAGGTCGAATAACGCTTTGCCAAGGATATTTAGAAGTACACATGTTACTTTCCTTTTCTTGTTTATTTTTTTCGACAAATCATTTGTAAACTTGTTTATTCTTATTTCATTTCGATGATAAATGATAATTGTGTAAGTATTCTTCCTCGAATCAGAATTTGAAACTTTCACTGAATGTTGGCAAAGAATAATCTCGACTCGGAGTGTTTGATTTTTAGCTCACCTGAGCTACTGTCATAGTGCGCCGTCCGTCCGTCCGTCGTCTGTCGTCCGTCCGGCATAAACCAAGTAGATTTTTACAATATGGAAACGAGGTAAAACGGATTTTCTTGTACTTTTGTTAAAAGATTAGAGTCTGATCTTGAAAAATATGTCAATTATAACAGTTTTTAACAAATATTTTCATCGGTATAACGTCAACTAAGGGAACAGGGCATTTTAATTTGACTTGTTGCAAATTGTTACAAAATCGTTACTATGACAACCAAATATTTGAAATCAGAATGAACGATAACATGTACTTTTTTATATTTCTTTTCGAAGAAAAGAGTTTGTTGTTGGGTAATATGTAAAAGAAAAGAACTTCTGACAAAGACTTCTTATCACTTTGATGTCAAATAAGTTTTTTTTTTTATTTTTTTTATTTTTTAAATGAGCTTCACATTCATTCATATCATGTCATATAATCGTCATAAAGTCATATAATATGAGAAGGCTCATTTTTTTTTTAATTATATGGTGCACGGGGAGGGAAAGGTTAGAAAGATAGAGGGTCGTGAGGGATGGGAGTGCAAAGGAAGAGGAATGAATAGGATTGAGAAGGGTTTTGGAATGACGAAAATATGTTATTCTAGAAGATCGGTGAATAGTCCATAGCATAATTCATGAATATAGAAAAGTTTTTCACATTCCTGATACAGATAGAAGATGGGAGTAAAGAAAGAAAAGACAGAGCAAAGTGAAAGAGTTTGATGCAATTCAAGTCACGTGACGTTTTGGTCATGAACTAATGATCTAAGTTCATTTCATTTGATCGTATTGGATAAAGAAAAAAGTGTATACGAATATATAGTTCTGTCAATATTGTAATATAATATTTGCTGAGATTATGGGAATAACATGTTAACAGGTTAATAAGGTAGCTATAGATATTTATTAAGAGCAGTGAGGCATGTATTCAAAAATTCAATATCAAATACTGAGCATCTTTAAAGATCAGATTGATAAAAAAGTTTAAACTGCAGGCCTTATTATCAAGCATCGTATGTCAGTTAAATATAGTAATCAGTTTCATATTACTTATAATACAGGCCTGATCTGTGAAATGGTCTATCCCCGTAGATGCACATTATGAGTCAAGTTCGTTTTCTATGTCACACACTAGGTCCTCCAGTATCTGAAATCTTTGGTATCCAATGTACCTGCCACTGTCATGTTTCGTTATAACAATAGTGCTGTTTGTAATTTCATTGTCTGTCATGTATTTCAACAGTCTGCGACCGGCTCCGTATTCTCCATCGTCGTGATAATTTTGTCTAATTTTCCCGTCGCGCTCATCCCTAAACCTATATACAAGGATACGGTGATGTGCACTCGCAGATTTCGGGTCGCAACAAACTTTCCTGTACACAGTCTCGACGTCCGAAGCCGAGTATGTCTTTGCACCCGTCGCAAACATAACATTCCCTTCTCTCTCAACTTCCGGCGTCGAAAACGTTTCCACGGTGTTTAGTTGCGATAGGGTATCGGCATCAAACTTTAGCACATCGGAGTTTTTCATCATCGGTACGACATCTTCGTATTCCTCTCCGCTGGGAAGTATCAGTTTATCCTTCACTACACGGGTTTGTTGGTTATCCTTGCGGAACGATTCGGAAATATCGTATAGGCGCTTACGATCCTCAACAACGGGAATAGGCTCCTGTGCGGTAATATGGAATGGTAGTCTTGTTCCGAGAGCCTTTTTGGCCTTCTGTGCTTTCAGAATCGCATCTTTTGCGGAACGATTTTGTAGTTTTTCTGTAATGGATACGGGCCTAGAATCAGAGCCACGCCGCATACCATTCCGGTGAATTCTGACGAATTCCACATCGATTCCGAGTTGTTCTTTGATTGCTATGGGAACCGCAGTCATCAGATCCTCGTTGGGAGCGTACGGAAAGTTATGCACTAGAACGTTGTCCCTCATCGACCGTGATTTCAGACTTATTATTTCCTTGTCCATATCTGTAATTTTCTTATCCATGCGCATAACCACTGATTTAAGCAGATCAAGTTCGAGTCTTAAACGGACATTTTCCTCTTTCACTGTATGTACGTCAGAATCTATTCCATGCGCTTCATCAGCCAAAGTTTTTAAACGATGATCTAGACCGTCACGAGCGTATATATCATTCTTAATCTCCTCTAAATTTTTATTAACAGTCTCCAAACGGTCAAGTCGATTATTTATGTTATGAAGCGTTGTTTGTATGTCCGTTATAGCACCTGCCATACCTGTATTTTCCACACCTGAGTTCTTTTGTACGACACTATGTGAACTAGATGTACTAAGCGTTTTCAATCGTGAACTGTTATCGCTTGATCTTTTACCAATCGATTTTTCCTTTAAAGTCGACATTTTCTACGTCAAAAAGCTCCCCTTGAATTCTCAATAGTATCTCAAAAGTATGAATTTCCAATATTTCACAAATATTGCAGTTTTAATGTACTAAATAATCCAAATACTGATCAAATAGACGGAGCAAAATTTATGCGTCCATATTCGACAAAGGTCACGTGCTTTATATCAAATAAGTTTACTGAGTACTTTTTTTTAGATTCTCATTTTGGGGTGGGGGTACCCAAAATGTACTTTTCTGGAACAGTGTTAGCTATTTCACTCTTTGAAAGCATTATCTATAAAGAAATATACATATTTGATGATATTATGGTGAAAATGATCACAAGAATGGTTTCAATCTGGAATGATTATCAATATATCATGTATTTATCTATCAAAATTCATTGTTTTGCGACATATCTCGGGGTTGGTTTACATATGTATATTCAGAGGACCACTGGTCAGTCAAATGGTCGATGATATGTAATCTTAATTACAAATATAAATCATAAGATATAAATGTTAAATAAACAGAATATTTTTTTTCTCCTTTGACAAAGAATTCTTGGATTATTGAGCCACCTTAAGTGTTCTGATATTTGGTTTGTTTGCTTTGGTTCCTGCTTTGGCACAATTGTACTATTGAATAACCTCCTCACTGTTAGATGAACACACATACAAGAAAAGAAAACGCAGGGCCAAAGCAACACAGATGAATATGTAAATGGGTATCAGAGAGGGCTTTCGAAAACAGTCCATACTCTGC
Source organism: Pinctada imbricata (assembly GCA_033119305.1). NCBI lineage: Eukaryota > Metazoa > Mollusca > Bivalvia > Pterioida > Pteriidae > Pinctada > Pinctada imbricata. Next base: position 7,504,432 of record VSWD01000013.1, on the reverse strand, counting down.
CAACTGCAGCGAGCTCATGTATGTCATAACCCGAGGAGTCCGACCAACATTCAGAGAGAGGACAGATGATCGGGCCCATGTCTTCTCTAAAGAGGTTTGAAAAGAAAAGAAAAGAAACCAAACATTAACTCAATTTTGCCATTCAAAATAGTTGTTATGATAATATTTGTTTCAAATATATCAAGACTTTTGCCGCTTTTGAAATTATCATCAATATAAAGATATGTCAACTCTACGGTTAAGTCGTATTTCTGTTGGCGTCATTTCCATTATGATTTAGTTCTTGTTATCACAAGAGAAAAAATGATTTGCTTTGCCACTGCAAAACCCCGGTTTTCCTCCCCTTAAGCTCCTCCTATTGCACTGACACTGGTATGCATTCTTAGATAATGGGCATCCTCTCGCTTTAACTGAAACACAGCGCCCTCCAGATTTTCCCTTACATTTGCAGCACTTGTCACAGCTTAGCCAGAGATAGCCAGTAGCAGCACTGCTCCATCCCGAGCACCTGGACCAAACATCATAACATGAGGCGTGTACCATTGGGAACACCACCATCATACACAGAATAACTGCCAACTTTGTAGATCCCATTTTGTTGTCTCTATACTAAAAATTAAAAAAAAGACTAAAAACAAGATTTTTATGGTACACATGAGGATCGAATTTTAAGGGGGAGCGCTCCCTGTACCCTAATAAACATCAAAGAAGTACCTAACAGTTATTCAGTCTCAAAGTCGAGAAGACAAGGCAAAATGTGAGAATTACCATCGAAACGGTTGCGAACAAGATTTCAAATTAAAATTTTATCACTATTCCAAGATGTTCATTACCAGTTACAACGTCTATAAGTCGAGATATTCACAATGCTTCACATTATTTTATAATCCGAAAATATAATAGTAGCCTAAACCCCGCCGCTTTGAATTTCCACTGGGAAAGTATTTATTTATTCAGATGTAATTTTTTATTTCGAGATTTTCGAAATTTAATTTTTTAAAACGTGTACATCCAAACGGTTTTATTGTTATTGTTTTCTGCTCTCATAGTTCGCCGATATCTAAATTTATGGAGAATTCTCCTCCTTGAAGAATACATAAACCTTAAAAACGAAACAAAAAAAAAAACAAAACAAAACAAAAAAACAAAAAAACAAAAACAAAACAAAAAAAAAAAAACAAAAAAAAAAAAACAAAAAACAAAAAACAAAAAAGGAAAGAATCAGAATTATTAATTCTTTATTCCAGTTAGTATGACTGCCATCAGGAGCTTAACATGCCCAGTTAAAAAAAAAGCCCATTGGGGAATTAAAGTGATACTACGGCACGTTGTCCAACTTGATAAAAAGAGTCACCTAACATGGATATTATTGTCCCTTGGACTAAAGTTTATATAATATTTAAGTTTACGTGAAAATTTTTAGATCACGCCAATTTTCTATAGTAGCCATGCGAATGATGAAAATACATCCAAACATGCATTTCTAATGCACTGATCGTTGTCGTCTTTATCTAGGAAGTTGATTTCTTTCGTAGCATACTCGTAAGTGGAGAAATTCCTCTCTTTTGATATTTTAGAAATTATTCCATTCTCAAGTCACAAAGAAACCATAATTATTACAGTCTTTGTCTAAAAAATTACAATTGATAAACAATTTGAAATACCGTATAACCAGAATTTTTCTAACTATAACTAATTTTCGCTATATTCGCGTGTAATGTGGAATCGCGAAAATATATTCCAGCAAAAAATTGTGTTTGAAAGGTATATCATAAATTTGTATAACAGTTACATTTTGTTTTTATTTTACATGTACCATTCTTCAATTTTTTTTGATTAAACGTTAATAGAAGTGAATTGAGTGTACTTGTATGATAGAAGTAATTAGAAATTAAATAATAAAAGTACTAAACAGTAACATCATGTGTTCATATTTGTTTGTAATGTAGGAATCTCGAAAAAGTGTACTTGCGAAAACAAAGACGCCCTATGGTACCATAAAATCGACAAATTTAATACTCGAGATAATTCCTTGCTATACGGTGGGTATTGCTACATTTTGCTTTTGACATGGATATGATGTTTCTGAGAAAAAACTATTTTAAAAACATTCTTTCGATTGGAAAGATTTGCAGCAAACATTTGGAACAAAAATAAAACCTGTAATAGTATTTGCCGATCCCTCTTACTCAAACTTGAAATAATTACAGATACACAACTCGTGTTTGGTAAAATTGAGGTAAATCTTGTCCTTTTAGGTACTGTTACATATAATTGCATTTCATATATACTATTCATAGGAAAGAATACCATCTTACCTTCTTGTCAAGAAAAGAAACCGTAAAATTAAGGATTATTATAATATTTGATCAGAGACAAAAGGGTGTGGACCCAGTATACATTTTCAAACCCCTTCTGTAAATGCACAAGTATTATCATGATAATCTATAATAATGATGTTTTTGAAGCGTGGTGCTCTCTGTCAGAATACTATCTTCATGAATCATACTTTCAAATTATTATATATGCACAGCCAATGTAAGTCTCTAGGATGTTACTATTGAAAGGAACGTGCTGCAATTTGTGTATTAACACTCGTGACGTCACAATGCATAAGATCTAAAGAAACATGCCGCGACGTCTGTTCTAACCTGCAAACTGAACCCGCGTCGAGATGAATTTTGACGTCACCCTTTTACCCAGAAAAAGCAATTTCAGAAAACAAGAATGAAACAGACAATTATGGTGCATATATATAGAATAAATGTCATAATTTGTGTTTTGTTACGGGTATACAACACACATCAAGTGCATTTATCGCATGAATTGCGCTAACGCGCATTACATGTACGATAAATGCACTTGCTGTGTGTTGCATACCCGTAACAAAACACAAATTAAGACACTTATTCTCTATATAGTACTAAACGTTTTTTTATACATATAACAAATTCACTTTGATTCGATTTTTATCAGAGGTGTAGCCTTGTGCATGTTTGCAAGCAAAAACATCCACATCGTTTACGAGAAACAAAAGAGAAAGCGCCTCCTCGGCAGTGCTAGAGAAAGGGATTATATGAAATGAGTTTTGAAATCAAACTACTGTTAGGAAATAATTCAGAGACACTGTAGAAAACAAAATACGAATTTCAAAAAATAAAAATCTGCGGGGATATCACGTCCAATATCTGTGTGTAGACGGAAATGCATGGGAAAAAGCTGCAGCATTTCATTTTCGTATCGAAAGTTGTCTACATCTTCGTTTGCTGACAAATAATCATACGTTTCCAAATATAAAAGTGTCTAGTGCCCCCCCCCCTCCCTACAGATGAGGTACTGGGTCCATATCGAATTCACCCTGGTACTGTAATGTCGTAGTTGAATTATTTTTTTCTTCTCCTAATTAAACGTGAGTAATTCTAAGTGTCGGAATATTAACACTATGATTTTATTAAGTTAGAGGCGCTTCATAAATTAAAAATTTTAAAATGGAAAATTCTTTCTTTACACAAACTTGGTTTCAAGAGAAAGCATCCTAAAACAACACAAGAACCTTCTTACATATTTCTTTCTATACATGGTAAATAGAAATGAAAAACAAAAATGGATGTTTTCGGAATGTTGTCATGTTTTCACACAAGGAATTGCCTTTTTGGATACAAATTAGAAAATTTCATAAGAAATAGATATATAGATGTGTATTTATGAAATTAAAGATTAAGTCCTGCATCAATTATTTTGCGGACGTAGTTCTCCAGAAGATATATCTATGCAAAGTGTAATATTTTACTTACCTTTCAGTGTATTAGTTTGTTAAGAGATGAAGTATTAGGGAAAATGGGCCTTATATAGCATACATACAGCTTCCTCGTCAATTCAGATCCTTGTAAACTTTAGGGGAATTTCTGGAGGAATTTTTTTGAAATCATCTGACAAGGTAAATTAATTGCATTTTGAAAATGAGCCTCAAAACAGAAAAAAGACAGAATATTTTTATATAAAACAATGCATCAACGACGCAAACTTTATTTTTCTGAGTTGACGATAATTCATTTTAGTACAGTAGCACATTCCTCAGGTTGTTTTAGTTCATGATCATGCCTATCAAGTTGTAATCTTCAAGTTTCTCTATTCCTTTGGATATAGATGATATTTGCATGTATATGAAACAATAAATTACAATATTTCATATCGTGCTTCCCCGTATATGTCGGTGAAAACATTTCTTATCTTAATAGAACAGATATTTGATGTTGATCGGTATATCTCGTAGATGTGAAGTATACATAGAGCCCTAAATTTGTAGTCCGGATCTGTCCAAAGGCTGAACTACTTTAGAAAAATATTAACCCAAGATTAGGTAAAAGATGTTTATATACCCTCCTTGAGAAACCGAAAATATGAAAAATCTCAAAAAGTATTTCAATTCGGAATATTTCTTTTAAACGAAAAAGAAAAGTGATAGGTGTTGCGCACTAATTTACTGCAATTTTGTACATTTTTTCCCATTCAATTTGTTCATATTGATTTAGTGTTAAACTTTCAACACCTTAGAAGACTACCAAATAATTCTGAGAGGGATATGGTGATTTTGTTTCGAGTCAGTTTATTTATTTACAACACAGAGCCGGTCGGATTTTTTTTCTGTAACTCGAGGTTAGAATTATTTATTTCAGCTCCTTACAATCCTGACAGGAAAAAAATCACACACATAAAGGGAAGCCAATTTTTTTTTTTTGGCTGAGGTTTTTATATATTTGATTTGAATTTCATTATTTTCTGACAGTAAGACTTTTAGAGTATGTTTACACATACAATTCATATACATATGAGTTAAATCTGATCTTAAATGATGCTATTGAATTTGAAGACGTTTAACATTTGTACCACTTGGTGAGTGTCACTGCTGGTGGACCATATCACACCCATCCTGTTACCTTTATCAGAACATTTTTGGACATAATAACTTTCACACTCTTTGGTCATATTACATGTACATTGTTTAGATTGAGGATCACTGACGAGGGTTAAGCACCTGAAACGTGCATGTCTGGTTGTCTGGTCCATGCTGCAAATTTATCTGATCTTAAATGATGCTATTGAATTTGAAGAAGTCTAAACCACTTGGTGAGTGTCACTGCTGGTGGACCAGGAGTCCCCGAGGGCACATATAGCCAAGTTCGATCAACTCAACTTCGGTTAATCGTTTCTTCAACGCAATCAAACATTTCTGTGATTAAAATTTCTTAAAATTTCTGAAACATGGGTCCTGTAGCATCATATCCCACCCATCCTGTTACGTCTTTCGGTACATTTATGGACATAACTTTCACAATCTTTGGTCATATTGTATGTACATTGTTAGATTGATGATCCCTCACGAGGGTTAAGTACCCGAAACGTGCATGTCTGGTCCATGCTGCAAATTTATTTGATCTTAAATGATGCTATTGAATATGGCCTCAGACAGTGCATGTATTTTATATGTTCTTTTCATTTTCTTGCGTGAACATTGACGGCGGGTGTGGCTAGCCAACAGGGGATGCTTACTCCTCCCGGACACCTGGTTCCACCCCTAGCTTGCTAGGGGTCCATCTATGCTCAATGTGGTGCTATATTGTTAGTGCTGTTGAGATTATCGTCAGAATCTTCTTTAGCCCATTTTGATAAAAAAGAAACCATTGCACAATATCGGCAATAAGGCTGAATGGAAACAAATGTCATGGTTCTTCATTCAATACAATATATGTCTGGAAAAGTGAATATTTCATGATTTAAAAAAAAACTTTTCTTACGTCAGTATACTGGCAAGTATTTTAAAGGTTAAAGATTACGAAAATAAAATTTCCAAGTAGATATCTTTCACTACTATCAATTACATGCATGGAATTGTAAATCAATTTGACGCAAACTTATATTAACTGACTGTAAAGTAGAATTATAAATAAAACTTATACAACTGATCAACGTTTAAGCAAATCACACCTCTCGTCTCGTCGGTTTATGTGTAGTCTTTTGTGTTTGATGTTTACATGTCGTGTGTCTCTTTTCCGTCTCGTGCTGTACTCGTCTTTTGTGTTTTTGTGTCGGGTGTTTTGGTGTTTTACTGTTGATGCTGCAACGGAGTCTTGTTGGAGATCTCCTCCCTTCTTTCTAAACATAACTTGATATTTTGTTTTACCAAGGAATAAGAGATTGGTTCTTGTGAGTCCTTTTCTCCTTGATTGAATATTGCCAAAAAAGATAATTAATGTTAATTTGTTCGTAGGCAAGAGATTAAAGAACTTATATCAAAACACAACGAAGTCTTACAGATATTTATATTGAAATTGAAGACGTTTAACGTAAAACATCATTGACATCATTTAAGATAAATTAAGATGCATGTGAGACCTACCATCACCGTCCTCGGGCGCCTTGTCTAATCGTCATTGATAATTTAGGTTTGCTTCTTTGCAGGACAATGAAGTTAATGAAGTTAAAGAAGTATTTGTTATGGAAGTATTGTCAGCGTTTCTAAATGGTTCTCACTGTAAAAGTTTTCATTGTTCACTGTGCTCATATTCCATCTGGGAAATTTGTATGTTTGGAAGGCTTTCAGATTTATGTCTCTGCATATTTGAATTCAGCCATCCAAATTTTTAAAATATATTTCTGGAAGGTACTGTAGCCATATGGCCTTTCCCCCACAATACTCATGGTGAATTATTACTTTATGTTGGGGAATTTTCACACTGTAGAAAGAGGAATCACTCTAAACTGAATCAATGTATTTATCAGAAGACGAAAGTGAATTAATTTCCTTTCATGAAAGAGGGATGATGTTAATATTAGTTCGCATAAAGATAATTTTGAAACAAGATAAGAAACTGATTCAAGAAATTCTTTCGTAGGGGTTATGAATAAATACAGATGTCTGAGTTGAAACTGAAATGAATACATATTGATATGGTATACATGAGATTTGAAGTATCCGTATTGATAATCTCGGTTTAAGTTAAGGGAAAAAAGCCGACAACTATCCATCATGTCAAAGAAATTAATGATCGAGGCCTGTCAGATTCTTTCTCTGACATAATGGATAGTTTGAAGATTTTCTCCCGATCAATATTATACAATTATGCAAGAAGGAGATGCTTACTCTTCCCAGTGCACTACTATATCGGGAGTTCGCTTCTTTTCATATGGTGAATGTTTTTTTGTTTGCTTTGGTTCTTGTTTTATCCTGATTTGTATGCCTTCTGTCTCGGATTTTCTGAATATGATCATAATCCATATTTGTCATTATTGACTGGGATTGAGGGTAATCTATGATTAATCGTGAATTACCTCAGCAGTATCTATCCTTCGGAGCTTGAAGTCTAAGAAACGCATAATTCAGCATCCTATTTGGACATATTATTGTCCCACGACACTGATGGTCACATGAACATGACAAACGTGACGACTTCGATGTCAACAATACAAACTTTCCTTTTCTGAGTAGCAACATCGCCTGCTTATGGCATGTTCATATCTCAGTTGATATGCTATGCCAGAGCAAGTACCGAATATATGGATTATTTTTCTGAGAGCTTTTCAGATAAGCTTCTCAGTCAGGAATATGTTTGTGACCGACTAAAATCGTCACTGAGGAAGTTCTACGGTCGATATGGGGAACTTGTCATACACTTTGATGTCCAACTCTCCAGAATAGGTGGATAATATTCTGTCATAGACCATTTGGAACCATCAAACCAAAGATTGTACTCTATGTCTTCCGAAATAGGAAGTAACCGGATATGACAGTTCTATCGAATTGAAGTGGCGGATGTAGCATACAAGCAGGAGATGCTTACTCTTCCTGGGCACCTGGTATCACTCCATATCGGGAGTTCGCTTCTTTTCATATAGTGGAGGTTTTTGTTTGTTTGCTTTGGTTCCTGTTTTATCCTGATTTTGTATTCCTTCGGTTTCTGATTTTCTGAATTATCGATTTTGTGCTGCATACAGGGATATGGTCGTTATCCATCTTTGTCTTTGTTGGACCTGAACATAAAACATTGCCCGAGGCTGAAGGCCGAGGGCTATATTTTGTCTGAAGGTCCAACAAATCATATATTGCTGTAAGATGGCATCACTTTGCAACACAGATTCTATGTAAATGGATTTAAAAATGTCTATGACATGCGTATTACATTCTTTGCTCTACTGGCTGAAGCTAGCTCGATATCAATCACCCGAGAGGTCTGTCCATCTTTCAGATGGGACAGACAATCAGGACCAGTATTCTTTGACGAGATTTAAACAAGACCCGCCATGGGGGCCCGTTGTCACGGTCGGCTATATGGGATGTTTTAAATCTCGATAATTGCAGATGAAGTGTTTATATCTGTGTCTTCACTTTCATCAATTGGTATAGATAGTTGAATTAAATTAAGAAAGGCCTAAGCGATTCTGCAATTTAGTAAAGAGTTTAAGCTTTTTTTTCTTTCAGTAAAAACCCGTGTTGTATATATCTAAAATCGTAATAGTTATATATAAAATGAAACAGGGAGAGTATAGAATAAATCAAACACATGCACACACAAATGGGGTTTTATTAAATGTCTTCAAAATTGAAATGTACAAAAGCAGCACATAAAACTTTATTCTTCTTTCCAATTATTTTAATGTAATGACACCATTTTGTTACCCCTCCTTCTAATGCTGACGTTCTTGCAAAAACGCGTCAATATTGCCTTTTCTATTATGACGTCCTAATTGATCTATTTCCGATGTGGTTCTTTCAGATACTGTTCTAGAGAGAAGGAACATTTCAATAGCTTTTACAATAAGAAAATATCATGTTTTGTCAGTCTTCGACGCATTCGATTCTTGAGCGGTACATTCCAATGTTTATTGAGTACATGTGTTAAGCGTCTTCAAATTCATTTAGCGACATTATCGTTATCCTTCGACATTATTAAAAACAGATAAATTTGCAGCATTGACCAGACATGCACGTTACAGGTCCTTAACCCTCTTCGGTGATCCTCAACTTATACAATGTATGACCAAAATATGTGAAAGTCATTATGTCTTAACAGCAATTCTCTGTAAGAACCAAAGAATTTCAAGACAAGTTGGCACGGCATGTCATAGATTTTTGAGATTTTTGGTATTGAAGTTCAATATGAAGTACTAGTATGCAAATCGACCCCAGATTTTTTCAAAAAGGTTGTCGTTGCCATAGTAATCATGTCTGTCGAAGTTTCAAAAATCGGGAAATTTCATATGACGATGCATATTTGTAGGCTTCGTTACCATTGAAACGGATACATTTTTTGTCTGAAATTACTTTGATTATTTTCTTTCAATCCTTTTCATTATACATATTTTTAAAGTTTTTTACATTAATCTCAGATGCCTTTTGTTTACAAGATGAAAACTTGGGCCAGAATAGGGTATCAAAATGCTCTCCTTTTGGCATTTAAAGACCCGGTTTTGCATATTTTTACTGTTTTATAAGGTTGAAAATTTCCGAAAGCACTCATTTTTAAAGTCCAAATTATAGTTATCCAATGAGTATCATCTTTAAAATATACATACATAAAAATTGATTGGGTAAATTTGTCCTTTATATGCAAACCAGTTTCAAATTTGGTTGCTATGGCAAATGGTATTGGAACAGAAGGTCATGTATACATCTATCAGAGACGTTTGAATATAAAGATGACCTTGAAAATATTTCAAGGTCACCCACTGCATTTCCAAGGTCATTAAACTTTAAGTGACAAGATTTTACGAAAAATCCTGATTTTCATAAAATGAAGACGCGAATATTTCAGTAACCTTCAGATATTGAACTTAACAGTCACATGCCATAAAATGATCAATCTAATATTAATTCCTAGAACTATTGATTAAGTTTCTTCACATCTATCAATTTCTAAATTCTTGGTGAGTATTTTGATAAAAAAGGAACGAAACCTATATTTTCTTGGTTTTTGACAGAAAAACAACTTCCAATTGAATTAATACAGAACAATAAATTCTAATATTTTTCTTTCTTATATTCATAAGCTTTCATAATGAATATGACCTATGAAAATATTCAAATAAAATTTCATTAAAATTGATGACAAAAAATTGAAAAATTCAATATTTTTTGCAATATTTGAGTGTCAAAGCAGAAATGACCATGGACTTCAAGTAAATGACCTTGAACATTTTAATTGTTATTAAGTGAAAGGATTAAGTCGTATCTATCCATGCATACATTTTGACAATCATACGTAACTCTAAAGAGGAATAAAAACAATTTCAAAAATAATATGAAACAAGCAAACAGGTCTAATTTTGCCATAGCAACCGTTTTTGATGACAGAATTTAGGTAAAAATACTGATTAGCCCACATTGATTTTATTTGTCAATAAACATATATTTTCTTTGATGAAAATCACTGGTCTCCTGTTGGTGCGTTTTGTGATATTTAAGATTGAAAATTGCCAAAACATACTAAATTGGCCCTTATTTTGACCTCTTTTTTTCGCTTCATTTTAATTGATTTTGGATTAATACAATAAGCGTCCTGAAATATATCACATAACTAAGTGTACCAAGTAAGAATTGAAAATTGGAAATTTGGAGCCGCGCACTCTCTTTAATGTAAAAATCTAACTTCAAAAAATTAAAGAGGGCGCTACTGAAACTATGGTGGCGCCGCTGAAAGCATCACTGATGAGAATTTAATATTCGAAACAGGTGTCTGGTGCGTATAAATTGATTTGGAATTTTCTTCAAGAAGGTAGAGAGTTGGAACCCTTCGACATTATTGAAGTTAGGAAGAACATATTTTGTAAAAATGAACAAAATGTTACAGTGGTATCCATGGCTACAGAGTATCGGAAGCTGTCTTATTTCATGGTCTCAAACGTGCTAAAAATAGACTGACAACATTACCATGGCAACCAGAGGTCACATTGGCCGAAATGTATTATTTTCATCCTCAGTGCTGCATATATACCCGTTATACTGAAAATCATAAAAATCCATGACATGCCGTGTCGCTCGATTTTGGTCCCTACAGAGAATGGCTATTAAAATGTAACGAAATACGTAATGTTAAACGTCTTCAAATTCGATAGCATCATTTAAAACCAGATAAATTTGCAGCATGGACCAGACATGCAAGTTTCGGGTTCTTAACCCTCGTCAGTGATCCTCAGTCTAAACAATGTAATATGGCCAAAAATTCTGAAAATTATTAAGTCCAAAAATTTCAGTATTTGTAGGAATGTTACGTGTCATCTGTATGTGAAGTGGCATTCGAAAACAAGGGTTCTAATTTTTTGCTCAGTGAATGTATATTAATCAAACTTTATAACTGAGAGAAAGGAGGGGATCTCCAACAACACCTAGTTGCAGCATCAACAGCAACCTCCCAAAACACCCACTGTAAAACACAAAAATGACACGCACAGAAAGAGACGCAGTAGTACAATGAACGTCAAATCACAGAAAAACATAAAACACAAATGAGAGTCACTTGAAACGTTAAACGTCTTCAAATTGAATAGCATCATTTAAGAACAGATAAATTTGTAGCATGGACCAGACATGTACTTAACCTTCGTCAGTGATCCTCAAATCTAAACAATGTTTAACGTCTTCAAATTCATTAGCATCATATTAGAGCAGATAAATTTACAGCATGGACCAGACAAAAAAGTATGAAAGTTACTATGTCGAAAAAGCGTACCGAAAGACGTAGCAGGGTGGGTGGGATATGATGCCGCAGGACCAAATTTTGCTAACTATAGCCGTTGTTACGGATGCATTCCATATGATTTATGTTTTTTTTTCTGATGGAACATGGTACGAACAATTCGTGAAGAGGTTTTTGTTGAAATGTACATTTAAAAAGGTAATTAAAATTGCTTTAATTCCGCTATGATATGGATCTGTATATGTACCCGTATAATGGGAAGTTAGAATTTTGACAAGTATATATTCTAATTCCTAGCACATAGGGATTCCAATGGGTACTAATTGCGCGCCTCTTGTTGCAGATTTATTTTTATACACGTATGAAAAGGAATTTATCCAAAATCTTCAAAAACTAAGAAAAAATGATGATGTGAAATGTTTCATTGGTACTTCTAGGTACCTTGATGATATTCTTACTATCGACAATCCTGTTTTTGAAAAATATGATTAAGGAGGTTCAATAATCGTTTGACGTCATCAAATATCGAGTACGGTACGTTTATATGTGGCCTTTTTTGTTGTTCGGCCTTCAAACTCCTCCGTAATTCGCTTGTTTCTTGACGGATTTCGTCAAGTTTGGTGTCGATGGAACCAGAAAATTATCATCTACAATCTACGTGTAATAAATAATTAGTAAAAAAATATTGTTAAATTTATATATATAAAAATATCCCGCAATTGAGGCGCGCCCTGGCTACCGCCGTAAACGTATCGTTTTTATAACGTCTTCATCGGTTATCCAACCGCTTGTTGTCTTGGATCAAAATAAAAAAGGTTAATTGAAGTTAATGATCAAACAGGATATTTCTTGGAGATTTTAGCGATATCACAGATAAGATATTTCAAGTTTGGTTTCTCTAATTATATTAAGTTAACGAATTTTTTCTTCAATTTTGTCAACTTTCGCGCTTTTCAGCGAGATGTTATCGGATAAAGTTTCCGTACTTGAAAAGTTTCAGCGAATGAATTTTAGTTTTAACCCTGCTTTGTTCAAAGATATATCCATTTTACAGATTACTGCACGCATTATCGAGAACGAGGGAGGTGATTGACGTCCACTTATTGACATGGAACGTCAAATGTCTAAAAACGCTTCCGTTTACTAAATAGGTTTCTGTATCTCTAAATAAATTCATGGAGCCAGAAATTAAATTTTGAACAAAACTTTTTTTTCTGAGCTTTGACTTGAACTATTTTGACAAAACTCATTTAACTGACACTTACAAAACACTAAAGGCGAGTTTATAAAGGGCGAATAACGCTTGACCAGGGATATTTGGAATTACACACGTTACTTCCCTTTTCTTGTTTATTTTTCGACAAATTGTTTACAAGTATGCTTGTTTTTTTTTTTTTTCATTTCGATGATCATAGTTGTGTAAGTATTCTTCTTTGCACCAGAATTTGAAACTTTCGCTGAATGTTGGGAAAAAATAATCTCGACTCGGAGTATCTGATTTCTTTACCTCACCTGAGCTATTGTCATAGCACGCCGTCCGCCGTCCGTCCGACGTCTGTCCCCCGTCTGGCGTAAACCAAGTAGATTTGTACAATATGGAAACGAGGTAAAGCGGAATGTCGTGTACTTTTGTAAAAAGATTAGAGTCTGGTCTTGAAAAATATGTTGATTATAACAGCTTTTAACAAATATTTTCATCATTATCATGTCAACTACGGGAACGGGGCATTTCAGTTTGACTTGTTGTAAAGTTTTACAAAATCGTTACTATGACAACCAAGTATTTTAAATCAGGATGAACGATAACATGTACTTTTTTATAATTTTTTTCGAAGGTCAGAGTTTGTCATTGAAAAAAATGTAGAAGAAAATAACTTCTGACAAAGACTTCTTATCACTTTGATGTCAAATAAGGGTACTGAGTACTTTTTTTAGATTCTCATTTTGGGGTGGGGGGTACATAAAATGTACTTTTTCTGGAACAGTTTAGCTATTTCACCCTTTGAAAGCATTCTCTATAAAGAAATATACATATTCGATGATATTATGGTGAAAATTATTACAAGAATGGTTTAAATCTGGAATTATTATCAATATATCATGTCTTTATCTATCAAAATTCATTGTTTTGCGACAGGTCTCGCGGTTGGTTTACATATGTATATTCAGAGGACCACTGGTCAGTCAAATGAACGATGATATGTATTCTTCGTTACAAATATAAATCATCTGATACCAATGTTAAATATACAAAAAAAATTGTCTTCCTCTGACAAAGAATTCTTGGATTATTGAGCCACCTTAAAATGTTATTTATCCACAAGAATTGATTCTAAACAAGGCAAACGTTTCAAACACAGAAACACCATTTTTGGACCTAAATATCAAAATTGTTAATGGAAAGATCCATACAAGTGTGTATGACAAAAGAGATGATTTTGGATTTAACATAGTAAATTTCCCCTGGCTTGACGGTGATGTTCCTAGATTACCGTCCTATGGTATCTACATTTCGCAGCTCATCCGGTATGCTAGAGCATGTACTGATGTTTTGGATTTTCATAGTAGAAATTTACAAATTACCAAGAAACTTTAAGGACAAGGTTTTCGCTTTCACAAACTAGTATAGACTTTCTGGAAATTTTACAAAAATCATTGTCAACTTCTTTTTTATGGTGACATTATTAACAAGATAAGAAGGATCAAAGATAGACAACATCACTATCGAAAATGCGTCAGAATCATCAAACGCCTTTTATACATTGTTTTTGCATTGGGTGTTTTGGGTTTTTGCTGTGGGTGGTACAACCTGGTGTTGTTGGAGATCCCCTCCTTTGTTATAGTTCAATATGTGTTAGTCCCTTTACAAAACGTTGACATTAATTGAAATAAAGGCCAACGCAAACTTATTATTCGTAAAATATGAAAATCCCTACTGAAGATACACCTTTAAGACAATAATAATTCCGCTCTTATTTGTATTAAATATTTGATTCATCAAAGTTTCATTGACTGAAATGATTTAGATAAAAAATTCATAAAGAGGTGATCAGGATTTTGTGCAAGGGTACAAAGTAATTGAAAAAATTATTTTATACTGATGAAAACGTAAATATTTTGTCTTTCTTTTCGACAGATTTTTACTTCAGTATGTAGTTTGTTCGAACTCGTAGTGTGCTAAAAGCAAAACAAAGAAATTGAAAATAAATATCATGTGAACAGTTTGTTAGCATTCTTAAAAAGAAAATATTTTTCATTGATAGAAATGAGCAGTAACAATATTATTTTATGAACGAAAAGTAAATCATTTTAGGAATTCTGAACAGGGAACGATGGATACATTTATTTTAGGAATTCCATTAGTTTAAAGGATGTAAGTCTAACGAAATACATATTTTTACGTCGATATTTCCGACGTTGACATGACTGGTCTATTTTAGGGCAGTTACACCTGTACATTTAACATGTATCTGTAACTCCTAAACGAATTAACAAGGAGACATCAAAAGGTAATGGGAATAATTAATAAAAAGTGCCCTCGCATTATTTGTGTCATCTTTTTTCGTATCATAAATATATAGGTTGATACTGAATACAAACATAAATATTTTAGAATTCCTTTTTTAGAATATTAATAAATTCTTGAAAATTAAATGATATATCAAAAAAAAAAAGTATTCATTAATCTTAAACAAAATTATAAATCTGAAATGATATTCTTGAATGGGTGCAACGACAACATCAGCACTATAGGAAACTTAACAAGTCCCGGTTGTCAATCGGTAAATGTGACTAGCTTATTCAACAGATCACAAAGAAGACCTCGAAGTCATGGCATTCGAAAATATAATAGGCCTGAGATGCATAGTTTCTCCTTCGATGACTTGGTTCCATTTTTGAATGAGCCTCTAGGCCTGCATTATATTCGTACCAAATTATACTCTGTTCCTTTACGGAAGTTACACGAAATCTACGATTATACGAAGGACCTCGCATATACCGATACACGTTCCCCAGAATACAGACTACAAGGAGTCATCTTGGACATTTCTACTTTTCGTTTATTTCAAGCAGTTAGATCAGATAAATCAGAGGAGAAAACAAACCGCCCTTTCATTAAAGTAAGATTTGCAAACAAAGGTATTGATAACTTGAATCTTGGTCAAATTTTGAATCACAAAACTGTCACAGAAAAAATCCCACCATATTTCAAAAGAAAAGAAACTCCTTGTATTTCCTATAGCTACACACCAACAGTTGCATCTAAAATTTACAATTACAAACGATTCCTGCAGTGTATTGATTTAAGTAATCCCTCACTACATCCACTTCCCTGCGAATGTTCTTCATCGGATTTCAACTACTCTCCTTGTGGACACGTTATTACTGGTGACCTTAGTATAGTCAAGAACGACAAGTTGAGAGAATTGTTAAAAAAGGGTCCCAAATACAGAGAAAGTATGTCCTTTACATGGAACCAAAATGTCAAAATTATCATGGACTCTTGTGAGGAATATGCAAGACGTTGGGCAAAGAAAGAGGATGTACAGCTCGACACCCTTTCCGAATGGATAAAATCAATCAGAGGGTTACTTTTATCTAGAATTAACCGATTAAAATCAACTGTGAACACCAGATTCGTGTCTATATTTAAAGACCCTGATGTTATCACAGAACTTACCTACCTCCAAGAACATTATGTCATCACACCAGCGGACAAAGCCTCAAATAATTACACATTTACTTGCAAAAAGTACTATTTCGACAGTCTAGTTAAAGAGTTGGGTTTAAATTCGACACCTGGAAATCCCACTTACACCCCAACAAACCTTTCTGCCTCTGAAATAATAGATAACCACAAATCAGCTCTTGCTTCCTTTGGCTTCGACACTAACAATTTAGATTTAGATTTACCATACTTATACTGCATACCTAAAATGCATAAGAATCCGTACAAACAACGTTTCATCGCTGGTTCCTCAAAATGTTCTACCAAATCTGTATCGATCTTACTCACCAAAGTTTTATCTGAAATCAAATCTGGGCTACAAAAATATTGTTCGACAGTATATTCTCGCAGTGGTATCAACCAGATGTGGATTTTAAAGAATTCGAAGGAACTTTTAGAACATCTGAAATCCACTCATTTTAGTAGAGTCCATTCGATCAAAGCCTTTGATTTTTCGACACTTTACACTACAATTCCACATTCTAGATTGAAAAAAAGACTCGCAAAAATTATAAGTAATGCGTTTACAAGTAAGAACGGTAATTGCAAATACAAATTTATTGTTGTTAACTATGACAAAACCTACTTTGTAAAAGAAAAGTCAGATTCTGAATAAAGTACACTGAAACAGATATTATTCAGATGTTAAACTTTCTGATCGACAACATTTTTGTGGTGTTTGGAGGAAAGGTCTTCCAGCAAATTGTCGGAATTCCAATGGGTACCAATTGTGCCCCACTCCTTGCCGACATTTTCCTTTACTCGTACGAAGCTGAATTCATTCAATCTTTGGTCTCTGAAGGGAAAAGATACTTAGCTTCTGATTTCAACTTCACTTACAGATACATAGACGATGTGTTGTCAATCAATAATCCAAAATTCGCGGATTACCTGAGCAGTATCTATCCTTCGGAGCTTGAAGTCAAAGAAACTACAGAGACAAATAATTCAGCATCCTATTTGGACATAATGTTGTCCTACGACACTGATGGCCACATGAACACCTCACTCTATGACAAACGTGACGACTTCAATGACAAATATGGATAATGACCATATCCCTGTCTACAGTACAAAATCGACAACTCAGAAAATCAGAAACCGAAGGCATACAAAATCAGGACAAAACAGGAACCAAAGCAAACAAAAACAAAAACCTCCACCACATGAAAAGAAGCGAACTCCCGATATGAGAGTGAGACCAGGTGCCCAGGAAGAGTAAGCATCTCCTGCTTGCATGCAACACCCGTCGCTTCAATTCGGTAGAACTGTCACATCCGGTTACTTCCATTTTGGAAGATATAGAGTACAATCTTTGGTTGGATGGTTCAAATGGTCTATGACAGAATATCATCCACCATTCTGGATAGTGGGACATCATAGTGTATGACGAGTTCCCCATATCGACCGTAGAACTTCCTCAGTGACGATGTTAGTCGGTCACAAACATATCCCTGACTGAGAAGCTTATCTGAAAGACGCCTAGCTCTCAGAACAAAATCCGTATATTTGGTACTTGCTCTGGCATAGCGTATCAACTGAGATATGAACACGCCATAAGCAGGCGATGAAGGGATGTTGCTACTCAGAAAAGGAAAGTTCGTAATGCTGAAATTGAAGTCGTCACGTTTGTCATAGAGTGAGGTGTTCATGTGACCATCAGTGTCGTAGGACAACATTATGTCCAAATAGGATGCTGAATTATTTGTCTCTGTAGTTTCTTTGACTTCAAGCTCCGAAGGATAGATACTGCTCAGGTAATCCGCGAATTTTGGATTATTGATGGACAACACATCGTCTATGTATCTGTAAGTGAAGTTGAAATCAGAAGCTAAGTATCTTTTCCCTTCAGAGACCAAAGATTGAATGAATTCAGCTTCGTACGAGTAAAGGAAAATGTCGGCAAGGAGTGGGGCACAATTGGTACCCATTGGAATTCCGACAATTTGCTGGAAGACCTTTCCTCCAAACACCACAAAAATGTTGTCGATCAGAAAGTTTAACATCTGAATAATGTCTGTTTCAGTGTACTTATTTTCAGAATCTGACTTTTCTTTTACAAAGTAGGTTTTGTCATAGTTAACAACAATAAATTTGTATTTGCGATTACCGTTCTTACTTGTAAACGCATTACTTATAATTTTTGCGAGTCTTTCTTTCAATTTAGAATGTGGAATTGTAGTGTAAAGTGTCGATTTCAGCATTACGAACTTTCCTGTAAAGTGTCGATTTCAGCATTACGAACTTTCCTTTTCTGAGTAGCAACATCCCTTCATCGCCTGCTTATGGCGTGTTCATATCTCAGTTGATACGCTATGCCAGAGCAAGTACCAAATATACGGATTTTGTTCTGAGAGCTAGGCGTCTTTCAGATAAGCTTCTCAGTCAGGGATATGTTTGTGACCGACTAACATCGTCACTGAGGAAGTTCTACGGTCGATATGGGGAACTCGTCATACACTATGATGTCCCACTATCCAGAATGGTGGATGATATTCTGTCATAGACCATTTGAACCATCCAACCAAAGATTGTACTCTATATCTTCCAAAATGGAAGTAACCGGATGTGACAGTTCTACCGAATTGAAGCGACGGGTGTTGCATGCAAGCAGGAGATGCTTACTCTTCCTGGGCACCTGGTCTCACTCTCATATCGGGAGTTCGCTTCTTTTCATATGGTGGAGGTTTTTGTTTTTGTTTGCTTTGGTTCCTGTTTTGTCCTGATTTTGTATGCCTTCGGTTTTTGATTTTCTGTATTATCGATTTTGTACTGTAGACAGGGATATGGTCATTATCCATATTTGTCATTATAAAGCTTAAATGAAATTATAAATCTTAAATGAAATTATAGATCTTACATGAAATCATAAATCTTAAATAAATAAATGATATAACATTTGGAGTTCGATCTTCATTTTTCTTAAGAGATTATTATCATCGTTACATTATTTTGACTTATAATCAAAAACAGTTATTTGAGCACGAACGATCCTCATTTTATTCAGATTTGCTAGAAAAGCATTCATCAGCTAGAACCCTGTCATTAGGGAAAATAAATGCATTTTTCATCTGTGCATTCATCCAATAGAGGTAATCTCCTTTTTGTAAACATATGATAATGTTTTGAACAAATAAATGTTATCAATTATAATTGTGAAGACGATCTCAAGACCTTAAAATCAGTCTACATGATGTCATTGGTTCAGAGTGATACAGATTGTGTTGAAACTAAAGAGGTCATTTTTAAAATAAGTAGGTTTTCGTGTAAAGACCAAAAGAATCCACGCAAAAACAGACTCTTTGGTGGAAAATCTAACATTGGAGAAAGCAGAAAACCACTTCGTTGCAGCGACCCCCCCCCCAAAGAAAAACCCCATCCCAATGCAAAAACACACAGGAGACATTTATATATGCGTCGAGAAAATATATATACTCCGATATATCTCGGAGTACTGTCATCGCATCGAAATAAAGAGCTATAATGACATATTCTGACTGCATTGAACAAACCAATCTACACAGCCAATTGTGCCTCACATGAAATTCATATGAAATGAGCATCATATAAATTTCACATGAAAGTTCATGTAAAATTCATATAAATTTCACATAAGATTTTTGTAAAATTCATGTGAAGTAAATTTATGTGAAATTCATGTGATATTTTTTTCACATAAATTTTATGTAAAATTTATATGAAATTCACATTAACTTTCATGTGAAATTTATATGATGCTCATTTCATATGAATTTCATGTGAGGCACAATTGGCTGTGTATATGCAAAATGAAACAAAGTCTGGTTTCTATCTAGCTGCTCATATCTTCAAATTCCTAATTAGAATTTATTATTGTTCACATGTCTCAGTGTTCATTAGGATACGTCCTTAAAGAAAAAGGTCACTTAAGGTCCATTATGAAGGGTCAATGTCATTTTCAGGCTAGAGATATCTTTTTGCAATACAAATTAAGAAAAAAATCATAAAGATATCAGTGGGTTGTCCAAATGGTCTGAAATGTGAATAATATATGATTTAGAAATACATAATCTTATCTATAAGTTACGGGTTTTGAGATCATTTGCATCGATGAGAAATTATGTGTCAAGGGAGGTGGGGTGGGGGTCGTTACACATAACTTCAGGTGAATGTATATACAGTGTATGTATATTTAGTTTGATTATGAGAATTTCATCATATGTCCCACAATTGTTTATGAAGATAGACTGTTCATGGTTATGTTTACATAGGGTTAATCACCAAAGGTCATTTCCATGCTAAAAATATCATTTTTGCTAATCTTTTACATATGTTGATGTTTTTTTTGGGGATTTTTTTTTTTTTTGTTTTCATGTTTTGTGTTTGACGTCCATTCACATATTGGTACTTATAAATGTATTATTGAAACAGTGGACATTTATTACTTTTAGTTGAAAGGTTGAAATGTGTAACAGTTTATTTCGGTAAGCAGGTTAGAGCTAGTTGTTGATATATAAACTTATTGTAACAGTTCCAACCGGTAGAGCACGGACAACGTTTCATACGCCAAATGCTTTTTTTTTAATTTATTTACATAATTAATATGTACATGGACTTGTGTGTATCTTGAGGCTCTGTGTTCTGCTGTTTTGTTTATGGCTCCTTCAAACAATGAAAAGGCTGTAAATAAAATAATGAAGACTTTTTCTCGACCATTGGATAAATGGACAGGAAGTAATTTATGCGAACTAAATCTGGATTACCACATTATTTACTGTTGAAGAAACGCTGATTCATCCGGATACCTGGTCTCACTTCGGAATGTTATTTATTCCGAGGTTTGCAACCATTTCAATGGAAACTCTAATGATTCTAACTTGCCTTCTCGACTTTGGGACTGAATAACTGATACAATGCAGGTACTTCTTTGAAGTTTTTTTTTTTGCTACAAATACATATATTTTCGACAACGATTATCCATTGTTACGCTTGATTTATGTGTGGTCTTTGGTCTTTTGTGTTTTGGTACCTTGTTAATTGTTCCTCGTCCGTACCTTGCTGTGGTGACCACTCAGTATTTTCGGCATATGAGAGCTTCAGTGTTTGGCTGTTGGTACTGCAGCCAATTCTTGTGGAGGATCTCCTCTACATCTTCTATGCACATATCACGATAAGGATTCAAACACATCCTCAGTCTCTCTTTTTTTGTTCATTTGGGTCATTGTTTTTTAAACTTGATTTTGCTGTGTTTGTTGAATCTCAAGTCCTGCTTGAGATCATCCATATATTTCTACATTGTATATCGTATCTGTTTATATATTCAACATGTTTTGTACTGAGGATAAATGGTATACATCGAATCAAAAATGTGTAAACCAAAACTCCATGATTATTCATACTTTTTTTTTTATTGAAAAAAGGTTTATGTTAAGAAAACAAAGTATATAAATTCGTATATATATAAAAGGATTAAAGTCTCCAAATATTATTTGAAAGTATGTATTGCACTGGAACATAAGGATTTCATAATAATCAAAAGACCTATAATAAAATATTATGACTTTTGTCTTTATTGATTAACATCGCCTTTGCTGATGTCCATAACTTTTGTGACATGTGCTGGCAATATAATGAGACTTGACCTGGCGTCCTCTACATTGCCAGGGTCTCCTCTGAAGCCATTCACTTACACGTCTGTCACAGTTGGTGCCACACTCAATCATGGTAGCTCTTCTGCAGGAACATGTAGGAAAACCTTCACATTCACCGATACTGCCGAAGTCATAGAGAACTTTATTGTTCTGGTAAGCATCAACCGCCTTGCAGAAACAACTGAAAATACAACATGGTTTGGTATTTAGTAAAATAAGGTGTGATTTATACCCAAGGAAAGTAAAATGCTTAAATGTTATTGAACTTTTTTTTTCGTTTGATATTATTATTTTTTGTCAAGAATAACAAATTTTGCAAACTATGAATCGAAGCTCGGAAAAAAGATAACTTGATCAAAGTGAAATAAGCAGGTATGTTAATTTGAAGGCAATTAAATTCATTTTTTAGATCTATTAAATGATTTTACAAAGTTCATTTGAATATTGAGAGAAGCCTTGTGCGAATAAAAAAAATAATTGATGAAATGAAATAGATTAATTAATCAAAGAGCTTAAAGAAATCAAATAAAGTGCTTTAATTATTTTATTTAAACCTCATTTATGTAACGAGGAAACGAAAATCAAATGAGTATGCATGTTCTTTTTCCATAGTAATATTTTGAACCAGTGAATTAGACATCATACTTGTAAAATAATAACAACAATGAACTGTTACATTTACATATCCTTACCCATTAAGGAAAATATTTGGTTTTATGCTTTTGGTTTGATTAAAAAATACATTTTATTTGATGGGTAATGATATGTAAATGGGCTTATCAGAATCTAGAAGTCATTATCAAGATCAAGTACTTTGACAGGGAAACATCTCCTAATTTCTGGCTTATTTATGTTATATTTGATCATTTTTACAGTTACTTCCAGTTGCTAGCATATTCATGTAATATTTGAATATTTTTACCCTTTGTTAATTGCCACGACTTATTGTAAGATCGTCACCTTCAGTACACTCCTCACTTGTATTGACTCGGGAAATTGTTCATTAGAAAAAGTTGTCTTTCGTTATTTTAATGTCTCCGTCTGTATGTCCGATTATTCTTTCTTCATGAGAAAATTTTGTTTTATATTTTCGAGAAAGTTGTCTACTTTTCTTCTTTTAAGTCACCTACGTGCTTGTCTTAGGGGAGCTGATTTGTTTTTTTTTTCAAAATATTTGACACCTCTTTTTACAATTATTATGGTTTGTTGACAAATTCATTGCTTTATTCGTAGACGTTAATTTTTTTCCAATCAATGATATAATGGAGGGAAATCTCATTATGTACTTACTTTCTTTTACCCCTTCCATTCTTTGCCCACCATGCTTGTGTTGAAAGTACTAAAGATAGAACAAGAAAAGCGAGGAGTTGTTTCTGCATGGTTCCTGTAATATCAATTTCATTAAATATTACTTAAGATTAATTAACATCATAATTGCCTTGATAATGGAGACTTAAACAATCATGTCACATTACCCTAGATCGGTACCGATAGGTAATTCTTCTCTGTTATACAGTACAAATATACATTTATATATATTATATAATATACTGCATTTTGTGGATTGATGAAAACTAACGTATTCATGTCAGTAAGAAAAGCAGCACATTGTATCTTAAAAATAATTCAATCACGTAACATATTGTCAAATAAACTAGCATACACTGGATTAACTTCAAACATCACTTAAGAAAACATTTTTAATATTGCCAGGCAGATCGCACAGAATAACTTTATATGAGAATGTTTCATTAAGTAGAAGAATCGATGCTGCTCATTTTTTCCTTGTATCTTTTCTCATTATCATGAATTAATTTAAACGAAAACTTTGTATTTGAAAAGAGTTTTACATTTTGTTAATTTCTCATGCTTAAAATTTTTTAGACTAATGATTGCATATTTTTCATCTTAATACATGTAAATTATGATTATTTATTGTACTTTATATGAAAATCTGTCGGTTTCGAAAGTCTTGTCTGGTCCACGTTGCCAATTTATCTGTTCTTAAATGATGCTATTCAATTTGAAGACGATTACATTTGATATGAATAAGAATACAATTCCTATTCGCATATACTCATATCATCATTTGATATTGGTGTTTATGTTAAATAAAAATGCCATGGCAATATCTAGTTGGAAACAATATGGAATCAGGCGATGCAACTTTTCAAATGACAAATATGGATAATGACCATATCCCTGTATACAGCACAAAATCGATAATTCAGAAAATCAAAAACCGAAGGCATAAAAAATCAGGATAAAACAGGAATCAAAGCAAACAAACAAAAACCATGAAAAGAAGCGAACCCCCGATATGGGAGTAAATACTAATTCCTGGATAGGTTAAACTATGTTATATCTTTACAGGTATCGAAATCTTGAGGATAATCAATTTATTAATTCAAATTTGGAAAGTCTAAGAGCTTCATCAAATAAATTCCAGTGAAACTCTAGATGATTTTTAAATATCTATATATTGAAAAACATTCCTATTTTTTAATCAATGATTTTTGTGTCATGTTTCTATTGGAGAGAGTGACAAACATACAATACCTGATAATGTAAGTTTAAATTTGCCAGAAATTGAATGGCTTTGTAAAATTGAAATCTTATATTTATACTATTTCCTAGCACTCCTATTCATGTTAATTCCTGTTTATTTACATACCATCGCTGTTCCTATGAATGGAGTTGAACACAAAATAATTCAATCTTGTTTTTATGGGGAATTCCACTACGTTAAAGGATATTTGAAACCAACGATATACTTTGTAATGTTAATTGTATTTTTACGTCGATCCTCCCGACGTTGACATATATGAACTATATTTAGAACAGTTACACCTCTACATGTAAAGGTAACCTTTCAACCAATCAACACGAAGGCAATGTAAGGTTAATATATGATTTGTTCATTAAATTTGCCCTAGGATAAAACGAATGGATCTGAAAAATATGATTGCTCAATATCCGGCATAATTCTTTGCTAAAAATATGTTAAAAGGTTGATATTAAAATGGATTAACTATCATAAGAATCACTTCAAACTGTGAAATGCTTATCATTACATAAGAATTATGTATGATTTACTAAAATTTACATTGAAAACATAGAATTAAAGGCTCTAGAATATATTTAGAGATGAACATTATCTGTAAATACGGATAATAGTTACATTGTATTTATATAAACGTGAATGATTTTCAAGAAATATTTGCTTTTTCAACGAACGATATACACTTTTTTTCAGTATGAAATATTGGAAAGAAAACATTCATCTTTTAAATGTACACCAGAGCTGAAGTACCAATCGCAGTAAATGATCCAGGGGAATATGGCATAACTGTGTGAGTCTCCATTTCACACAGACTTAGGACTTAATATCATGACTGCTAAATACTTTGTATCTCATATGAAAAACAAGTTTATTATAATCAAAAACATAAACTTGGCAAGAAAACATTGTAACTTTTGAATGAGCATTGAAATTTAACTAATGTATTTCTAAAAAAATTAGAGAAAGGGTGGGATCTCCAGCAAAACCCGCTGTTGCACTCATGGTAAAAGCATAAAAACACCCCAGTTGAATACACATAGATGACATACACAGCAAGAGATGCAAAAAGGACAAGGAGCACTAAACACGACATCAAAATACTAAACACAAATCACTACACATGAAGCAACGAGACCAATAGCCAAACGGTGCCGACTGAGAATGACTTTTTCGTACTTTGTTGTGTTTCTCCACGCTGTAGTTTCGAGTCAATAGGAGTGTTTCAGTGTTTTGCTCTTGGTACTAAGACCAATTCTTATCGCAGATCTTTTTTCTTCTATCTACGAAATCGACCAGGAATCATAAGAAATAATCATTTTTTGTAATTTTTTCGGCATCACAATTATGATAATATTCAGTGAGAACATCAAAGCAACTGTCGAAAGAAGCCAGCAAACTTTATGCATGACAAATATGGATAATGACCATATCCCTGTTTATAGCACAAAATCGATAACCCAGAAAATCAGAAACCGAAGGCATACAAAATCAGGATAAAACAGGAACCAAAGCAAACAAACAAAAATCTCCACCATATGAAAAGATATTATATGTAGCATGGTTTCGCAAGAAGACTCGGCCACAGTACCCACAGTAATACATAGAAACGCGCCTAGGGGAAATACAAAGGAGACAAGCACAACTAAAGTCAAAGGGAGACAGAAACACCAAAATATGACATCTAAACACGAAACACCAAATAAAAATAAAAACATACAACATGTACAAAACGAGACAATAGGCAGTCGGTGCCGACATTGGATAGACATTGATCATAGAAGAAGCAAATGGTGCAATTATCTTGCTCACAACTTTCCCACCTAGTTTAAACATATTATTTCTAGTTCCATCACGACGAAATAGGGCTCAATTCGTCGCCTGAAAATCAAACATACAAAATCAAAATTTTATCTAAACCTCACAACTAACAAGTAACTGAGAACACTAGATTCGAGTCTATCTTTAATGACCATGATGTTTCACAGAGCTCACCTACCCCCAAGCATATTATGTCATCACACCAGCAGACAAAGCCTCAAATAACTACATATTTACTTTCAGAAAGTTATATTTCGATAGCCTTTATAAATTAAGAGTTGGGTTACACTTGACACTTGGAAACCCTACTTACACCTCAGTAAACCATTCTGCCTCAGAATAAACATCAAAGAAGTAAGACGTTAAGACTCGCAAAAATGAGAAGCAATGCATTAAGAATGGTAATCGCAAATACGAATTGTTGTAAAAGAAAGGTCCGATTCCAAAAAAGAAGATACTATTTAGATGTAAAACTTCCTAGTCGACTACCTTTTTGTGGTGTTCGGAGGAAAGGTCTTTCAACAAAATGTCGGAATTCCAATGGGAACCAATTGTGCCCCATTCCTTGCCGACATTTTCCTTTACTTTTACGAAGCTGAATTCATTCAATATTTGGTCTCTTATGGGAAAGGTACTTAGCTATTGACTTTAACTTTACCTACCTTAATATAGACGATGTGCTGCCCATCAATAATTCAAAATTCGTGGATACCTTAGCAGAATCTATCCTTCGGAGCTTGAAGTAAAAGAAACTACCGAGACGAACAATTCAGCAACCTATCTGGACATAATGTTGTACTACGACACTGATGGTCACATGAACACTCACTCTATGACAAACATGACGACTTCATTTTCAGCGTAACAAATTTTCCCTTTCTGAGTAGCAGCATCCCTTCATCACCTGCTTATTGCGTGTTCATATCTCAGTCTATACGTTATGCCAAAACATATTAATGTGGAAGGGTTCCAACCTTCATGAAGAAAATTTCAAACTGATTTATTATGCACCATGTACCAAATACACAGATTTTGTTCAGAGAGCTAGGCGTCTTTCAAATAAGCTTCTTAAACAGGAATACGTTTGTGATTGACTAACGGCGTCACTGAGGAAGTACTACGGTCGATACAGGGGGCTCATTATACACTATAATGTCCCATTGTCCAGAAAGGTGGATATTGTCAATATTGAAATATATGTGTAATCCTCGTCAGTAGTGCTTCATGTCAAGCTGTTTAGATAAAGACAGAGTGAATTTTCCTGGCGCCATCTACAATACAGAGCTTTAATTTCCTCTTGCCAAAATGAGCGGCTCCAAATTGTGTGTGGGGTTTATTCAGAATCGTATTCAAGTGAAAAATATGGCCAAAAATCGTTGGAGGGCAGGCGCAAGGAGCCCAATTCTAAACTTGACCGAGTTTTAGAAATTTAGGTCTGATTTGATGACAGGAAATTTAGAATATATTCCAATGCAGTGCGTAAACACTAAAACTAGGTGAGCGATATCCTCGGGGACTTTCAGTCAACCAGCTGCGATATCAGCCTAGTGGATGATATTCTGTCTTAGACCATTTGAACCATCCAACCGTAGAATATGCATATATCTTCCGAAATTGATGTGAAAATTCTACCGAATTCAAGCGGCGGCGGATGCTGCATGCAAGCAGGAGATGCTGATTCTTCCTGGGCACCTACTGAGCTTTTGTTTGTCTGCTTTGGTTCCTTTCCTGTTTTATCCTTATTTTGTATGTCTTCGGTTTATGATTTTCCGAATTATCGATTTTGTACTGGGTATGGAGATATGGTCATTATTCATATTTTTCATACAACTTAAAGCAGTTCTCTATTACTATCAAGTTTAAGACAATCACAAATCTGTTCTTCAGTCGTTTGGCATCCCTGCAAATGAATCTGATTTTGAATGACAATTCTTATTCTTGATTACCAACAATCCATACAAACAACTATTCATGTAGCAGCATGCTAAAAAACCCACAGGAAAGTGAAACATAAATAACATCAGAAATAACTACCAACGACAAAATAGATAAAGCAATATTCATTAGCACACAATACGAAACAGACGTACAGATACATCAAACATTAATGACAACATATAAAAGGAAGGAAACAGTTAAACGCAGCGACCTCCTGTAACACAGAATCTAACACAGGATCTAAAAATATTATATGACATGCGTATAACAGTCATTGCTCTACTGGCTGAAGCGAGCCCAAGATCAATAACCCGAGAAGTAGAGAATCAGGACCAAGTCGTATTTGACGAGATTTAAACAAGGCCCGTCATGAAGTCTCGTAGTCACAGTTGGCCAAGGTGCAACGTTGGGAAATATACTGGTACAAAACTGTAGATTGATCCTGTACCGTGTCAAGTGTTCTTTTGATGACGTTGGGATAATATTACCGGTAAAAGAAGCGAGCGACTATTTTCTTACATTTGACACTGAATAACTCATAGGTACTTATGTGATTTTTATAGCATCAAAATATATTACCAATGAAAATGGCATTATACCATTGAAACGACCCACATCTGGTTTGAATCGCATTTGCTGGATTCCAAGTTGCTTGCTTTTTTGCTGAATTTCTTAATTGATATTGGTTTAATATATTCACTGAATCAACCTTTATATCAGCTTGTTTATATACAAATTGCTAGGTTTTTCTTTCGTGTAACAACATTTAAATTTTGAATGTCCTGACATTTGTTCTCTGGTACAAGAGTCAGAGCTTTAACCTTCCCTTTCCTCTTTCCATCAATGAATCGAGTTTTCATCAATATTAAATAAGATATGTATTCATATAGCTTCGATGAATTAAGTTGTTGAAGCACATGCTAACATTTTAAAGATGTTTTTACTGTTTATCATATAACTTATTTTATAACAACCGAAATATGATTATTATCATTTTTTTGTTTTTGCGCAATTTTTAGTTTGTCTTGGTAAGATGGAAAACTAGGCATTGTATCTACATGTACAAAGTTTATCGTGATAAATACTCATTGCTATTATGTATTATATTTCATTACCCATTTACAGTATTGTTTTGGTATATGTATAAAGGTTTAACACTATGTACGAAGATATACTCTTATTTTTGAATAAGTTGGAGAGCAACGTGCATATAATCCGGATAGAAACATCATTTGCTATAAATACTGAAGATGACAAATCAAAACTATCCCAATACACTGCATTGTTGTCCTTTGTTTGTTTGTTTTATTGTAAGTTTGATCTATCGAATGTTGGCCTTGTGTTTGTAGGTACTTGCAGTGTATTCTAGATTCCTTCTTTTATACCTATTCTTTTTATATAATTTGAATTTATATATATTTGTTCTGTTTCGTTAAATTGTTTTTTTCTGTTATTATTGAATCACAAGTCATGCCGTGGATCATATCCTTCCTTCTGTAAAGTATCTGTTTGCATAATCAGCTTGATTTTGATTAATGAAGTATACATCGAACCAAAATATGTGTTAAGAACTACTTCATATTCATCCTTTTTTATTGAAGATATTTTCATTTCAGAAAACAAAGTATGTACATTCAACTATTTTAGGATTTATGTATCCAAATATTGCACATGAACTTAAGGATTTCTTAATGAATAAAGACGTACAATAAACTATTATATCTATTGTCTTTAGTACATGTAATTAACATTTTCTCTGTTGATGTCCATAACTTTTGTGACATGTGCTGGCAATATAATGAGACTTGACCTGACGTCCTCTACATTGCCAGGGTTTCCTCTGAAGCCATTCACTCACACGTCTGTCACAGTTGGTGCCACACTCAATCATGGTAGCTCGTCTGCAGGAACATGTAGGAAAACCTTCACATTCACCGATACTGCCGAAGTCATAGAGAACTTTATTGTTCTGGTAAGCATCAACTGCCTTACAGAAACAACTGAAAATATGATATGATTGATTTTTATTAAAATTATGTCAATCATACTAAAAGAAGTTAGTTTGATAAGAAAATGTGTCTTAACGCTGTTTAATTCCATAACATTTTAAGATGTTTTTCCTCCTTTGATTTTAACATGATCTTACTTTTTTTTTACTGTACATTGAACCTATTTGTTGACAATGTTATAGCAAATTTGGTATACTCTAACATTTCTCAGCATTTGACCATATAATGGTTTGACACATATGTACTTACTTTCTTTTACCCCTTCCATTCTTTGCCCACCATGCATGTGTTGAAAATACTAAAGACAGAACAAGAAAAACGGACGAGTTGTCTGTGCATGGTTCCTGTAATATTAATTTCATTATTGATAAACATTTGATATTTTGTGTATGAATATATCTTATTTTGTTTGACATTGGAACAAAAGAGCTTATCATTTTTTTTTCAGAATGCGGGTTGTTGCTATGGAAACAAATATATCCAATGTTGCTATGGAAGAAAAAATGTAATAGAAAATACAAGGATTTCATAGATTATCGAAAAATACTGTCTGTCAAATCATAAAAAGAAATTCCATTATATATCATTCCATAAGGAAAACCATCTAATCCGCTATGTTTTTATTTTTACTAAATATCTCAATGGGATTTCAGTGGAAACTTATTCCTAAACAAGCCCTTCAGTAGGGTAAGGGATTAATGAATTTTTGTAGAGATGTCATACTGGAACTTTTTTAGACTAAGAAATGATAATTTTATTTATCTTAATATTGTTATCATATGAAATTGTATCGGTTTGAAATATTTATTGCTTATTTTCGAAGTTATAATTTTTATCCCAGAGAAAGAAATTCCGGGATAATGTATCATGGACATAACACCAGCGGAAGAAAACTGTAAAAATTGGCAATAACTATCATTTGGTATTTAAGGTTAAATGATAAAAAAGACTTTCAAAATATTTCGAATAAGCGAAGTGTAATATGTCTTTTAGCGATGCACACTTTTAGAATATCCAGCTACGAAAAAGAAAATATGTTTCGTCTCATACGATGTAATATCTTTACATACTTCGAAATTTTGAGCGCAAATCAATTTTTGAAATAGGGAATAACTAAAATTATCATCAAATAAAACCCTTGACGACTGAAAACACAAAACCAAAATAACTGTATCTCTATGACTTTTGTGCCATGTAACTGAAAGAGAGAGGGAGAGAGAGTTATATAAAAGTACAATACCTGATGATTTTTTAGTTGGTAAGATTAAAGTTTGAAGTTCTAGAAATCAATGGCTTTGTTAAAATCAACTTCTTATATATATACTATTACATAGCACTCCTCTTTATTTTAATTCCTGTTTGTTTACAATTGTACAGACCATTGTCAATCATTGGAAATCAAATTTGGAAAATCCACACCGTTAAAAGTATATCTAAGTCAAACGATTTACATGTTTTTTATTTTGAATTGTATTTTACGTCGATCATCCCGACGTTGACATTTATGATCTATTATTAGGACAGTTACACCTATAAAGGTAACCTCTCAACCAATTAACAAGGAGGTATTGTAAGGTCGTATGAATTATAAATCAAAGTTGCCTTAGCTAGGATAAAAAACGACGTATAAGAAAAATACAATTGCTGAATATCCGACATAATACGTTGCTTAACTCTTTTAGATACGAGGGCAGATTGATATAATAACAAGAGTCTCTTTAAACTCAATACATAAAAATGTTAATTAATTACTTAAAATTAAATGAATAATTAAAAAAAGGATAAAGAGTTTTATAAGATTAAGTGTTTGTGCATAGTCTTTTGGAGATGGATACATGTATCAATCACATTTTATTGTTATTTTAACTAATTATTTTCAAGAGATATTCTTTTTTTGCACAAACGATAGACATTTTAAAAAACAAATGATTGCTAAAATCATTTTTCTGCATGAAATATTGATTAGAAAATTTTATTCATTCCGATGTTCGCAACCGTTCCTATAGAAAATCTAATGATTTTGCCTTGCCTTATCGACTTTGAGACTGACTAACTGATCAGTACGTCTTTAATGTTAACTTAAACTTCTTAATACAAGGGGGATCTCCCTCATTGGATAGCACTTCCCTTAGCTGGGGTTTCGTCATAGTGTTTTCGGTCTTGTTTAGATTAAAGCTCCCCGTGTCTACCTTTCAACGATTTTTTGGCCTTATTTTTCACTTCAATACCCTTCCGAATCACGCTCTACAAAATTTTGAGCCACTCATTTTACGAAAGACGAAATTAACAGCATGTATTGTAGATGGCGCTAGGTGAATTCACTTAAGCCCTATTCAACTTTTTGACATGAATTATTGCTGACGAGGATTCAATATCCGAAACACGTGTCTAGTCTTATAAAATTGGTCCTATAAAACATGTATTTCAATATTGACACTGACACAGAAAGTAAAATGTTAAACGTCTTCAAATTCAATAGCATCATTAATAAACGGATAAATTGCAGCATGGACCAGACATGCACGTTTCGGGTACTCAACCCTCGTCAGTGATCATCAATCTAAACAATGAAATATGGCCAAAGAGGGTGAAAATTATTAAGTCCAAAACCATACCGAACAATGTAGCAGGATGGGTGGAATATGATGCTACAGGACCCACGTTTTAGAAATTTCAAGAATTTTAGTACCGTAAAAGTTTGAATGCGTTGAAAAGACAGACGATCAACCGAAGTTGATCGAACTTGGCTACATGTGCCGTCGGGGACTCCTGGTCCACCAGCAGTGACACCAAGCAGTTCAAATGTTAAATCTATTCCAGACATAAGCCTTTATTTCGTTAATGCTACAGGCCTTAATCAATTCATTATAATTGAAAACGTGAAATTCTTAGCATAAGCAAAAGAAAAAGTAAAAAAAAAAAAAAAGGTAGGAGGGGATCTCCATTGAAACCCGGTTGCAGCAACAACAGCAAAGCATCAAAACACCCCAAGTGATAAATACAGCAACAGACACAAAAGGGACAAGGAACAGCAAACAGGACATAAAAAAAAACAACAAAAGACAACACATAATACAAAGAGGACATTGGACATTCGGTGTAGACTAAGGACGACCAAGTGCTAAGTTATTAGTATATTGTGTAGTTATCCGGATAACACGAGTACAACCATCTCTCTTTTCTGGTTTTGGTTTTCAAAGGTCTCGAAGAACGCACAATTGTAGAATAACGTAATCTTCTCACTGTAAGATGATCACACAAACAAGACAGCAAAACACAGGGGCCCAAGCAACACAGATGAATATGTAAGTTAAACACAAGAGCGTACGAAATACAGTACGTTCTCTGCCGGCTGTAACGAGCGCATGCATCTTATCACTGAGGAGTCTGACCGACATTCAGAGAGGACAGATGGTCGGGCCTTGTCTCCTCTAAAATGTTTTGGACAGGGCCCGTCATGGAGTCCTGCCTTCACAGTCAGAATGCGCTGGTATAAGGCTGTAAATTGTTGAAGTATCATGCCGAGTGTCCGTCTGGTGTCATAAGGATCATATCAACGGTATAAGTAGTTTTATGATTCTGAAGCATTTTCTATGGTGTTCCATTCTTTCTCACTTCGGAATGTTGTTTTTTTTTCCACTTTTTTGCTTATGCTAAGAATTTCACGTTTTCAATCATAATAAATTAATTAAAGCCTGTAGCAGTAATGAAATAAAGTCTAATGTCTGTATTAGATTTTACTTTCTCTGTCATTGTCAACATTGAAATACATGTTCTATAGTACCAATTTTATTGTACTAGACAAGTGTTTCGGATACTGAATCCTCGTTAGTAATACTCCATGTCAAAAAGTTGAATAGGGCTGAAGTGAATTTTCCTAGCGACATCTACAGACTGTTAATAAAATGAGCGGCTCCAAATGTTGTAGAGCGTGTATTCGGAAGCGTATTGAAGAGAAAAAAAGATCAAAAATCGTTCAAAGGTAGATACAGGGAGCTTTAATCTAAAAGAAATGAGGGGATCTCCAACAACACCTAGTCGCAGCACCAACAACAACCTCCCAAAACACCCACAGTTAAACACAAAGAAGACACGCACAGAAAGACGCAGTGGTACAAGGAACGTCAAATCACAGACATAAAACACAATTGACTACACATAAACCAAGGAGACCAACGAGCAAATGGTGCCGACTTAGGACGGTCATCTGCCACTTCAGTAGCAGACGGTGTGGTTATCCTGGAATACGTGCGCACAACCCTCCCACTATTCCGATTACCAACCGAAGAATGTACAATTGTGGTGTAAAACAACCTTCTCACTGTCAGATGAGCACACACAAACAAGACCGCAAAACACAGGGGTCAAAGCAACACATGAATATGTAAATTGATATAAAAAGAGGGCATGCGTAATACAATCTGTGCTCTGCCGGATGTAGCGAGCCCATGTATGTTATAACCCTAGGAGTCCAACTGACATTCAGAGAGTACAGGTGGTCGGGGCCCTGTCTTCTCTTATGAGGTTTGGACAGGGCCCGTCATGGAGTCCCGTCGTCACAGTCACAGAGTGCAAGTATTGAGGATACACTGGTACAAGACTGTAGATTGGTCAAGTACCAAGCCCAGAGTCCGTTTGGTGACATTAGGATCATATCCACGGTATAAAAGGCGTTTGATAATTCTGACGCATTTTTGATAGTAACTCTGTCTACCTTTCACTGACGAGGGTTAAGTACCCGTAACGTGCATGTCTGGTCCATGCTGCAAATTCATCTGGTTTTAAATGATGCTATCGAATTTAAAGACGTTTAACATTTGAACTACTTGGTGAGTGTCATTGCTGGTGGACCAGGAGTCCCCGAGGGCACATGTAGCCAAGTTCGATAAACTTCGGTTGATCGTCTGTCATTTCAACGCATTTGAAATTTTCTGTTACAAAATTTCTTGATATTTCTAAAAGTGGGTCCTGTAGCATCATATTCCACCTATTCTGCTACGCCTTTCGGTACATTTTTGGACTTAATAATTTTCACACTTTTTGGCCATATTACATTGTTTAGACTGAGGATCACTGACAAGGGTTAAGAACCCGAAACGTGCATGTCGGGTCCATGCTGCAAATTCACCTGGTTTTAAATGATGCTATCGAATTTAAAGACGTTTAACATTTGAACTACTTTGTGAGTGTCACTGCTGGGGGACCAGGAGTCCCCGAGGGCACATGTAGCCAAGTTCGATCAACTTCGGTTGATCGTCTGTCATTTCAACGCATTTGAAATTTTCTGTTACAAAATTTCTTGAAATTTCTAAATGAGGGTCCTGAAGCATCATATCCCTCCAATTCTGCTACGTCTTTCGGTACAATTTTGGACGTAATAATTTTCACACTTTTTGGCCATATTACATTGTTTAGACTGAATCAGTCAGTGTTTCTTAAGAATGCAACCTCTGCTTCATCCAAGATAGATTTCAAGTGCATAACTGGTATTGACGACAGAGCATGTAACAGCTCATGTCTGCCGCTATTGCGTGCTATAGTAAGTAAATCGTTGAGAGAGCGGTAGATTCTGTATCGTTTTCTTTTTTGTCTGTCTCGTCTTTTCTCGTGCGACCTGTATTTCCTTTTAGTGTTTGGGTGAATTGAAAAGATGTTGATATTGGTAGAGGCTGAGGAAATGTTTCCTTGTCCATAGATTTGATCGTTTAAACCAAGAGGGTATGCAGTCTGAAGTTTGGTGATCCAGGCAAGTTCAGCTTGTAGTCGGAGTTTTTAAATTTCGGTATTTCTTTCATTTCTATGTTTTGGAAAAGTCTGAACAGGGGTAATGGTGATATCCGAAATAGAATGATTATATTTAACAAAGTGATTATAAAGAAAGTTTCTGTGTTTTTGTTGACGTAAGGTTCTGATCTTATAAGAATGGTTCCTAAAACGAGATTTTAAAGGTTGGCCTGTCTCACCTACATATTGTGCGCCACATTCCCTGGCATTTCAAGTCGTAACGTAAATAAGATCTTGAGACGATCAATCGATGTCTTGGTCTACCTCGATTTTGACTTTCTGCCCATTTACACTAGTGAAGTAAATTAATGTGAAATTCATGTGATATTTTTTTCACATAAATTTTATGTAAAATTGATATGAAATTCACATTACCTTTCATGTGAAATTCACATGATGCTCAATTCAAATGAATTTCACGTGAGACACAATTGGCTGTGTATATGCAAAATGAAACAAAATCTGGTTTCTATCTAGCTGCTCATATCTCCAAATTCCTAATTAGGATTTATTATATTTCACATGTCTCAGTGTTCATTAGGATACGTCCTTTAGGAAAAAGGTCACTTATGGTCAATTATGAAAGGTCAATGTCATTTCGCGGCTAAAGATATCTTTTTGCAATACAAAATAGGAAAAAAAATCATTAAGATATCAGCGGGTTGTCCAAATGGTCAGAAATGTGAATAATATATGATTTAGAAATACATAATCTTATCTATAAGTTACGGCTTTTGAGATATTTTGCGTTGATGAGAATTTATGTGTCAAGGGAGGTGGGATGGGGGTTGTTACACATAACTTCAGGTAAATGTATATACAGTGTATGTATATAAAGGCCGATCATGATAATTTCATCATATGTCACACAATTGTTTATGGCGATGGTAATGTTTACGTAGGGTTAATCACCAAAGGTCATTTCCATGCACAAAAATTCATTTTTGCGAATCTTTTACATATGTAAATGTTTTTGGGGATTTCTTTTTTTTTGTTATTCATGTTTTGTGTTTGACGTCCCTTCACATATTGGTACTTATAAATGTATTATTGATACAGTGGACATTTATTACTTTTAGTTGAAAGGTTGAAATGTGTAACAGTTTATATCGGTAAGCAGTTTAGTACGAAAGCCGATTAGTGCCAACCTAAGTGAAAATTTTAAGTCGTAATGACGACCTTGTATGTCGTTATTACGACTAAGTATGTCGTAATTACGACTTAGCTATCTCGTAATTACGACTTAATATGTCGTAATTACGACTTAGTT
This sequence comes from Pinctada imbricata, assembly GCA_033119305.1. Classification (NCBI taxonomy): domain Eukaryota; kingdom Metazoa; phylum Mollusca; class Bivalvia; order Pterioida; family Pteriidae; genus Pinctada; species Pinctada imbricata. The sequence continues at coordinate 7,467,001 of VSWD01000013.1, read as the reverse complement.
ATCTCGTAATCGCGACATAGTTATGTCGTAAATACGACATAGTTATGTCGTAATTACAACTTAGTTTTCTCGTAATTACGACTTTATATTTTTCCCTCTGATGTTAATTTGTGACGCATTTTTATTTATTTATTTTTTTTTGAAATTTTCCAAACATTATCAATATTGTGTTTTTCTTTCATAATATTAGTGACTTCTTTTCACATAATAGCTGTTTGTTTATACAATGCTTTTTCAGAGATTTATTTTTTTAGTTTTCATGCTTATTGACTTATTCAAGAAGGAGGGTGAATGGGTCATCCCTGTGAATTTTTATTTTCTTCTACATTCTTCTTCTTCAATGTGAATATGTTTGTCCGATGAGCGATATAGTCCAACTTAGGCCTCCTGTTTTTCTTGCATAAAATTCCTGAGATCTCCTTGGTTGGAATATAGAATTCAGTCAAACCTTAGGTCCATGTCGATCATAGTGGATATAACAATAAACTAAGTCGTAATTACAACATAGTTAAGTCGCAATTACATTTGAGAGCTTCAGTGTTTTGTTCTTGTTACTGCAACCGATTCTTGTGAAAAGATCTCCTCTATTTCTTCTTTTATCACGATAAGGAGTCAAACAAATCATCAGTTTCTTTTTTGTTCATTGGAGTCATTGTTTTTTTTTATACTTGGTTTACCTGTGGTTGTTGAATTCCGTGTTTTCGATTTTATAGGTCTACGTTCGATTTGTGCAGGTATCTGACGTAAAAGCATTGTGACGTCATCAAATTCCTTTGAAGACGTCATATATGTGACACTGTTTCCCTGAATTTCACGCTTGTTTCCAAAGAATTTGATGACGTCACAATGCGTTGACGTCAGATAGCTGCACAAATGGGAAGTAACTCTGTATTTCGAAAAGACCGAATCACCAGTCCTGCTTGAGATCACCCATATTTTTTTTATATAGTATCTGTTTATATATTTAACATGTTTTGTACCGAGGATAAATTGTATACATCGAACCAAAAATGTGAAAACTCCCTAAGTATTCATACTTTTTTATTGTTAAGAAAACAAAGTATATAAATTCGTATAAATAAAGATTAAAGTCTTCAAATATTATTTGAGAGTATGTATTGCACTGGAACATAAGGATTTCATGATAATCAAAATACCTATAATGAAATATTATGACCATTGTCTTTATTAATTAACATTTTCTCTGTTGATGTCCATAACTTTTGTGACATGTGCTGGCAATATAATGAGACTTGACCTGACGCCCTCTACATTGCCACGGTTTCCTCTGAAGCCATTCCTTTACACGTCTGTCACAGTTGGTGCCACACTCAATCATGGTAGCTCGTCTGCAGGAACATGTAGGAAAACCTTCACATTCACCGATACTGCCGAAGTCATAGAGAACTTTATTGTTCTGGTAAGCATCAACTGCCTTACAGAAACAACTGAAAATACAACATGGTTTGGTATTTAGTAAAATAAGGTGTGATTTATACCTAAGGAAAGTTAAATGCTTAAATGTTATTGAACCTTTTTTGTTTGATTTGATTACTAGTTTTTGTCAAGAATAACAAATTGTACATACTATGAATCCCACAGCTCGGAAAAAAATAAATCAATCAAAGTAAGATTAGCAGGTATGTTATTTTGAAGGCAATTTAATTCATTTTAGATCTATTAGACGATTTTACAAAGTTCATTTGAATACGGAGAGAAGCCTTGTGCGAATAAAAAAATAGATGATGAATTGAAATAGATTAATTAATCAAAGAGCTTAAAAAATCGAATAAAGGGCACTTTTTGGTGCTTTAATTATTCTATTTAACCCTCATTTATGCAACGGAGAAACGCAAATCAAATGAGTATGCATGTTCTTTTTTCATAGTAATATTTTGAACCAGTGAATTGGACATCATACTTGCAAAATAATAACATCAATGTACTGTTACATTTACATATCAGTACCCATTAAGTAAAATACATTGGTTTTATGCTTTTGGTTTGATTAAAAAATACATTTTATTTAATGGGTGATAATATGTAAATGGGCTTATCAGAATCTAGAAGTCGTTATCAAGATCAAGTACTTTGACAGGGAAACACCTCCTAATTTCTAGCTTTTTCATGTGATATTTGATTATTTTTACAGTTACTCCCAGTTGCCAGTATATTTATGTGATATTTGAATATTTTTTCCCTTTGTTAATTAGCACGGCTTATTGTAAGGGCGTCACATTCAGTACATTCTGCACTTATATTGACTCGGGAAATTGTTCATTAGATAAAGGTGTCCTTCGTTATGTTATTGTCGCCGTCTGTATGTCCGATTATTCTTTCTTCATGAGAAAATTCTGTTTTATATTTTCGACAAAGTTGTGCACTTTTTTCTTTTAAGTCACCGAGAAGACTTGCTTGTCTAAGGGGAGTTTAATTGTTTTCTTTTTATAAAGAAATATTACACCTCTTTCTCTAATCATTACTGTTTGTTGACAAATTCATTGCTTAATTCGTAGACGTTCATTTTTTTCCAATCAATAATATAATGAAGGGAAACCTCATTTTATACGTATGTACTTACTTTCTTTTACCCCTTCCATTCTTTGCCCACCATGCTTGTGTTGAAAGTACTAACGAAAGAACAAGAAAAGCGACGAGTTGTCTCTGCATGGTTCCTGTAATATCAATTTCATTAAATATTACTTAAGATTGATAAACATCATAATTGCCTTGATAATGGAGATTTATGCCATATTCCCTTAGATCAGTACCGATAGGTAATTCTTCTCTGGTATATATATTTTATACTGCATTTTGTGGAATGATGAAAACTAACGTTTTCATGTCGAAGCAGGACATTGTATCTTAAAAATGATTCAATCACATAACATATTGTCAAATAAACTAGAATACGCTTCAAACATCATTTAAGAAAATATCTTTAATATTGTCAGGCAGATCGCACAGAATAACTTTATATGAGAATTTTTCATTAAGAAGAAGAATTGATGCTGCTTATTTTTTCCTTATATCTTTTCTAATTTTCATGAATTAAGTTAACCAAAACTTTTCAGTCGAAAAGAATTTAACATTTTGTTAATTTCTCATGCTTAGATTTTTTTAGACTAACGATTCCATTTTTTCATCTTAATACATGTAAATTATGATTATTTATTGTAGTCTCTATGAAAATCTGTCGGTTTCGAAAGTCTTTGATATGAAGAGAAATAGAATTCCTATTCGCATATACGCATATCATCATTTGGTATTGGTGTTTATGTTAAATAAAAAAGTCATGGCAATATCTTGTTTGAAACAATATGGAATCAGGTGAAGCAACTTTTTAAATACTAATTCCTAGATAGGTTAAACCATGTTATATCTTTACATATATCGAAATCTTGAGGAATTTTGGAAAAAAAATGGAAAGACTAAGAGCTTCATCAAATAAGATCCAGTGAAACTCTTGACGATTTAATATATATACATATATTGAAAGACATTCCTATTTTTTAAATCAAAGATATTTGTGTCATGTTACTATTGGAGAGAGTGACAAACATACAATACCTGATAATGTAAGTTTAAATTTGCCAGAAATTGAATGGCTTTGTAAAATTGAAATCTTATATTTATACTATATCCTAGCACACCTATTCATGTTAATTCCTGTTTATTTACAGACCGTCGCTGTTCCCATGAATGTAGTTAAAAACAAAATAACTCAATCTTGTTTTTATGGGGAATTCCACGACGTTAAAGGATATTTGTAATCAACGATATACTTTTTAATGTTAATTGTATTTTTACGTCGATCCTCCCAACGTTGACATATATGAACTATATTTAGAGCAGTTACACCTGTAAAGCTAACCTTTTAACCAATCAGCACGAAGGCAATGTAAGGTTAATATATGATTTGTTCATTAAAGTTGCGCTAGGATAAAACGAATGGATTTGAAAAATAAGATTGCTCAATATCCGGCATAATTCTTTGCTAAAAATATGTTAAAAGGTTGATATTAAAATGCAATACCTATAATAAGAATCACTTCAAACTGTGAAATGCTTATCATTACATAAGAATTATGTATGATTTACTAAAAATTACATTAAAAACATAGAATTAAAGGTTCTAGAATATATTTAGAGATGGAACATTATCTGTAAATACGGATAATAGTTACATTGCATTTATATAAAAGTGAATGATTTTCAAGAAATATTTCCTTTTTCCACGAACGATATACATTTTATTTTTTTTCAGTATGAAATATTGGAAAGAAAACACTCATCTTTAAAATGTACACCAGAGCAGAAGTACCAATCGCAGTAAAGGATCCAGGGGAATATGGCATAATTGTGTAAGTCTCCATTTCACACAGACTTAGGACTTAATATCATGACTGCTAAATACTTTGTATCTAATATGAAAAACAAGTTTATTATAATCAAAAACATAAACTTGGCAAGAAAACATTGTAACTTTTGAATGAACTAATGTATTTCTTAAAAAATTAGAGAAAGGGTGGGATCTCCAGCAAAACCCATTGTTGCACTCATGGTAAAAGCATCAAAACACCCCAGTTGAATACACATAGATGACATACACAGCAATAAATGCAAAAGTGACAAGGAATACTAAACACGACATCAAACTACTAAACACAAATGACTACAAATATTAAAGCAACAAGACCAATAACCAAACGGTGCCGACTGAGAACGGCTTTTTCGTACTTTGTTGTGTTTGTCCACTGTGTGGTTTTGCGTCAATAGGAGTGTTTCAGTGTTTTGTTCTTGGTACTGAGGGTTAATTCTTATCGCAAATCTTTTTTCTTCTATCTACGAAATCGACCAGGGATCATAAGAAATAATTATTTTTTTGTAATTTTTTTGCATAAAAATTATGATGATATTCAATGAGAACATCAAAGCAACTTTCGAAAGAAGCCAGCAAACTTCATTCATATGATATGTAGCATGGTTTCGCAAGAAGACTCGGCCACAATACCCACAGTAATACATAGAAACGCTCCTAGGGGAAATACAAAGGAGACAAGCACAACTAAAGTCAAAGGGAGACAGAAACACCAAAATATGACATCTACACATAAAATACCAAACAAAAATGAAAACATACTACATGTACAAAACGAGGCAATAGGTAATCGGTACAGACATAGAATAGTCATTGGTCATAGAAGAAGCAAATGGTGCAATTATCTTGTTTATGTGCGCACAACTTTCCCACCTAGTTTAAACATATTATTTCTAGTTCTATCACGACGAAATAGGGCTCAATTCGTCGCCTGAAAATCAAACATACAAAATCTAAATTTTATCTAAACTTCACAACTAACAAGTAACTGTGAACACTAGATTCGAGTCTATCTTTAATGACCATGATGTTTCACAGCGCTCACCTACCCCCAAGCATATCATGTCATCACACCAGCAGACAGAGCCTCAAATAACTACATATTTACTTTTAGAAAGTTATATTTCGATAGCCTTTATAAATTAAGAGTTGGGTTGATTTGGCACTTGGAAACCCTACTTACACCCCAGTAAACCTTTCTGCCTCAGAATAAACATCAAAGAAGTAAGACGTTAAGACTTGCAAAAATTAGAAGCAATACGTTAAGAACGGTATTCGCAAATATGAATTGTTGTAAAAGAAAGGTCCGATTCCAAAAAGAAGATACTATTTAGATGTAAAACTTCCTGGTCGACTATGTTTTTGTGGTGTTCGGAGGAAAGGTCTTTCAACATAATATCAGAATTCCAATGGGAACCAATTGTGCCCCATCCCTTGCCGACATTTTCCTTTACTATTACGAAGCTGAATTCATTCAATATTTGGTCTCTTATGGGAAAAGGTACTTACCTTCTGACTTTAACTTTACTACAATAATATAAACGATGTGCTGCCCATCAATAATCCAAAATTCGTGGATACCTTAGCAGAATCTATCCTTCGGAGCTTGAAGTAAAAGAAACTACCGAGACGAACAATTCAGCAACCTATCTGGACATAATGCTGTACTACGACACTGATGGTCACATGAACACCTCACTCTATGACAAACATGACGACTTCATTTTCAGCATCACAAATTTTCCCTTTCTGAGTAGCAACATTCCTTCATCGCCTGTTTATTGCGTGTTCATATCTCAGTTTATACGTTATGCCAAAACATAATAATGTGGAAGGGTTCCAACCTTCTTGAAGAAAATTTCAAACTAATTTATTATGCACCATGTACCAAATACACAGGTTATGTTCAGAGAGATAGGCGTCTTTCAAATGAGCTTCTTAAACAGGAATACGTTTGTGATTGACTAACGACGTCACTGAGGAAGTACTAAGGTCGCTACAGAGGACTAATTATACACTATAATGTCCCATTGTCCAGAAAGGTGGATATTGTCAATATTGAAATATATGGGTAATCCTCGTCAGTAGTACTTCATGTCAAGCTGTTTAGATTAAGCCAGAGTGAATTTTCCTGGCGCCATCTACAATACAGAGCTTTGATTTCCTCTTGCCAAAATGAGCGGCTCAAAATTGTGTGTGGGGTTTATTCAGAATCGTATTCAAGTGAAAAATATGGCCAAAAATCGTTGGAGGGTAGGCGCAAGGAGCCCAATTCTAAACTTGACCGAGAAAATTATGCCGAAATCCAGCTAAGGACAGAGCTTTGCAATGAAGGAGATATATTGTACCTCTTAGTTTTAGAAATTTAGGTCTGATTTGACAGGAAATTTTGAATAAATTTCAATGCAGTGCGTAAACACTAAAACTAGGTGAGCGATATCCTCGGGGACTTTCAGTCAACCAGCAGTGATATCAGCCTAGTGGTTGATATTCCGTCTTGGACCAGTTGAACCATCCAATCGCAGAATATGCTTATATCTCCCGAAATTGAAGTAACCGGATGTGAAAATTCTACCGACTTCAAGCGGCGGATGTTGCATACAAGCAGGAGATGCTGAATCTTCCTGGTCACCTCCTGAGTTTTCGTTTGTCTGCTTTAGTTCCTTTCCTTTTTTATCCTGATTTTGTATGCCTTCGGTTTATGATTTTCTAAATTATCGATTTTGTACTGGATATGGAGATATGGTCATTATTCATATTTTTCATACAACTTAAAGCATTTCTCTATTACTATCAAGTTTTAGACAATCACAAATATGTTCTTCAGTCGTTTGGCATCCCTGGAAATGAGTCTGATTTTGAATGACAATTCTTATTCTTGATTACCAACAATCCATACAAACAAAGATTCATGTAGCAGCATGCTAAAACAAACCCACAGGAAAGTGACACATAAATAACATCAGAAACAACTACCAACGGCAAAATAGATACAGCAATTTTCATTAGAACACCATACGAAACAGACGTACAGATACATAAAACATTAATGACAACACATAAAAGGAAGGAGACAGTTAAACGCAGCGACCTCCTATTACAGAATCTAACACAGGATCTAAACAAATTATATGACATGCGTATAACAGTCATTGCTCTACTGGCTGAAGCGAGCCCAAGATCAATAACCCGAGAAGTCTGACATACATTCAGGTAGAGAATCAGGACCCAGTCTTATCTGACGAGATTTAAACAAGGCCCGTCATGCAGTCCCGTAGTCACGGTTGGCCAACGTGCAACGTTGGATCACAAAGGAGGGGATCTCCAACAACACCAGGTTGTAGCATCCACAACAAAACCCCAAAACACCCAATGCAAAAGAAAGGAGGGGATCTCCAACAACACTAGGTTGCAGCACCCACAGCAAAATCCCAAAACACCCATGCAAAAAACACAGAACAGATACCCACAGAAAGAGACGCAAAAGGGACAAGGAACACCAACTCACAACATAGAAACATAAAAGACTACACATAAACCAACGAGACCAATGGGCAACCGGTGCCGACTTAGGACGGCCATCTGCCAAGTAAATAGCAGACGGTGTGGTTATCCTGGATTACGTGCGCACAACCCTCTCACTTCTCCAGTTACCTAGAGGTCTCGAAGAACGTACAAATGTGGTGTAAAACAACCTCCTCACTGTAAGATGACGTCACACAAACAAGACCGCGAAACGCAGAGGCCCCAGAGACACAGATGAATATGTAAATGGATATAAAAAGAGGGCATGCGTAATACAGTCCGTGCTCTGCCGGCTGTAGCGAGCTCATGTATGTAATCACCCGAGGAGTCCGACTGACATTCAGAGAGGACAGGTGGTCGGGGCCCTGTCTTCTCTAAAGAGGTTTGGACAGGGCCCGTCATGGAGTCCCGTCGTCACAGTCAGTCAGAGTGCAAGTCTTAAGAATGCGCTCGTACAAGACTGTATATTGGTCAAGTACCAAGCTTAGTGTCCGTCTGGTGACATTAGGATCATATCCACGGTATAAAAGGCGTTTGATGACTCTGACGCATTTTCGATACATATGCTGTCTACCTTTGATCCTTCTTATTTTGTTAATTATGTCACCATAAAATGCAGGTTGTGAAATACCTAAAGTAATATATTCCGTTGCTTTTATGGGTCCGAATTTCAAAAGAAGTTGATCATAATTTTTGTAAAATTTCCAGAAAGTCTTTACTAGTTTGTGAAAGCAAAAACCTTGACCTAAAAGTTTCTTTGTAATTTGTAGATTTCTATTATGAAAATCCGAAACATCAGTACATGCTCTAGCATACCGGATGAGCTGTGAAATATAGATACCATATGACGGTAATCTAGGGACATCACCGTCAAGCCAGGGGAAATTTACTATGTTGAATCCAAAATCATCTCGTTTGTCATATACACTTGTATGAATTTCTCCATTGACAATTTTGATATTTAGGTCCAAAAATGGTGTTTCAGTGTCTGTAAAGTTTGCCTTGTTTAGAGTCAATTCTTGTGGATAAATAACATCTTTATACTTTTCAAAAACAGGATTATCGATAGTAAGAATATCATCCAGGTACCTAGAAGTACTAATGAAGCATTTCACATCATCATGTTTTTTTTGCTTTTGAAGATTTTGAATAAATTCCTTTTCATATGTGTATAAAAATAAATCTGCAACAAGAGGCGCACAATTTGTACCCATAGGAATCCCTACAACCTGCTTGTAGAGATTCTCACCAAATCTTACATAAATGTTGTCCAAGAGGAAGGACAAGGCACTACACAGGTCGCTACATGTCCATGATTTGTATGATTTGTATTCTGTAGCGGAAAAGAAACCCTTTGATTCAGATGTACAAATATAAATTTTCCCCTCTCGATTATAGCACCATTTAATGAGTTTGGACAATTGATCATTGATCTTGTCGTGAGGAAGCGTGGTGTACATATTTGAAAAATCGTATGAAGCAATCGTATTGGCTTGAAAATTTCTAGATTTTATCTTGTCAATCACATCCCCGGAATTTTTTATAGACCAAAATAAATTTACATCATTCCTGTTAAGAACAGTTTCACAATATTTTGCAACGTGTTCCTTTACCGCCGTGAGGGCTGACGTCAGATGTCTAGACAAACTTGTAGTTGAGCAGTTGCTAGAATTAGCAATGTATCTAAATTTGTAAGGAGATTTGTGCAGTTTTGGTATGCAGTATATTGTAGGAAGATCCAATTTAGAAATAGGGATGTTGAATGAAGAAATTTCACTGCTATGTTTGCTCAAAATGTTAGGGACACTTTCATTGCTTTTGATATAAGTATTTGTAGACGAAAGTTCCGAAACTAAAGTTGATATATAGTAAAGTTTTCATATGATTATGGTGTTGTTGGCTGCTTTATCTGCAGGAGCGAAGACAAATTTTTCTTGTAAATTACGTAATTTGGATTTAAAATATCTTTCAGATCTAGAACTTGGATTTTCAAAAAGATGAGGATTTTTGTGGAAGTTGTCTATTCGAATGTCAGTAATGTTCAAAATGAGGTTTTTCCAGTCATTCAGAGAATGCGATTCGACTCCTTCCGATTTACACCATCGTTTGGTATAGTTATCTAAGGCTTCCTTTAGTACTTCGCGACATTTAATAAAATCTATCTTGGACGGGATTCTATACTTAGGTCCTTTTTTGAGAAGACCACGGAGCTGCCTGTCTTGGATAATTGAAAAGTCACCTGTAATAATATGACCAGCTGGTTTATATAGATATTCAGATGTTGCACATTCTCAAGAAGCAGGACATGATTCAAGTATTTTAGGATCTGATGTAACTTTGTTGTAGTTAAAAACGAAATTTCGAATAGGTCTCTTATATTTGTAACAAATAAGAGGAGGTTCTAAATTTTCAAAATATTGAGGAATGGCACTTTGTACACGATGATCCCGAAAAATATTAGAGATGTTAAGAAGATCGAATCCTTTGTTAATAAATGGAATTTTTAAGAATCGTTTTTTAGGTGGGATGTTTTTAACAACTGGATAAAGTTTATTCTGTGCGAATGCAACAATGATATTAAGTCTGAATCAATCCGTATTTCTTAAGAATGCAACCAGTGCTTCATCCAAGATAGATTTCAATTGAACTGCTGGAACTGATGAGAGAGCATGAAGCAGTTCATGTCTGCCGCCGTTGCGAGCAATGATCAGAAGATCGTTGAGGGTACGGTGTAATCTAGATCTTATTCTGAGTTTTCGGTTTCGTCGTCTTCCGTGAGACCTATGCTTCCGTTTAGTGTTTGGGCGGATTGAAAATACATTAATATTAGTTGACGTCGAGGAAATGTTGCCTTGTCCATAAATTTGATCGTTTAGACCAAGGGGGTACGCAGTTTGGAGTTTTGTGATCCAGGCAAGTTCAGCTTGTAGTCGGCGTTTTTTAATTTCCGTTTTACTAAGATTTTTAAGTTTAGAAAAAGACTGAACCGGTGTAATAGTTATATCCGAAATGGAATGATTGTATTTAACGAAGTGATTATAAAGGAAATTTCTTTGTTTTTTGTGAAAAACACAAAGCAGACAAGCACAGAAAGAGACGCATAAGGAGACAAGGAACGTCAACGCACAACGCAGAAATATCAAACACAAAGGACTACATATAAACCAACGAGACCGACACATGTACAAAACTGTAGATTGATCCAGTACCGTGTCAAGTGTTCTTTTTATGACGTTGGGATAATATTACCGGTAAATGAAGCGACCGACTATTTTCTTACATTTGACACTGAATAACTCATAGGTACTTATGTGATGTTTATAACATCAAAATATCTTACCATTGAAAATGGCATTATACCATTGATATGACCCACATCTGGTTTGAATCGCATTTGCTTGATTCCAAGTTGCTAGCTTTTTTGCTGAATTTCTTAATTGATATTGGTTAAACATATTCTCTGAATCAACCTTTATATCAGCTTTTTTATATACAAATTGCTAGGTTTTTCTTTCGTGCAAGAAAATTCAAATTTTTGAATGTCCTTACATTTGTACAAGAGTCAGAGTTTTAACCTTCCCTTTCCTCTTTCCATCAATGAATCGAGTTTTCATCAATATTAAATAAATTATGTATTCATATAGCTTCGATGAATTATGTTGTTGAAGCACAAGCTTACATTTAAAAGATATTTTACTGTTTATCATATAACTTATTTTATAACAACCGAAATATGATGATGATGATTTTTTTTGCAATTTTGAGTTTGTCTTGGCAAGATGGAAAACTAGGCATTGTATCTACAAAGTTTATCGTGATAAAAACTCATTACTATTATATATCATATTTCATTACCCTTTTACAGTATTGTTTTGGTACATATATATATATATATATATATATATAGACAGCACAAAAGAGGTGAAAACAACCACGTTCACTATTCAGACAATGTCGGATCAGCCCAACAAAGGGCGAATGCACGTCGCTTGGAAAAAAAAGATATAAAAGCACAAAAAAAGGTACAAGCGACCACGACACTAAACGTGTTTAAACCCAGCGGAAGGGACAGTACATCCCTTGAGCCCTCTGGATACACGAATATGTACTTGTATCCAGACGGAACAAGGGACAGTACGTCCCTCATTCCGTTCGGACACAAGTACATAAAAAAAAAAAAAAAAAAAAAAAAAAAAAAAAAAAAAAAAAACATACACACACTCTCATGCTAGTCAGAACCTGTACTATACTGACTATACTGACATTATGATGTCGGGTTTTGAGTGCTTTCAAGAAGTTTCAGACTTCTGTCAATTTTTAGAGTCTTTACTTGCTATTTTTATGAGATAGGTTCTGCTTGATCTTCCCTCACGGGTACTATTTCTTAACACGCCCTATTTATTCTGATTGGACACGGAGGTCAATCTCCGAAACCGACGACGGTAGCTAGATTCGTTCTTTACACCTTATAATTTTTCATTTTTACAGTTTGTATTTTTAACCTCCTTTATGTGGGCCTCTCGTGATATGACTTTCTATTCACACTGACCCGCGCGTTGTCAGTTTAGTGAGTATCTCTCTTCAGGACGGACGTGTTTTTAATTGGGTGATTTTTCGTTTCATTTTACTTAGTCCATCGAGTCCCTTACGTTTATATAGAGTGGGGGGAGGCGGTATTTTGTTTGATTTTACTCACTTGATAATATGTTACTTAATCAATCAGGGAGCATCTTTTCAGCTTTTTTAAATTTTGAACCTATAGAAGACTTGGACGTGTTTCTATCGATCAGTCCGTCCAGACTTTTTGGCAGCGGGTGTTGCATGCAAACAGGAGACGCTGACTCTACCTAGGCACCTGGTCTCGCCCCTCGCGGGGTCTGCTTTGGTTCATGAATTGAGAATATTACCTACCTGGCTACTAGTTATAGCCTTTCGAGCTTCAGTATAGTACAGGTTCTGACTAGCATGAGAGTGTGTGTATGTTTTTTTTTTTTTTTTTTTTTTATGTACTTGTGTCCGAACGGAATGAGGGACGTACTGTCCCTTGTTCCGTCTGGATACAAGTACATATTCGTGTATCCAGAGGGCTCAAGGGATGTACTGTCCCTTCCGCTGGGTTTAAACACGTTTAGTGTCGTGGTCGCTTGTACCTTTTTTTGTGCTTTTATATATATATATATATATATATATAGACAGCACAAAAGAGGTGAAAACAACCACGTTCACTATTCAGACAATGTCGGATCAGCCCAACAAAGGGCGAATGCACGTCGCTTGGAAAAAAAGATATAAAAGCACAAAAAAAGGTACAAGCGACCACGACACTAAACGTGTTTAAACCCAGCGGAAGGGACAGTACATCCCTTGAGCCCTCTGGATACACGAATATATAATTTGTGTCCGAACGGAATGAGGGACGTACTGTCCCTTGTTCCGTCTGGATACAAGTACATATTCGTGTATCCAGAGGGCTCAAGGGATGTACTGTCCCTTCCGCTGGGTTTAAACACGTTTAGTGTCGTGGTCGCTTGTACCTTTTTTTGTGCTTTTATATATATATATATATATATATATATATATATATATATATATATATATATATAAAAGCACAAAAAAAAAGGTACAAGCGACCACGACACTAAACGTGTTTAAACCCAGCGGAAGGGACAGTACATCCCTTGAGCCCTCTGGATACACGAATATGTACTTGTATCCAGACGGAACAAGGGACGTTTAGTGTCGTGGTCGCTTGTACCTTTTTTTTGTGCTTTTATTTTTTTTTTCCAAGCGACGTGCATTCGCCCTTTGTTGGGCTGATCCGACATTGTCTGAATAGTGAACGTGGTTGTTTTCACCTCTTTTGTGCTGTCTATATATATATATATATATATATATATATATATAAAGGTTTAACACTATGAACGAAGATATACTTTCATTTCTGAATATGTTGGAGAGCAACGTGCATATAATCCGGATAGAAACATCATTTGCTATATATATTGATGATGACAAATCAAAACTATTCCCATACACTGCATTGTTGTCCTTTGATTGTTTTTCTTTTTATTGTATATTTGATCTATCAAATGTTGGCCTTGTGTTAGTAGGTCCTTGCAGTGTATTCTAGGTTCTTTCTTTTATACCTCCTTTGTTTATATAATTTGAATTTATATATGTTTGTTCCGTTTGGTTTTTCTGTTGTTATTGAATCACAAGTCCTACCGGGGATCATATCATTCTTTCTGTAAAGTATCTATTTGCATATTCAGCTTGAATTTTATTAATTATTGTATATATTGAACCAAAAATGTGTTAACAACAAATCCATATTCATGTTTTTTTAATGAAGACATTTTCATTTCAGAAAACAAAGTATTTACATTCAAATATGTCAGGATTTAAGTATCCAAATATTGCACTTGAACGTTAGGATTTCTTAAAGAATAAAACACATACAATAAAATATTAAATCTATTGTCTTAAGTAATCAACATTTTCTCTGTTGATGTCCATAACTTTTGTGACATGTGCTGGCAATATAATGAGACTTGACCTGACGTCCTCTACATTGCCACGGTTTCCTCTGAAGCCATTCACTCACACGTCTGTCACAGTTGGTGCCACACTCAATCATGGTGGCTCGTCTGCAGGAACATGTAGGAAAACCTTCACATTCACCGATACTGCCGAAGTCATAGAGAACTTTATTGTTCTGGTAAGCATCAACTGCCTTACAGAAACAACTGAAAATATAATATGATTTATTTTTATTAAAATTATGTTAATCATACTAAAAGAAGTTAGTTTGATAAAAAAAAATGTGTTTTAACGCTGTTTAATTCCATAACATTTTAAGATGTTTTTCCTCCTTTCTTTTTAATATGATCTTACTTTACCTTTTACTGTACATTGAACCTATTTGTTGACAATGTTATAGCAAATTTGGTATACTCTAACATTTCTCAGCATTTGACCATATAATGGTTTGACACATATGTACTTACTTTCTTTTACCCCTTCCATTCTTTGCCCACCATGCATGTGTTGAAAATACTAAAGACAGAACAAGAAAAACGACGAGTTGTCTGTGCATGGTTCCTGTAATATTAATTTCATTATTGATAAACATTTTATATTTTGTGTATGAATATATCTTATTTTGTTTGACATTGGAACATAAGAGCTTATCATTTTTTTTTCAGAATGCGGGTTGTTGCTATGGAAACAAATATATCTAATGTTGCTATGGAAGAAAAAATGTAATAGAAAATACAAGGATTTCATAGATTATCGAAAAAATACTGTCTGTCAAATCATAAAAAGAAATTCCATTATATATCATTCCATAAGGAAAACCATCTAATCCGCTATGTTTTTATTTTTACTAAATATCTCAATGGCATTTCACAGGAAACTTATTCCTGAACAAGCCCTTCAGTAGGGTAAGGGACTAGTGAATTTTTGTAGAGATGTCATACTGGAACTTTTTTAAACTAAGAAATGCTGATTTTATTTTATCTTAATATTGTTATCATATGACATTGTATCGGTTTGAAAATATTTATTACTTATTTTTGAAGTTATAATTCTAATCTCAGCGAAAGAAATTCCGGGATAATGTATCCTGGACATAACACCAGCGGAAGAAAACAATAAATATTAGCAATTACTATCATTTGGTATTTAACGTAGCTCGCGGGGAAGCTTTCATCACAATCAAATGTGTACGCAGGTTTCACCCTCGAATTTTTTTATGTGCACATCTACGCTATGACGTCATAAACCTTACTTGATCGTAACGTCACGTTACGTTGCGCGACATACATCGTTAGGGCGTAACTAATGCCTTTTTTTAAAAATACTTATATTTTCTAGTAAGCGTAGCGAGCCGAAATTTTTAAACATAAACTTTACATTGTGTCTAAATTCAGTCAATGTATTTAGACACGCTTGCAATGAGAACCGGAAACTTTGAGGGATGTTTGGCTATGTTTTGACTATTTCTAGGGAATGATATATGAATGCAATTTTTTCTTCAAATATTACGTTGGAAATTAATGTTCTTTCATCCATCCTCCTCCATCCTTACCTAATTTCTTTAATGTACCATATAGACGGACGGAGAAGGCTTTACTTTTTTATTGTTTTTATCACCACAATTTGTATGCACATATCTTCTATAGATAATGATAACATAATATTGCATATGCATGTAAGACATTGCATGAAATATACAAGGTTAAACGGTATTGTATATAATTTGGTTTCATCTCAGGATTATACAAGAGTATAATTATCCTTAATATTTCTATCGTGATAAAAAATTATTGAAATAAATTCAAGAGCTGTCGTGATTAGTTTTCAAAAATCAAATTTAAAGTTTCCCATCTGCTTTTAATTCGTTTTCTCTTGTGTTCTGACACAAGGTACAATGAATATAATTCCAAATTTCTATAGGATCTGGTGAAGGCTTTACTTTTGATCAGTCTTTTTCACGCTCTCCTTCTTGCTTGTTTCTCAGTGTGCACAATCGGGGAAAGCGAGGTAAGGAGGGGGATTGTCCGATAAAATTAATCTTCTCAATACTTTTTAAATTATATGCAAAGCGGTGTTTTACTTTAAGAATTTAGGAATACATAGTGTCTGAAAGTTCGATTATGACGTAAGACAAAGATTTGTATATATATCAGAAAGCAGAGCGAACCGGAATTGTTTTGTAAGGGGACGACCAATTTGATCCTGAGGGGGAGGGGGCTGGCAAAATTTTTCGGGTCAGAATATTTATTTTCAACGCACGGCCGGCCGGAATATTTATTTTCCAGTAACTAAAGATCAGAATATTTATTTTCAACCTGTAACAATCCTGACAAGCAAAAAAAAAAAAAAAAAAAAAAAAAAAAAAAAAAAAAAGGTCATACTAAGGATTGAAGGTCAGTGTTAAAAATTTGCCAAAGAGACTATATATGTGCAAGTTGTTTGTTTGTTTGGATATTCATTTTATTTATTTATTCATTTATTTATTAATTTTTTTTTGTTATCGGAAAAAAATATACCGTACTGCCTTCTTGAGGAATTCCTGAACTCAGAGAAATGGAAATTTCATTTTGATAATATATATCACGACAATCGAGGTGGCAGAACGTAATGATAGAAAACGAGCATGAAATGAAAATCACAATGTATATCTTATATGGACTGCCCCTCCCAAACCCTTATCCGATATAATAAAGTATATGTACATATAAACAAGAGGGATTTTTTTGTATACCCCGCCAAAAGATATCGGATTAAATAGTAATGAGCATGTCCGTCCGTCTGTTCCGTATGATGTTTTCAAATATTTGAAGAAAAAAATGTCATGTACGGAGAATTTTATTTTTACATTAAGATATAAGGTCTAGTTCGAATACAGCTCATGTAATTGTTGATTAGTTATCTTTAAAAAAAAAAGGTTTCTGGATGTTTTAAAGAAGACCGTTACAGAGAATCAAATAGTCCGCATACTCCTTGACGTCATGTTGACATATGCGATCTGAACACCCTGTGATTTTGACGTTGCGAGTAAAATTGACGCCGAAGCCACGCAAAACAAATTTTCAATCTTAAATTGCAAAAAATCTGCCGAGAAGACCTATCCATGTTTTTATATATTCGAATTCAGCTCATTCTCTACTTTTACGTGTAAGAAGGGCTTTAAGGACCTCCACAACTTAATGGAGAAAATGATAATGAAGCAAGCCGTGTTTTGCCTTTTGAATGAGTGCGGATTTTTGAATAATAAGTTGCAAAATGGCGATAAAAATGGCAAATTTCCCCTTAGAGACACAATAATCCGTAGAAATACAATACTCAACATGGCAACAATATTTTTGATCTCCCTTTTCACCCTCCCTGGTCAATTTTCTAGATTAAAATTATTTTAGTTCAGAAAATGCATATTTTCGAATTAGAACGTCAATGCCGTCTTTGAGGCTTAAAATCTCGAAAAACTTCGTGAAATAGTTACATGAAAATTACATCAAAGATTGATCAAATCTTATAGTTCATGTAGACAAATTTTCAGGCTATGTCTTCTCGCAAAATTTTCCGTGCCGTAACGCCGCGATGTACCTTAAGGTTAAATGATGAAAAAGACTTTCAAAATATTACGAATAAGCGAAGTGTATATGTTAGCGATGCACAGTTTCAAAATATCTAGCTACGAAAAAGAAAATAAGTTTCGTCTCATACGATGTAATATCTTTACATACTTCGAAATCTTGAGCGGAAATCAATTTTTGAAATAGGGAATAATTAAAATTATCATCAAATAAAACCCTTGACGACTGAAAACACAGAAACAAAATAACTGTTTCTCTATGACTTTTGTGCCATGTAACTGAAAGAGAGAGGGAGAGAGAGTTATATAAAAGTACAATACCTGATAATGTTTTAGTTGGTAAGATTAAAGTTTGAAGTTCTAGAAATCAATGGCTTTGTTAAAATCTTATATATATACTATTACATAGCACTCCTCTTTATTTTAATTCCTGTTTGTTTACAATTGTACAGACCATTGTCTATCGTTGGAAATCAAATTTGGAAAATCCACACCGTTAAAAGTATATCTAAGTCAAACGATATACATGTTTTTTTATTTTGAATTGTATTTTACGTCGATCATCCCGACGTTGACATTTATGATCTATTATTAGGACAGTTACACCTATAAAGGTAACCTCTCAACCAATTAACAAGGAGGTATTGTAAGGTCGTATGAATTATAAATCAAAGTTGCCCTAGCTAGGATAAAAAACGACGTATAAGAAAAATACAATTGCTGAATATCCGACATAATACGTTGCTAAACTCTTTTAGATACGAGGGCAGATTGATATAATAACAAGAGTCTCTTTAAACTCAATACATAAAAATGTTAATGAATTACTTAAAATTAAATGGATAATTAAAAAAAGGATAAAGAGTTTTATAAGATTAAGTGTTTGTGCATAGTCTTTTGGAGATGGATACATGTATCAATCACATTTTATTGTTATTTTAACTAATTCTTTTCAAGAGATATTCTTTTTTTGCACAAACGATAGACATTTTAAAAAACAAATGATTGCTAAAATCATTTTTCTGCATGAAATATTGATTAGAAAATTTTATTCATTCCGATGTTTGCAACCGTTCCTATAGAAAATCTAATGATTTTGCCTTGCCTTATCGACTTTGAGACTGACTAACTGATCAGTACGTCTTTAATGTTAACTTAAACTTCTTAATACAAGGGGGATCTCCCTCACTGGATAGCTCTTCCCTTAGCTGGGGTTTCGTCATAGTGTTTTCGGTCTTGTTTAGATTAAAGCTCCCCGTGTCTACCTTTCAACGATTTTTTGGCCTTATTTTTCACTTCAATACCCTTCCGAATCACGCTCTACAAAATTTTGAGCCACTCATTTTACGAAAGACGAAATTAACAGCATGTATTGTAGATTGCGCTAGGTGAATTCACTTTAGCCCTATTCAACTTTTTGACATGAATTATTGCTGACGAGGATTCAAGTCCAAAACCATACCGAACAATGTAGCAGGATGGGTGGAATATGATGCTACAGGACCCACGTTTTAGAAATTTCAAGAATTTTAGTACCGTAAAAAATTGAATGCGTTGAAAAGACAGACGATCGAAGTTGATCGAACTTGGCTACATGTGCCGTCGGGGACTCCTGGTCCACCAGCAGTGACACCAAGCAGTTCAAATGTTAAATCTATTCCAGACATAAGCCTTTATTTCGTTAATGCTACAGGCCTTAATCAATTCATTATAATTGAAAACGTGAAATTCTTAGCATAAGCAAAAAAAGTAAAAAAAAAAGGTAGGAGGGGATCTCCATTGTAACCCGGTTGCAGCAACAACAGCAAAGCATCAAAACACGCCAAGTGATAAATACAGCAACAGACACAAAAGGGACAAGGAGCAGCAAACAGGACATTAAAAAAACAACAAAAGACAACACATAATACAAAGAGAACATTGGACATTCGGTGTAGACTAAGGACGGCCAAGTGCTAAGTTATTAGTATATTGTGTAGCTATCCGGATAACATGAGTACAACCGCCTCACTTTTCTGGTTTTGGTTTTCAAAGGTCTCGAAGAACGCACAATTGTAGAGTAACGTAATCTTCTCACTGTAAGATGATCACACAAACAAGACAGCAAAACACAGGGGCCTAAGCAACACAGATGAATATGAAAGTTAATCACAAGAGAGTACGAAATACAGTACGTTCTCTGCCGGCTGTAGCGAGCGCATGCATCTTATCACTGAGGAGTCTGACCGACATTCAGAGAGGACAGATGGTCGGGCCTTGTCTCCTCTAAAATGTTTTGGACAGAGCCCGTCATGGAGTCCCGCCTTCACAGTCAGAATGCGCTGGTACAAGGCTGTAAATTGTTGAAGCATCATGCCGAGTGTCCGTCTGGTGTCATAAGGATCATATACACGGTATAAGTCGTTTTATGATTCTGAAGCATTTTCTATGGTGTTCCATTCTTTCTCACTTCGGAATGTTGTTCTTTTTTTTTCACTTTTTTGCTTGTGCTAAGAATTTCACGTTTTCAATCATAATAAATTAATTAAAGCCTGTAGCAGTAATGAAATAAAGTCAAATGTCTGTATTAGATTTTACTTTCTCTGTCATTGTCAACATTGAAATACATAATCTATAGGACCAATTTTATTTTACTAGACAAGTGTTTCGGATACTGAATCCTCGTCAGTAATACTTCATGTCAAAAAGTTGAATAGGGCTGAAGTGAATTTTCCTAGCGACATCTACAATACAGACTGTTAATTTTGTCTTTCGAAAAATGAGCGGCTCCAAATATTGTAGAGCGTATATTCGGAAGCGCATTGAAGTGAAAAATAAGGTCAAAATTCGTTGAAAGGTAGACACAGGGAGCTTTCATCTAAATGAATTGAGGGGATCTCCAACAACACCTAATTGCAGCACCAACAACAACCTCCCAAAACACCCACTGTTAAACACAAAGAAGACACGCAAAGAAAGACGCAGTGGTACAAGGAACGTCAAATCACAGACATAAAACACAATTGACTACACATAAAACAACGAGACCAACGAGCAAATGGTGCCGACTTAGGACGGCCATCTGCCACGTCAGTAGCAGACGGTGTGGTTATCCTGGATTACGTGCGCACAACCCTCCCACTATTTCGATAACCAACCGAAGAATGTTAAATTGTGGTGTAAAACAACCCTCTCATTGTCAGATGAGCACAAATAAACAAGACCGCAGAACACAGGGGTCAAAGCAACACATATGAATATGTAAATGGATATAAAAAAAGGGCATGCGTAATACAATCTGTGCTCTGCCGGATGTAGCCAGCTCATGTATGTTATCACCCTAGGAGTCCAACTGATATTCACAGAGTAAAGGTGGTCGGGGCCCTGTCTTCTCTTAAGAGGTTTGGACAGGGCGCGTCATGGAGTCCCGTCGTCACAGTCAGTCAGAGTGCAAGTATTGAGGATGCACTGGTACAAGACTGTAGATTGGTCAAGTACCAAGCCCAGTGTCCGTTTGGTGACATTAGGATCATATCCACGGTATAAAAGGCGTTTGATAATTCTGACGCATTTTTGATAGTAATTTTGTCTACCTTTCACTGACGAGGGTCAAGTACCCGAAACGGTCTTGTCTGGTCCATGCTGCAAATTCATCTGGTTTTAAATGATGCTTTCGAATTTAAAGACGTTTAGCATTTGAACTACTTGGTGAGTGTCACTGCTCGTGGACCAGGAGTCTCCGAGGGCACATGTAGCCAAGTTCGATCAATTTTGGTTGATCGTCTGTCATTTCAACGCATTTGAAATTTTCTGTTACCAAATTTCTTGAAATTTCTAAACGTTGGTCCTGTAGCATCATATCCCACCCATTCTGCTACGTCTTTCAGTAATTTTTTGGACTTAATAATTTTCACACTTTTGGCCATATTACATTGTTTAGACTGAGGATCACTGACGAGGGTTTAGTACCCGAAGCGTGCACGTCTGGTCCATGCTGCAAATTCATCTGGTTTTAAATGATGCTATCGAATTTAAAGACGTTTAACATTTGAACTACATGGTGAGTGTCACCGCTGGTGGACCAGGAGTCCCTGAGGACACATGTAGCCAAGTTTGATAACCTTTGGTTGATCGTTTGTCTTTTCAACGCATTTGAAATCTTTGTTACAACATTTCTTGAAATTTCTTAACTTGGGTCCTGTAGCATCATATCCCAACTATCCTGCTACGTCTTTCGGTACATTTTTGGACTGAATAATTTTCACAGTTTTTGGCCATATTACATTGTTTAGACTGAGGATCACCCGAAACGTGCCCATCTGGTCCATGCTGCAAATTCATCTGGTTTTAAATGATGCTATCGAATTTAAAGACCTATAACATTTGAACTACTTTGTGAGTGTCACTGCCGGTGGACCAGGAGTCCCCGAGGGCACATGTAGCCAAGTTCGATTAACTTCGGTTGATCGTCTGTCATTTCAACGCATTTGAAATTTACTGTTACCAAATTTCTTGAAATTTCTAAACATGGGTCCTGTAGCATCATATCCCACCCATTCTGCTACGTCTTTCGGTACATTTTTGGACTTAATAATTTTCACACTTTTTGGCCATATTTCATTGTTTAGACTGAGGATCACTGACGAGGGTTAAGCACCCAAAACGTGCATGTCTGGTCCATGCTGCAAATTCATCTGGTTTTAAATGATGCTATCGAATTTAAAGACGTTTAACATTTGATCCTTCTAATTTTGTTTATTATATCACCATAAAATGCAGGTTGCGAAATACCCAAAGTAATATACTCTGTTGCTTGTATGGGTCCTAATTTCAAAAGTTGTTGACAATAAAAAAGTTTTTGAAAGCGAAAACCTTGACCTCAATGTTTCTCCCCTCACGTCTTGGTTATTTCTTAATTTCTATTATGAAAATCCAAAACATCAGTACATGCTCTAGCATACCGGATGAGCTGCGAAATGTAGATACCATGAGACGGTAATCTAGGAACATCAACGTCAAGCCAGGGAAAATTATTATTTTGAATCCAACGTCATCTCTTTTGTCATACGCACTTGTATGAATCTCTCCATTAACACGTTTTGATATTCAGGTCAAAAAATGGTGTTTGTAACGTTCGTCTTGTTTAGAGTCAGTTCCTGTGGATAAATAACATTTGTATAATTTTCTAAAACAGGATTGTCGATAGTAAGAATATCATCCAGGATAAACATGACCGAAAACATTATGCCGAAACCCCAGATAAGGACAGAGGTATGCAAAGAGGGAGATCCCTCTTAGTTATATTAAGAATTTAAGTAAACATTAAGGACGTACTGATCAATTATTCAGTCTCAAAGTCGAGAAGGCAAGGCAAAATCATAAGATTTTCCATAGGAACTGTTGCGAACATCGGACTGAATAAAATTTTTCTAATCAATATTTCTTGCAGAAAAATTATTTTCGCAACCATTTATTTCTTAAAATGTCTGTTGTTCGTGCAAAAAGTGAATATCTCTTGAAACTAACTAGCTGTAATAAAAGTAAAATGTGATTGGTATCCATCTCCAAAAGACTATGCACAAACACTTAATCTAATAAAAACCCTTCATCCTTATTTTATTTATTCATGTAATTTTAAGTAATTCATACATATTTTTATGTATTGATAACCATTTGACAGTTTAAAGACGTAGATTCTTATTATTATATCAATCTGCTCTGTCAAAAAGTGTTTAGCAACGTATAATGCCGGATATTCAGCAATTGTATTTTTCTTATACATCGTTTTTATCCTAGCTAGGAAAACATTGATTAATAATTCAAACGACCTTACACATGTTACAATACCTTCTTGTTGATTGGTTGAGATGTTACCTTTGTAGGTGTAACTGTCCTAATAATAGATCATAAATGTCAACGTCGGGATGATCGACGTAAAATACAATTCAAATTAAAAAAAAAACTAAATAAATCGTTTAAGATATACTTTAACCGTTAACGTTGTGGATTTTCCAAATTTGATTTCCAAGGATTGACAATGGTCTGTACAATTGTAAACAAACAGGAAGGAGTGCTATGTAATAGTATATATATATAAGATGTTGAATTTTACAAAGCCATTGATTTCTAGAACTTCAAACTTTAATCTTACCAACTAAAAAATCATCAGGTATTGTACTTTTATAACTCTCTCTCTCTCTCTCTCTCTCTCTCTCTCTCTCTCTCTCTCTCTCTCAGGAACATGGCACAAAAACATAAAGAAACAGTTATTTTGTTTTTGTGTTTTCAGTGGTCATGGGTTTTATTTAATGATAGTTTTTGTTTTTCCCTATTCGAAATCTTGAGAGAAAATCAATATATGAAATATTGATTTTGTCTCAAGATTTCGAAGTAAGTAAAGATGTTACATCGTTTGAGACAAAACATATTTCCAATTCCGTAGCTTGAGATTTTAAAAGTGTGCATCGCTAGAAGACATATTACAGTTCGCTAAATCGTAATATTTCAATAGTTTTTTTTATCATTTCACCTTAATACCAAATGATAGTAATTGCTAAAATTAACTGTTTTCTTCCAATGGTGTTATGTCCATGATACATTATTCCGGAATTTCTTTCGCTGAGATAAAAAAAAACCCCGAAAATAAGCAATAAATATTTTCAAATCGATACAATGTCATATAATAACAATATTAAGATAAAATAAAATCAGCATTTTCAGTCTAAAAATTTCCAGTATGACATCTCTACAAAAATTCATTAATCACTTACCCTACTGAAGGGCTTGTTTAGGAATACGTTTCCAGTGAAATGCCATTGAGATATTTAGTAAAAATAAAAGCATAGCGACCTAAATGGTTTTCCTTATAGAATGATATATAATGGAATTTCTTTTTATGATTTGACAGACAGTATTTTTTCGATAATCTATGAAATCCTAGTATTTTCTATGACATATTTTCTTCCACAGCAACATCGGATACATTTGTTTCCATAACAACAACCCGCATTCTGAAAAAAAATGATAAGCTCTTTGGTTTTTATGTCAAACAAAATATGATACATTCATACACAAAATAAAAATTGTTTATGAATAATGAAACGATATATTACAGGAACGATGCAGAGACAACTCGTTGCTTTTCTTGTTCTGTCGTTAGTACTTTCAACACATGCATGGTGGGCAAAGAATGGAAGGGGTAAAAGAAAGTAAGTACATATGTGTCAAACCATTATACAAACAAATGCTGAGAAATATTAGAGTCTAACAGATTTGTTATAACATTGTCAACAAATAGGTTCAATGTAAAAGTAAAGTAAGATATTAAAAACAAAGGATCTTAAAATTTTATGGAACTAAACAGCGTTCAACACTTTTTCTTATCAGACTAACTGTCTTTTAGTATGAATGACATCATCTTATTAAAAAATCAATCATATTATGTTTTCAGTTGTTTCTGTAAGGCAGTTGATGCTTACCAGAACAATAAAGTTCTCTATGACTTCGGCAGTATCGGTGAATGTGAAGGTTTTCCTACATGTTCCTGCAGACGAGCTACCATGATTGAGTGTGGCACCAACTGTGACAGACGTGTGAGTGAATGGCTTCAGAGGAAACCCTGGCAATGTAGAGGACGCCAGGTCAAGTCTCATTATATTGCCAGCACATGTCACAAAAGTTATGGACATCAACAGAGAAAATGTTAATTACTAGAGACAATAGATATGATATTTTATTGTAGGTATTTTATTCATTAAGAAATCCTAAAGTTCAAGTGCAATATTTGGATACTTAAATCCTGACATAGTTGAATGTAAATACTTTTTTTCTGATGGAAAATATCTTCAATAAAAAACATGAATATGGAATTGTTGTTAACACATTTTTGATTCGATGTATACAATCAATAATACAATTCAAGCTGGAATTGTTGTTAACACATATACAATCATTAATGAAATTCAAGCTGAATATGCAAACAGATACTTTATAGAAAGAAGGATATGATCTCCGACAGGACTTGTGATTGAATTACCACAGAAAAACCAAACGTAAGAAACATAATTATATATATTCAAATTATGTAAACAGAAGAGGTATAGCAGAAGGATCCTAGAATACACTGCAAGGACCTACTAACACAAGGCCAACATTTGATAGATCAAACATACAATAAACAAACAAACGAAGGACAACAATGCAGTTTATGGGGATCGATGTTATTTGTCATCTTCGATATTTATAGCAAATGATGTTTCTATTCGGATTATATGCACGTTGCGCTCCAACTTATTCAGAAATAAAGGTATCTCATCGTACATGGTGTTTATATAACAAGCCACAGTATAATGTGATTCAGAAAATAAGTTACAATATATTAATCCTTAATACCAAAACAATACTGTAAGTATAATACATAATAGTAATGTGTATGCGATCTGCTAGCTAGAGCAATCTCTAAGTCAAAATACCAGAAAAGTAAAAACATTCAAACTATTTATCACGATTATGTTAAACGTCTTTAAATTCAATAGCATGTACGATAAACTTTGTACATGTAGATGCAATACCTAGTTTTCCATCTTGCCAAGACCAACAACAATTGCAAAAAGAAAAATAAAATAAACATAATAAGAAAACATGCTTCGGTTGTAATATAAAAAGTAATATGATATACCGTTAAAAGATCTTTGAAATGTTAGCTTGTTCATCAACAACATAATTTTGTTGAAGCTATATGAATACATTTCTTATTAAATATGAAAGACATATCGTTTTATTGATGGAAAAATGAAAGGGAGGGTCAAAACTCTGACACTTGTAGCAGAGAACAAATGTCAGGACATTCAGAATTCAAATTTCTTTTACCAAAGAAAAACCTAGCAATTTGTACATAAACAAGCTGATATAAACTTTAAGGTTGATTCAGAGAATATATTAAACCAATATTAATTATACATGTATCAATTAAGAAATTCATCATTAGAAGTTCCATTGGAACGATTGCGAGGTACCCAGGAAGATTCAGCGTCTCTTGATTGCGTGAAACACATTATTTTAAGTTACACACCAGCAATTATGCGTTCATTACTCTCGATGGTTTTATTGATTTATGTGTGGTATTTCATGTTTCATGTTTCTATGGTGTGAGTCGGTGATCCTTGGAGATCCCCTCCTATTTTCATGTAGACCTCCGGGTTACAGTTGGAAGGTTAGGGTAAACTGAGGAAAAACATTCATTCCTTGCATTGTACATTAATATTTTGTACAACATATATTTAATAATACGGAAATGTTCCAATCTATACCCTCTTGAAAATATTTCAAACCAATTAATTATGTACCAGACACGTATTTCGCATATTAAATCCTCATCAGTGATGCTTTCAGTCAGAGTATTTTTCCTAGGCCGCTAAAATTCAATTCAGTAGCGCCCTATGATTTTATTTTTGAATTTAAATGTGTGTGTTTACTTTGCAGAGAGTGATAGAGTCGATTCAGTTGCACATCAATCTAAAATGTATGTTAAAAATAGCGAAGTTGAATGGTGTTTTTGTTTCTCAGCTAATACAGTACGCCAGGGCATGTTCCAAATATGAAGATGTTTAACGTCTTCAAATTCATTAGTATCATTTTAGAGCATATAAATTTACAGCATGGACCAGACATGCACGTTTCGGGTAATAAACCCTCGTCAGTGATCCTCAATCTAAACAATGTAATATGACCAAAATCTGTGAAAATTATGTCCTAAATATACCGAAAGACATACTAAATTGGTTGGGATATGATGCTATAGGACCCAGGTTTTAGAAATTTGAGAAAATTTTGTAAACAGAAATTTCCAAATGCGTTTGAAGAAACGACAGTCGAAGTTGATCGAACTTGGCTACATGATTTCATCATTAGAGCCATACGGCTTGCAAGTAAGCTACTTGTTCAGGGTTATATCACAAAATGGCTGAAATTATCATTGCGGAAGTTCTTCGGTCGCTAAGGGGACATTATAAAAGCATTTCAGATCCCCCTTTCCATTATGATCAGTGACATTCTACATTGTTACTGAATGGCTGTCATTATCACCAAACAAGACATAACTACCTGATCTGTACATCAAAATGTACATCGAGACAATCACCGAATTCGACAGGTTTCGATGGAACTGTTGCGACGGGTGTTGCATGCAATCAGGAGACGCTGAATCTCCCCAGGCACCTGGTCTTACTTCGGAATGATGTTCATTCCGGAGTTCGCAACCGTTTCGATGGGAATTCTCACGATTTGGCCTTGCCTTCTCGACTTTGAGACTGAATTACTGTTGGGTACCTCTTTGATGTTTATTATGTGGACGCTGAAATCGTCAAGCTTGTCATACAGTGAGGTGTTCAAATGGCTGTTTGCGTCGAAAGGTAGAAGTATATCGAAGCACAAAGCAGATATGTCACTCTCTGTTGTTTCATTGATATCTTGTTCATGAGAATAGATTTCATGTAGATGATCCTTAAAGTTCGGATTATTGATGAACAAAACGTCATCTATGCATCTGAAGGTAAAATTGAGCTGAGAGGCGAGGTGCGTTCGCCCAGTCGAGAGCAAGGTATGGATGAAGTCAGCTCGTTTGAATATAAAAATAAGTCCGCAAACAGTTGGGCACAATTGGTACCCATGGGAATACCGACTATCAGCTGGAATACGGCTCCTCCAAACATGAACAAAACAATATTGTCAATCAAAAATTCAAGCATCCGTATGATATCGTCTTCGGTACACTTTTTGTTTGAATCAGAGTGTTCCTTAACAAAATAAGTATCCTCCCACCCTATGACAAGGTATTCGTATCTCCTATTATCATGTTATTAAGGAAAACGTCTTCAAATTGAATAGCATCATTTAAGAACAGATAAATTGGCAACGTGGACCAGACATACACGTTTCGGGTACTTAATCCGCATCAGTGATCCTAAATCTAAACTATGTAATATGCCAAAAAAAAAGTATGAAAGTTACTATGTCGAAAAAGTGTACCTAAAGACGTAGCAGGATGGGTAAGTTGTTGCGAATAATATGGGCAAGCCTGTTTATGAGTTTTTGGTGTGGGGTGGTGGTGTAGAACGTGGAAAAGTCGAAAGACTTTATGCTGGTAATATGATCGAAATTGGTAGCTTTTAAATTGGTGATGAGTCTTGTAGAGCGTGAAGAAGTCGAAATATTGGTATGTCAGAAATAAGAACGCATGTGCTTTTTATTAGCTCACCTGAGCCAAAGGCTCTAGTGAGCTATTGTCATAGCGATCCGTCCGGCGTCCGTCGTCCGGCGTCTGTCGTCTGTCGTGTGTCGTGTGTCGTGTGTCTGTCGTAAACTTTTCACATTTTCGACTTCTTCTCAAGAATGGCTAAAGGGATTTTGATGAAACTTGGTAGGTATAAAGTACTAATGATCCCCTACAAGTGTTGTTGTTTTTCGTACGGATCCCTCAACAGGTGGCGCCACCACAGGCAAAAGTAGGTCACAGGGGGTACCCTCCTTTGACAAACTTCTTCTTCAGAACGGAAGCACGTATCGACAAACCGAAAGCATCAGGATGCTCTACAGAGATGTCTTAAGAAGTGTTGTTATTTTTGGTTCCACTCCGAAGTCAAATTTTTGACGCTTTTTTGACGTCTCTTCGGACTTAGTCAGAAATCCAAATTTTTGCACTATTTCTTTAAATAACTCAAAAAGTGTATGATTTTACACACTCATTTACTGCATATTTATCATATCTAACTTACTTAATGCTTTGGTATGTATTTTTTGCTTAAATTTTATTTTCTTGATTTTTTATGAATTTTTTTCTTATGTAAAAAGGAAGGGGGGGGGGTTGATTTTCATACATTTTCTGCTTCTTTTCTATAACCACTCTTCAGATTGTCATGACATGTTGTAGGTATGAGGTACTCATGCATGGTACCCTTCAAGTGAAAGAATTTTGTCAAGATATCCACTTTTGATTTTAAGGAATATTTTTTAAGATTGTACATAGGTATAATGTATGTTTTCCATGCCCAATGGACCAATGGGGAGTGGCTCCAAACCCCAGCGGGACCCCAACAAATTTTTTTCCCTTATTAGCTCACCTGAGCCAAAGGCTCTAGTGAGCTATTGTCATAGCGATCCGTCCGGCGTCCGTCGTCCGGCGTCTGTCGTCTGTCGTGTGTCGTGTGTCGTGTGTCGTGTGTCTGTCGTAAACTTTTCACATTTTCGACTTCTTCTGAAGAATGGCTAAAGGGATTTTGATGAAACTTGGTAGGTATAAAGTACTAATGATCCCCTACAAGTGTTGTTGTTTTTCGTCCGGATCCCTCAACAGGTGGCGCCACCACAGGCAAAAGTAGGTTACAGGGGGTACCCTCCTTTGACAAACTTCTTCTTCAGAACGGAAGCACGTATCGACAAACCGAAAGCATCAGGATGCTCTACAGAGATGTCTTAAGAAGTGTTGTTATTTTTGGTTCCACTCCGAAGTCAAATTTTTGACGCTTTTTTGACGTCTCTTCGGACTTAGTCAGAAATCCAAATTTTTGCACTATTTCTTTAAATAACTCAAAAAGTGTATGATTTTACACACTCATTTACTGCATATTTATCATATCTAACTTACTTAATGCTTTGATATGTATTTTTTGCTTAAATTTTATTTTCTTGATTTTTTATGAATTTTTTTCTTATGTAAAAAGGAAGGGGGGGGGTTGATTTTCATACATTTTCTGCTTCTTTTCTATAACCACTCTTCAGATTGTCATGACATGTTGTAGGTATGAGGTACTCATGCATGGTACCCTTCAAGTGAAAGAATTTTGTCAAGATATCCACTTTTGATTTTAAGGAATATTTTTTAAGATTGTACATAGGTATAATGTATGTTTTCCATGCCCAATGGACCAATGGGGAGTGGCTCCAAACCCCAGCGGGACCCCAACAATTTTTTTTCCCTTATTAGCTCACCTGAGCCAAAGGCTCTAGTGAGCTATTGTCATAGCGATCCGTCCGGCGTCCGTCGTCCGTCGTCTGTCGTCTGTCGTCTGTCGTGTGTCGTGTGTCGTGTGTCTGTCGTAAACTTTTCACATTTTCGACTTCTTCTCAAGAATGGCTAAAGGGATTTTGATGAAACTTGGTAGGTATAAAGTACTAATGATCCCCTACAAGTGTTGTTGTTTTTCGTCCGGATCCCTCAACAGGTGGCGCCACCACAGGCAAAAGTAGGTCACAGGGGGTACCCTCCTTTGACAAACTTCTTCTTCAGAACGGAAGCACGTATCGACAAACCGAAAGCATCAGGATGCTCTACAGAGATTTCTTAAGAAGTGTTGTTATTTTTGGTTCCACTCCGAAGTCAAATTTTTGACGCTTTTTTGACGTCTCTTCGGACTTAGTCAGAAATCCAAATTTTTGCACTATTTCTTTAAATAACTCAAAAAGTGTATGATTTTACACACTCATTTACTGCATATTTATCATATCTAACTTACTTAATGCTTTGATATGTATTTTTTGCTTAAATTTTATTTTCTTGATTTTTTATGAATTTTTTTCTTATGTAAAAAGGAAGGGGGGTGGTTGATTTTCATACATTTTCTGCTTCTTTTCTATAACCACTCTTCAGATTGTCATGACATGTTGTAGGTATGAGGTACTCATGCATGGTACCCTTCAAGTGAAAGAATTTTGTCAAGATATCCACTTTTGATTTTAAGGAATATTTTTTAAGATTGTACATAGGTATAATGTATGTTTTCCATGCCCAATGGACCAATGGGGAGTGGCTCCAAACCCCAGCGGGACCCCAACAAACTTGTATCTATGGTAAACAAAGTCGCCATATATCTTGTGTTCCAGATTTGATTGGTTCCTCCACGCCCATTTAATAGTCACGTAGTCACGGTGGGTAATCTCGCAACGCACAACACTAGGTTTATATAAAATTTCGTGTATTACAAATTATTTTTCACAAAAAGGGGAATGTGATACAGTGTAAGGATGCCTTAGATACGAGTTTGATTGAAAGTAAGAGAGGTAATATCCTTTTATAAAGCCGAAAAAACTATCGGCATGATTGGTGTAGATGGAAGAGAAAGTAGACGCTGATCGTGTTTGTGCGTTATAAAAAGCTGATATCCACCTTATTTTGGATGCAACTCATAGTTGGGGCGTTATTACACTGCATCACATTTCCCTTTTTGTAACAAATTATCTATTTTGCGAAAAAAATATAGAAAAATAAATTGTTCTGCGTTGCGAGATTACCCACCGTGTTAGTACTGTACACGTGATACATTTCAGGAGATTAATAGAATCTATCATGCAAACGAAATAGTACTGGTATTTGAATAGATTTTTATTTAATGTGCATATACTGGGAACACTTTCATACTTGTTATCATTCATGTACTTGGAACACTCATTTATAAACTTAGCTCGAATTTCTTTGTCTTAGACTCTCTTAGATGAAGTATAATGAACGATTTCTTGAAGAAACATCTAATGAGTAAATTCTTTTCCTGAGGATTTAGAGAATGTATAGGACATTTGATATATCTGAAATTCTTGAAAAAAAATAATTCAGTTCAGAGTTCTTGAAATATTTCAATGAAATGTTGGACCAAAGGAAGCTGTTGTTTTAAAAGAGAAAAGAAATTATTATTCACAACCTCAAGCCACTGTGTTCGACATCTTCAATGTATAACATTTCTAAAGATGAACACAGAGGCTTAAGGTTGTGAATAATAAAAAAAATTTCTCTCATAAAACGACAGGTTCCTGTGGTCAGACATTTGGGAATTTTTATCTATCCAAATAATAGATACAACATGAGTTTTTATCGGACCAAATAATTTTTTATCAGCAAATCTGATGCAGCTGATACTTTTCATGAACTCTGTCAGCTAATAATTAGTCCGTGTAACAGTCCTATCACTAGGCGAAACATAGTTAACAGTAAATAACGATTTCGTATGTCTGCTAGTTGTACATGTAGCTTTACAATATCGTGGGCCTATTAATTTGTTTCCCTAAAAGCAGCATACACCAGAATATTAAGTTTATTTCATTATTTTATTCTTTTTGTCTGTTTTTTCATCACCTGCTGCACATGAATGTGGAATTTTACAAAATGATTTTTTTGATGTTGAATAATTGAACTATACATGTACACTAGCTGGGCATATGACTTTGGATCACATTATCCGTCTTTTCAAATCAGATAATGTTTTGAAATGTGACTATTTCTTCTTGTTTGTACTTTTAAAGGCTGTAAAAAAAGATCTTGTCTGCATCCGGCAAAAATCTTTTTAGAAAGAATGTGGGCTCAAATCGTGATACTGGCACTATCAATTTTACGTCTTATTCAATGTCAGTATGTCAATTAGAGCATGCATGGGTATCAGGTGAGCGTTGTGCCCTCCTGGGGCTCTTGTTGTATATAGAATCTGTAGTATTTCATTACAGAAAGAAGTTTTGAGTAACTCATCTATGTAGTTCTATTCTGAGAATTAGGTACATTTATACCCGCTTAGAAATTCTATATATTCTCAATTTTGTTCTGATTTGACCATTGGAGTTATGAAGTGGGTATCTACTTTTACAATGTTTGCATGGAAGTCAACTGTTACATCATATTTACGAGAATATTGAAATAAACATTTTTAAAAGTATGCTAAATGACGATTAATTTTCCTCAACAGACGATTTTAATGTTATCAATTCTCTGTACAATGTTTGAGATTTGGTTTTAATATCAGATTTAAAACGAGCCAACGTCATTGGATAAGAGACATAGTAATAAATTCCAAATCAATCTTAATTCACCAGGCACGTGTTTCGGATAGTAAATCGGACCAAATCCTCATCAGTGGTACAATTAAGTGAGGGTAATTTTAGGCACATCCAAAATGTTAGTGCAGGGTAATCATTCTGTAGTTCTTTGCACAAGAAATTAAATTTACTATCTATGAATTGCTTTTACGAAATTTATTATGAGCGATGTCAAATTTACCTTAGACAATAATCTGAAACGTCAAACGAAATCTACCAGAGAGACTGTGTTAAACTTTCCTATTGAATTAATTATGTTATAATTATATCATCATTACGCATTCGAAAATTTCTGTTATCAACATTTCTTGAAAGTTCTAAAACGTGGGTCCTGTAGCATCATATGCCATCCATCCTGCTACGTCTTGCGATACAGTTTTGCACATAATAACTATAACACTTGTTGGTCATATTAAGTTATTGAGATTGAGGATCACTGACGAGGGTTAAGTACCCGAACCGTGCACATCAGTTCTTAAATGATGAATTTGAAGACGTTTAACATGTGTACCACTTAGTGAGTGTCACTGCTGGTGGACCAAGAGTCCCCTAGGGCACATGTAATCAACTTCGGTTTCTTCGATGTTTTTGGATTTTCATAGTAGAAATATACAAATTGCCAAGAAACTTTTAGGACAAGGTTTTCGCTTTCACAAACTAGTAAAGACGTTCTGGAAATTTTACAATAATTATTGTCAACTTCTTCTGAAATTCGGACCAATACAGGCAACAGAGTATATTACTTTGGGTATTTCACAACCTGCATTTTATGGTGATTTTATGGACAAGATAAGAAGGATCAAAGATAGACAACATCACTATCGAAAATGCGTCAGAATCATCAAACGCCTTTTATATCGTGGATATGATCCTAATGTAACCAGACGGACACTAGGCTTGGTACTTGACCAATCTACAGTCTTGTACAAGCGCATTCTTAAAACTTGCACTCTGACTGACTGTGACGACGGGACTCCATGACGGGCCCTGTCCAAACCTCTTTAGAGAAGACAGGGCCCCGACCACCTGTCCTCTCTGAATGTCAGTCGGACTCCTCGGGTGATAACATACATGAGCTCGCGGCGGCAGAGCACGGATTGTATTACGTATGCCCTCTTTTTATATCCATTTACATATTCATCTGTGTTGCTTGGGCCCCTGCGTTTTGCGGTCTTGTTTGTGTGTGGTCATCTGACAGTGAGGAAGTTGTTTTACACCACAATTGTACGTTCTTCGAGACCTCTGGGTAATCGGAAAAGTGGGAGGGTTGTGCGCACGTAATCCAGGATAACCACACCATTTGCGACTTGCGGGACAGATGACCGTCCAAAGTCGGCACCGGTTACCCATTGGTCTCGTCGGTTTATGTGTAGTCTTTTGTGTTTGATGTTTACATGCCGTGTGTCTCTTTTCCGTCTCGTGCTGTACTCGTCTTTTGTGTTTTTGCATCGGGTTTTTTGGTGTTTTACTGTTGATGCTGCAACGGGGTCTTGTTGGAGATCTCCTCCCTTCTTTCAACGCATTCGAAAATTCCTGTCATCAAAAAATCTTGAAATTTTTAAATTTCCGTCCTGTAGCATCATATCCCACCCATTCTGCAACATTGTTGGACATGATAACTGCTACACTTTTTTGGTTATATTTTATTGTCTAGAGTTAAACGTTGTCAAAGTCAATTGCATCATTTTTAAAGAAGAGATAAATTTGAATGAGGATCACTGACGAGGGTTTAGTACCTGAAACGTGCATGTCTGGTGCATGCTGCAAATTAATCAGTTCTGAAAAGATGCTATTGAATTTGAAGACGTTAGAATGGAAGTGTACAAAAAATCTCATTATTGCATTACTTTTCGTATTTTGAGTGGACTCTTCAGATCGGTCGTTAGATAAAGTTGCCCTTTGTGTATCATTTATCTACTGTTATTGTCTCTGTCTATTCATCCTTCGTGTATCATTTACCTAGTGTTATTGTATCTGTCTATTTATCCTTCGTGTATCATTTACATAGTGTTATTGTATCTGTCTCTTTGGCGTGTGTGTATCATTTAGTTAGTGTTATTGACTCTGTCTATTTGGCGTTTGTGTATCGTTTAGCTAGTGTTATTGTCTTTGTCCGTTTGGTCTTTGTGTATCGTTTAGCTAGTGTGCTACGCTGTGGGGTGTTTTTGGAGTTTTGCTGTGAGTGCTGCATCCGAGTGTTGTCGGAACTCTACTCCTTTCACTTATTTCTGCATAAGCTGGAAAGTTAATATTATCTTATCCGAATATATGCATATATTTAATGTAGAAGATGACAATGACAAATATGGATAATGACCATATCCCTGTATACATCACAAAATCGATAATTCAGAAAATCAGAAACCGAAGGCATACAAAATCAGGCTAAAACAGGAACCAAAGCAAACAAACAAAAACCTTCACCACATGAAAAGAAGCGAACTGCCAATATGGGAGTGAAATCCCCAAACTGAATTGTTGCTCTTTGTTCGTCCGTTTTAATATGGTTGATCTAGAAAATGTTGGTCTTGTGTTTGGTTTCCCCCGCAGTATATTTTATTTCCCCTCTATGATACATTTTGTCCCCTTTTCTATTATCAATATAATCTATCCCACTGAGGGTGCAGACTTGAAACACTTCCGTATTATTTTATATCTTTGTTTTACTTCGGTTACTTTTTTTGCTTTGGTTGTTGAATCACAAAACCTTCCGGAGATCTCCCTCTTCTTTCGAAATAGTATTTGTTTTTTCCTACTCAACTTGTATTTTACTAATAACTGTATGAATCTAATCAAGCATCGATTAACAACAACTCCATATTCATGATTTTTATTTTACTGAAGATTATGTCTTTGTAGCAAAATGATCATTTCAATTCAACTATATCAGGAATAATGTCTCAAAAAGTATTGCACTGTAACATTAGGATTTCTTAATGAATAACAGACATACAATGAAATGTTATAATTGTTATCTTAAGAAATTAACATTGTCTCTGTTGATGTCCATAGCTTTTATGACATGTGCTGGCAATATAATGAGACTTGACCTGACGTCCTCTACATTGCCAGGGTTTCCTCTGAAGCCATTCACTTACACGTCTGTCACAGTTGGTGCCACACTCAATCATGGTAGCTCGTCTGCAGGAACATGTAGGAAAACCTTCACATTCACCGATACTGCCGAAGTCATAGAGAACTTTATTGTTCTGGTAAGCATCAACTGCCTTACAGAAACAACTGGAAATACAACATGGTTTGGTATTTGATAAAGTACAATTATAACGGTTATTTCTACTGAAAGCTTGTTTGATATGAAAAGTACTTTAATCAAATTAAATTCAAAACTTCTTATGATTTATTTTCTACGATATACGATTTTTGTACGCCATGAAGTACTAACCTCAAAGCTACAATCGATCATTCGATCAAAGTTCGAAAAACAGTCCTGTCATTCATAAGGTTTTTATAATTTTGATAGAGACGAATTATATTCATGTGATTCCACGTATTAGAAGAAAACCGGACAGATTAAAGAGGTAGATAACAAAATTCAATTAATCCAATTTAGATGACTTACTAAAAAGAAGTTCTAACAGCCAGTTTGGAAAGCAGAAAGTCTGATTTCAATTTGATTGATATGGAAAACAGGTCAAGAAGAAAGCAAATGATAAGCGAGAAAAATGTTCAACTCAGAATGCACTGTCTGAAAAGTAAATCTTATTTTGATGTCTGATTTGTATTTTGTCTCTGGTTCGCGAAAACGCATTTCCAATGTAGGAAGTCCATAAAAGCTTCACTGGTCAAGTTGAGATGATACAATAGCCATGATTTAATGAAGACATATTGATTTCTGCCTGAATGTTCAGTGAACATCTACCATTGTCAATAAGGGTTGTCGTTCTATTTTATAAACTTGACCCTTAATAAGTAATACGACTTACATTATTTCAGGGTGTGAAACATTGGGATTTTCCTATTAATACAAAAATGAATACCAGTAAGTCTTAAAAGGCTAGGTTTTGTGGTAGTGCCCTTCCATATGCTATTTCTCGTTATCTCAAAATAGTTTAGAAATTTCCGTTTTCTTAACAGCCTGTTAATACTATAGAGACTTTAATTATCATGTTGCATTACACTCTGATTAATGCAACGATAAAACGAAATTCAAATTTGTATGCGTGTTCTGGTAAAATAACTTTTGTAAGAGTAAATTGGAAAAAAAGAACTTGCCAAATACTTCAAAACAAATGTGTATTTCGCAAAGAATTAAAAAAAAAAGATTTTATCTAACAAACAACAAATAACCTAAAATCGAAATCTTAGATAACAATTATTGGACAATTATTGGACATACAAGATCACGAAAATAGAAAACGTAGCCCCCTTCCCCACCAATACAATCCGATGTGGACATAAAAGTAGGTTCTGGGGAAGATGAAGCATGCTTGATAGCATTGCTTACATACTTATTCCACCTAGAACATGAATATCGAGATGATATAATGTGTTACATTTTAGTTACATCGTCTTTGCCGATTTTATAAATTTTGATTTTAATCACCTGCCTGCTTTCGAAGGGAAATAAAATGAATCATGTTTTCTTTTCATTTCTTAACATTTAACATTACATTTTCATAACTGAATCGTAGGAGTTAACCATTTAATAATATGAAAAAGAAACGTAATTTCTCATGCATGTTCTTACTTTCTTTTGCCCCTTCCGTTCTTTGCCCACCATGCTTGTGTTGAAAGTACTAACGACAGAACAAGTAAAGCGACGAGTTGTCTCTGCATGGTTCCTGTAATATGAATTTCACTAAATTACAATTTAACATTGAGAAAATATCTTAATTTTATATAAATACATTGTGTATATAATAATATATTGAATTTTGTTTGTTTAAGAAAAGTAGAGCTGGTCTACTCTAGTGGCATACGGAATGCGACTAATGTTTCCGATGTCTTTGTAGAAATCAATATCTTAAAATAGTGTTCTTTTAAATAACAGATAATAAACAAACTAGAATCCAATTGACCCTTTCGATTGCGAGGATAAAATGCAAAATTTCGTGACGTCACAATGATTTTACCTCGGACAAACCTGCTTCGAACCTCGGTCAAACATCGAAATTGCACGGTGGAATTTCTTAAAATTTTCCCGCGTCCGGAAGGGTGAATTTCATAGATGAGAGAATAATGTCAGGCAAATCATAGTATTATCATACAAACTGACTAAATTTCAGAATATTTCATTTCGAAAAAGAAATAATGCTGGTTCACTCTTTTCTAGAATTCTTCAATTCTTTTCATAAAGAAAGCTTTTCTTCGAAAAGAATGAATAGTTTTATATCCTGACCCGGTTCTTTGTCAGACATTTTAGGTCAAGTTTAAACTTTTGCTCATTTTGAGCATGTTTTCTCAATATTGACAATTTTTTGTTGAGTTTTCATAGTTGAATTTTATAAGACTTAGAATAAAAATCTTATATTAAATAATATTATATTATATTTAATAACAATATTCTAATTATTTGTTGTAATCAATATGTTATTGCACAAATGTTTCGGTTTCAAATTATTTGATATGAATATTCAACGTTATAATTCCAATCTCTACAAATGAAAATCCGGGATAATAAAATAGTATTTATACCAGCATCTCCTTTCATCATTTGGTATTGGAGTTCATATTTATTTGAAAAAGCCTTGCCATTATTTATTGAGGAATAAACATGGTATCAGGTGATGCAAAAATTTTGAATACCGATTTCCAAGACAGGGAATCTGTTTCTTTTCCTACCCTCATAGCCTGTTATATCTTTACATATTTCGAAATCTTTAGCAATACTCAATAAATGAAATAGGAATAGATTAAAACCTTCATCAAATGAAATTATGTAAAACCCTTGATGACCTAATATACAAAATTAAGCTTTTCAGAAAGAAAATCTT
Organism: Pinctada imbricata; assembly: GCA_033119305.1. Lineage (NCBI taxonomy): Eukaryota > Metazoa > Mollusca > Bivalvia > Pterioida > Pteriidae > Pinctada > Pinctada imbricata. Next base: position 7,427,211 of record VSWD01000013.1, on the reverse strand, counting down.
CATTTTTTTTTTATCTATGAGTATTTAGTAATATAACACAAAGAGAAAAGTGAAATAAAAAACAATACCTGGTAATTGAAATTTTACTTTGCTTGAAATTCAATGACTTTGTTTAAATCAATACGTTATATATATACTCTTTCTTAGCACTCCTATACATGTTAATTTCTGATTGTTTACAATTTTACAGATCATTTCCTTTCCTTTGAACTGAGGCTAACACAAACTAATTCAATTTTGTTTTATGGGGAATTCCACGACGTTAAAGGATATTAAAGTCAAACGATGCATTTTTTAAAATCTTAATTGTATTTTATCGTCGATGCTCCCGACGTTGACATGTATGATCTATAATTAGGACAGTTACACCTATTAAGTTAACCTCTCAACTAATCAACATTGAGCTATTGTTAGGTCATATAAATTATTAATCAAAGTTGCCCAAGGATTAAGAAAATGGATTGGAAAAATATCCGGCATAATACATTCTATGAATGTACAGCATAAAAGTGCAATATGAATATTGAGAACGCACTAATACTGTAAAATGGTTACCTCACTCCCACTTCGGAAATTCTCTTCTTTTCATGTTGTGGAGGTTTTTGCTTTGGATCCTGTTTTATTCTGATTTTGGTTTATGATTTTCTGAATTATTGATTTTTTTTTCTGTATATCGGGATATGGTCATTATCCATATTTGTCATCAATATAATGAAAATGTGTATAACTTACGAGCTTACACTAACCTTAATAAATAACATAGAATTAAAGATTTTCAAATATTTAAAGTTGAAACATTTTATCACGACAAAAATATTTTACAAGTTATATTTCTGTCATCGTGAATTATTTTATATACATTTCATCTTTTGCACGAAGCACAAACATTTTAAGAAAAAAATGAAGGCAAAAATCTTTTTTTTCCCCTTGATAAATTTGATAGGAAAATATCTTCTAATAGTATCCTGTGGATTCCAAAGATACATTTTAGACATTTTCTCGTTTTGTATGAAAACTTTGTTTAGCCCTACTCAGCTTTAGATAGAAATTATTCCTCAGAAATTCAGTTATGATACAACAGAGTAAAACGACTCAATTCAATTGCCTAACTGATAAATTCTTTGTAATAAAAAAATCATGTTATTATTATTATCAACAGTAAGCTTAAGTTGTTAGCTGTTACAATCGTTTATTGTCTTCAAATTTAATAGCATGATTTAAGAACAGATGAATTTGCAGCATGGACCAGGCATGTACAAACAAGACTACAGATGTATGTTTCAGTCGGCTTGGACCCCTGCATTGTGCTGTCTTTTTTGCAAGTCATCTTGCAGTAAGGAGGTTATTTTACAATACAATTGTACGTTATTTGATACTTTTAGGTAACGAAAAAGTGGGAGGGTTGTTCTCACGTAATCCAGATAATCACACTATCTGCTGCATGTACTAAAGTGGTAGTTGGTCCTCCTAAATACATTCAATTCTTCGCATCATCAAACTGTTTTACACTTATATTTTTTTTATGGAATTGAATGAAAAACTATTGTGTTAGTCGACTTAAAAAGAAGGGAGGAGATCTTAAGAACGGAAAGCGCGCAAGTGCCGACATCACATTACAAATGTACAATTTAATTTGTTTCATCGATTTAACAAACGTTTACATTTCTATGTTATCCATATCAGTTTCCCACACACGAGTATTCTGTAAGTCACTTTAACTGAAAGCTTCTGAAATATATCAATTCTAAAAGTTCTAAACATAACATTCATTTTGAAGTGTATTCCGATAAATGGAACTTGAAACATATTTCAATCCATTGATTTATATCTTACTTTTGAAACGAAACCAAAATCAAATAAATAAGTAAAATAATAAACTGTGAATGAATCTGTTTTTAGCATTGAATGAAGTACTGTAGTTATGTTCTGTATCAAAGAAATAATTCGGTTACAGCACCAACTGCAATACACCAAAACAAGCAATGTGAAAACACAGAGTAAACAAGCATACTTAGAGACGCAACAGAAACATAAGAGCGATGTTCTGCATATAGTCGATTTCAAAATTTCCGAACGTAGAAATGTCTTTTCCCATGCACTTTTTTTTATGATTCTTATCTATGGGATAGTACTGAACGATTCTAGCTTGGTTGCCACTCTAGCAACCTTGGGCAACCCTTTTTATCGGCGGAAATTCAAAATGGCCGCAACATGCCTTCCATCAAGAGATGAAAATTTTCTTTAAATATTAAGTGTGGCACATCGAATCAGGGGTTTCGAGAATCAACAAACCCATTTCCGATGTCATTTTTACAATTTGAGTTCATTCAGGACCAAAAATTCAAGATGGCCGCCAAATTTCAACCTCGGTATGGTACAATGTGAATATTTCAATAACACGTTTGTGTAACGCATCTTATTTGTAGTTGCAATTGTCCTAGAATACATTTATTTTGCTGTTTTGATTATTTTCAGCTAACAAATGCTTCTAGGACATTTTTGCTTATCGGGGGAAATTCAAAATGTTCACCAAATAGTCTACTACTACTGTGTAAAGTGTAATAATTACTTGATATATCAAGAGAAGCACATCTTATCAGGGCTTTTAAGGGTCAAGAATTCCATATCTTGTGTCATTTTGCTAATTAGTTCATTAAAGGCTTAACATAAAATGACTTCTCACGTCATTTTTCATATTTCGTTACGAATAACTGTGGTGCATCTTATTTGTGATCCCAAATGTGGTATAACCCATGTCTAACTTCCTTTTGTCAATATGAGCTTACACATGTTCTTTTTACATAGATTGCACACTCTCAAACCATAAAAGCGAAGAATCTTTTTTTAAAATAAAAATAAATTGCAAATAGTGTATGTTTTAAGAAAGGGGGATAAAAGTCGACCTGAAGAAAAAATCTACATAATAGGGCTCTGAATTGTCAAAATATGTCAAATACTTAAGTGGTTGTCGCAAAGTCTGCAAAAAGAATTCAGAGGAGCAAAGTTCTTCCAGAATTGCTGCATGATCTGTATTCTTGACATAGATCGTTTTCCCTGTCATTGATCTTTTGACTTAAAAATGCTCTTGTTCTGTTCTAGATTCATTTCAAGCTGGTCACGCTGACTACGTCTTACTCTTCAACCGAATACTTTCGGTGTTGGAATACAATATTTGGAATGAAAACCTGTTTAAGATATGATATAGAAGCAAACTTCATACTGTACAGAACACTGATGTCCAAGACAATTGCTTTCAAGATTTCACCCTCTTGAGTTTTACATACCATTTCATTTTACCACAATTGAAGACTTCTCAGATTCAATTTTGAATCACTGTAGAGAAAACGGAGGGAACCTCCAACCAGAAGTAAAAATTATCCTTAGATGTAATCATAGCAGATGAAATTTTAAAAAAGGTCTGCTCATTTACAAACTTAAGCGGCTTTATGAAGAGAAAGGAGAGTGATAACCCTGTTACTATTGAGCAGCCTTCTTTACATAGATGAATACATTATATGCAACATTCTTTGCCACATTTGAAGACATTCTATTCTTACAAAGTTCCATTTTAAGTTTAAATAGCTAGGATAAAAACGCAAGGTTCAGAATGTCATTGAAAAATGGCACATGTCATCATTAACGTTATACATAAATATAGTAGATATCTCAACTTAAAATAAATTACACCCAGGGACTGTTGTAAAGAAGACACCAAACACTTTCTATTGCATTCTTGCCGATTGGAAAAAAAAAGCTATAAAGGCAAAGAAATTGCCATGATGGTCAAAAGAGCAAAAATAGCCAAGTTACTTCAAATTTACTTTCTTACTCTTGAATTCCCTGCGTCAAACAAACTGGTCTTATATTAACATGATCAATAGGGAGACTTTATTTTTGTCTTTTGAGTACCATTTTAATCAAATAAATGACATGTCTATCTCTGCATTACATTTTGACGAATCTTAGTCTGTTAAAGTTGAAACCATCCAATCTTATATGCCACTCTTATTCATCTTTCATCATATCGGAAGTCTTATGAAATACTAGCTTTTGATATTTCTTTCTAGAATAATACAATTCTCAAACGTTAATTGAAATGTATTACGTTTACTTATTGCTTCTTACGTATTATTCTTAGTTCCCAACTGAAGTGGTAATCTTGAAATAAGCATATATAAGCTGAAGTCGTAGCAAAATCCCTGCCAAGGAATACTACGACCCTCCAATTACTAATACGATTAATTGTCCTTTTTCTTCGAAAAAAAATAAAATCAAAATAAATGTTCTTGCATTGAAGCTGAAATTTGGCTACCATTTGGAGTTTTGAAATAAACCCATATTAACATAATGACACAAGATATGGATTTTGTGGTTCTTAAAACCACTGAATAGATGTTCCGATTTTAATGTATTAAGTAATTAAAAATACTACAAATCAAATGTGTAACATAAACTTTTTATTGAAATCTATTGCACCATAATGAGGTTGAAATTTGGCAGCCATCATGAATTCTTTGCTTAGAATGAGCTCAAAATGTCAAGATGACATTGGAAATGAGTTTGTTGACCCTCAAAACACCTGATTTGATGTGCCACACATAATATTTAAAGAATCAAATAGATTTCACCCATTGGTTTAAGGCATATGGCGGCCATTTTTAATTTCCCCCGATAAGCAGAGTTGTCCCAGAAGCATGTGTCAGCTTAAAACAACAAAAACGGCAAAATAAGTGTATTCTAGGACAATTGCAACTACAAATAAGATGTGTTACACGAACGTTTTATTGATATTCACATTGTACCATAATAAGGTTATCATTTGGCGGTCATCTTGAATTTCTAGTCCTGAATGAACCCAACTTATGAAAATGACATCGGAAATGGGTTTGTTGACCCTCAGAACCCCTGATTTGATGTGCCACAGTTAATATTTAAAGAAAGAATTTAATTTCATCTCTTGATGGAAGGCATTTGGCGGCCATTTTGAATTTCCGCCGATAAAAAGAGTTGCCCAAGGTTGCCAGAGTGGCAACCAAGCTAGAATCGTTCAGTACTATCTCATAGATAAGAATAATAAAAAAAATTCATAGGAAAGGACATTTCTAGGTTGTTCACATGTTATATAAGGCTGTCAAATCGACTAATATGGAAATTATAAAAGAAAATATCCCCTTCCCTAAAAAAACTTTCGAATATTTGTTTTGAAATTTTACGGTTTAGTTTATCCGTATACCAATGACTTGACAATTCAGACAATACAGAGATAATAATGATATTAAAGGAATGTTTCTAATATATATATATTTTTTTTTGGTTATGGGGAATAACCTCAAAAAGCCGCTGTACAAACGGCAGAATTCGCATAGCGAATTGTACCACGTTTGGCATCGGCTTTTTGAGATTGTTTTCCCATAACCAAAAAGATATTAGAAATATTCCTTATAATTTAATTTCAAGTTATTAAGTTAATTTTTTCAGTCTGATTGGATCCTGGAAAATCGAGAAAATGCTCCAATACACAATGCAAAGCCTGCGTAAGAATTATCTCCCTCGTTGCTAATAGCCATAGCCGACAGTAATAGTACAAGAATAGAGGCTGGTGGTTGAGCGGCGCCGGCGTTTGTTTTCATACTTTTCATCCCGAGTCATTTGATGTATTTTAAACGATGAATATAGGACGACTCTGGATTGGATGGCAAAGCATTTGTCAATCAGGGTACAGGTTTGATAGTTTTAGATTAGAATTAAAATGCGTAACCTATCATCGTACCGACGCCATAAGTCTACTAACAATCTCGTGGTACTTCATTTCATCCTTCATGTGTTGCTACACTTAATCATTTATGTATATCTAAACATGAAAATACCATAAATAACCTGTATCTTTTATCCAGTCCTCGTTCTCGAGGTAAAATTAAATGTATCAATTTGACGAGATTCGCCATTTTGCTTTATTTGGGAAATAGTTAGAGATGGGGGCCTATCCTAATATTTTTCAGGTTATGGAAATCAGTCTCAACTTTTAAGCCAATGAAAACCATTGTTACATGCAAAATGAAATTATTGACTGATAGCGAAGATAGAGAGGAAGGTAGAGTAAACAGTTAGATTTTTCTACCATTCTTTTTTATTTTTATATTGGCTCCTCAAAACTAACGTTCACGATTCTATCATATTTTATTGATTAAGGTTCAATCAATGTAAATTGTAATTCAATAATATTTAATGAAAACGGTCATTGTATGCCAACCTAGAAGGTAATAAATTATGGATTCAGGACATAGTTTGCTTTGATACTGTAGAACATAGGTATAGGACGCCTTTCTCTATGAAGAACATGAACTACAATTATTGTGGTAAGATTTCTAAATAAAGACATAAATACAGGCCATTGAGGCATTATTATTTAATTATTTTATGTCAATATGACCCTGACAAGAGATGCCGGAGTTACTTCTGTATACAGACCTGCCTACGGACATTTCTTTAATTGGTCAAATGTAAGAACACATGTGCCTTATTCTATGTAGAATCTGTATTATTTCATTACATTAAGCAGTTTTAAGTCACTCATCAATGCAGTGCTATTCTTAATATTCATGGTCATGGAATTCTGTATACTCTTAATTTCATTCTGATTCGACCATTGGAAACATGAAGTGGTTATCTACTTTAACATTAATTTGCATGGAAGCCAGCATGATATTTAACGAAAAAATTGATATGTCTTTCGAAAGAAATACGCAAAATGACAATATGCTTTCCACATCAGACGTTTTGAAAATGATCAATGTGACATCAAAGCTGCAATGCTCAATTCTCTGTACAGCGGATGATCAATGTATGAGGTTTGGTTATAATACCGGAATTAAAACGTGTTCACTTCATTGGATAAAAGACATAAGTGCATCTGCTTCACCTTTGAACGGATGGATTAATTATCCAATAAATGGTATGGTATAATTGAGAGGCTTTTCTTACGTTTGTTAGGAAAAAATTCTAAAATTTCGGTTTTGTAAAAATTCGAAACGAATTCAAAGTAAGAATGAACACCTCGTATATCTTTTCTCTATTTCAGAAAAAAAAATTAATTAACATGTCCTTTTCATGCAAGAACAAGCGCAAGAATAATTTCAATGATTAACGCAAAAGTCTTAAAATGTAAATAAAAATCGTTAAAACTTCAGTAAGTTTAACATGTTTAAGGAAGAAATGACTTTATTCAATCAAATACTAAGGATCACTGACGAGGGTTAAGTAGCCGAAACGTGCTTGTCTGCTCCATGGTACCAAGTAATCCGTTTTTAAATGATTCTATCGAATTTCAAGACGTTTAACAAATGAAAAATAACTGATAAATATTTCTTACGTTGGTCAGATATTCCGATTTTCCTCTTTTTTTGGGGGAACAAATACAAACGAATTAAATGGAGGAATGGATACTTCATACTTTTGTTCAATTTCGGTGTTATTGTAAAAGAATTTAAATATTGTTTTCCTGCCTATGCATATAAAATACGAACGAGAATAATAGCGTAAAAGTATAAGAAAAATAGAAATTTGTATGTTAAAGGAAGATTTGATCATCTTTATTAAATGATATACGAGATATTTAAAAGAAATACTCATACATCGAGATACGTTTATTAAGCAGATAAAGCAAAAGAAAGAATATATTTCGTTTAACGAGTTCGTTTAAAAGTCAGCAGAGCGCGGATAATGTTCGTATGCCAATTTCATTGAATATTTGTTGTTTTGTGTTTTTTTTTTGTTCCCTTTAGATCTATTTGTGAATGACTTTGCTGTGTAAAGGAATGTTATGGTGCTTCTGTCTTGATTCTGATTTCGATATCGAGTTGTTGTGTTTCACGTTGTCGATTGTTGTCTGTTTAATCTGTATTCCTGAATTTCTGTTTTCTGCATCCTGTGGCTGTACCCTCCCCTCTCCTCGTTGCTTAATGCAGAGTTATCTTCCTCTAACCAAATAATATTTAATTAAATATATTATCTACGATAAATTCATAATGAGCAACAAGAAACATTGATCAATGGATATTTATCCGAGAGATATTCCAGTCAATTATAGAACAAGATAGAAGTGTGTCAAAAAGAAAGATGATGCGTTTTGAACAGCACCATCTAATATTCTTTCCGTACTGATTCTCTTTTTTTTTTCTCTATATTGGTATATGGTGTCCATGAATGTCATTTGCACCGGTCTTTAGAGATTGTTCGTAAGATAAAGCTTACCTTTCTGCTTCTATAGAGCTGTGTTATAGTCTCTGTCTGCTTGTCTTTAATTTTTTTCTGTTCTCGTGTTTATTTATTCTTTTTAAATTGTTGGTCTTATGACCGCATATTTTATTCTTATATCAGGTTTTGTGTTCGACTTTTTTTACCAATTGCATTAAGTCCCTTAGTTCTGTTATAGACACTCTATTTATCGTAATGCATGAGCATTAGAACATCCGTGGATATAAGCGAAACAATCTTTTTGATGAATATGTTCCTTTTCAGATATAACATTTCCCTTCACGTTCGACCCCAGTTATCAAGCAAGATACGGCCAAGCTGAAGACTATTGTCTAGATCTATCAAAACATGTGGCTGCCCTGACAACACAGAGACACTTTATATCCGCTATCAGCTTAGTCCAGAAAAATTCGTAAGTATTCAATGGATCTTAAGTGACATATTCAATTCATTTTACGATTGGACGATCGGAATATATGTCATTCACGCCTATATTGGGATCTCTAAACATTTAACTCGAGTACTCATGCTCGTACGATTTAAACTGAATACACAAATCCGAAGGAGTTTCAACATTATACTTTAATTATTTCGTATCGTCATTGCAAATTCTAAATAAAATATTATTCTATTGCAGACATGGCACGTCTAGAGATGTTTACATTGGTCTCTTCTTTAACACAATATCATATGACCACATCTGGTCCGATGGAACAACGGGTGTTGCCTTACCATGGGATACAAACCAACCGGAACAGCCTAACGATAAAAGATGTGTTGCTATTGACAAAACTTCTTTACTTCTCAGAACAACCTATTGTAATCAAGAGTTGCGCGTAATATGTTATTAGAAGCTATCATGTAACTTGGCACAAAACATACATTGGAAAATGAAGTATTCAACGATTGCCTCTTTTAACATTAACATTTCCTGTAATAAGTTAGACAGGAAAGTCGACAAACATGGAACAGTAGATTAAAGAAGTTATACTTTCATAAGTTTTTTGTAAATACTAGTAATACATAATCTATGACTATCTTACATATATTAATGCGTTATACTTCAGATTACAAAAGCTTTTGAAATATGCATATTCTGTGTATTCATATGTACATATTCGTAGATAATAAAATAAAAAAGGTTATAGAAGATTTAGGATCAACTCAATCTGAAACGAGATCAGGTTACTCTGACAACATTGAAATGCACCCTGAAAGCCAAAACAATGATTGAATAAGAGACGAATGGTCACCTCAACAAACAAAATGAAAGTAAAGCTTTATCCAAGGCATGAATAAATCATATGAATCCCTTTTCATATTTATGTCCGGAATGTTAAACCTCTTCAAATTCGATAGCATCATTACTATGGGTATTACACGACCTGTCTTTTATGGTGATATGGTAAACAAAATAAAAAGGATCAAAGGTAGGCAGCATAACCATCGAAAATGCGTCAGAATCATCAAACGCCTTTTATACCGTGGATATAATCCTAATGTCACCAGACGGACACTAAGCTTGGTACTTGACCAATCTACAGTCTTGTACAAGCGCATCCTTGAGACTTGCACTCTGACTGACTGTGACGACGGGACTCCATTACGGGCCCTGTCCAAACCTCTTTAGAGAAGACAGGGCCCCGACCACCTGTCCTCTCTGAATGTCAGTCGGACTCCTCGGGTGATTACATACATGAGCTCGCTACAGCCGGCAGAGCACGGACTGTATTAAGCATGCCCTCTTTTTATATCCATTTACATATTCATCTGTGTCTCTGGGGCCTCTGCGTTTCGCGGTCTTGTTTGTGTGATGTCATCTTACAGTGAGGAGGTTGTTTTACACAACAAATGTACGTTCTTCGAGACCTCTGGGTAATTGGAAAAGTGAGAGGGTTGTGCGCACGTAATCCAGGATAACCACACCATTTGCTACTTACGTGACAGATGGAAGTCGGCACCGGTTACCCATTGGTCTCGTCGGTTTATGTGTAGTCTTTTGTGTTTGATGTTCACATGTCGTGTCTCTTTTCCGTCTCGTGCTGTACTCGTCTTTTGTGTTTTTGCATCGGGTGTTTTGGTGTTTTACTGTTGATGCTGCAACGGGGTCGTGTTGGAGATCTCCTCCCTTCCATTTAAGAGCAGATAGATTTACAGCATGGACCAGACATGCAGGATATTGAACCCTCGTCAGTGATCCTCAATCTAAACAATGTAATATGGCCAAAGAGTGTGAAAAATATCATGTCCAGAATTATCATTATCATTATGATTGATAAATGAGTTAAAGAAGATCCTGACGATAATCTCAACAGCACTCACAATAGAGCAAAAATTAAGCATCGACGGACCCCCGGCAAGCCAGAGGTGGGACCAGGTGCCCGGGAGGAGTAAGCATCCCCTGTTGGCTAGCCGCACCCGCCGTCGATGTTTAAGCACGAAAATGAAAACAATATATAAAATTCATGCACTGTCCGACGCTATGTCAATATAGAAAGTGCTATGGCGACAATGTCAGGGAATTTATTCAAAACACTTACTGTCAAACCCCTCGCGGGGAACTTTTTTACGAGCTCCACACGGCAAAGGGCATAAGTGTGACACAAATGAGTTAAAGAAGATCCTGACGATAATCTCAACAGCACTCACAATAGAGCAAAAATTAAGCATCGACGGACCCCCGGCAAGCCAGAGTTGGGACCAGATGCCCGGGAGGAGTAAGCATCCCTTGTTGGCTAGCCGCACCCGCCGTCGATGTTTAAGTCACTTATTTACGCCTTATGTGGAAACAGGGTCAATTATTCCCTGTCCTGTGATGCGAACAAATAAATGGAGATTGGGAGAGGGGCTTACATTCATTTACCCAGAGAGTTGGTAAGGAAGGGGGCTTTATAAAATTAGTCCAATAGCAAAGCGATTGAGATCTACCTTCTTCAAAACCCTTCTTAATATCGCAGATCAGAAAACCTCGGTTCCCAAGGCTATTTGAATATTCAGCCAAAGCGCAAATAGCCTGGGGGACCGAGGATGCAGATCAGAATGAGATGCTATATATTTTTCTTAACTGTAATTAATTTATTGTCGTCATCTTTTTATACACAATCTTACCATCATAATGGTACATGTACATCTAAAGCTAAATATATGATGGCTATTCGTAGATCGATATCATTCTGACATAAAATAAGACACAAATGATGAGAAAATTGACTGCATAATTATTTAAATATAAAAGAACATTCATTAAGACAATTTATGATTTTGATTATATAAAAAATTACACCAAAATCTATAGTTATAATCTAAAGAAGAGACGTCAAATTTTCTAACTGAAACGGAGGTCTAAAAACTGAAAAATGCTATGGACTTTAATATACTTTAAAGAGAGGAAAGTGACAGTCTTCAATGATAATTGAGCATGTTATTTTCAGTTTATCAGAATAAACTGATTTAAACATTAGAAGATTGTTATGTCTGTTTGTAAAAAGTGAAATGGGCGTGGCATTGAAAGTTTTGAAATTCCATTTCGTTAAAGAATATTTGACAAACGACGTTTAATGGACCGTCTCTAGTCGAGGATAGAACGTCAATCATTTTAACGTAAACTTACATTCACTGAGGTTTAACCTGTTGAGCACACTTGTGATCCAATCAGACAAAGGGATGATTTGGATACCATATGTATAATAATGCATAAAGGTGCAATTCAATACCTAATTAAGCTGCTATAAAATGAAAATGACCGATTTCAGACTTGATGATAGCTGCAAAGTGAAATTATGTTCAGTTGTGTGGTTTTTTTTTCATTCGCAACTGTTCTAATTAAAATTCTAATCATTTGCTTTACCTTCTCGACTTTGACACTGAATAACTGAAGGGTACTTACAATGTAGATATTCATACATTTTTCTAATCTAAAATTTATCTATTTTTCAGAAAACTTACCACCCATAGATTTGGCATGTATCCTTTATGAATTATGATCATTTTTCAATGAATTACAGTTTTTATTTCCTGGAAATAAGAAGTTCAATTTTTAATCGGATACGGTCTTAATTGTTGAGTTAGCATAGAATTAAGGACCTGTAATGTAAAGAGACGTAATCTGCCCAATTTTTACTTGCGTTGCCATCTCCATCAGAATTATTTAATATGTGTCCTGTACGTGAAATTATCTCATTTCAAATATCTTTAATCAAATATTGTACTTTTGTTGATATATATATATGAGAAAAACCTATATCACTATCACTTAGATTGTACATTGAACAACGCCGCCTTTATAAAATGTTTTGAAAATTAAGCTTTTATCAGTATATAAACTTTTATTTTTTCTACATTTACCATAATTACATTTTCTAAATATTTTGTGAATATCACCGAGGAGGTTTTGAGCATTTTCCCAAGACTGACTGATACTTCAGTCTCCAACGCTAATTATTAACTTTAATTGCGAGGGGTTGTTCAATTAACAATGCCCAAAGTAAAATTAAGGAGGTTAGTAAAAGGAAACAAATACGAATATTTTTTGTTGAAAATTGATTCGAAATTATTAATATTTACCAAAAGCAAATCGAATGCCAGTTATTGATTTTCTATAAATTTCAGATCTTACCTTCAGCCCTATCCACCCAATCGCATTTTTGTTTCCACTTTGAAACACAACTTCGCTTTTACAGAAAATTTGTGTTATGAAAATTCATCATAGACAGATAGGTGTTGTGTTTCAAGAAACAAAATAAGCCCATTTAAACTCAAATATCCCTCTATTAGAGCAATTGTATAAAAAAGATTTCACCAGATTTTGAAGGGTTTTATTTTTTAAAATATTTCATCAACTTGATTAAAGAAATGAAGTACTTTGACATTTCAATATTTTGAGGCAGATTGTACACCTTATCGTTACATATCCTTTCACTATTACCATTTTTGTGGAGTATTTCTTTCAATTTTCAGAATGGTGCTTAAAGCTAATCCAGACAATGTCTGAACAAACATAAATCACCAGATAGTCGGAAGCATATTTAATCTATGGTACTTAACTGCAATAATTTATACAGAATTTATACCAAAACTATGATTGAAATGCAGCTGCAACACAGGCGATACAGAAAAATATCTCTGTCAACTAGTTTTAGCACACCTTTATTCACCACTGATGGTGGACAAGGTGTCCCCGAAGGCACGTGTAGCCAAGTTTGATCAACTCCGGTTGATTGCTTCTTCAACGCATTCGACATTTCGGTCATCAAAATAGATAGTGCCACGAAGCCCGATATTGGTCCTTATTATGAACATTGTACTTCATATAATTTTGTAACTGTGATTTGATATTTTGAAACTTTTTCTACTGAATCACCAATCTGTCTGTCGTTAACATTGCGTTTATTAATAGCTTTACGCATTCGAAATTTCGGTCATATCAAAAGGGGTAGTGCCACGAAGCCCGATATTGGCTCTAATTATGAACAGCGTACTTCATATAATTTTGTAACTGTGATTTGACATTTTGAAACGTTTTCTACTGAATCACAAATCTGTCTTTCGTAAACATTGCTTTTACTAATAGCTTTAAGCTCTTTGAAAACACCCAAATAGGTCATATTCCGCAAAATTGATGCAAAAACCACATACTTCTTTTAAATTAGCAATGGCCGCATGCATTAACTAAGATGAAAAATTTATATTTGAAATATTATCATTATATCCTTTTGAAAGGACCTGTTAAGATAAGGGCCCTATTTAGCCCTCAATCTCGTGACTTATTTCTTCTTCATGGCGAATCGTACACAGAAAAACATTAATCATTACTGAAATATAATGTATTTGCAGACTTTTTACATGTTTTACATTTTGTTAAAGAAACCTTAAGATTCTAAAATTAAGGTCGAAAGAGGTAGGGGTGCACGGATAGAAAAACCCTATAATATCGATAAAAAAACGTAGAAATTTTAGAATATTTTACCAAAAATGGATAAATATAAGTTAAAAGACATCAAATATGTCTACATTGTGTATCAGAAATAGATCTCGAACGTTCCATCTCCTTTAATCGGTAAATAATGCAATCCGGAACTTAAAATACGGTCTCATTTTGTATTCAATGGCTACAATGTAAGCCTATTAGCACGAAATACACATTGGCGGAGAAATGAACATCATTCTTGCTTATTTCATTCCTAATTCTTGTATATTTCATTCAGTCATATTTAGGTTACATTTTTTGATGGATTAAAGAGGAAAATAGTCAAATGTGTTATATTTTATGGTCGAAAAGGTCGATTCTTAAAAAATGCACCCCCCTTTCCATTTTTTGTTTTTCATCTATGAGGTAGTGTTCCCCCCGGAGATACAGAACCCCACTTTGCCAAAAACATTGTATCATTGATATACTTCTCCAGTAAAAGTGGCTTTCTGTATATCCGGGGGGAACAATGTTCAAAAAAACTTTTCCGTTTTCTATTGATTTCTATGAGAAAAAGAGAAGTTTTGACCCCAAAATTAGCAATAATATGCAAAACAGATAAAAATTTACTTCATATTCTGATGGTATGCAGTATAAGTATACATTTTACATAAAAAAGTTCTTGGAATTTCAATTTTCAAAATTCCACTTTTCAGGGCTGATTTTACGCCTTATCTTAACAGCTCCTTATAATTAACATCAAAGAAGTACCTAACAGTTATTCAGTCTCAAAGTCGAGAAGGCATGGCCAAATCGTGGGAATTCCCATCGAAACTGTTGTGAACCCCGGAATGAACAATACTCCAAAGTGAGACTTTGTGCCCGGGGAGAGTCAGCGTCTCATGATAGCATGAAACACCCGTCGCAACAGTTCCGTGGTAACCTGTCAAATTCGGTGATTTTCTCCGATGTACATTTTGATGTACATTTCAGGTAAGTATGTCTTGTTTGGTGATGACTACAGCCATTCAATCACAATGTAGAATGTCACTGATCATTCTGGAAAGGGGGATCTGATGTGATTTTATTATATCCCCGTAGCGACCGAAGAACTTCCTCAATGATGATTTCAGCCGTTGTGTGATATAACCCTGAACAAGTAGCTTACTAGCAAGCTTTCTGGCTCTAACGATGAAATTTTCATATCTTGAACATACCCTGACGTACCGTATCAGCTGCGAAACAAAAACGCCATAAGCAGGAGAAGACGGAATGTTGCTACTCATGAAAGGGTAATTAGTTATGTGGAAGCTGAAATCGTCACGCTTCTTATACAAAGAGGTGTTCAAATTGCTGTTTGCGTCGAAAGATACAGGTATATCCGATAACGAAGCGGATCTGTCTCTCTGTTGTTTCCTTAATCTCTAGTTCATGAGGATAGACTTCATGTAGATGGTCCTTCAATATCGGATTATTGATGAACAAGACGTCATCTATGTATCTGAAGGTAAAATTGAACTGAGATGCGAGGTGCTTTCGCCCAGTCGAGAGCAAGGTCTGGATGAAGTCTGCTTCGTATAAATAAATAAATAAGTCCGCACGCAGTGGAGCGCAATTGGTACCCATGGGGATTCCGACTACCTGCTGGAAATAGTTCCTCCGAACACAACAAAAAATGTTGTCAATCAACAACTCAAGCATCCGAAAGATATCGTTTTCGGTATACTTTATTTGTTTGAATGTTGTTCTACATGAAAATGGCATGAAACATGAAAGAGATATGCATTTTATTTTTGAGTCATAAACTTGAGATTTTCAAGCAGTTACAAATATTTAAATAGAATAATTGGACAGCATACGAACCCTATAAGAAAACCGTTTTCTAGAAAATCGCCAATTCCAAAAGTTTACATAAAATTCATGTGAAACGAGCACGAACATAAAATTTACATACATGTTTAACATCAAATCCATGTGAAGTTTCTGACATGAATTTCATAATAATTCAATTTTCATATGAAATAAACATCATGCTAATTTCATATGAATATCATTTTGGGCACACTTGGCTGTGAAGACATCTTTATCCAACTATGTTTCCTTCGTTCAAGCATTCACTTGACGGACTACAAGTGTTATTGAGGTAGTCAAAATTCGACCAAAAGGGTAGGCGTCTTGATTTTGGATGGTATCCAACAGATGTTCTTTCACGAATATGAATAAAATGTTCGGATGTCGACAAAAACCTGACAAACGGGTCAAGCCTGAAAAACAAACAAACATAAAATATCTGAATTATGATGAAAAATCCTCTATTTTAAGGAATGTCCCATAATAAACTCACAAAAAGATATTGCATTTCGAATTTTTGCTAGACACTATTTTGATACAATGCTAAATATACTATGTTTAAATTGTTTCTTATTGAGCAATTACATTGTTTCTAATTGAGAAATTTCAACGAAGTTTTTGTCGTTTTTATTTTCAAGCTTACTACGACTTTGCCTCTTTTTTTTTGTTGAATCCGAGTTAATACTTTTTTCTACATTACCATCTAAATTCCTGTTCTTTTCTGTACTTTTCATTTTGAAGTTAATTCTTACATCTTGGGATTCTTAGCGAATCCCGTCCAGAAAGACATCACATATTCCGACACCTTCCTGTCTGTATCTGACCACGATGTTTGATATGTGTACCATGTCTGAGGACACGTGTCTTTGGGATTTCCGGGACAAGGTAGAGTATTGAAGAAGGGCGATCCAAACAAATAGTACAACTCGGCGGCATGTATTATTCCTGAAAAAAATATTTGTTTTTTTTTTCTATTTTGTACACAAATTTATTTATAAAAAGATTGGGGATACATTGTTTTTATTTTTTAGCCTGTCTGTTCTGTAAGCCTGTTTGGACACATTATCTGTTTAAATGTGAAACTCTCCTTTCGACACAAAGGTTTGATACCGCGCTTGAACATAGCCTACAAACAAATAATAGCTAACGAAAGGGATCGGGCGCATTGCGTTTCCTAAAACCATCTATCCTGTTAATAACACACTTCGTTCAACAGAATAAGATAAGACCGAGGGAGATTTCAATATTTGTTGTGGTCTTTTGAACTTTTTTCCATGTCCATAGTTGTAGCAGCTACAGACTTCTTAACGGATTCGAAAATTCGAAAGTACCTTTTCCAATAACCCTGTACGTAATTTCCGTTGTTAGCGTTGACAGGAGTTTTTTCTCACGATTAATTTCATGTACAGGATCTCTAAAAAGGGTTCCATCTGAGCTAACCACTTGATGATGAACCATTTCTTAATAGTACGGTGACCAAGGGTATGAAAAATTCATTTTAATTGACATTCAAGGTACATGGCTAATAAATACATGTAATAAAAGTTTAAAGCATTGTCTTTCATATGTAAGGTGTCGTAAGAATTGAATTAGGTGCGAAAGTGGTGTTTTGGGGGAAAACATGATTTTTGTAAAGGAAAATCACTGGAAACGGGAAAATATCTACAAAATATTTATGTCTTAAAATTTGGAAGGTTAGAATATATGAAAATGTTGTGTTTGAAATGCTTTTTCTAATTTTATATAAATCAATATTCTTCTCTAAGTAGATATTTGTGTTTTGGGCCAATAAATTTGATTTTTCACGAAAATTTGATAAACTTGAAAGTAAGTTTCAGACGTAGTCGTCTCCCCATATCATTATGCAACCCCTCAATGATAATTTTATGATCTAAAAAATAAATAAAAGGTATGCACTTTCTGTTAATACAATTTTTGTTTTATATTTCTTTGCAAAATATGCCAAATTTGAAACTTTTTATTCAAACTAGCTTTTTGAAATCGGTGATTCATTCATACCTAGCAAGCGCTTCAACAGTGAGTTGTGCTTGAATGCATGTTCCAGTCTTCATAAATGTCTTTGATTTTAGTATTTTGTCAATATATAACATAAATACATTTATGTTTGTTCATTTCAAATTTGGGGAAAACACTTTTTTCATACCAAAATAACAAAATTCTTGGTATTTTTGTAAAACATTCAAAATCTTTCAGCTTGTACCGGAATAAATTTTTTCTATATAATTCCACATATTTGTGGTGAAATAGGCGCCTTGTATTACCAAAAGTGATTGAAATTACCTTATATTTTGGTCAAAAGAGTGTCTCGTACCATCAAGTGGTAAAAGTATCAATAGAAGTAAGGATGTTATCACTTGCGGTTGTCATCAGATTAATATACTTTAAAAAACGGAATATTCGATTGATTTTGATATTGCCTAAAAATTTGCTTTTTTCACAGCAATAGTTTGATTTGTTAGAAGGTTTTGCAGTGATGAAGAAATCATACAAAATTCGCAAATCTGGAGAGGTTTATTCCTAATTGCTCGATAGAACCGATTTTTGGTTTATAATTCAAAGGTTGATGCTTCGATGTCATTATTTCATTTTTTAAGTTTATCATTTTAAAATCAGTCGTACATTTTGAGGATTTTGAATACTGAAGAATGGTGGATGATATTCTGTCATAGACCATTTGAACCATCCAACCAAAGATTGTACTCTATATCTTCCAAAATGGAAGTAACCGGATGTGACAGTTCTACCGAATTGAAGCGACGGGTGTTGCATGCAAGCAGGAGATGCTTACTCTTCCTGGGCACCTGGTCTCGCTCTCATATCGGGAGTTCGCTTCTTTTCATATGGTGGAGATTTTTGTTTTTGTTTGTTTTGGTTCCTATTTTATCCTGATTTTGTATGCCTTCGGTTTCTGATTTTCTGAATTATCGATTTTGTACTGTAGACAGGGATATGGTCATTATCCATATTTGTCATTTCGCTAGGACCGTTGGAGTAACTACGTTTTTAGAAGAAAGGAGGGGATCTCCAAAAACACTCGGTTGCAGCACCAACAGCAAAACCCCAAAACACGCACTGCAAAAACACAAAGCAGACACGCACAGAATGGGACGGAAAAATACCGGACATAGTAGTTTCTATCGGGCTAGGACATAATAGTTTCTATCGGGCTAGGATGGTTTGTTTGTATCTAAGCGGAGATACAGGCCGTCTGTTTTCAAGCTGGACTTTTTTACCGGTAATTTGTTAAAAGAGACAAGATTTTTTAAAATCTATAAATAACTATACTTACACATATTACTTTAAGAGAGGAGAGGATCTCCAACAAAACTCGGTTGCAGCACCAACAGCAACACACAAAACGCCCCAAGAGAAAACACAGAGAAGACACATACAGCAAGAGACAAGGAACAGCAAACGAGACATCAAACATCGAACATAAAAGACAACACATCAACCAACGAGACCCATGGGCAGCCGACTTGAATAACAGTTTCTTCAACGCATTCGAAATTCCTATGATCAAAAACTTGTTGAAATTTTTAAAACCTGCGTCCTTTAGCATCATATCCCATCCATCCTGCTACGTCTTTCAGTACATTTTTGGACGTAACGTTCATACTTTTTGGCCATATTACATTGTTTAGATTGAGGATCACGGGCAGTTAAGTACCCGAAACGTGCATGTCTGGTCAATGCTGCAAATTTATCTGTTCTTTAATGATGCTATTGAATTTGAAGAAGTTTTACATTTGTATCGATGACTTTCATCTCATTTAAACCGACTCTTGAGTACAAATTGCGAAACTTGTTCGAAGACTTTTTATACCGATATCTCTTACTGACATCTCTGTATTCAGATTGAACCTAGTTGTGAATCGTTTACAAATTAAAGAAAACAAGCATGACATGTTTACACTTTCTATGCACCTGGTATCACTCTACTGAAAATTTTTCATTCACTTTAATGATGTCGACATTTTCTTTATACCTATGGAATGTTGGTTTTCGATAATTGTGTTATAAACTTCTATCATTCACACTTTGAAAATCTATAATATTGATAGAAAAAATATGTAGAATTTTTCCTATCCTTGTATTATTAGTCCTACACAACCCTTTAAACCTATTAAAATAGTCGATATTCTGAACTTGTTTCCAACAGAATCAAATTATAAATATTAAGGACTGAAATAATTAGCATTTTTGATTACAGAAAAAAATGCATATTCGGAATTAGTTTTAAACTTATCATATACGATTTTTTTCATTATTTTATAAAGTTTCTTCGACTGAAATGCAAAATCTATTCGATTTTAATAGTTTATTCAATTTATCTTACTGCTTTTTGATGTTTTTATGAAAAAGTTAGATTTTTCCATGAAAATGCAAAATTTAACAATTTCAATTAATATACATGGTATTATAATCAATTTTAACCAAAAAGTAAATTCCTTCCCTTAATTATCCGAAATAAAAGGTTAATATTTTAACTTCGAGAAAATTATAATAATTCTCCACTTCAACGAACAAGGTTTCAATTTTGAAAAAAATTCCAAGTTTGATTTTTTTAAAAAGAAAATGAAAAAAACCATGTCTGTTGAAAGTAGGCATTGTAATTATTTCAATTATATTAAGTTGCTTTGCATGAGAGAATTAAGGAGCTGAACCTAATGGATACCATCCAACTTTTTTTCTCCTCACATTTTGCAGAAGAATAAACTTTTGGACCTAAAAATACGCATTCTGTATCGAAGTTGACTTTGAATGTTAATGTAAAAGAAAGATACTTCCAATTACATCACATTTACATTAATCTATTCCTTTTTATTTACATGTATTCCCCCAAAATTGTAGACGTTTTTCCCGTTTTCATAGTTTGTCTACACAGGGATATGGTTATTATCCATATTTGTCATTGCCAATATAGGAAATTTTGCCCCAAAACACCACTTTTGCACCTGTTAATTATCTTTCAACATATTACATATTGAAGGAGAATATATAGGCTTTGATTTCATACATCAAATGTCTATGTACCTCGAATGTAAATCAAATTTTCTTACTAGAACACATTCACGTTGGTACTTGGTCTCTCCCTTTTTAATCGGAGGTGTCGATATTTAATCACTCATTTTGATAATTTTTAAAAAGTTAATTAAAGAAGTATAATTGCCTTTTGGAAGGGCAGGGTTGGAGGCTGTTTTTAAAATTATGGATTATACTTAAGTTGCTACATGTCGGACCACAGAGCGAAATATATAAGAAAATTAATCTGACTTTTTCTCTAAATTTGCCAAAAAATGAATGTTTTTGTCTAAAAATACTTGCTTCAGTTCTGATATTGAAATTGAGTGTTTCTAAAATTGAAAGATAATTCCAATCACGACACTTCAACATTTTTTCTTAATTTTTACATTTATTCCCAAAAGAATTGTAGGCTTTTTCCTATTTTTAGTGTTTTTCTGCTTGATTGGACGGTTTTGCCATAAAACGCAACTTTCGCACCAGAGTTTTTTCTTACGACACATTACATTTTTAAGAGGAATCTTTAAGCTTTAATTTGAGATGATTTCTAGCCATGTACATTGAGTGTCAATTAAAGTCGAAAACTAGAGCTCTTTTTGACACTTGGTCACCCTACTATAATAGGTGTGGAACATTTCCCATACGAATTATGATGTATGTTAGACAACTTGTGCCTAATCAATTACAATGTATATATTTCAATGCATCAAACATGTTTAATCTAATCTAATGTAAAGTACTGTTCCGATAAACAAGCAATATGCTCATTTTGTTTTTTGACTGTTACATATTGCATTGTGTAAAATAGTGCTTCTTTTTAATATTACAATAGAAAATGGACATAACTATACATGTCTTGTATTTTTCCTTCAATTTTGATCTTAATATTGAATAACACAGAAGAATAATTTGAAAAGGTCTATTACGGAAACGTTACCCATCCATTTTGGCTCCGGATAATGAACAGATCTGAAGTCAAACTCGTATAGAATAGTAAAGACACCAGCGTCTGCATACTTTCTTGCCATCAGGATATGAGGAATAATGTAACCATAATCAGACTTCATCTGAAATAGATGACGTTAGAATAAAAGCATTATAAAGGCGATCGCAATTTCAAATTTTTGTAATTGTTCATAAAAAGAGAATTAGTTAAATTCAAGAAGGAAGAGATCTCTAACCTTAAAAGTAGCACTGAAAGACATTGAGGGGACATTATGATTGACAACACGAAATAACGATATCCATGGCATGTTCAGATGAAATAGAATCTACTATACCTTAAAGGTGTACAATGATTGACATTCAAGGCAAGGGCATAATGTGCGTATTGTACTTTATAATTTCCTTCATACAAGTAATTCAAATACTGTCAACGTGGACATCTTCGTCCTTCTTGCGATTGTATCGTTATCGCTGAAAAAACTACGCATGAAAATTCTCAGCAGTATTCAAGAAAAGGGAAGACTCCTCACCTCGCCAAAATTACCCTCACGCGTATTGCTTTGATTGCAATATCGCAAAAATTTCACCCAGCAAAAAAAAAAAAACCCCAACGTTTTTAGTATTCTGTATCTAGTTTTACCATAAGGTATTCAATGGGTAATGAGAAGTAATTGTGAGACCCATTTATGGAATCATGATACCTATAGTCACTGCATAGTTATAATATAAAAAATTCGATGATGATTTTTGACCACTTTAGATATTGAAAAAATAGGTTGCATAAAGAGTTATGCGCCCTTAGAGTTTACATTGAACCTTATGGGAAAATGTTATTTTTTCTGAAAAATTTCAAATGATGATGGGCTTTAAAATATCGATTGATCAATATAAACATCAAAGAAGTACCGATCACTTACTTAGTCTCAAAAGTGAAAAGGCAAGGCAAAAATCATTAGATTTTCCATAGGAACGGCTGCGAACCCCGGAATGAACAACATTCCGAAGTGAGACCAAGTGCCCGGAAAGGGTCAGCGTCTCCTGATTGCATGCACCATCCGTCGCAACAGCTTCATGGAAGCCTGTCAAAAAATTCCAAAAACTTTTTAAAAAATTCAAAACTTGTCAACAGCTCCATGGAAACATGTCAAAAAATTCTAAAAATAAAATTGTGCTGTCAAATTTCACTGGAAAGTCAAAGGTTCACCAATTATTTGTTCTGCAATTCATTATTTTCGATATTTTCATCAAGGGGAGATACATGTAACTCCTAAACATGACCCCATTCAAAATATTTCTTTTTTCAATATCTATTGGGATAGTATAAATGTTTTAAAATATCGTATGACACAGAAAAATATTGAATGAAGAAAACACCTAATGTCAATGTTTTGACATGATTTCTTTCATTACCCATCGAATACCTTAAATGAATATTTTGGAGCAATTTTCTCCATTGGTTCAAATTCTTATGGTCTTCGACAATGTCTTTTTCAAGTGCCGACGTATATATGATCAATTTTAAGCCTTGATCATCAATCTGAACTTCTGAATTCCAGTTAAAACCTGTATTTACAGACATTTCCATCATCTTTACCTCCATAAAAAGTGATAAATATTTCTCCTCATTCGCATAAACATCTTTGTATTCACACAACACGGCCTTGTCTACAGCTGCACTATTCCTAAACCTGCTACTCCAATATCCCATTAGCTGTCTATAGTGGTCAGCAGTATACCCGACTCCGTTATCAAAGTTCGTCGGAATCTCGTCTGCTGACTCGTTTGGCACGAAGCCCGTGAGGACCGAGATGTTGTGGTTGTAGTCACCTTTATGGAGTAAGTTCTCGGGTAAATCAGTGATGAAATAGCCATCCACTCTTGGGGCGAAGGCGGCAATCATTGGTGGTCCCTGAAGATAAAGTTATGTTTTTTTAACAATAGAAGACAACAAGCCTTAAAGATTTGAATAAGAAAGAAGAATCGAATTTACACATGAAAACCGGACCTTAATTTTTTTAAAAAGAAATATATATCAAAGGAGAGGAGGGTATATCAAACAAGACTCGGTTTAAGTACCCACTACATAATAGTTAGCGCCAGTGGCGTAGTGGTTAGCGCAGGTGGACTACGAACTCATGGGCTGTGGATTCGAATCCTACCGTCGCCGATACATTGTTAACCATTGCAACCTTGGACATGTTACTTACACTACGTTGCACTCGCTCCACCCAGGAATAAAGCGAATACCTGGCACATGAGACAAGCCTGTAATAGTGAATGAAAAGTTTTGGTGCACATAAACGGCAGTTCTGCTTGTATACTCCCAAGAGAGTTGAGAATGCACTGGAATGTACAGGTACTCGCCAGGGTGGTAATTGTAGAAGTCGCGTAAGGCTCAGGAGAACGACACTATAAACCCTACCTTTTAATGTAAAAACACTCCAAGTGAAAACAAAGAGAAGATACACACAGCAAGACGCAAAAAGGACAAGGAACACTTAATACGACATACAAACACCAAACACAAAAGACTACAAATAACGCAAGAGGAGCAATTAACATGAACCCGAATAACGACTTCTAAAATAAATTGTTTGATGCTTAGAAATACTTACTGCTATGTATGTTTCGGCAATCTCCTGTGCCGATTTGTTTCTCAGGCATGCAACGGTGGCACTGGATGATGTAAATTGACATTGCAGTTTTGATGCAAGTTCATCGGCATATGTTTTAATGGAGAAAGGAGGTCGGTAGATTGACCAGGGACTTAGCGCACAACCACTTTGAGGTATAACCGATCGAAATAGGCCTGTCAAAATAAAGAGCATACAACAAAATCAAGGATTCTTATTAGTAAAACACAGCATGATCGTGGTTTTTTTTATATACATTGTATAAATTTATAGACTGTTTCAATATGTTTATCAAGTTGATAGTAACTTGTACAAGTTGGCATGTGTCAGCACCTCATTTATGAAAAGGTTCACTTAACATTCAAGATTCTGCAGCCAAGGACAACAACAAAGAAAGGAATGGGGAAATTCACTGCATTCCCTACTTACATGATTTAAGAAAGAATAAATTTAAAGGAAAGAAAAGTAAAACATATGATATAGGATCTTCATTGATCACAAACCTCTAGACAAAGGGGAGAATGTATGCAATGACACACTGCCCCCTCCTGCACTCTGTCCAAAAATAGTAACTTTAGCTGCATTTCCTCCAAATGATTCTATGTTTTGTTGTATCCATTCCAGTGCCAGAACCTGATCCAAAAGCCCTTGATTACCTGTAGCTTCATTGTCGTCGGTTGACAGAAAACCTATTTTTAAGGTTTGATTTTCAAAATTTAGGGTAATTATCCATAAAAAACATACGCAAACATTCATAGCAATTTATCTGCAAAATTTGACAATTCCTTGATTCACAACGTAACAGATATTGATGATAAAACATACCAAGGGCCCCAAGTCTGTAATTCATTGTGACCACTACAACTCCCTTCTGACTGAGTACTCGGCCGTCATATTCTGTGCCTGAACCGAATTTATAAGATCCTCCATGTATCCATACCATGACAGGGTATTTTGTACCTGGACTCGTCAGATTCTGCGGAAAGAAATTATTTTTCTTTACGAAGAAAAACGAGGTTATCCAATGCTCCTGTGAACGCATCCCAAAATGTGCCGTACCATATATCCATATTTCGAGTGATGAATCCTCAGTAGAAGTACATTAATCTAAAACGATTCAACTAGACAAAGTAAACTGTTATAATAGACGTTTAGGTTTTTCGACTTTAAATTTTGATTGATATCGTACTAATATCTGACATTTAGTTAACCAATATTAATCATTCTATCTCTTTTATATAGATGTCCTGTTTGTTACATTAAGATAAGCATTACAGTATGTCTTCCTGTGAATCATTAATGTAATTTCCGTATGCATTTTCGTATATCTATGTATGCTTTTGGGGTTGAAGACCTCCAAATTTGACAGTACTGTGGGCATAAACTATATTTCTTTATAATTTGTTATCACACGATATTTTCCTTTTGTTCATCTATAATGGACAGTTTATTAATATGATATCATTTTTGAAAGGTTGTCGTTAGACCCATGTATTCTTAAAATTAGTTATTGCCTGCTACGTTGCTGTAATAAAAATGACTTGTCAGATACTTTTTTCAATAAATCATTTTACTTTTTCAAATCCTAAAAATTACATTTCGTATGAATCTTTCATTTCTAAACATAATTTTTTTTTCCAAATCTGAAATATTGATATATTTCTTGTACAGAGTCTTACCGTTGGACTGTATATATTCAGGTACAAGCAATCTTCGTCAAATCTATCATAGTTATTACCAAGGCTGTACCTAGACAAAATAATCAAATCGTCTTAGAAAGGAAGAGAAGAGTAAGATGTTTTCCATATATGTCACATTTAGCAAGTTTACAAAAAGAAGGGAGGAGATCTCCAACAAGACCCCGTTGCAGCATCAACAGTAAAACGCCAAAACACCCGATGCAAAAACACAAAAGACGAGTACAGCAAAATCAAAACACAAAAGACGAGTACACCAAAATCTTCATAAGAGAAAGGAGGGGATCTCCATCAACAGCAGGTTGCAGCACCCACAGCAAAACTCTAAAACACCCAATGCAAAAACACAGACACCCACAGAAAGAGACGCAAAAGGGACAAGGAACACCAACTCAGACCATTGAAACATGAAACAGAAAAGACAACACATAAACCAACGATACCAAATGGCAACCGTTGTCGACTTTGGACGGTCATCTGCTACGCAAGAAGAAGAAGTTGTGGCAATCCGGACTACGTGCACACAACCCTCTTACTTTTCCGAAAACCCAGAAGTATCGAAGTATAATCGTCATTTTTACAGAAGTAAACATCATTTCATGGTAAAATAATACATTTAATGAGTAAATACCTCCGGAGAAACGACTTTGGTTGTGGACAAGATGCTCCAAATTTCAATGCTTTTAAAACTGTCGGTTTCCATGGTACCTTTTCAACTGGTTTGGCAAACCTTAGATTTCCAACCGGTGGTTCTGCATATGGTATGCCAAGAAAAATCCTCAAGTGTTCACCTTTAGTGTTTGATGAAATAGAGTATCCCTGGACATCACCAAGCTTTGTCCTTACAGATACTAGTGTATCTGTGCATATTGCATATTTGATAATTATGACAAAGAAGATTATACATTCAGCTATTGAATTATTCATTGTTAACATACATATAGGTTGTTGATCATGCCAGTGATAAGGAATACAAAAATGGGTCATTCTACGATGTACACCTGTAAACGTTACTGTAACATGATACACGTATTAGACAAACGAACAAGAGAGAGGAGTGATTTCCAACAAGACTGGGTTACAGTTCCCACAGCAAAACATCCAACGCTAAAACACAGAATAGACAAACATTAAAAGGGGTAAAGAAGGAACACCATTTACGACATCAAAATCTAAATTCAAAAACAAAACTAGACTGCGCAACGGAAATATACTTGGCTTGTCTGAAAATCACTTCGGCATTTTATATGTACCACTGATGAGGATTTACTAACCGAAGTACGTGTCTGATAAAAAAAAATTGGTTTGAAATTTTCTTCAAGGCAAAGAGTTTGAACACTTCCGTTTTATAGTTGTTATCGTTGCTGTTTGCATAAGTTGCTCTTTGTAGTCAATGGAATGAATGTGTTGTTTTTGTTCGTCTTGTTTAATTGTTCCCTGCATTAGCTGTTCTTTCAATGAAGTTTGAAAACGTCCATTATCAAACCACTAAACACAAAAGACTACACACAAACAAATGGAGAATTCGAGTCGACTAAGGAAGGCAATCTGTGGATTACGAGCTCACAACCATCCCATTTGTACGGTTACCCAGTGATTTGAAGAATGCACAATTGTTGTGTATACACGCCTCCTTACAATTAGATGTCAGGGAAAACACCACAAAAAAAGGGGCCCAAGTTACACAGATAAATGTAAACGGATACAAAAATACTGTACATGTGAAAAGCAGTCCGTGTTCTGCCAGCTGGAGCGAGCTCATGTATATTACCCTATGAGTCGGACCAACAATCGGTGAGGATAGGCAGTCGGGACATAATCCTTTCTAACGGGCTTAGAAGGGTCCTTCATGGAGTCCCGTCGTCATTGTCATTCAAGAATGTGCTGGTACAAGCTTGTGGATTTGTCAAGAAATTTTTTTTATAAATTGGTTGTAAGAGTAAACGGAATCCATAGTATTGATGTGGAAAAACATATTTCGAAGTTTATTTCGTGACTTTGGCGTGTTAATCAATATACGTCACTCTTCTACTTCTGACAAGTATCCATATATCCAATGTTCGAAGAGTAAGGAAACAAAAGATGCCATTGGCAGACAGGAAATACTTATCCACGGCTCCGAACCTTATTATGCAAATTATATGCATACAATCGGAAGAATCTCGAGTCAAGATTTTACCTTACACACGACGGAAAAGAAAGTCCGTTCCTATTCTAATTTTATAGTAGTCTCGTCTAAAACATTCTCTCGTGGACTTCCGTTCGAAATTTGAACACGTAGAAATGCTTCTTTCATGCAAGTAAACCAACTGTTCAAGAATACAGACACATGGCTCATCTTAAGGTATGTTTTTAAATTGATTTATGTATCACGTGGAACACATATGATGGGATTTTAAATTATTCTTCTTATCAGAAATTCTCGACCTGGGAGTGCTCCATGTTTTCGTGTGAATGAGTTTCATGATTATTTATCGATGTAAGCGAATATCTCACAAATATTTGTTCTTTAAGGCCATTCCTGTCTTTCATTACATCTTCATGAACATCTAAATATAAGTACACACCATGAATTTGAATAAATTTGATGTCAGTGTTAGTTATAATCAGTATCAAATATCAGTTCTGTAGCCTGGTGCTGTAGTGTTGGTGGAAACAGTATTTGAATGGTTTTAAAATTATTTAAAGGGGATGAATTTCAAATCAATTGAATATTTCATTTATTCTTTACAGTAACAACCATAACTGCCAGACAAAAGAAGGAATATACTCTGAGAAAAGTCTTCATGCGCATGTGTGCATCAGATCCAATGAAAGAAAGTGCATCAAAATAGTGGAATGCTTATAGTGCTACTAGTACCATACTTGTAAAGTTGAAGAAATACTGTGGAATATCATATTACAATTGTACTACCATATATGATGTTGGCCACCATACCTGTTACCTGGCCACCATGGTGTGAAAATAATTCACTTGTGAAAGGAGAATGAAGAAAATTGTTCAAGTGCATATTTCTACACGAAAAACATATTTAGTGTGTACATCGACAACATTTTACTTGTGAAACTGTGGTCCAGTATGAAATGAGATTTTGTGTTATAATGTAGAGGAATTCATCATCAATAGAATAGTGAGATCGACAGATGAAACTGTATCACAGCCTCTTGCAGTAAACATGCTGATATAGCACTGAAGGGTAAGTTGTACAACATGTAAAATACATGTTATAATAATTTTGTAAATCTAATAATACAAGTACAAATAACATTGTATCTATTTCATATTTTATACGTGTATCCCTTGTGATTCACCTTAAATGGTAAGTTACATGCTTTCATATTTCATGTGTACATGTGAAACAAGACCTTCTCATGCATACAAAATTTGTGACCTTGACCTTGGAAAATGACCAACTTTTTAAAATCTTACACCATGGCCAGAACTTTTGAATGGTGAGTGATATATAGACATGTGCTTTTGCTGTGTAAATTTCCAATATATACCAAATTGTTGTCTTTGTGACCTTGAACTTGAAGATTGACCTACTTCCCTATTATTTTCTAAAGTAATATTATGCTTTTAAGTGATAGGGCTTTCATATTCTTATATATATTCCTTGTGATAAGGTCTTCGTATTAATACCAAAATTTTGACATTGTGACCTTGACCTTGAATAATGATCAATTTTTGAATAACTTTAACCATGTTACCTGTAACCTTGCCCTTGGTCATAACACGAATTGCAAGTGATAGTGCTATCATATCTTACATGTGTATCCCTTGTGGTAAGGCCTTCACATTAATACCTGAATTTTTACATAGAGACCTTGACCTTGGAGTGTGAAATACTTTTCTACAATATATTTGACAACAAGGGCATTCATGTTCCACAAAATAAAACATGGGTTTAATTTTTCTTTGTCCTAAGCGGGCTCTTACACATGACACCCGTTTTTAGCTCTACTGGTTTTAGTCGAGTATGCGGTACCCCCCTTGTCTGGCGTCCGTCCGTAAACAATTCTTGTGCTCGCAACTCCTGAAAGTGTAAGAGACAGAAATGTAACTCTTTTTGCATAAGACTTGGTCTGTGGTCTAGTTGTGCACATGACATCTTGTTTGAGCCCCTGACTTCCAGGGTCTTAGAAAATGGGTGTGGTCATTTTCTTCTGTATGACTCTATGTAATCTTGTACTCGCAATTTCTCTGACACTAAATGATGGAGACTTTATCCTTCTTGCAATACGATGAGTCTGTATTCAAGTAGTGCACCTGATATTTTGTTTGAGTTCCTGGCCCCCAGTGACTAAGAAAATGGATGTGGCCAATTGGCCATATTAGAATTTACTTGTCATTAAGTGAATTAAAAAACAACCAGGAGAGCTGCAGTCTCGTCAGAGACTTCTGGTTGGGATTGGATCGGGCCTTTCAAATCGGGAAAATTGGCAATACATGTATTTTCTTCAAAATTGAATATGATAGATTTGGTCAATGGATTTAGGATTTTTTACTTTCTCTTTTTTTAGAATTTTCTATGAGGTACATGTACAGTATGTATCAAATTGGGAAAAATTGGTCAATAAATAGGGAAAATGATACTATTTTGCATAATTTGAGAATGGCCGATCGAAAGCCCTGTAATTATATTTGTATGTTAGTACTACTACTGAAACTTTACAATTACATGTCATGTAATTTATATACATGTACATCATTATGATATATACTACTGCTGCATGTTCTGGTAAATGTATGCAAAATTCATTCATTTTAGAGCTTATTTAATAATATTAAATTGAAGTTACTAGTATTAAATTTAATTCATTACATCTTTTACTTTCAGAGTGAGACTGACATCATCTTCTGTACATACATGATGGCTGGACAATAAATTCCTCATTTCTGGGTATCAGATTGAACATCTACCTCATCCTTAAGTTTTACTATAGACACTGGAGAAATCACTGTACTAGTATTTGAATATTGAACATGTTTTGTGCTTACTTTCATGTGCTTACGGGTACATGTACATGTATGTACTAAATGTAGGTTAAATTGCCTCTAAATGCATTGAAAACTTTTTACTTGAGAATAGACCTGCACCTGTTGAATGGGGAAAAAGATTTATTTATTTCATTATTTTCATAGCAACAATTTATGACTTTAAATTCTAGGTACATATAGACTAGACATGTAAATTCATATAAAATATTAATTTCAAAAAGAAATAAGCATATGCTAAATTATAGAGAAAGAAAAATATCCTTTCGCAAGTACAAAAGTATTATGTTGTAAATTGATGATACTATTACACACATATATATATATACATATTGCAGTGATAATGATTCTTCTTTAGTGATTTTCAGAGTTTTGAATAAAATTTACAATTAAACTTAATAAATCTTAAAAAAAACATTGATATTTTATTTTCAAGTTCATTACTCTTCTACACAGTATACATTTGTGTAAGAATATCTAGTAGCCTTGACCTACTTTCCTAATATTTAGGATTTGCTACAACACTGGTCTGGCAAATGATAGATGATATGGTATATGTATGCATTGTGTCCGGAAATTACTTAAGATAGATTTAGATTCAATATGTGACCTTGAAATACACGTTTGACCTTTTCTTGGAATTAAAGAATCTGAACTTGGAGAGTGATGTATATATTGAAGAATTTGAAACATTTAGTATCAGAGAATCCTGACCAAACTGAATCATTGACAGTTGTGAAATGTCTGAGAGTCTATTAGCACGTCTTATGCTGAAGATGCTGGAGAAAGATGTTTTTCCTTTCATTCCTCAGTGAATGCTTGATTTTTCCGCCAGTCATGCAGAAAAATATTTTTGCAAAATATTCCGAGCTGGATTTACAAAAGGCCCCCCCCCCCTTAAAAACCAAATGGTTGTACATGTTTACAAATGCCTATTGGCATATGGACAAGAGAGAAAATCATGCGCATAACCAGGCGTACCATTAGAATGCAGTTGCTCCCACGTCGTTTTGCAAAAAAAAAAAAGAATGAAAGAAACATTAACGTAGAAAACTGCCCTGTACATGAGCAAAATTGATTAGATTCTGAGATTTGCCCCTTGAATATCCACAAGGGCTTCTACCTGGACCAGTACGCTGGCTAAGCGCCTGAAGATGAATGCATATACATAAAATGTATACACTTCGTACGAGTGAGAGGGAAAAAGATTCCCGTATGTTGTACATGCATGTATCTGTTAAAACGGCCAGAAACTATTGAAATTACATTTATTTATATATCGTATTGTGATTCTATGAGATGAAAAAAATATGTTAGTTTGATGTGGTTGGGGGATTCATTTAATATATTGAAATTTATCAAAATTTTGGAAAAAATTCAGAATATAATTACAGGGGACAGGTTTGAGTTAAGAGGGGGCGTGGAATACCTCAAAGCCCTGTAGCAGGTTCTTGGGGGAACCCCACTCCCCAGCGGAAAATTATCTCGCATGATATATAATGTATATAGCGAGCCAGCGAAATTTTTCAATTATCAATTACTTATAGTATATACATGTATCAGAAACAGACCGGTAAAAAAAACATGAAAATAAAGGTTGAGTCGTGGAAGGGGAAACATTGCTTCATTGGCTATTGAGCATGGAATGGACATATTTCTGTATCCCCCCCCCCCCCTGTAAAACACTGTATAACTAATAATATCATGCTTATACCTTCGGAATTTTATTTCAAACCATGATATCGGTTAATATTCTAAATAAAGACAGGGAGCCAGCGAAAACTTCTAAAATTCCATTTCAAACTACCAGAAATTATGTTTACACATACTTGTTTGAGCCCAAGTAATTCCTTATTTTTACGACTTTAGGGGAGTGGGGGGGGGGGGGGGGGGGGGGGGGGCTGCCAATGGATTGGTAGGGAAAAATCAGGATAGAAAGAGTAAACTTTTTAGAGAATTTTAAATGTAGGTGCCACCGTGTGCAACCCCCCCCCCCACTACCCGCGCTATTGAATCGGATGGGGGCTAATACACGAGAAATTATCATTGTTTTCCTGTTATCGAGAAATATAAAATTAAAATCTTATGGGTACAAATGTATGCAAAATTGATAATGTATAGAATCGCTCAGTATTCAATCGAAGCGGGGTAAATGAACCGCAACGATAAACTTTGAAACGAACTATAAAAAGTGAAATTCGTGATTCTTCAGTGCAGTAACGAATTATCCATGGCTTGAATATTTAAATAGCAAAGTTCAAAAAAATTTGAATGACAATAACATTGGGAGCCGTGTTATCTGTCATCATATTTTGGTAGAGGGGATAAAAAATCAATTATCGTCACAAGTTAAGGTCATCCAGATCTAGAGTAATAAAGCTAAAAAGAAGGGAGGAGATCTCCAACAAGACCCCGTGGCAGCATCAACAGTAAAACACCAAAAACACCCGATGCATAAAAACAAAAGACGAGTACAGCACGAGACGGAAAAGAGACACGACATTTAAACATCAAACACAAAAGACTACACATAAACCGACGAAACCAATGGGTAACCGGTGCCGACTTTGGACGGCCATCTGTCACGCAAGTAGCAAATGGTGTGGTTATCCCGGATTACGTGCGCACAACCCTCTCACTTCTCCAATTACCCAGAGGTCTCGAAGAACGTACAGTTGTGGTGTAAAACAACCTCCTCACTGTAAGATGACATCACACAAACAAGACCGCGAAACGCAGAGGCCCCAGAGACACAGATGAATATGTAAATGGATATAAAAAGAGGGCATGCGTAATACAGTCCGTGCTCTGCCGGCTGTAGCGAGCTCATGTATGTAATCACCCGAGGAGTCCGACTGACATTCAGAGAGTACAGGTGGTCGGGGCCCTGTCTTCTCTAAAGAGGTTTGGACAGGGCCCGCCATGGAGTCCCGTCGTCACAGTCAGTCAGAGTGCAAGTCTCAAGGATGCGCTTGTACAAGACTGTAGATTGGTCAAGTACCAAGCCTAGTGTCCGTCTGGTGACATTAGGATCATATCCACGGTATAAAAGGCGTTTGATGATTCTGACGCATTTTCGATGGTTATGCTGCCAACCTTTGATCCTTTTTATTTTGTTTATCATATCACCATAAAAGACAGGTTGTGTAATACCCATAGTAATGTACTCTGTTGCATGTATAGATCCGAATTTTAAAAGAAGTTGACTGTAATTTTTGTAAAATTTCCAGAAAGTCTTAACTAGTTTATGAAAGCGGAAACCTTGACCTAAAAGTTTTTTGGTAATTTGTAAATTTCTACTGTGAAAATCCAAAATATCAGTACATGCTCTAGCGTACCGGATGAGCTGTGATATGTAAATGCCGTATGACGGTAATCTTGGAACATCACCGTCAAGCCAAGGGAAATTTACTATGTTGAATCCAAAATCATCCCTTTTGTCATGTACACTTGTATATAACTTCCCTTAAGACTTGAGAAATGTCAAACAATTGTGACGTGTATATTTCATGTTTTATTCTAGCCTACCTCGACTTTGATAGTATTACACTGGTTGTCTGGAAAGAAAATTTGCCTTATTTCAGATCTGAATTAAAACAAAATCTATGGTGGCCTATTGTTGCCTGAAAAACAAAATTAAATCTGGATCTCAAGCTCTCCTTTGCAGAGTGTATATTTGTTATGTTTGATTCTGCATTTTTCCTGGTTTAATTTGTCAATTGATGATTTCTTAATCTAATTTTTGTAAATATCAAGTTCATCCTGTGCTAGCATTTCTCTATGTCAAAAACTGTCAACAGTGACCTTGAACTTTGACCTTGATCGTATAAAAATAATTCCAAGGAATGCATGTGTCGCCTGTAAAACAAAGCCACACTCAGGAATCCCGTTTTAGGGTGTGGCATCCAAGTGTTACAGACAGATGGACCGATGGACAAAGTGATCCCTAAGTGTTGCTATGCTTTGCAGGCGACACTAAAATGCAATTCACAGATAATGGAATCCTATTAAAATATATTTCAGACTTCTATGGTGTTATGATGCTTTCTGAACAAGTATGACCCCTGACACTCAAAACATCCTCATGGCAAAAAAAAAAAAATGTGCAAGATGTATCAAATTTTCCTTGGCAATAAAAACCAGAAGTCTCTAACGAGACTGTAGCTCTCCTGGTTGTTTTTTAAACATCAATTATCTTTCTTTTTTCATTTAAACCAAAGACCATAGGGAGCAGGTGTTCTAACAAATTATAAGTAGCACAACTAAACAACATATCCATTAACTCATGTAATTCATAATATCCGAGATATAGTATTTCAAAAAGAATGCCACACCTATCTTCCAAGATCATAGGGGCCAGGGGCTACAAGCTCAAATAACCTATCAACGAAACAACAAGACTTAACAAGAATTAACTCTCCATCATTAATAGATTTAGAAGAGAAGAGAGCACAATTATAAAGGAAAAAATTACCACACCCATTTTCTAAGACCCTGGGGGTCTAGGGCTCAAACAAAATATCAGGTGCACAACTAAACCACAGACCCATCATGATTCATATTGCAAAAAGAATTAAGTCTCCATCATCTATACCGTAGTGTCAGAGAAGTTGCGTGCACAATATTACATAGAGTTATATAGGAGAAAATGACCACACCCATTTTCTAAGACCCTGGGGGTCAGGGGCTCAGGTACACAACTAGACCACAGACTCACGATATTGCAAAAAGAATGAAGTTTCAATCATCTATAGTGTCAAAGGAGTTGAGAGAACAAGATTACATAGAGTCATATAGGTGAAAAATACCACACCCATTTTCTAAGACCCTGGGGGTCAGTGGCTCAAACAAAATATCAGGTGCACAACTAGACCACAGACCCATCATATAGCAAAAAGAATGAAGTCTCCATCATTTAAAGTGTCAGAGGAGTTGCGAGCACAAGTTTTACATAGAGTCATATTGGTGAAAATTACCACACCCATTTTCTAAGACCCTGGCCATGGGGGTAAGGGGCTGAAACAAAATATCAGGTGCACATTATGAGCACAGACCCATGATATTGCAAAAAGAATTAAGTCTCCATCATTTATAGTGTCAGAGGAGTTGCGAGCACAAGATTACATAGAGTTATATATATAGGAGAAAATGACCACACCCTTTTTCAAAGACCATGGGGTCAGGGAGTCAAAGAAAATATCAGGTGCTTAACTAGACCACAGACCCATCATATTGCAAAAAGAATTAAGTCTCCATCATTTATAGTGTCAGAGAAGTTGCGAGCACAAGATAACATAGATCGAGTTATATAGGAGAAAATGACCACGCCCATTTTCTAGGACTCTGGGGGTCAGGGGCTCAAACAAAATGTCAGGTGCATAACTAGAACACATACCAAGTGTGATGCAAAAAGAGTTACATTTCTATCTCTTACAGTTTCAGAGGAGTTGCGAGCACAAGAATTGCTTACGGATGGACGGACAGACAGATGGACAGACAGACGGACAGACGCCGGACAACGGGGTATTGCATAAGCTCGACTGGTCTATGACCAGTAGAGCTAAAAATCTTTGCTAGAAAATATAGATTTTAAAAATTTTATTGACTAAATAATAAAACATCATGCATGTATAAGGGAATGGAAAGTATTATAATTATGGAATAACAATAATGACATATAAGTTCTGAAATTGACATTTTTTCAAATCAACAATCAATGTACTGAGGAATAATCATGATAATCTATATCAACATGTAAATGAACATGTAGGTAAATCATAAATGTTCTTCTTCAAATAAAAGTATTGGCACAGTTCTCATGGTTCTTGCACAATAATGTACAATTCAAATGAAAACAAGACTGATGAAATCATTTTCTCCATTTCATTAATTATGAAAACTAGATGAGTACTTCCTGAAGTTGCATCACAGCTCAGAAGCTGACTAACCTGACATTGTACATACACAAACAACAATAGTCTTGTCAAAAGGAATACATATTTGAATACCAATGCCCTATCCATATAGTCTAGGTTTAAGATTTTTTTAAAGTAGGTCAAAGTTCAAGGTCAATAGGTTCAATTTTATGGTCGAATTGAAAGGCTGTGTCATGAGATATATACATGTGATATATGAAAGCCAAAGTCACCAGTCAAAGGTCATAATCTCTAATGAAAGGTCTTGTCATAATGTATTTACATGTGAAATATCATAGCCCTACTCCTTCTATTTTAAGAGATATAGTCCTGATTAAAGTTTTTATAAGTAGGTCAATATAGTCCTGATTAAAGTTTTTATAAGTAGGTCAAAGTCCAATTCCCAAGTCTATGGTCCCAAATGAGGGTCTCGTCACAAGGTATCTACATATTTAAAGCCCTACTCCTTTCCCTTCAAGAGTAACAGTCCAGGTTAAAAAAATGCGAAATATCAAAGCCCAACTCTATATCTATAGTTTTTGAAAAGTAGTTCAATCAAAGGTCAAGGTCACTAGTTCAAAGGTCATGGTCTCAAATGAAAGGTCTTGTTGCAAGGTATCTACACGTAAAATGTCAAAGCCATACTAACTATAGTTCAAGAGATATAGCCCTGGTAAAAGATTTGTCTATGGATAACAACAAAGACAGTGGAATGACATTTATATGTAAATTAGCTCAGTCTCCCGACTTTTGAGCAAGAAAGGAATTTGAAAAGAATATTACTTCACTTTCAAGCAAAACATCAAGGAAATAAATAAATAAAGATTGAAATGCATTTAAAGAATGAATGAAGAATACATAATAAATTACAGTTCACAAAAACATAAAAATTCATAATCATTCTGCTTACATAAACTGTTTTGACATATTCAAATCCACAAATTGAATAGTGACATATAATTTGATCACTTTCATTGCAAGTATTTCTAAATGGAATAATCTGTAAATCAAATATGCAATTATCTATATTACAAGATAACATGAAAACATTAAACATTACCTCTACAGGTATATGATCAAATTTATTTATAATATACATGTATTATCATTCATTGATTAATGACTATGCAACGATGAATTAATAATTTAAGGCACTTTCTATGAAAAGAAATTATTCAAAATCTTAACATATATGTAAAATCAATAGAAGTGAAAATGTACATGTCTCTTTACTACATTTCCACAAAGAAAATTGAATGCTGCACTCCATTGTGTGTACTATAAACAAATACACTGTATCATCCATTTACATAAATCATAATGCACATAGGGGGCTGATTGATAATGTTGTGAGCCTCGTATTGAACGATTTGAATTTTATCAGATATTTTGCATTAATTTTCTGCATAATCCCCTTCAGTATCTATACACTTTTGCCACTGGTTTTCAAGGGCCTTAATACTACTTAAAGAACTCCTTATCTTGATTGGTCAGAGAGCCATCCACTGCAAGTATGACATCATCATCTTACTGAAAGTGGGTGCCAGGAATAGATGCTTTCAGTTTTGGGAATAGATGAGAGTCTGATGGAGCAAGATTAGGTAAATAAGGTGAATGCTCAATCAAATTAAAGCCACAATCACGAATGGCAGCCATGGCAGTGACAAACTTGTGGACAAGAGCATTGTCTTGATGGAACAAAACACCTTTAACTAGCGAGATTTTCGTGGCACTTCAGTTTAATATTTTCCTGTAACTGTGTCAGAAGTGAAACATAGTATATGCTATTGATTGTTTGTCCTTTTTGGAGATAATCTATCAGCAGAATACCTTCCGTGTCCCAGAAAACCGAGGCTCACAATGTATCAATCATCCCTCGTATGTTTAACTTTTCGCTTCTCCCGCTTGTTTATATTGTAAAAATATGTTCCTTTTTTAAAAATATTAATAACATTATTTTTTTCAATTGTAACACCATTGTGATTGACCTATATATGTATGTACATGTAATAATGTAATGTTCATCTCAAAGCTGTCTGCTAACATTACTATTTAAAAAAATTCGAAACTTGAGACTAAATCTTGCAAAACTCAACAATAATATTAATATATTCAAATTTCGTGACCATGTACATTTTGATTTTTTATACTCATAAAAGCTCTAACCAAAGCAATATAAAAGAAATCATGTTTCTCAGGTACTCCCAAACACACAAAGGGGTAGGGCCACGAAGCCCGATATTGGCCCTAATTTTGATAAATTTTGAACATTGTACTTCATATAATTTTTAACTGTTATTTGACATTTTGAAACGTTCTCTACTGAATCACGAATCTACTTTTTGTAAACATTGCTTTTATCAACACCTTTTAGCCCTTTAAAAACACCAAAAAAGGTCGTATTTGGCGAAATTGTTGCAAAAACTCAATATTTCTATTAAATTAGCAATGGCCGCATGCATTAACTATGATGGAAAATTTAATTGTGAAAGATTATCATTATATCCTTTTGTCATAAACGTTTTATCTCAGTTAATGCATGCGGCCACATTGAATTCTACGACAAAAGACAAAATTCCCAGCAATTTTCGCCATATTTTGTCAATAACGCCAAAATGACGTCACTTCATGACGTCATTACAGTTCAATGGCACATTGTTTGGTGATATTATTCTTTTCATGAAAAGCGGTAAACATTCATGTATTTTCATGAGAGATATCAAGTATTCCTCATGAAATTCATTTTAAGAGAACATCAAGGGCTGATTTAGGGGTATCGTGGCCCTACCCCTTTGTCATACATAGACAAGTCATATTCATTTCAACAAATCATTAAGAAAGCATGATTATTCCGTTATTCTCATCTATGTAATGTAAAAGTGTGTCTCTATTTTCAGCATGATGGTACATCTTAATCAACAATCACTCTTATTTGAGAGTATTTAGTTCACAATAAAAAAGTTTACATGCTGATTATGCAATTACATAAAAATTACGCAATTACATAAATCAGAGAATAAGTCAATATCCCTCCCCCTCCACTGCCCTGCCTATACTAAGTCCCTGAAGTTGAGATCAAAAGAATCTTGTATTATATTGTTTGTATAAGAAGAAATAAATTAAATGGAAGAAAACACTATTTACTTGAGAAACAAACAAATTTTGCATGGCTTGACTTAAGTTGCATACACAATAATTCTATGAATCAAATATTTTTGTCAAACATTTCTAACATCCCTGACATTTTGAATGGAATTTGTCTCACTACGAACAGGAGACAATCCACATTGATAAAATGTTCAATTCTGCCATTATAAAGTTTGGATTTCTGTTTGAAGGGTTCAGTCATACTTGTACTATACACTACTTATAGTCTTGTACTTTCACTGTTTTCAAATTGCTGTAGTATTTGCACCTAAAATATAGATTTATAAAAGATAACATACATGTACATTCATATATAAGTCAGAATGAATAAAGAGTACATCAAAGTAAACCTTCACATAATCATGATATAACCTTGACCTACCGACCCTGAATACAATATTAAACTTTTCCCCCTCCAATTCATCCAGCATTCATATGATATCATATACTGTTTGTTTTAAATAAGTTACAGAGATGTTGAGTTATCATCTGAAATCTTTATTTGTGGTCTATTCATCAAAAAAGTGACCTTCATCTTTGACCTCAAAATCCATAGTTATCATCTAAAAACCACGAGTTTAAGTATATTTTTCCTGTGACCAGTGACTTTATGGAAGTCATGCCCATTACAGTTCAAGAATTTAAGCCAAGGTTACTGTTTTTGAAAAGAATGTCAACCTTCAAGGTCAAGGTCACTAGGTCAAATGTCAAGGTCTCAAATGAAAAGTAGTAAAGTCAAGTAATATTTATTTTGAGTCAGTAATATGTACAGTGTAAAAAAAACATAAGCTCTGTAGAATCTATTGACCAACTAGAAAGGAAATTCACACGTGAAGTATTTTAAAAAGCCTCCCTTTTATGTTTCAAGAAATTTAATGAAGTCAAAGTTTTTGAAAAGAAGGTCAACATAAAAGTTCACTAGTCCAAAGGTTTAAAATCTTATAACAAGCATTAAAGGTACAATGTATTTCACAATAGACAAATTGAATGTAGTACTTAGTATTACCTTATCCTTGAGCTGTTGGCAGTGTTGTAAAGCCATTGTCAGTAACATCACACATTCATTCAACCATGAAACTGTACACTCAACCTAGAGTTGGGGAAAAAAGAAAACTAGTTAAGCATTCTGTCAGTGAGAGAATTAATGAAATGACTCCTTTATACTGCATGTACATGTAATGTTAAAGTGGAAATTTTCGCGTGGGGGTAATTCGCAAATCTATTGACATCACGAAAATTTCCCCTGCACGAAAATATTCCAGCTGCATTCTTACAATGGGAAATGCATTTTTATCGAGAAAATTGCCCCCAAGCGTAACGTCTTCATGTTATAATCGCGAAATTTTCCCCCGGCGAAAATAACCATGTTTACAGTATTCAAATAAGAGCCTTTTTATTGCAATATCCTTCATATTTTCCCACATAACATAGACAGATCATAAAATCTGTACTACAAACATACTACTCAGAGTTATTTCCCATTATAAACTAATTGGCATCTCCAAATGGAAACGAGCATAAAACTCAAGGAAAACATGCTTCAAATTCAATATGTACAATGTCATTACGCATTTACAGTAATTTCAGATACACTGCAGTCTTTAAGAGAATGAACTCTGTACAACAAAGACAGATTAGGAAGTTCTTCGTTTTTTTTTACAGTACGTCACAATTCTTACCTGTTGTCTGGCAGTAATGTCAGATTTGTGGGCGTTGGCTCCACTCCCTGTATTTAACTGGTAGACAGATAAGACAAGCTTTGAGGCATGGATATAAAAACTTAAGGCAACATCATTTGGCACTTGAGGGTAGAGGCTTTGCTAAATGTGAAAAGAAAGTCATCAAAGTTAGTTTTAAATGTTAATTAACATGATTAAGGCATCTGGTAATCTATCAATGAACTTCAAGCTAAGCATTCAGATACTTTATAAGGAGAGGAGATAAAACTTTAAGCGCAAACTTCAATGACTTTTGACAATTTCAATAAGATAGAAAAAATTGAATAAATATTCGAAGAAAAGAACAATGCTGTAAAAGTCTGTATTGTCTCTTTCATAAAGAGTCATTTTCCTAGTTATATTTATTCATTTACCTTAAAATGAGTCAATTTTTGTATAAACAAAAGACAAACTCAACTCTTGTAAAATATCGACAAAATAATGGCACAAGAAATCATAGATCCTTTCACAAACAAATTTGATCATCATTTCATTGATATTCAGTGAGCAAAATAGTATTTCTTTTGTTCTATGCATAAGATCTAATTATATTCCAATGACATCACTGGTACATGTGCCATTTTAGTTTTCCCTCCCCCTTTACTCCAGGAATATGCTTCAATTTAATAAAGCAAATGATGTGATAGTGCCATTGGTTTCTTGGACCAAATTGAATGATAAGTGTCTAATGTACTTACCATATTTGAGTTATTTACAAGTTCCTCTATTGACTTCCGTTTTGGGTAAGCCAGACAGGTCCTTCCCTGATTTATATTGTCAATAATTGTGTCCAATAACTGAAAACAAATAGAAATCACCATTTTAAATCCTGGTGTATTTACATTGAATCAAACAACATTCAGATTCTGCAGACAAAAAGCATAGGTGAGTTTAAGGTATCCGGTGTACAATAGAGTCATTTTACATAGTGTTTTAATCATCTCCATTGTAAAGTATGGTAAATTTTATGCCTGGTAAGGTACTATGAACTATATATTTTCTGAAAGGAACTAATGCTCTGAGTACAAAGATAAGACTCCCAGGCCTTCAAAATCAAAGGGGAAAAATTCCTGTACAACTTTATTTTGCATATGTTATATAGAGAAAATAGACAATTTAAATGCTTCATCAGTTATTCCCCTTTGTTTTTCTGGCCCTCAACTTATTATTTCTTAGCAGTGGGCATTATAACCTTTCAGAAAATATATAGTTCATAGTACCTTACCAGGCATGGAAAAACACCCTATTGTACATCAGATACCTTAAAGTACACGGATGATAAATATGTTAAAGTAAAGATTAATGTACATTTAATATACAATTATCGACTTTTGATGAGGCCTACTAGTGGCTATACAGACCTGGTCAGACATTGGTTGACCAAGGTCATATGCAGGGTGAACCAACACTAAACCAGGTCCCTATTGTAATGAGTAGACCAAAATAAAATTTTCAAAATACCTGATCACTTAATAAATGGCATTATTGCCTTGTGCTAATTACAAAATGTACTTCAAAATTGAATTGAATTTTTTACAATTATAACTTGATAGCCCTATATATCCCAATCAAAATTCATCAACATAAAATCAGACAATTTGGCTTTTTAACATGTAAATTATCTCCTTCTTCAAGTTTTTCATCTGATGAACTAAATTCTATATAAAATTTATGGGCAGCTTACATACAAAGTTTGAAGAAAATTGGAAGTGAAGGACACATGTATGGCCCTCCGCTGTGTGGGCCAACCTACTACGATAATTCGGAAGGGTTCCAACCTCTTGAAGAAAATTTCAAACCAATTTTCATGCACTAGACACGTGCTTCAAACACCAAATTCACATCAGTGATACTTCCAATCAAAGTGGATTTTAACAAGCAGCCCAAATTAATTTCACTAGCGCCCTCTTGTGTT
This sequence comes from Pinctada imbricata, assembly GCA_033119305.1. Taxonomy (NCBI): domain Eukaryota; kingdom Metazoa; phylum Mollusca; class Bivalvia; order Pterioida; family Pteriidae; genus Pinctada; species Pinctada imbricata. The sequence continues at coordinate 7,383,187 of VSWD01000013.1, read as the reverse complement.
ATTTTCAGAATTTGAATTTCTGCATTTATTTTACAGAGAAATATCATCCACCCATCCCTAGGTTAACTGTGCTGGGAAAATACAAAACATCACCCACCCAACCCTAGGGTAATTGTGCTGGGAAAATATGAAATCTTTCTACAAAACAGTTGAAGTTTTTATTTCCATAAGATTCTTCAAACTTACATCAAATACCATGTACTTACAATGAGGACTTCCTTAGCAGATGTATATTTTGTGTTCTCACTGTGATTCTGTAGGAGATCTAAGGCATAAAAGAGAAAATTCCCTGCATCCTGAACCTACAATTAATCAAGTTAACTCTCTATGACAAACAGTCATTATTGTTAACAAGGAAACACGAAGTTCCTCAATTCTTTGTATATAATTATTCTCACAATTCCTTTTAAATAACTACATAGAATGTATTGATAGAAAGTACCGCTAGCTTTTACCTCTAATTCAATCAAATAAACTGAAAAGGAAAATAATAAAGATGCTTTTGACAACTTAATACATTTGTAAACTTTGGTATAAATCAAAGCTCTGAAGGAACTGATGGCGAGTTTCGCTTCTTTATTTATGAATGATATCAATATATCTTATGGGATTTAAATATTGGATTTTCTGAGACTGAGTCAGTAAAACTTTGTAAATTGGAAATACATGTAATTTAACACAAAAAACAGGTTCAATGCATGGCACAAAAGTTCCAAGAGTCTTAGACATGTTAGAATTGTAACAGTTGAAATTTGTGAGGATATGTTGATTTCTTTTTTATCTTATTCACTCGATCAAAACATTTTTGGGGTGTAAGCATGTCACAAATTTCAGGTCACATGATGCTTGTGATTGCTATTGGCGAAACTCGCCAAAGAAATCAAATTCAGCACATAAAATGTGTTTTAAAGTAAAAAGTTGTTTACAGTACTTCTAAGGTCCTTAAAAATTCTTGTATACATTTGAACCCAGATCTTAAGAATTTGTTAATTTTTAAGGACATTTTGTACATGTACTTAAATGATATGGATTTTGCTACTGAAGCAATCTTCGTTGTGTCCATTCACAATGGTTACGACACAACTTATAAAATATATAATTCTAATATGACTTGAAATTTTCTCCCTTCATGAGCTGGTGTAAAACCTCAAACAAACTTCTAGTCTACTAAGCTCCGCCCATTGTCATCTGCAGAACAATATTAGAATAGAAATAACAACTAGTTAGCTGCTCGGTGATAATTTGATTGCTTCATTGGACTGAGGGAATTATTGGACAAATAATTAAGGCCAGCTAGCTGTCATTTCTTCAACAAATAGCACCAATAGTACATGACAGACAAATATGAATATGTACAATATTGAATGATAAAATCTTACCTGCTGAAGTTTCCAATGTCTATTTGCTATAGATGTCCTGAACACATGGTGGTCTTTGCCTTGTTTGTGTTTAAAGCTTATATCCTATTAAAGACAAGACATGTCTTATGAATAATTCTACCATTACTTGAGCATGTTGAGATTTTCTCCCTATATGTACTATAGAACTCGCCTGGCGCAAAATCTCCAACAAACTTCCAGTTCGCTAAGCTCTGCCCATTCACATGCCATAGATCTCGTGCAGAACAATATTAGATTAGAAATAACCAGAAGTCTCTGACGAGACTGTAGCTCTCCTGGTTGTTTTTCTAAAACATCAATTTCCTTTCCTTTTTTTTTTTAATCCAAGACCATAGGGAGCAGGCGCTCTAACAAATTATAAGTAGCATGACAAAACTACATATCCATTATACTGCAACTATAATAGCACTCATTTAATTCATAATATCCAAGATAAAGTATTTCTAAAAAGAATGTCACACCCATTTTCCAAGATCCTAGGGGCCAAGGACTGCTAGCTCAAATGAACTACCAATGACACATCAAGACTTGGATAAAGAATTAACTCCCCATCATAAATAGCTTTAAACGAGAAGAGAGCACAACTATATAGGAAAAATTACCAAACCCATTTTCAAAGACCCTAGGGGTATAAGGCTAAAACAAAATATCAGGTGCACATCTATGCCACAGACCAATCATTGCAAAAAGAATTAATTCTACATCATTTATAGTGTCAGAGGAGTTGCAAGCAAAAGATTACATTTATTTATACAGGAAAAATGACCACACCCATTTCTGAGACCCTAAGGGTCAGGGGCTAAAACATGAAAACAGGTGCACAACTAGACCAGAGACCCATAATATTGCAATAAGAATTTAGTCAGAGGAGTTGTGAGCACAAGATTACATAGAGTTATACAGGAGAAAATGACCATACCCATTTCTATGACCCTGGGGGTCAGGGGCTCAAACAAAATATCAGCACAACCAGACCACAGACCCATCACATTGCAGAAAGAATTAAGTCTCCATCATTTATAGTGTCAGAGGAGTTGCGAGTACAAGATTACATAGAGTTGTATAGGAGAAAATGACCACACCAATTTCTAAGACCCTGGGGGTCAGGGGCTCAAACAAAATATCAGGTGCACATCAAGATCACAGACCCATCATACTGCAAAAAGAATTAAGTCTTCATCATTTATATTGTCAGAGGAGTTGCAAGCACAGATTATATAGAGTTATATAGGAGAAAATGACCACACCCATTTCTAAGACCCTGGGGGTCAGGGGCTCAAACAAAATATCAGGTGCACAATGAGACTACAGACCCATCATATTGCAAAAAGAATTAAGTCTCCATCATTTATAAAGTCAGAGGAGTTGCGAACACAAGATGACATAGAGTTATATAGGAGAAAATGACCACACCCATTTCTAAGACCCTGGGGGTCAGGGGGCTCAAACAAAATATCAGGTGCATAACAAGACCACAGACCCATCATATTGCAAAATGATTTAAGTCTCCATCATTTATAGTGTCAGAGGAGTTGCGAACACAAGATAACATAAGAGATATATAGGAGAAAATGACCACACCCATTTCTTAGACCCTGGGAGTGAGGGGGCTCAAACAAAATATCAGGTGCACAACTAGACTACAGACCCATCATATTGCAAAAAGAATTAAGTCTCCATCATTTATAGTGTCAGAGGAGTTGCGAGTACAAGATTACATAGAGTTATATAGGAGAAAATGACCACACCCATTTCTAAGACCCTGGGGGTCAGGGGGCTCAAACAAAATATCAGGTGCACAACAAGACCACAGACCCATCATATTGCAAAAAGATTTAAGTCTCTATCATTTATAGTGTCAGAGGAGTTGCGAACACAAGGTTACATAGAGTTATATAGGAGAAAATGACCACACCCATTTCTAAGACCCTGGGGGTCAGGGGGCTCAAACAAAATATCAGGTGCACAACTAGACTACAGACCCATCATATTGCAAAAAGAATTAAGTCTCCATCATTTATAGTGTCAGAGGAGTTGTCCGGACAAGATTACATAGAATTTAATGACCACGCCCATTTTATAAGACCCTGGGGGTCAGGGACTGAAACTAAATGTCAGGTGCACAACTAGACCAGGGACCAAGTAAAATGCAAAAAGAATTAACTTTCTATCTCTAACAGTTTCAGAGGAGTTGTCCGGACAAGAATTGTTTACGGACAGACGATGACCACACCCATTTCTAAGACCCTGGGGGTCAGGGGGCTCAAACAAAATATCAGGTGCACAACTACACTACAGACCCATCATATTGCAAAAAGAATTAAGTCTCCATCATTTATAGTGTCAGAGGAGTTGTCCGGACAAGATTACATAGAATTTAATGACCACGCCCATTTTATAAGACCCTGGGGGTCAGGGACTGAAACTAAATGTCAGGTGCACAACTAGACCAGGGACCAAGTAAAATGCAAAAAGAATTAACTTTCTATCTCTAACAGTTTCAGAGGAGTTGTCCGGACAAGATTACATAGAATTTAATGACCACGCCCATTTTCTAAGACCCTGGGGGTCAGGGAGTGAAACTAAATGTCAGGTGCACAACTAGACCATGATCCAAGTAAAATGCAAAAAGAATTAACTATCTATCTCTTACAGTTTCAGAGGAGTTGTCCGGACAAGAATTGTTTACGGACAGACGATGACCACACCCATTTCTAAGACTCTGGGGGTCAGGGGGCTCAAACAAAATATCAGGTGCACAACTAGACTACAGACCCATCATATTGCAAAAAGAATTAAGTCTCCATCATTTATAGTGTCAGAGGAGTTGTCCGGACAAGATTACATAGAATTTAATGACCACGCCCATTTTATAAGACCCTGGGGGTCAGGGACTGAAACTAAATGTCAGGTGCACAACTAGACCAGGGACCAAGTAAAATGCAAAAAGAATTAACTTTTTATCTCTAACAGTTTCAGAGGAGTTGTCCGGACAAGATTACATAGAATTTAATGACCACGCCCATTTTCTAAGACCCTGGGGGTCAGGGAGTGAAACTAAATGTCAGGTGCACAACTAGACCATGGTCCAAGTAAAATGCAAAAAGAATTAACTATCTATCTCTTACAGTTTCAGAGGAGTTGTCCGGACAAGAATTGTTTACGGACAGACGGACAGACAGACAGACGGACAGACGGACAGACGGACGGACGCCGGACAAAGGGTGATCGCATAAGCTCGACTGGTCTGAGACCAGTAGAGCTAAAAACTAGCTAGCTTCTATTTGTTGTCCAGTAATTCCCCTTGTCGCATGAACCAATAAAATTATCACCTTGCCGCTTCGCGGCTCAGTGATAATTTAATTAGTTCATGCGACTCTGAGAATTACTGGACAACAAGCCACCGCTAGCTACTGTCTTGTTCACTAAATCCAGAGCACCCTGTTTTCTCTGCAATATGATACTGTCAACTTCCAAAAAGATATCAATTTTATAGTACTCCTTTAGTCGTAACAGAAAATACCATTGTTTTGGCTGTACGTCAATAAAGTTAGAAATAGGACGGGAAATAAAAAGTCTACAGGGATTTTCTATAGTAAAATCGCTGAAAATGTGTGACGTCGGAAGCTTTGACGTCACTGTTTACTATTGTTGACACGGAGAACAATATGGCGGCCGCTTGAAATTAACATGGGAATTTCCCGTAGACATTTTATTTTTCATATTGTGGTTTGCAGGCAGCTGTAAGGATGAGTTGAAGATAATATCCAGTTACGACTAAAGGAGGTCAATTCTTGGAAACTATAATTTATAGGAAAATTCTGCAGATGACAAAATAAATCGCCAAAACAGGGTGCTCTGGATTTAGTGAACAGGACAGTAGCTGTTATTTCTTAATGTACAATCTTTCATTCTTATAATGTTAATAGTCTGAAATTCCCTTACGAAAAAAATCTATACAAAACTATATGTCTCCTATATGTAAACTATATTTCTCCTATAGGTTTCCAGCTTTTGTGTCTAGGTTGGTTATAGGTATAGGTAACATATAGGTAAAATTGAATTTAACCTATAGGTGATATATATGTTAAAAATAGGGGAAATGCATACAGCATACCATGTCTGCTGGAGCTATTATAAGGGAGGTTATAGTGCAACTATATGAATACTGAACTTAGTCTAATTTAGCTTCTCTTTAGACTTAGAAAATTGTACTGCTCTGCATCTTTGAGGGAAAATTTCTAAGTCCAGAACCATGACAATTTCTTTAAAAATTGTGTTTAAACTTATATGACATGAAATACAAGGCAATATGGGTATCAAAATGTGTATTTTTCCGAGATCTGTTAGAAAAGAAAAGCAATCCTTTAGCGCATGCGTGGTGCAAGGACAACTTCCCTTTGCAGCTGAGAGTTTTCGATCTAATTCTACTATACCAGAGAGGAATCAACATCATTCCAGAATTTTGCATCAATATGATTACTTAGTGTCACCACCTGTATAGTCATTTTATCCATCAGACTTATATCAAGCGTGATTGCAAATTTCTTTCTGCAAATTTTTGACTTCCGGTTCATATCCACTGTAAACAATGACGTCACCCAGTATTTTTATCTACTTTCTCTTTCTGATCTGTGCGTTTTTAAGAGTTACAAATGACCAGTCATCAGACATCAGGAAAAGTTATTTACAAAATGAAATAGACAGGCTTTGGAGAAATGGTATTCATTGTATATCAGCCAATAGAAGCCTTAGAGCGTTGAAATGTATGTCAACATTCCCTAACATAAAAAGAGGTACAATGCATACCTACCTGTACATGAGCTTCATTTTACTTACCTGTGCAACTGACATTGAGCTAAATCCTGGTCCCAGGAAACCCAAACATCCATGTCAAATATGTCATAGAGCTGTCACTTGGAAAGATAAAGCAGTATCATGTGATGACTGTGAAATGTGGTATCATGCTAAGTGTATGAATATGTCCTCAATTATGTATAACTGTCTAAAAAGTCCCAACTTATCTTGGCATTGTGTTGCGTGTGAAATGCCCCAGTTTACATCTAGCTTCTTTGAATTACAAGATCTTCAATCTACAAATTCATTCAGTAGTCTTGACAGCGCAGATGATTCATTTGGCAATCCAGATGCATGTTCGTCCCCAAAACCAACAAAGCAATCAAAGCCAAAACCATGGAATACATTTGAGATATTGAATATCAATTTTCAGAGTATACGGAATAAGAAACCAGAGCTCCTAAATGTAATCGAACACTATAACCCTAATATCATCATTGGAACAGAAACTTGGCTGACTGATAATATTCATAGCTCGGAATTATTTCCATCATCTTATAATGTATATAGGAAAGACCGTAAAGGAGGATATGGTGGAGTGCTTATTGCAGTTAAATCAGACATCATAAGCGAACCTCTTGACATGGAAACTGACTCGGAATCCATATACGTCTCAGTGGACCTACATAAAGGAAACCGACTCATTATAGGTGCCCTGTATAGGCCCCCAAGCTCGTCAATTGAGTACATGGATGATATGTGTACGTCATTGGAGAAAATTACCAATAGGTTTAGGAAGGCAGTTTTTTGGGTTGGTGGGGATCTAAACCTGCCAGACATAAACTGGACGGTCCTAAGCATAGAAGGTAACAGTAACCTACGGGCAATAAATCAGCGATTCCTCGATTGCGTACAGTCATGTGGCATGGAGCAAAAAGTTGACTTTCCTACAAGACAGAATGCGTCTCTAGACTTGTTCCTCACAAATCGTCCATCCCTAGTTGACAAATGTACAGCGGCCCCAGGCATTTCCGACCATGACATGGTTCACATCACTGCCAGTGCATCTGCCAGGAAGATCAAATCTGTATCCCGCAAGATCTTTTTATGGAACAGAGCCAATCTTGGAACAATGAAATCAAGCTGTCACAAGCTAACATCAAATTTCTTGGAAAAATTCACAACCAGCAGCTCAATTGAAACTATGTGGTCATTCATAAAAGAAGGCCTATTAAATCTCCAAGACCAACATGTACCATCTAAACAGACCTCAGCCCGCTTTACACAACCATGGGCTAATAGAGATGTGAAAAGAATTTCCCGTCAGAAGAAAAGAAGCTTCTGGAAAGCCCGCAAGACAGGGAAAGCAAAGGATGTTCATCGCTATAAGAGGCTAAAAGAACTGGCCCGGTCCATTTGCCACTCGGCCTATAATGACTATATTACCAATATAGTCAGTCCAGAATCATCTGACAATCCAAAGAAGTTCTGGGGATTTGTTAAGAGCCTTCGCACTGACAATGCAGGAGTTGCACCACTGAAAGACAGCTCAGGGATCACACAGGCTGATAGCATGAAGAAGGCAGACATTCTCAACTCCCCAGTTCTCCTCAGTTTTCAACAAGGATGAGGCAGAGGACACAATTCCAGATAAAGGTCCTAGCCCATACTGTGACATGCCAGCCATCCAAGTAGGAGTAGAGGGTGTCTACAAGATCCTGACAGGCCTGCATATCCACAAAGCTACAGGTCCTGATGAAATATCATGTCGCATACTCAAAGAAATGGCAACTGAAATCAGCGCCTATGTTTCAACTCTTCTTCCAGGCCTCCTTGGATCAAGGGCAGCTACCAAAGGAGTGGAAGACAGCAAATGTTGTCCCTATCTTCAAAAAAGGGGAGAAGACTAGAGCAGAAAACTACCGTCCTGTCAGCCTCACCTCTGTGACATGTAAAATGCTTGAACACATTGTATGTAGCAGCATCATGGGACATCTAGATCGGCATGGGATACTCCACGACGCTCAACATGGCTTTAGAAAGCAGCGGTCGTGCGAGAGCCAGCTGATTCTCACAACTCAGGACCTGGCAAAGAGTATGGATGACAAAGAACAGACAGACCTGATACTTCTTGACTTTTCGAAGGCCTTTGATAAGGTTCCACACAAGCGCCTTCTCTACAAGATCCACCACTATGGTATACGGAACAGCCTGCACTCATGGATAGGGGACTTCCTTCACGGACGAACCCAGCAAGTACTTCTGGAGGGAGTGAAGTCTAGTACGGCACCCGTCCATTCCGGGGTTCCCCAAGGGAGTGTCCTAGGACCGCTGCTCTTCCTACTGTTTATTAATGACCTACCTGAGGCAGTATCTAGGGGATCAGTGGTACGCATGTTTGCAGATGACTGTGCACTCTATCATACCATCAGGAGTGAGACAGATGCCATACACCTACAAGAAGATCTTGAGAACCTGCAGATATGGGAGAGAGACTGGATGATGGAATTCCATCCCAAGAAGTGTCAAGTCCTGAACATCACAGCCAAGAGGAAGATCATCCATCATCCCTATAAAATTCATGGACATACCCTCGAGGTTGTTGACTCAGCCAAGTACCTTGGGATCCATATCCATCGGAACCTCAAATGGAACCATCACATCGATCAGGTCTCTAAGAAGGCAAATAACACCCTTGCCTTCCTCCGTAGGAGTCTCCATCATTGCCCTCGGAGTACAAAGATCCAGTGCTACCAGACACTTGTGAGACCACTGATCGAATACGCCAGTGTTGTATGGGATCCTCACACCAATGACAACATCACAAAGATAGAGATGGTTCAACGCAGAGCTGCTCGCATGGTCAACTCTGACTACAGGACAACAAGCAGCGTCACAAACATGCTCAATCAGCTAGGATGGCCTACCCTACAGGAGCGCAGGGCCCATGCCAAGGTCATCATGCTGTATAGAGTGGTGAACCATCTCATCTTCATACCATCAGACAATGTCCTTGTACCTACCATCTCACCAAGGGGTAATAACAGCAGCTTCCTGGTGCCCTATGCAAGGACACTCACTTACCAGAGATCCTTTTTCCCGGACACCATCCGCATCTGGAATTCTCTTCCATCAGAAGTAGTCAGTGCTCCAACCCTTGGCTGCTTCAAGCACCAGATGCAGACCATCAACATCAGGCCATAGATACCAGCGCCATGTTTTTAACTGCACTGTACATACTTACCTTTTAAATCACCTGTAAATAAGTTGTCCATGCACCCCATGCGCCGGTACGAAAATACATTATGTGTGAAGTACCTGATCGGAAGAAGAAGAAGAAGAAGAAGAAGAATCTGGAATTTAACAGTATTTCACATTTTACTGTTTTCACATTGTACCTTAATTATCAGTTAATCTGTTTGTAATTGGTTTTAGTTTGGGGGTGGGGTGGGGTGGCGGTTGTTTACAGCCATGGAAGTGGGTCCAGCCTAATAAAAAGAATATGACAAATCAGAAAAGCAAAGAATGTTTATTAATCCAAGTCCCTCCCCCCTTTTCCTGCTCTGAATATATGAAAAGAAAAGGCTCATAGACCATGAAATACAAAATAATGAAATAGTCCATCTTTGCCAGGATTCGAACCCTGGACCCCTAAATCAGAAGTCCGATGCTCACCCAACTGAGCCACGACACTCACGTATGAATAATATGGTATATCTTAAGAAGCATCTTAGTTTGAAATGTTTGTGTACGACACGTCCATGATTAGAAGACAGCCAATCAAAACGACGGATTTTTAAAAAAAGTTCCGGGCGGAAAAGTTGAAGTTTGGATCGTAATTTCGTCTGCATTTATGTGATACACTAAAGACAAGTGAATAAATCAAAGTAAACGACCATGAAGCCAAGTGAAAATTCCCACGGTCTACTGAGCACGTCGATATACTAAGCACCTCAGTCGATGGGATCTTTGTTTACTTTCTGTGAAAAGATGCAGTAGAACTAGAAGAGCTGAGAAATTTTGATGTTAGACCGACAAGAAGGTAAGCTATGTTTTCCTTGTGTATTAGAAATAATTGATTCGCTAGTTGTAAATTAACAGCTGAACAGAGGTAATCGGAGCTAAATCTTAACAAAAGGGCGGAGAAAATACACTTTTATGTCTTATCTCTACTGCATCATGGGACTGAAAAATTCTACAGTGGAAACATCCAATGTCATGACTTTAAATCCGGGGAAGGGCCAGGAAGTGAGAGGAATGGAGGGATCATGGAAGAGGACAGAATGGGGAAGGAACTGGGGTTGGAGGGAGAAGGGAATAGTGGGCAAATGTGCACCTACATGTATATGAAGAGTGTCACTGTGTGTCACTGTTTCATGCATTTGCAGTGTGCGTTAGTGTTGTATAATCGGAAAATTTTCATAATCGATTATCGGTTTATAATCGGAGAGGATTTTAATCGATTATTTCGATTTAATCGGAAATAATTCTTTCTTGTTCTTACAGAAAGAAATATGACAAGTAATGAATAAACTTCACTAAATCTTATGCTATAATATACATAGCAAAATGTCTAGGAAGAACTCCAACCACAGAATGATAAAATCCTGTCTAGTAAATGAAATATTTTGTCAATATCACAGCAGTAATGGAGTCAAAACAAATATGTGATTGTAATAGTCGACTTTATACAGCATATGCAGGGATGGAGGGGGGGGGGGGTTCTAACAGAGAGGGAAGGAAAGACCGAATAGCAAACGGTTCTCTGTTGCCACTGTAAATAATACGATCCATGAGTTAACTTAAGATTTTGCTCATTCAAGGAATCAAGCAATATCTTCGTGGTAACAGTACTGTGAAATTCACTGACCTTGTCCTTCTTACAAAGCTCAGGAGTTTGGCGTAAAAACTAAAAAGTTTTTTTTTCTAGACGAGTAGATATTGACGTATCGCAGGCCCGTTTCGCATCTGACGTTGAAGTTTTCTATAAGAGTACTTGTCATTACCAAGCGCGGATCCAGAGGGGGGGTCGGGGGGGGTCCGGACCCCCCCTAGAATTTTCGAAGCATAGATAATTTTTTTTTATTAATATACATATTTCATAAGATTAAGTCCAAATTCCCCTTTTGTTGTCATAATATTTGAAAAATGTATTATGAATTTGTATTAGAAATCTTTCATTTTGATAATATTTTGCCATCAGCATTTCAAAATTTTTCTAAAGCTCGCTTCCGCTCGCCAGAATTTATTACGTACATATCCGGTATTTTCAAATGATGCTGCGCTTTCCTATATACAACACATTACATTACACCTAGGTCAATAAACAAGGGCTCTAAGGAAACGAAAAGAAACTGAAAATGACATGAATAGTGGATTTTATTCCAATTCTCCGAAAAAAAATTCGCTGGCTCGCTATCGCTCGCCATTTGTTGAATTCAAATATTAGAACTGACAATCGATAATCAAGTACTATGATGTGATGTTACTTACTATAATAAGTACTATGATGTGAAAATTCAAGATTTTAAGCTTTATGCTCGCCAATGCTCTCCACTTACCTGTTTTGTTAATAATTAGAAACAGAACTAACAAAAGCTTTATTTTCTTGCTTTTGCGTATTTTTTTTTTTTTTTTTTTTTTTTTTTTTTTTTTTTTTTTTTTTTTTTTGCTCTTCAAAAAATTCGGACTTTAGGACCCCCCCTGAAAAAAATTCCTGGATCCGCCCATGATTACTATTAAATAAATTCAATGAGAATCCTAATTCCATCCATTGTATGCCTTAGAGAGTGTATCCTTTTCAATTATTTACGCTACGCCCATAACTCTAACTCGTAGAAACGATCGTTGATCTACTTTCGTTTTATTCGTACTTGTCATACGCGAATATGACCGAAAACTATGTCATTCTTTTCCACGTTGAATATTTCCGATTATAATCGATTATTAAAAACATAATCGATTAATCGAAATCGAAGGGTATTAGCGATGATGTCGGCGATAATCGTTACAACACTAGTGTGCGTAGATGTATAAAAGAACACAGCATGAATGGTATTTCACTGGTTTTAAACATCATTTTTAAAACTTTGATGGTTCCGATAATTACCGGTACAGAATCAATAGCTAGCCTCAGATAGTGTCCAGATAATCAATGGTAAAATTTGTCCAATTGTTCATCACTATTTCTCCTGAATCTAGTATCATAAATTTTGCTCGTTTTTTGACTTTCAGACTATGGGGTACTGTACAATTGTACCGGTAGAGGGAGAACCAACGTGGCAGAATTATGCAGCTAGATGACAGAGGCCACTGACTGTTAGAAGTTGAAGTAGAGGTAGAACCAGGCCAAATTAAGGACAGAAAAATGTGTAGATACTGTACCAAAACGCTTTGACAATTTCCAAACTTCTTTACATGTTGTGAAACATCATAATCATTCTCTGTGTAATTCTCGTGGATATTATAAGATCTTCCAGTGTAATACAGAACCGTACAGAAATTCGTACTTCCCAAAGACCATTACTGATTGGAACCCACTTGAAGACACAATCATGCTTGTGAAAAGTTCAGGGGCCTTTCGATCGGCCATCCAGCAGCGAAACTAACATCACTTGTGCTCTTTCCTCCATCGCATATGCTGTAAAAGGCCAGGCGACATAACTATCCAGATCCAGACCAGAAAAACTATGAATATGTTACATTTTAAAATTGATTTGAACTTCAACTGCTTTGTTGTGTTAATGTGAGATAAAAAGTTAATTCAATTTTATGTCTTGATAGTTATTTTTACCATCAATAATTGGGAATATTTGTCATATGTTGATATGTCTGTACAGCATGTAATGTTCAATACTTGGTAAAGAACCAATTAGAATGCTTAAAATTCCCATATATTTGCCCTATATGGGAAGTATAGGCGAGCTTCTGAATGGGACCTATGTATCTACCTATCTATGTATAGGTAGAGTATAGGGGGAATACAGGTACCTCTGAAAGTGACCTACATGCATGTATAGTTCAAGTATAGGAGGAGTATAAAGGACATAAAGGTGAAAGACATATAGATGAACTATAGGTGATATAGGTAGAAGCTGCCAGCAAGTATAGGTTGAAGCTCATTTGCATCTAATTTGCATTTAAAATCCCTATATGTCACATATATGTAAAGACTATAAGAGAACTATATGTAACCTATAGCAGATCCCTATATGTCACATATAAAATTTTTTCGTAAGGGTTATTGTAACGAAATGCAATCACTTCAGGTTCTTTACCTGTTCACATTCTCACTACTAGCAGTAGGAAGTCATTAATGGAAAAAGATAATCGAACTTGAATTTTCAATGACTCAAAATACATTCAAAATTGTGAAAATGTATGACACAGATATATTCCGTAGTTCAAGATGCAATTTTAGTCTTGGATGTATCTTTTTTTAATTGATGAGAACACTTGATTACAATTTAGTTTCTATCTTCTTTGGATATAGAATAAAAGCTGCGTCTCTATAATCGTCGTAAACTTTTCCGAACAGCTATATAGATAATCTTCTGAATGATGCAGAGCCAAAAAATACCAAAAAAATCAACAGGGATAGCTCCACTTACATGTACTACATGAACTACATGTATGTGCATGGTTATATGAAAGAAAAATTCTTGAAGAAGTCGAGCAAAAATCTAAATTATAAATCAAAGAATGTACATGTATTCACAGAAATTAGGACAAAAAAAAAAAAAATAATAAAATCAACCAGACTGAACTATTGTGCCAACACTTCATCGTGTCTACAGTATACACCATTATACCTGACCCAACAGCCGATTCTAGACTGTGCTGGATTTTGTAAACTTGGAAATATAATTGACATAAAAATGAAAGAAATAGCAAAAATTGAAATAAAAGTCCTACGATTTCTTTCATCCAATACATGGAATTTTTGTCATGTGATTTGTAAATAAGGATTGTAACAGGTAACATGTAGATGTCAAAGTACATTTACCTATGACTGTCCAATACTAAATCATGTAAATCTAGGTAGCATTTATTTTTTTCTAATAAACGCGACCTAAATTTGACATTGGACAGTCCAAGATAATTTTCAGATTGTTAGAACAAAGGCACGACGTCACATCAATGTTTTAAGCTGACAAGACTTGGTCCCCTTAAAATTAAAATAATCAAAAATAAGCCTAAAATGCATCAAATAAGTAAAGTGCCAAGTTGCAAAACTTGAATGTAAGTATGAATATATATGTGAATTGTATAACTATATGGTCTCGACAGGTGGGAAACATTACTAGCACATTTCAGGTTGATAAACATCCATATATAATTCAGAAACCATTTTCAATTACCTGAGTCCTATAAATTTAACCTTTGATCTTTGGACCCAAATTCAATAGGGGTCATCTTTGATTCATGGGAAACATTTCTGGCAAGTTTCATGATTATAGGTGCTATGCAGGCTCTAATATCTTTCGGAAATCATCAAAGTTCTGTGACCTTGACCTTTCGACTCCAAATCAATAGGGGTCATCCTTGATTCAAGAGAAACACTTCTCCCAAGTTTCATGATTACAGGTTCGATACATGCTCTAGTATGGTCTGGAAACCGTTTTCAATAATCGGAGTCCTGTGAACTTGACCTTTGGACCCCAAAATCAATAGGGGTCATCCTTGACTCATGGTGAGTAAGTGTATGAAGTTTCATTACACTAGCATGTACATGTATCATACTTGATTTAATATTTATGAGTCTGGAAACCAATTGTTCATGCCCGCCTGCATGACCAGACGCCATCCCAACCGCCCAGACGCTCTCCCGTCACACATCAAATTATAAGAGCTAAGTTTTGCAACTCGCTTAAACAAGAGCCCCAGGGGGCACAACGCTCACCTGATACCCATGCACGCTCTAATTGACATACTGCTATTTAATACTGATAGTGCCAGTACCGGGATTTTAGCCCACAACCTTTCTAAAAAGATTTTTGCCGGATGCAGAGAAGTTTTTTTTTCAGACAACCTTTAAAAGTACAAACAAGAAAAAATAGTCACATTTCAAAACAATAACTTTTTTTAAGTCATATGCCCAACTAGTATAGTTCAATTATGCAACATCAAAAATAAAATCATATTGTAAAATCCCACTTTAATGCGCAGCAGAAAAAGAATAAAACAATGAAATGATTTCATAAATTAAGTTTATTTAAAACTGAACGACCATACCTTTCATTATTGATAGCTAGCATGCCAGAAATTATAAAGCCTGACAGGCTGTGTTTGTGAAACGAGAATGCCCCCGGCGGCATCTTTGTTAGTATAAACGCCATTTTCTGTTAAGTATGTGAGAGGTCAGGGTCAGCGTAAAATATGAAAGCCCTATCACTAACCAATCAAAAGTTATGCGCAATGTTTAAGTTTTTGAAAAGTACGTCAAAGGTCAAGGTTATGGTCACGAGGTCAAAATTTTGGTATCAATGGAAAGGTATTGTCACAAGGAATACACATGTGAAATATGAAACCTCTATCACCAGCTTCCATTCAAAAGTTATGCCCAATGTTAAAGTTTTTCGGAAAACAGACAGACAAACAGACAGACGGACAGGCCAAAAACTATATGCTCCCGAATCTTTTATTCCAGGGGCATAAAAAACAAAGATTTTTCGGTTTTGCCTTTATTCATATTAAAGTATACTGAAATCTAAGAATGCTTTTGAATTGATTTCATCTCAAATACATGAAACGTACAGTTAAAATCGTTTTAATCCAATATTTATCAATTCAAGTGAATTGTGCAGAAATTGGGCCAATTTGTTTTCCAAAAAGCAGTGTACGGTGTATCAAACCTCATGATTCAGAGGAAGAGATTACTCATTCGACGTTTCTTCAAGAAATCAGTCCGTAAATTACTTCATCTAAGAGAGTCTAAGACAGAGGAAATTCGAGCAAACTTTATACATGATAACAAGTATATGTAAGTGTTCCAAGTACATGAATGATAACCATTATGAAAGTGTTCCAAGTATAATGCACATTAAATAAAAATCTATTCCGTTTGCACTGTATCTCCTGAAATGTATCGCAGTACTAAAGGGTTGTGGAGGAATTAAACGGATCAAATCTAAAGTACAGCGACTTTGTTTACAGTTACAGTTATAGGTCAGAGACCACTAAAAGGCCGGCTCTGATTGGAGAAAAACCTGTAGGGTGAGGGGGCCTGTTATTTTAAATGTGACAGAAGATGTGATTGGCTATCAATTCTATTTTCTTTTGGTATATTGTTTGAATATGATATATATAGGTAAAAAATAAGTGCAATTAAAATGTCGATACCCGGATATTTCCCTAGCTCCCGATCCGCTAAAGGGGACGGGCGCGGGAAAATTTGAAAATTCTCTGCGGGGTACCTTGTGACGCAAATAGTGCGAAAAAGAGCAGGTCATGCTATATTTTTTAATTTAGTTTCGTATAAAGCTTGAATCAATGAACAAATCGGTATATAACATGCATGGCCAGCAATGTTAGTATAGACGTTATAAGGCATTTTGTTAACATTACGGCCTATGGAAAATGATTTGGTTGTCTCTGACCTAGAAGGTGTAACTACAATTAATCATTTTAGCAGGGAATCCCTTCCCTTTTGACTGGTGAACCGGGCTGAATAAAAGGTGTCACCTCATTGATCATAACTATTGAAAATTTAAAAATAGCACATTAAATCAATGTATGATTCCCTGCTGTCTGTAGAAATTGAGTTTTGAACATGATTTTGCCTTTTATGTAATCAATAGATCGATTTGAAAATATATAAAAATTAGCAAATTTTCAATTCGGAAGGAGGGGTCATTAAACAAGTGAATTTTGCAGAAAAGGTATGCCTGACCCCCTTTTTTCTTTCGTTTTTATGCGTGCCAAAGATGTCCTAGGCCAAAAATATTCCTTAAAAATCTAAAAGTGGATATCTTGACAAAATTCTTTCACTTGTAGGGTACCATGCATGAGTACCTCATATCTACAAAATGTCATGACAATCTGAAGAGTGGTTATAGAAAAGAAGCAGAAAATGTATGAAAATCATCCCCCCCCCCTTCCTTTTTACATAAGAAAAAAATTCATAAAAAATCAAAAAAATAAAATTTAAGCCTAAAATACATATCAAAGCATTAAGTAAGTTAAATATGATAAATATGCAGTAAATGAGTGTGTAAAATCATACACTTATTGAGTTATTTAAAGAAATAGTGCAAAAATGTGCATTTCTGACTAAGTCCGAAAAGACGTCAAAAACGCGTCAAAAATTTGACTTCGAAGTGGAACCAAAAATAACAACACTTCTTAAGACATCTCTCTAGATCATCCTGATGCTTTCGGTTTGTCGATACATGCTTCGGTTCTGAAGAAGAAGTTTGTCATAGGAGGGTACCCCCTGTGACCTACTATTGGCTGTGGTGGCGCCACCTGTTGATGGATCCGGACGAAAAACAACAACACTTGTAGGGGACCATGAGTACTTCATACCTACCAAGTTTCATCAAAATCCCTTCAGCCATTCTGGAGAAGAAGTTTAAAATGTGAAAAGTTTACGACGACGGACGACGACGGACGACGACAACGGACGACGGATGACAGACGCAACACTATGACAATAGCTCACTTGAGCCGTTGGCTCAGGTGAGCTAAAAATGAAAGATACATGTACATGCATCTCCATCATACAGAATCAAAATAATGAAAGCAATAATGATGATTATCATAGTAGTAATGAACAAATTGTCGCCGACAATCGATTGTCAATCGCTAAAACTCTTTCGATTCCGATTATCAATTTCCTTTTCTTACAATCCATTGTCGTAGAAAGAAAGCTATTTTGTGTAAAGGTATTTATTTTCCTCTTTTCACATGTAACATAAACTATTACTTGTTGTCTTGCATGTAAACAGGCAGACACTTTGAAACTGTTTGCTTTATATTTTGTTTTCAGTCAAGTTTTCTGAATTTTATGCAGAAAAAAACAATTTTTCTATCTTTTATGTTCCATTTTTCATGGACTTTTTTTCGGATTTAAATCGATAATCGATCGGTTTACTATTTCCGATTATTTTCCGCTAATCGATTCTTAAACGTCCTCCAATGTACAACACTATATCATAGTAAGTCTTACCCCATCACATATACTGTCCCCTATCATTGTCACCACACATTTCACCTGACCGCTGTTACCACTGAATCAACACAAGAAAAATTATAAAGAAAGGCAAATAGATTAAGCTAGGATACATTAAGATGAATCAGCAAATTTTACAATGACAAATGCAGTATGGTGAGAACAAAACACTTAATAATAAATACAAAACCACCCATGAAAATTTCACAAAGCAGTACTTTTAAGATTTACTTCGCTATGCATGTATTGTGCGATGAATTATGACATAGATGTACACAGCTAATTTTGCCAAACATATTTTATATACATTTTTAAATTCATATATAAAATGTATGAAAAATATGAACAAAATGCATAAATATTGAAATGTATATTTTTCATACATTAAAAATATGCGAAAAATATACATTTTTTTAACATACAAAATATGCATCATATGATATGCATACAAAATATGAATAAAATTTGTTATGTATTTTGCATATATATTTTGTATATCAAACATACATTTTTGTTTTCATGTACTTTTTATATATTTTGATTTTTGCGTAAAATACATATTTTTCACATGTATATATAGTCTATGAATAACACTACAGACATATTTTATACAAATCTCAGTTTTCGTCTACATGTACCACTTCTCACTGACCCGACCGACCACTTTTGGTATATCACCGCTCCCCTGCCCACCACCAATCACACAGCCCCATCCCAACTCTTCTTGGATCAGACTGGACATCATAGCCAGCATATACTTTACCAGTTGATACATATCAAATTAACATTATCACATATATATAGAAAATGCATCAAATGATATACATAAATCATGAGTGGAGTTTTGTATGTATTTTTCATACTCATGCAAAATGTATCTTTTACTGACAAGCCCCCCCCCCCCCCCCCCCCCCCCACTTTCAACCAAACTCTCCTTGGAACTGATTAGACATCTTTCACACCGATTATAATTTTAAATCGAAAAATATTCCGAGAAATGAGAGAAATTTCACAAAAAGAGCTGCGCGGAGAGTAATTAATATGTATAATCCCTCCCTCCTCCCGGCCCTACCTCGCCCTCCTCCCTCCCCTTCCTCCCTTTCACTCTCCTCCCCTTCCTTTTCATCCTTTCCACCCCCTCAAATATGCATGATGGCCACGCCAGCACCGTTGAGACTGCACAAAGTGATATTTTGTTTGTTTAGTTTGTTTCTTAGCGTGCAAGATCCCCCTCCACACCCCCCCCCCCCCGGCCACTCTAAGGTAAGATAAGGTAAGATATAAGAGATAGAGAGATGTAGTTTAATTTGAAAATGTATAGAGAAATTTGATTCGATCCCCCTCCTCCTCCTGGTCCCCGAAGAAAGTGTCTTGGTTTTTTTTCCTGGAGCGAAGTAGCGACACCGCGAGGAGGCACGTGCACAAAGTAGATCGAGCAGACGACCCGAAGAAAGCGAAAGGTGTCCTCGAGACATTTACGATCAAGAAACTTTCACCGTAGCAGGAAAGAGACAAGTCTAGGCCTACTGTTCTACTATGGTAAATTAACTTTTCAAATGCTATGATAAAATTGTCTGTATATCGATCTTCATGAATCGTTTGCTCGAGTTTACTCTGACTGGAAAAATAAAAAGAAAGTCGAACTACTGTCCGCGTAGCGGTCCTACTGTCTGCGCAGCTCACTTCGGAAACTGAATAAACACGATTTTGACTACTTTATGATGCAAAAATTTAATTGAACTTGATACCATTCAATAGATCTCGCTTTAGTCGTAAATTTTGGTATATGTTATATGATAGTGAGTACACCCGATCAAACTATATAGACAAAACAAGTATTAGATGGGCCATTTCCCATGCAAATTTTTCCCGTAACGTCGTGACGCACTTCATAGGCTCAATGTCAAACTCGGCGACGACACGCTAAAATTTAACATTGAAAACGCCCTATCTAAAACTTATTTTGTCTGTATAATATGATTGCATAAACCCTCGACCATGTAACAAGTACCAAAATTTACGACTAAGCAAGATATCTATTCAATGATATAGATTTTATTTTAATTGTTGCATGACAATGTTATCAAAATCTCTTTTATCCAGTTTCCGAAGTGAGCTGCACGGACAGTATACTTCTTTCACTTCAGAAATCGGAAGATTGAGGTTTTCTTCCACTTGAGACTGAGAACTCTCAAATTTCCCTGGGGTGAGATAAACAGTCCAGGAGAATACTAAAAACAGTAATATTACTTAAAACTGTAATATTACTGTTATAAATAATCCCTTATATTATTGAAAACAGTAATGTTGTCACACTATATAACATTTTTCTGTAATATAGACAAAACAAAGTTTTAAAACTACAAGCACAGTTTCTATCATACAATTCTTTCATTCAACAACAAATTAATTTTATATGTACAATTTTTTTTCACTTAAAAGTGAAAATTATGTCCATTTGGAACCTATTTTTCCCTTTTTCTTCTTTCTGATATCATATTTTCCTCAAAAATCTTACAGAAAAAAATTTTCCTGACATTTTGAATAATTTTTCAGTGTACATTTGAATGAGATACAACTCCTAATAACCCTCATTTCTCCCCGAATCCACTGGTATAAGAGCGAACTGACTATCTAAATAGTATTATTGTTTACAGTAATATAAAGAGATAAATTTCCAAGAAAGACATCTCCAATTTAAGTTATATTATTGTTTTTAGTAATATTACTGTTTTCAGTATTCTCTTGGACTGATAAATCGATCTCACCCTCTGACGTCATTGATCTCACCCTCTGACGTCATCGCTACCAAAGCGACGTAATGGAAGCAAGGCAAACTGGTGATTATAACAGACACACTAGATGGTCGATAACGTGGGAGAAAAACAATCATACACAGCCATAAGGGAGGGGGGGGCTAATTCTCAACCCTCGTGTAAAAATTTTGCTTATCCATGACTCGGCAAGCCTCGTCATGGACTTGCAAAATTTGTACACTCTGGTTGAGAAATCGCCATCCCTTCCTCATGGTGGTGTAAGATTATATTATTCTCTACTTTGTCTGCAAAATTAACATAGACATCTCCCCATTTTAATCTGATTTCTTTCACTGTTAGCATAGTATTGGTCGTACAGACATCGATAGTTTATGAGACTTCAAGATCTTTCTCCCTATATAAATTTCCATCGGAAAATATGCAAACAAAGTAGAGAAAACTTCAATTTTCCGATTTCTGAAGTGAGCTGCACGGACAGTATCATTATTGTTACTGGAGCTGTACTAGTACCATCTGTCGCCTAATTTTGAGAGTTCTTAAATAGATATAAATATTTTTCTCTGCAGAGCTGCATTATTTTGTCGGTTGAATGGTTTAAAAAAGGATGGAAATTTGACAAGTTTTCCCAGTGTTTTTTATGCCCCCGGAATCAATGATTCGGGGGCATATAGTTTTTGGCCTGTCCGTCTGTTTGTCTGTATATCTGTCTGTTTGTCCGAAAAACTTTAACATTGGACATAACTTTTGAATGGGAAGTGATAGGGCTTTCATATTTCACATGTGTATTCCTTGTGACAAGACCTTTCCATTAATACCAAAATTTTTGACCTTGTGACCTTGACCTTGACCTTTGACCTACTTTAAAAAACTTTAACATTTGGCATAACTTTTGAATGGTAAGTGATAGGGCTTTTATATTTCAGATGTGTATTCCTTGTGACAAGACCTTTCCATGGATACCAAAATTTTTTACCTTGTGACCTTGACCTTGGAGTTTGACCTACTTTTGAAAAACTTTAACCTTGGCCATAACTTCTGAATGGTAAATGATAGGGCTTTCATATTTCACATGTGTATTTTTGTGGCAAGACTTTTCCTTGATACCAAATTTTTATGCCCCCAGAATCAAAGATTCGGGGGCATATAGTTTTTGGCCTGTCCGTCTGTTTGTCTGAAAAACTATAACACTGGACATAACTTTTGTATAGGAAGCGATAGGACTTTCATATTTCACATGTGTATTCCTTGTGACAAGACCTTTCCATTGATACCAAAATTTTTGACCTTGTGACCTTGACCTTGACCTTTGACCTTCTTTTCAAAAACTTTAACATTGGAAATAACTTTTGAATGGTAAGTGATAGGGCTTTCATATTTCACATGTGTATTCCTTGTGACAAGACCTTTCCATTGATACCAAAATTTTTGACCTTGTGACCTTGACCTTGACCTTTGACCTACTTTTCAAAAACTTTAACATTGGGCATAACTTTTGAATGGTAAGTGATAGGGCTTTCATATTTCACATGTGTATTCCTTGTGACAAGACCTTTCCATTGATCCCAAAATTTTTGACCTCATGACCTTGACCTTTGACCTTTTAACCCAGTGACCTCACATACATGTACTTAACAGAAA